>LR738542.1:19590816-20790816 GCA_902685375.1 Neostethus bicornis | reverse complement strand
CACAGAACACTCCTGTCTAATTTAATCTAAGATGATGTGATGACATTAGTGTGTTAACTAAGAGAGATGCTCACTGTGTTTTCAGCTGCTGTATTTTTTGGTAATGAACACATCACAGTAGATTGCCTTGGATTGCACTGTAATATTCACCATGTGTTAATTTTAGAATGTACTTTGCCTGATAAGAGTATTTTAAAGCTATTTTCTTTTAGTTGAGGTTATAAAGGTTTGTATCCAGAGTAAATACGACATTCGCAGTCCTTTGAAAGATAGTTTACCTCAATGACTATCCATGCAGTCTTTTTCATTTGTTTGTATTCTTCACTGATGTGTGTGATTTACTTTAGATAAATAAAAGAAACTGATCAAGCCTATTTGTTTTATCCATCTAAAATTCTAGTCTGTAGAAACATAAACATATTGTATTACATACATTACATTGGTGTTAAATTCTTTTTTAGAAGAAATAAAACAAATGCAAATGTATGTTGAATACTCATAAATATACATATAAAAGCCTATATGAAATCAATTGTTATCTTTAGACAAAAAAAAACTATTCACAAAATTTAATTACAACAAAATGTAAAAGTTTTCTGAAAGTAACTTTTTAATGATTTTTGTGGTGTTTGAAACAAACACCAGATGGCACATGTGTTCAGAAAGCTGCCTCAAATAAAAATGCTTCACTTTCTTTTAAAAACTGTCAAATTTTCGTCTGAAATTGTTTACATCAAAATTAAAACATTTTATGTGAACATTGATAAAATTCTAACATTGATAAAATTCTAAATTGTCCAAATGATGTAAGTGTAGTTTTACTCTTGTGATCTTTTAAAAAAACTGATTTTATTGTAATCAAGAGTACACGTATCAAGAGTACACGTTTCAGTATTGGTCTGAAATTAGTCGAAATTACTTTGTTTTGTTCTTAAATATCAGAAACCATTGAGAGCAATGAAAGAAAATCAGAAAAAAATGTGTTTTCAAAATTCTTAATGTAAAATAATAATCTAAAAATCCTCACAACAAAACACATGTACTTTAACCATGTAAAAGCCTGATACAGTGCAGTTCTGGTACAATTGCATTTGATGAACATGTGTGGAAAACTAGTTCTCCAGGAAAACTTTTAATGTATGCAACCAATCTTTGTCTTTATGACAGTCTGAATTTTCTATCTTTTCCCCGGAAATTTTCAGCTTTACCCCTTTTAATTCAACTGGTATTTCTGTTTTCTGACCAGTTGCCTGCATTTTCCAGCTTATAATCATTCGATAAAGTTTGCTTGATATTTGGTGTATTATTGTTCCTGAAACCAGTAATTAGTCATTTAGCCTCATTTTGCTTCTTTTATTTTCCCCAAACTCTCTCAAAGATTCCCATGGAAATTCAGAAATTTGCAGTTCAAATGAAGGATGCTAAGTTGTATTTCAAGAGGCCTCATATTTGCAAAAGATGTACATTCAGCCGGTAAGGTTGTTTGCGATGAGGCTGAACGCGACAAGTAAATAAAAGTGAAACAAAGTCTAAGTACAACATTAACTACTTCCATTTAAAATTTGTTGAACTATAAGTTTACATGTTATATTGTTGATCACCATCCAGTTAAGGATTCCTCTATGTAAAACAAGTGGTGACCTTAGATGTTAAGTTCACAGATAAGTCCAAAAGTTTTAACAAAAGGAAAGCTGAAGAAACTAAAATGTTAGTCTTTTTTAAAACCTTCTAGGACATCCAGATCTGGTCGAACTTATTGTTTTCAATATTTTCCACTTAAATCCTCTGCAGATTGGTAAGTAGTATTGAGTGCTTCTTGCAGATTACCAGTTTATGATGAATCACCAATGGTAATGTTGCAACATTTTCCAGTCCAAACATCATAAAAACTGTACAAAGTTCCTTGTTACTGTCAGTGATAAAATACATTTTGGCAACAATGAACCGTTTTTAAAATGGGTGAGTTTAATCTTGGTCACAAATATTTTTGAAGCACATTGTGTGGTTTAGATTCAAGACATAATGTTTCTGTTTTAAGCATCCTAGTTTAAAAAGATTTTTTTTTAAGTTATGGAAGAAAATTTCAATCTTTCATAATGATGCACATTATGATGCATATTTCATTTTTACATATGACACACGCCACAAATGTAAACACATTTAAGCACGTGTGGTGTGTGTTTGTTGAGCTGACACATCATGCTCCCAGCCTTACAGCCAAGTGTCAGCTCAGACTTATCAGTGAAGCTTTATCACCTTCTCAAACAGTCCTCTCCTGGAAGCTCTTAAACTTAAGCAGAAACACACCACCCACACGCCACATACCCAGAACACTGAGACACACACACACATACACACACTTACTAAAGCAAATCAAAGAGTTCACATTACAGAATTTAAAGTTTAAACATTATTGCATCTCTAAACGTTCTCACTCATGCTGAATCAGCACTATAAAACTTTATCCCCTCGTTCACTCTGTGTAAAATTTAATCATTTTACGACTTTTGGTTTACTTAGTTACTTCGGGGAACACATTACATCTTATAGGTTATATTTACCACACCCAGTTTTATGTCAGAAATGCTTTTTTTTAAATAGGATTAAAAATTTTGAATATTTAACATATATGCTGTAGATAAATAGAATTATTTGCAAGATTCTACAATACAATGGAAATAATTGCACTGAAGGCTGCACGGTGGTGCTGTAGTTAGCATAGTGGCCTCGCAGCAAGAAGGTCAGGGGTTCGAGTCCCGGGTAAAGATAAAGCTTTGAACACTGGTCTTTCCGTGTGAAGTTTGCATGTTTTCTCCATGTATGCATGGGTTTTCTCCAGGTACTCCGGTTTCCTAACACTCTCCAAAAACATGCATGTTACAGTAGGTTGATTGGGCAATGTGAAATTGCCCCTAGGAATGAGTGTGTGTGTGTGTGTGTAGGGTTGTGTGTGGCTCTGCAACAGACTGGTGACCTGTTCAAGGTGTACCCTGCCTCTGCCATCCTGTTAACAATTAACGGTTCAGATAATGAATGAATTAAATATTGCAATGATGAAATAATAAAAAAAATTATAGATCACCAATCCCTCATGGACATGAGCCCCTATCTCCACTTCTCACGTGGATTGTATAAGTTCAAATACAAAAAACTAGACAGAGAAGAATATGTGTATCTTGGTGGACCCCAGGTGTGTCGCAACTGACTGGTGACTTGTACAGTGTGACCCCTGCCTCTCATCTAGACCCCTGCACATCCAAATTAGACAGTGTTTAAGAAAATGGCTCAATATATCTAAATAGGAAAGAATAACGGAATATAATTATGATAACACGGTAACTTTTAAAAACTAGAGGAAATTTAAAAATAAATCTAATTTTTGTCTCCCTTTTTTTGTCTCATATATTTATGGTTCTACAAACCAATTAAAAGTTTCTGCCAAGCTGTTATTTTAAAATCATTGTTAAGGAGATATTCATTAAGTTTGTTTAACCATAAGCACAATTGACAATTAAATTTACTCTAACATAAATACATTTTTCTTTGTCAAAGAACTCAAGCAAGCTATTTAAACTATGTAGTCATTATTAATTATTTCAGGGTTGTTTATTTGGTTGCATTTTAATATCATTCAAATGATCTAATTTTCTTCCAACAGGTTTTCATACTGAAAAGAACTAATAAAAGAAAACTATTACAGTTTAAATGTTTATGGATCGATTTGCTGCTTCACTTCAGCATAACTGCAAATAATATATATATATTTAAATTTAGTTCTGCTTTTTTTTCTCCTTTCGGCATTTCCCTTCAGGAAAAGCAGGTCTGTTTCTTCCATCTCACCCAATCTGCTGCATCCTCTTCGGTCACACCAATTATCTTCATGTCTATCTTCACTGTATCCATGAACTTCCTCTTTGGTCTTCCTCTAGTCCTCTTTCCTGGTAGTTCCAAACCCAGCATCCTTCTTCCGATGTACTCTCTCTCTCCTCTGTACATGTCCAAATCATCTCAGTCTGGCCTCTCTGACTTTATCTCCAAAAGCTCTAATATGTGCTGTTCCTCTGATATACTCATTTCTAATCCTGTCCATCCTGGTCACTCCCAGAGACATCCTCGGCATCTTTTTAAATTTATTTATTAGTAGGATAAGCCCCTTGAGATGTGACATCTCGTTTTTGAGGGGGTCCCCAACATAACATACATGTTTTTTGGAGGCTGGGAGGAAACCAGAGTACCCGGAGGAAACCCACACAGACACGGGGAGAACATGTAAACTAAGGCCAGTGTTTCACACCTCGTTCCCCACCTTGGGTTCGAACCCATGACCTTCTTGCTGTGAGGCCACAGTGCCAATCTCTTTAATAATAAAAAGAAAAGTCAGACATAAGTTGACTCATCCTATAATATCAATTTCGTTTCACAAGAATCCTAGCTTGTCAGAATTCAATATGTGAGGAAAATTTAATTTTTTTAAACCATTAGCTAACAAAGGGTTAAACTTCCTCTAAGAAATTTCACACTCTCACATTTATTAACTAGTTTCCTTGGAAAATAATCTCTCTTTCCCGCATTGCTATGTAGAGCATGATGATATTCCTGCATATCAACCTTAAAAAGTTAAGTTGCAGTGAAGAATGACTAAAGATTTAACTTCACCTACTGCAGTATGGAGGATTAATTATGAGATCATTTGCTTATGTAGCAGTATAACTTAAAAAAAAAAATTCTACCAAACAAATAAGTTGGTTAGCACTGTGGCCTCACAGCTTGATGGTCAGAATTTGAGTCTCGGCGAGGGGGTGAGGCTTGAAACACTTTTCTTTCTGTGTAGAGTTTGCATGTTCAACCCGTGTATGCGTGGGTTTTGTCCGGGTGCTCCCGTTCCCTCCTGCTCTCAAAAAACAAGTGTGTTAGGTTGATTGGCTGCTTTGAAATTGTCCCTAGGAATGAGTGTGTGTGTGGTTGTGTGTGTCCCTGTGACAGAATGGCGACCTGTTAGAAGGGTACCCTGCCTCTCGCCTGAAATCAGCCAGGATGGGGTCTAATTGACCCTCTTAAGAATAAGCGGTTCAGAAGATGAATAAAAAGATGTGTTTTACTGTTTTTGTTCGGCCCTTTACAGTTTTGTTTTATAATAATGACTCTTCAGCATACCCAACAGACTGGCGACCTGTCTGGGTGTACCCTGCCTCTCGCCTGAAATCAGCCGAGAGGATGCGACCCCATTGCTTAATGGGGTCGCAGCACACCCTGCGACCCTATTAAGCAATTCAGAAGACAAAACTCATGTTCTTCAGTATCAAAATGATTTAGTTCACACGATAATTATTTTACAAGACCTGATTTTTTTAACTGAAAAATTATTTTTTAATTTTGATTTTAAATGTGTTTTTCTTGCACTTTTTGTTATCGTGAACAATTTAAATTACAACTTAAAAAGTAACCAAACAAATACCAGTTTTTTTCCCTGGAATCCTGAACTCCAAGTTAAAACATACCGGAAGTCAACCTTCTCCTTCAAATTCAAGCAAGGACATTCTTCAATAAATTTCAACATCGTTTGATAACAAACAATATGAAGTGTTTTAAAATGACACCCCGTTGTTGAGATATATTTAGTCAAGAGTGAATCAAAGCATTTTTGTATAATCTTTTTTCTGCAATTAAAAGCTTAACAGGAAATGGTTTGTTTGTTCAGCACGGTTAACTTGACATACCTGCTGCTTGCACGCCACAACAGCTGGGGGAAGGATTTCCCACCCAGTCACAACGAAGATGGTGGCAGTTACGAGACTAAAGATATCACATTCGCCTGGATTAGACCGAAAAAATAACTCCAAAACAAACAGGGAGTATAACTCCAGCTGTTTGTTTTCCGGTACTGACTCAGTTAGAGAGCAGCGATAAGCCTGACACCGGAGAGGACGCACTAGAACCGGAGCGCACACCGCTGTTTGTTAGGAACATGCATTTCACCGAAAACTGTTTCTTTACAAATCTAATAAATGTGTTGAGTTAAGGAGATCAGAAGCGTTTTCTTTTTGTTTTTTTTGAAGAAGCAAAGAATTTTCCCTGCGATCGTTTGTGGATTTTTCTTCGTCTTCTCTCCAAGGGAATGTTGGGGGAGGAAATCCAGTCTCAACTCCAAATAAGCAGAGACTCTTGACTTGTCTCCAAACGCAGGAAATACGGCCTGGGAAAGAAAAAAAAGTTTGGGAGCTTTTGAAAACGAGAGAGGGGCCTCGATTGCTGTTTTAGTTACGACTTGACATTTTTTCTTCACAACACTTTAATAGTTTGGATCTGATTTGTTCCACACAGCAAGTTCTAGAAGAAAAAAAAAAACAGCCCAATTTGACACGCTTTACGTGCTGTTATTTGTAAGAGTTTTGATCACCTCTATTTATAGACCAGTCTGTTCCGATCGAGGCTATTCCTCATAGCTTGTGTTTTGCCAACTGCGCGCAACAAGTTGCAGACACTCCCAGCAGCGGTAAACCTGCGCAAAACTGCATGCAATTTTCTGCGCTTGTCTTTTCGGATCGTGCGTCTTTGAATAGCGCACACAACTCCCAGGGTGAAAGCAAAGGGGGGAATAAACGGTGGAGATCCGGAAAGGGAGTTCAGGAAAGAACGGGGCTGCATCGGTGGGAATAGGCCTGCCTGACAGGCCTGCCATTATTTGGGTCTGGGGGTTGGACAGGACTCTGAAAGATTTCAGTCACGACTTGTTTTTGTGGCCCAGTGGAATAAAAATGGAAATTGCATGTGTGGGAATGAGAAAGGGAATTCCTTCACGACTCACAGCAATGCACAAGAATGGATGAAGTGAGGTAAAGCCCATTTAATTAAAGACCATTTACTTTTTAATTATCTAATCAAAGTGATTAGTCTCTATGGATCGAATGCGTGTTTATTTTTTATCCAAAAATGGATAAAAAAGATGGAATGAAAATCATTTTAAAAGAGATTAATTCCACACTTGTTTTGAAAGGACAATATTTTTAAAAGAGAGTTTAAATGTCTAGATCTGAACAGTAAATCATCAGGTGTAATTCTGATGTTCAAATAGACATTTTTCCCCTTTATTACACATTAACAACTTTTATTACAATAGTAACTTTATTATTACTATGTCCATCATTTCTAGAGGTGGAACGTCAGGGCTGACTTGATGAAGAAAGCCATTGCATCACTAATCAGTCCTTTCCGACAAGGATGTTTCATTCAGGAGGCAGAAAGAGAGAAAGCCGGGCTCCTTCCCAGAGACACTTTGGAGAAGGATGCATGTAATGTGATCACTGACGCAAAACCCAGGCAAGGAGAATGGTCTGCTCAAGAAACTGGAACGGCACGTCTTATGTGAGTGAGTGTGTAGGCTGATGTGTTCATGGCCAAGACGTCTGTTCCCTGCTCACCATACATCCAGTGTAATTATTCCAACAAACGGCTTTTGCTCTCCTCCTCTCTGTTTGCCTTACACTGTCACTGGTGTGTCCTCCTGTGCTGCGCTTCTGCACCGAGACTAATTGTCTGAGTGCCTTCAGAAGATATTAATATTTAATCCCCCCCTCCTTGTCGCACACCCTCGCCTATTCGCTCCCGCACCACATCAGTCAACATGGCCACTCTTCAACATCACCGGCAGCTTTTTATGCATGGCACGGAAGTGAGTTGCGGCTCCGGTGGAGATGGAGTCGTCACTGTGCGGATAACCAACGACTCCCCTCCACACGTGCATCACCGTGAGACACCCAAGGCTGCCAACAGTGGGGGTGCCAATAAACTGAACCCTAACCTCCACAAATACAGCATCTCCTCCAGCTGCAGCTCAGCAGACTCCAGACCGGCTCTAGCCTCCCCTGCAAAGGTGAAAAGTATACCAGCCCTGTTTGAGCGGTCTGCAGCCCAGTGTTGGGACCCTAAATTTGACTCCCCAATCCTGGAAGATGCCTGCCAAGAGAGATGCTTTCCTCAAAAGCAAAGGCGATTTCGCTTTGTGCTGTTCTACCTAGCTGTGGCAGCTGTACTCTGGGGGGTGTACTTCATTGTTAATACTGACCGCTGCTCCCCTACAATCTTCCTAGCAACCACTGGCTCCTTTTTTATTATATTAATGCTCTTCTTTTTGTTCACCTTCACTAAGCCATACGTATGGTGGTACAATCAAACCACCTTGCTCCTGATAGCTGTGACCTTTGTCGTAACTTTGTCTCCACAGCTCCAAACAGCTGGTTTTACTGAGCTGGAGTGGGCTGGTGGTGGGAATGCCTCATGTAGCTCCTTTCGGAGAGCTATTCCTTGCATCTCTCCTATTGGCACATTCTCTCTGTGTATGGAGGTTCTTTTGCTATTATACAGTGTTCTTCATGTTCGTTTATATGCCTCTGTGATGCTGGGCTTGTTGTATTCTATATTATTTGAGGCATTAGGTTGGCTACCATTACTTCATAGGAGTTCAGCTTCAACTGGACAGGTATCAGAGTGGGTGGCTACCCACTGGGAGGAGGACACACTCCGCTGGCTGGCCCCAGCCAAAGGTCTACTACACTTATGTGCCCATGTCATTGGCATCCACCTGTTCATCATGTCTGAAGTACGTTCTCGTAGCACATTTCTAAAAGTAGGGCAAGCCATCATGCATGGCAAAGACCTGGAGGTGGAGAAGGCCTTGAAAGAGCGAATGATTCACTCGGTCATGCCAAGACGGGTTGCAGACGAGCTGATGAAGCAGGGAGATGATGAGGGTGGTGGCGAGAATTCTGGCAAGCGATATTCCTCTGGCGCTTGCTCTACCTCGGCTGTGGCTATGAGCAGTGGAGTAGGCGGAGGAGCTTCACAAGCGCAAAGTGTCATGAGCTCCAAGAATAACCCTCACAACAATCACAAACGTAAAAAGACCTCAATCCCCCGAGCACAGATTATTTTCAGGCCCTTTAACATGAAAAGAATGGAACCTGTCAGCATCCTCTTTGCGGACATTGTAGGTTTCACCAAGATGTCTGCCAATAAGTCAGCTCCGGCTTTGGTGGGCCTTCTCAATGACTTGTTTGGACGTTTTGACAGACTGTGTGAGCTCACCTGTTGTGAGAAGATCAGCACTTTGGGAGACTGCTACTACTGTGTAGCAGGTTGTCCTGAACCCAGACCGGAACATGCTTACTGCTGTGTTGAGATGGGCCTTGGCATGATACAAGCCATTGAACAGTTCTGTCAGGAGACACGTGAGACTGTTAATATGCGTGTTGGTGTCCACACGGGCACCGTTCTTTGTGGAATTCTGGGAATGAAACGCTTCAAATTTGATGTTTGGTCAAATGATGTCAATTTGGCTAATCTGATGGAGCAACTGGGTGTCGCAGGCAAAGTTCACCTGTCTGAAGCTACTGCCCAATTTCTGGATGACCGTTATCAGGTTGAAGATGGACGGGTGGCAGAGAGAGCTGGACAAAGTGCGATGGAGAAACTTAAAGGTAAGTGACCCGTCAGTAATGTTTTTTTTTCTACAAGTGGTTTGTATAACAAAAAACCTAATTGTATTGCCTAATGATCAGCTGTAAAAACACATCGGAATCACTAACTAGATTGTTGTAAGAGATCACTGAGGCGTAATGACATGTTTGATACAGACTTGGAGTTGGTAAAGAGCAATCAGAAGTTTACAGAGGAGTTATTTGAAGTGAACATTTGCAGCATAGTGGATGGTTTTCTGACTGGGGTCATGGCATTTTTAGGCCACACCGAAAAATGTTATCTGACCAGCTAGTCCAGTTGAAATAGTGTAGCAACCTCAGCAAAGACCAAGTTGTTAGTTTAAGAGATTAGAGCACCAGGAAGAAGGGTTTGACTTTGTTTCATTAAGTTGGACACTGTTCAACTTTATATTTTTCACTGCTAACTGGCAGGTAGATCATTTTTTTGCATATGTTTTGTTACTGGTAAAGTTTATACATCACTTATTTATGAAAAAACGAAGTTATGCTGAACTTAGGAATTATAGGGATCTATGCATCTTGTAACTATAATTTGGAGCAAAACTCTACAGATATATTTTGAATGACACTAGCCTGGGACTGAGATTAGAACCTTTAATCTCCAAATACAACAAATGGATTTGAAATCCTCGCTGCAGACAAAGGTTAGCAACTTGCATAATAACAATATTAATGGATACAACCAGCTCAAGGATGGGAAGGGAAGCATGTATTTTAAATAAAAGGCTTAGATATGAAACTGTGACTGATGCAGAAAGCAGCCACGGTTTAGTAGATTATTTGATAAGATTGTTTAAATAAAGACAAACAAGGTCAGTTTGGCATCACAAAGCCTCTTGAGTTTGTTTTAGCTCTCACCCGTTGCAGAGTTTGGCTCATGTTTCTGACTAGCTGCGGCTTGTTGTTTCAGTCAGGTGGCACAAGCTGAGATTTCAGTCAATAAGAAAAAGAATGGCTGGATTTACAGTTCCCAGACAGGCTATTCTGCTGTTTTCTCCTGACGTAAACAAGAAAAAGTGTTAGGAGGGAGCAGAAACCAGAACAACACAATTTAGCAGAAATAAGCACAAATAGATACATGAATTGCCTGCCCAATTTAAACAGGCCAATTACTTAAAAATTAAAAAAAGATTATTGTCATTACATTAAAGCAATACAATTTTACTCGGTGGCTTTTCAATTGGCTCTGTATTGGTCATTTGTTGTACATGTTGTTGGATGTGATTTGTGTGTGTTTGTGTATAATATGTACTGAACTCACGTTCTGAGTTAGGTTAACAGTATCTTCATATTATAGTAAAATTAATGGGTTGATACATTGAAATGTAAATATAATTATGGAAAAAAAATATTATAAACTCATCGCATACAATAAACCCGGGTTTTAGACTTTAAAACGTACTAATTCAATTTAGAGGAAAAAGAGGAAACCATTTTTTTTCACCAACTAAAAAGTTTGGATGAGCAAACAATTCTTCACAGTTTTCTTGTTTAGCAAATTTCCAATATCAATTCTTTGTAGGTACTTTGAACGTGACATTTCCCCCCAAAATATAATCAAATATGCAAAATTTTTGGCTGCATCTGTAGGGGATCATTGTGTTTTACTTTGTATTTATCAGTAATTGATGAACATCCTAAAAAGTCTGGACAAGAATTAAATGTCTTATTTGGGAGCTTCTTTTTTTTTTTTTTTTAATATTCTTTATTAATCCCTGGCCAGGAAATTCATGTGCTGCACTACTACACCGCAGCAGGCTGCCTCCTATGAAGGCGCCAATGGTGGGAGAAACGGGGGGATAGATGTCTTCTCCAGGAAGCCTAGAGGTGAAGTCAGTGGGATGTGAATCCGCAAACTTCTGGTTAACTTCCGGTCCGTGGGTGAACGCTCTACCACTCAGACTTGCATAAGTCTGATGATTGCTTCGTCTTCTGAATTGCGTATCCCCAATTGGGTCACAAGGGGAGCCAGAGGCTACGTATATCGGCGATTTAAGGCGAGAGGCAGGGTACACCGCAAACAGGTCGCCAGTCTGTCACGATGCCACACGCACTCATTCATAAGGGCAATTTCATAGCGGCCAATCAACCAAACATGCATGTTATTGGAGGATGGAAGGAAACCAGAGTACTCAAAGAAAACACACGCATACACAAGGAAAACATGCAAACTCCACACAGAAAGGCCTCATCCCCTCAAACCCTGACCTTCTTGCCATGACGCTACTGTGCTAACCACTGCGACACCATACCGCCAAGTCTGATAATTATTTAAATCAAAAAGCGTTTGATGGCACTAGCCTTGGGAACACCTAGAATACCTTTTCATCTTACTACTTCAAAAAACTTAACTGGAGACTTTGGTCATCACTTTGATAGTCTTGAAGGTATTTGACGAATAATTATTTTTACATGTGGTTCAAACACACAGACAGAGCTTCAATTGATGTAACTATTCTCTCCAATGAGCAGTGCCTTCTGGGCTGACTAATATTAGGCTGCTTTGGAAAGAGACTGACTGTTCTATTGTCAGGCCTTATGTCAGAGTGCATTCATACTTGGCACTAAATGATGTCACCACTCTCTATTTCCAGACTGGTGAACAGTAACAGAGTGATGTATTGACAAGAGGTTTTTTGTTGCTGAGAAAAGAAGAGATTGTTGGTATTCAGTTTTTACTTAAAAAGAGAGAAACGTTTTCCTTCTGAAAGCACAAGATTTCACTGAACAATTTTCTTTTTGGTTGTTTTTATTTCTTTCCTCATCCGATATTTTAATCAAGGGATGATAATGCTTGAATAAAGTTGAAATGAAGAAAAATTGCCGTACTTTTAGCAGTATTAATCTGCTCATCACGACTCACTTGTTATGTTATGTAATTATCCTGGAAGTCATGCTGTATAAAAGCTTTGTATTTTTTAGTTAATTTAAGTAGGGTCTATGAAGTATGTTCATGTTTTGATCTTGAATGACACAATCATTCGTATCATTTGTTTGAATAAGCTCATGAACAACAGATCACGGATACTCAAATGATTTTTTTGCTTTAAATTGTTTTACAGCATCATTGCAATTCTTATTGAGCTCAAGTTCTTTCCATATGTTAGAAATGAAGTGAATAATCTCAATAAGTTTCTTTGTCCTGTGTGTTTGTTAGCGTTTTCTTTCCCATCCATCTCTTTTATCCTGATCAGTGTTTTAATTTCCCACTCGTCACCAATGTCTATCTACTTGTGGCATGCTGCGTTATGTGCTGTATGTCTGTTTTCAGTCAAAGCACTATATAAGTACCTGTGCAGAATAAGTGAGTCATCTCAGATAGCATCCTTAAAGCTTTCTGGTTTCATTATCACAACATCCATCACTTTGCTTTTTGAACAATATTGAAGTAACAACGCTAACTCAGCAACATTATTCTGTTAGATGCACTCATTTGTTCAATATTATTTTGAAATATGTTGCATCGGTATTTTTAAAGTGTTTAATAAAAAACTTTGCAGAAGTTTACAATAGTTTAAAAGCCCTCTTTTATTTAAAAGTTATCTGATGCAGGCAGTAAAAATATTTAGCTGAAGCAATATTCTAGAAAGGATTATCACAATTTTTTCCGCTGCACTGTTGGTTTTTAGACTTTTTCGCCTCATTTGAAATAAATTAAAATTGATTCAATTTAGTTGTCAGACTTCTGCTGTGAAGTTGTCGATACCAACCATGCCGAATGGATTGTTTTGAAGTGTAAAGTAGGAGTACTTGAACTCTGTGCTAACCGTGTTTTGAGCTAATTAAAATAATGAAAAGTTTCCTCTTGTTGGAATGAGATTATTATTGGATTTGTAAATCTCATCAGTGTCAAAGGCAGGAAGTTGAACAGTGGATATGAGTGGAGCAGCTTAATAAATTTGGTTCTGTATATCTACTCTGGCATCTTCTGTTTCGCTTTACTTTGTAAACTAAGTCACATTTTTTAACACAACAAATTTGTGCTAAAAAAAAAGTGGTAAACCTGACACAATTTATGCCTACTTGAAACTAATTATGCTTTGTTTTACAATTACAATAATTACGCTAAACAAATCTTGTCCAGTATTACTTTTTCAAATGAAACAGATTGCACCCAAAATAGTAATAAAAGACAAATACGACAACTAAAAAAACCCCTTGCATTTTGTTGAAGAAAAATTGCATTTCAGATGACAAGTCGTTTTTGAAAGGAAGTTCTACGTATGTCTCTAGCTTAACTCGTAGTATTCACAGCATTCCTCTTGTACTTCCAGGTTTCATTTTCGGTATTGGTGTTAGATTTTACACCCAGATTATAGTTCCTGTCAGAATATTTATTTATTTTAAATCCTCAATTTTTATTTGCCTTTATTTGAATTGCTGTTGTGTAACCGGTCGCTCTCAATCCCTCTGCTCAGCTACTTGTGTCTCATCTGTCCTTTCTAATTCAGTCCTGCCATGTCTCTTTTGGCTCCTAGCTCACAGACAGAAGCACATTTCACTGCAGGTGGTGAGGGCTGCAGTAAGGCTGGTCTTTATTTCAACTCTTCTATCTGATGTAAAGATCCCCTTTACTATTTTACTCTGTCTCTTAAAAACATTATTGAAAATTATGATTTTGTCTTCAGCTTTTCTTTTCTGTTTTTGTGTCTACCATTGATCTCAATAATTGGTGGAAGACAAAACCACATTTTAAAATACTCGTAGGCTCAAGTTTAGGGTTTTGAACTTGTGTTGTCATGGCAGAGACATCTTCTGTTTTAATTCAGTTGATATAAAAAATGGATTATTTATGTAAAAATAAATGTGTGTTTGCAATATGCACACATGCTAGAGAGCTAGAATCTTTAATTGTTCAGTTCACTTTTCTTGACTCACAGTTTTCCAACTTCGTAGAGCAACAAAATCAATAGGCTAATCTCATCCGTTCTGTTCCTTCGTCTTCTGCTTATTCAGGGCTGGGTCGCGGGGGCAACAGCCTCACATGGTAGGCCCAGGTTTCTCTCACCCAGGAGGATCCCAAGGCGTTCCCCAGCCAGTTGTGAGACATAGCCCATCCAGTGGATCCGGGGTCTGCCTCTGGGTCTCCTCCCGGTGGGACACGCCTGAAACACCTCACCATGGATGCACTTGGAAGGCATCCTGACCAGATGCCCGAACCACCCCATTTGGCTTCTCTCGACCTGGAGGAGCAGCGGCTCTACTCTGAGCTCCTCCCGTATGGCAGAGCTTCTCACCCTATCTCTGAGTGAGAGCCCAGCCACCCTGTGGAGGAAGCACATTTCAGACGCTTGTATCCACGATCTCATTCTTTCGGTCTCCACCCACAGCTGGTGACCAGAGGTGAGGTTGGGAACGTAAATCGACTTGTAAATCTAGAGCTTTGCTTTTCGGCTCAGCTCTGTCTTCACCACGACGGATCTATGCAGCATCCTGATAAATCAACCAGTCAAACAGATTTTTCTTTTTATCTCCAACTTCTTCCCCAAAAAATGAATGAAGTCCTTTAACTGAAGTACTTTAGCTGCTTAATGAAGCAGTTTTATTCTTATTGCAACTAAAGTTTTACTCTTATTTGTAGTTTTTTTCCCATTAGATTACAAATTATTCAGGAAATAAATAAGTACAGCAGCGGAAGGCAAGGCAAGTTTATTTGTATAAAACAATTCATGCAAAACATAATTCGAAGTGCTTCACAAGAAGAAAAAAATGCATTAAAATCACAAAACATATGATCAAAAAGTTAAAAAAAAACCAAAACATATAAAAAGAGTAATTAATCAAATGCACAGTTAAACAGAAGTGTTTTCAGCCTAGATTTAAACATTGTCACAGTAGAGGCCTGTCTCACAGCCTCAGGAAGTTTGTTCCAGACTTTTGCAGCATAAAATTGAAATGCAGTTTCTCCATGTTTAGTCCTGACTCTAGGCTTCAGTAGGAGGCCGGTCCCAGAGGACCTCAGAGTTCTAGATGGTTCATAAGGTACTAACATATCACAGATGTACTTTGGTGCCAGACCATGCAGAAACTTAAACACAAGCAAAGCAGTTGCAAAGTTGCAAAGTTGTGTTGCTCGTGCACAAGTAGCAGTTAGTTTGCTCTTTTTATTGTTTTTTTGTATTGTAATTAAATTTTCTTTCTCTCATCTCGAAGCTACTGTAGCTATTGCACTGCACATTTTTTTTAAACAAAATGTCAAACAAGCACGTACGCTTCAAGATGAAGATAAGGCACTCAGAAAATATAACAACGGAACTGCTCGGTCTTTGAGACTTTGATACACTAACGTGTGTGTGCTTCAAATTTTTTTTTTCAGAAATTGCAGGTAGGAGAAGTATTGAAGTTGTAAATGCAGAATAGACTAAAAATTTCTATGATTTTTACCAACTTTGTATTTGTGCTCTGCAAAATTATACATTTCACACAAGTGTTGCTGTTGTATTTAATATCAGTGGTAGAATGGTCGTCAATGGACTGAAGAGTTGCTGGTTTGATTCCTACTGGGCCCAAGTCTAAGTGTCCCTGAAGAAGACACTTAACCCCCAGTTACCCCAGCCATTGGTGCAGTCTTGGATGCCTTCTGTGGCGCAATGCAGCACAGTAATATTCCCCATGAGGGATTAATAAAATACGATTATCTTCTTCTCTTGTAAACTTTTTTGCTCGCTCTATGACATAAAACATTATTATATTTAATCTGAACTAATTCATAAATGAATGCATGTTTTTACACAAGGCATGCTAATTGCTTATACAGCAGACAATTGGCAGCTCTCATAACCCAGCACATTTTCTGCCGCTTCATTAAATGATCTGGTCACAAGAAGTGACTCTATTGAGAATACTTGGCATTAAGATGCCCTTTAACATACCTTTCATACAGATATATTTCCAATGAGAGGCGAAGAACAAAACCTAGATGCCAATATGTTTGGTTTTGTTTTATTGTGCATTAGCTGCTCTGTTTAAAGTGCTTATACATTATTCAGAAATTAGCACAATAATGGAAAGAGTTTTTTTTTCATTTTAAATGGCCTGTAACACTGTTTTACTGCTCAAACAAGAAGGTTGTCTGTGAAGCAGTTTCTCTGCATCCTCACTAACATATAAAAGTTAGTCACCAGCTGTTTAACTTTCTCAACTAATTTAAGCCCAGTGAGAAAAAGGTCCATAAAAGATCAGCAAATTAAATGTTTGGTGCTCAAACCCAATTTGGATTATGAAGCGTACCATCCTTTATTTAGTGAGCTTCAACTATGGGATGTCTCCTGCTTCCTCTCTAAAGAATGGATAAACAATGTGACAGATGACAGTAAGGATTGCACGCCATCACGACACGAACATTGCATGTATAAGGTTTGAGTAACAAAAACATTTTTCTTTCTGATTTGTAGTATAATGCATCTAAAAATGGAAACTTAAAGTTTAAGCATGCATAGCTAGGTAAATAATAAGCCAAGCTCATTAAACTTGATTACCTCTGCATATCTGTGTTCTTGTTGTGTGACTTCTGATATCAATTGCAGTAAAAAGATTTGTTAAATTTTGGTTAATTCAATCTCTTTGTTACACAGAGCTACATAAAAATTGATTACAGTTGAAATAAAAGGTTACATTTGTCTCTGCTTTGTATGTTATAATTATTGCATTAGAGCAATTTGGTATACCTTCTTGATCTACTTCCATATTTTGCTTAGTAACAGTTTCCATTTCCTGACTCCTATTTCTTGTCCCAAAATAATTCAAGAGGTAGCAAAAGTTTCAAAATACCACCACGAGAAGTTTAAAGTAGCCTTGAGATTTTATTGTCATCACAGAGGTAACTGAGGCAACAAACCAAGGTTTTGCGATAAACTGTACTATCATGTAACTATTTTTAAATCTATTGGGGTTTCACTTTTGAGATGACTTGGTTGCTTTTTAGACATGTAGGCTCTATCCTTTTTTCTACAGGCGGGGTATCGATGTAGTACTCTCTCCACATTCTTCCAGACTGTTTTTTTGTATTTAGTTAAACTACCAAAAGCAATCAGTCAGCTCAGATTACAGAACTTTTCCACAGATAGTTGACTTTCTTTTGTCATTGCCTGCAGACATTTTACTGCCCTTTGTTTTCCTCTGCGTACCACATACCCAAATAGACCTCTGCTATAATCTTTTTCCAATCGTCTACATATTTCTTTGTGTCATTTTATAAATCTATTGGAATACCTTCTCACTGTCTCTCCAACCGTCAACCATATTGTGAATTAGCCATACTTCGCACATATTTAACTGGAGGTTTGTCTGTTTTGTTGCCTAAGAATGTCATGAGTCAAGTTTGTTTATGTGTGTTTGCTGTTGATAAGCATGCCATGCCCTGTCCTTGCCTGATTACTGATGTATAGCAAACATACATTCACATGTTTTTACTTTTACCTTTAAAATGGTTTTTGACATAAAAGTATAAAATAAGATCCAAGTCCTGAAATGCCTTTTAGAGTGCGTATCAGGATTAACAATGCAGGTAGGTCCCCACACAAAGCACACAAATACACGCCCAGACTAGTCTATTCTTGTATTTTGTTCTTGTAAAGTCTTGCTATTTTTAGAAAGACAGTGTTTCCATAATCAGTTAAACTCCAAACTTCTCATTCTCAAATGAGATTGTTTTTATATGACTTGTCAGTCATCCAGCTGACCTTTATGTAGCAGCATTGAGACATGATATTAACTCGCTGTGTGTTTGCATGGATTTCCCAGGTACTTAAGGAGATTTTGTGTGTGTTCATGAAGTAGAGTTATACTTATGAGAATCATGCTTGCAATAAGAAGCAGCCAGAGCGACCTCAGTTTGTGGATGCAGAAACAAATCCCCAGCTCAGTCATAATCTTCTAAGAAGGGGGCAAGTGATACAAGCAATGTTTTCAGCTTTTTTAAACTGAGCAAACCCTTTTTTATATCAAGCTAAGTATTTTTGTAGATTATGGGAATATATCCGTTGCTTCAGGGTTACATCTTAAACCAGACAATTCTCATACTATATACTTAGATGCGGACCTCCTGCATTATGCCCATATTGAAAAGAACATGTTTAAAAGTTTAGTGTTTGACTTTTTTTGTAGTAAAATGTCCTTATTTTTATTTATTCATCTTGGACAGGGTAACATGTTTTTAAATTTAACATTTAACAGACTCCTGCAACCCTGCTGCTCAAAGGAACGGTACAGAAAATCATTTCTCCTATGCCATCAAAATATTCAAACTTTCACTTTCAAACCTTTAAACTTTCACTCACAACAGATTAAAAAATGATATGTGTTGTTGTATGACATTGTTTGTATGATTGTAGCACTGCAGCACTCAAATTTCCCTTTGGGGATGAATAAAGTATCTTCAATTCAATAAACATTCTTCAAGATATGGAGTCAATTCAAAATAATAATGCAATAAGAATAAGTGCACAAATCATAGTTTCTAATGTCCAAGAAGGAGCGGGGAGATGAAAACTTATTTAACCCCAAAGGAATATACGAGTTCCTTTAAACTCGTATATACAGTATACATATTACAATACAATAATTACATACAATAATTAAGTAATACACTTCCATTATTCCATATTAATTCATATAAACAGCATGGATTAATTATATATGTATTTTTTCCGACTTGAAGGCAAGTTAAAGAAAGGATATGGACCTGGATACTAATACCAACCTAGTGAGTAAAGCACATGCCTGCTTGGTAGACCTTGGTAGTGTTTAAACTGTCACATGCCATAAAAGTTTATTAAAAACTTGGTTGTTAAGAATATGTTTTCTTCAAGTTGGAGGAAGTCTTTGAACACTGACAAATTCACAAATTGAATTTAAAGTCTTTGATGTTAAAAATGCAACAATTTGGCTATCTTTAACAAAAAAAAACTTTTTTTTTGGGAATATCCAAAAAACTTTTTTTTTGGATATTATTGAGTTTGATCCGTCTAATTGTCTGTTTTAGGTAATTTCCCCACTTCTAAGTAATAATTTACTCCTGCCTATGCTTTTTGCTTTTCAATAAATAGTTCTTAGCAGTGCATAAATTGATCAGAGATAAAAAAAAAATTAGATCAAAATGTTTCCCATCTTGCTGTTTAGGGTGGCTTTTCTCAGGTTCAAGTTATCCTTTTGCATTAATCTGGTCTGCATTTTGTATTATGGCATGTCTTTGAGAGTTCATAAAAGCGCTGCATAATTAAAATGTATTATTTTTATTATGTCAGGCCCTCCTTGTTACGTTTCAGTAAATCTTCATCATTAAAGTTGTCTCAAATCTCACTTTGAGGTAAAACTTTGCATTTAACTTCTGCCTCCACATTTTCACAGCAAAATTGATTTTGCTGTAAAAATATCTGCGTTTATCGACCCGATGATTTTACATTGAGAAAGTTACAGGCTACAAAATATCACCATAAGATCACAGAACTTTTAGGGTGAATCTAATTACCATTAAAAGAGGCTTTTCAAAATAAATGCGAACTGTAACGGTATCTCATATTAAAATGAACACCTAAACATATGTGGCATGGATTTTATACGGCTGAGAAAAATAGTGTCAAAGTACGGTATTACAATTTGTGTAGTTTTTTTTTTTTCAGAAAGAAAAGGTTAAAAGCAACAAATTCTTCAAGTGTAAATTCACAAAGTTTTAGACAAAGTCTTAGTCAAAGACATTTAGTGTATGTGTAATTGTCATTATCAATAATAATAAAAGACCATTTCTAAAAAATCCATTTTTATATCTGTTCCGGGTTTGTGGGGAAATATTCATTTCTACTTCAAAGCATTCAGTAAATAGTTAAACAGGAAATATGAGAGGATTCAGAGAAGGCAGAACATTCTTTGTGGTTTTGAACCGGGTTTAGAATGTGAAAAGATATATGACACTGCAAAGAAAAAAAAAAGGCCACAATTAGTTTTTTGTCAGATTTTTGTGATGTTGGTTCTTCCTTGCTGCAATTTCTTTAAGTATTAAAAATTGCTCCGTCATGTTCACCTCTTTGACCAGATGACCATCTGAGATTGTTCTAACAATTTACTATCAAGGAGCAAAGGCTCATTCAACACGCCTGCTAAATTGTTACTAATTGACCAGCTTATACACAGTGTTACAATAGTCAGCAGGGGCGTAGCCAGGATTTTCTAAGGGGGGGGGCATAAGGTCATTGACAAAGCCAGTATAGGGGACCAGGCGACATTCAACCCAGAAGATTTTGAAAAATAAGAGTCATTTTCCTGCATTTTGGTGGTCTATTTGCTGGCCCTGCAAGGGGATAGCTTGACTACTCCACTTTCCTTTCTTCTTTTTTTTTTTTTGTAGACAAAAAGGGTTCGTGCGCCCCCCCCCTCCCCACTCTACTTGGGATCCGCCCCTGGTCAGGGTGGCATGAGGGTGGTTGAAAGTCTGTCACAATATGTCCAAACCTTCATGGGGTTTCCGCACAAAAATCATTTCATATTTTCGCCACTCCCTCTGTGGGCGGGGCGAGTATATCTCATCTCAACCTGTGTTTTTTGTTTTTTTAAGATTCTCACATCTGCACCAGCTATTTCGGGCAATGAGATAACAGCGCTTGTCTGTATTGCTTTGCGTGTTAGTGTTGCAAGCTGTTGTTTGTTAAAGCCTTACTCCACTCTGGCTCTTCTGTGTAACAGATCATGTGTGTAGTCTCATTCATAAACTTTTTCTATGGTGGTTTGTAATGATGATGTACTCATAAGACTGAAGAATAAATAAGTTCAGAGGTCCGCAGACAGAATCCCAACTCTTTTGGTCGAAATTTAAGCAAGTAAAGGATGACATACAAACACGCATAATCTTTAAAGACTGTTGTGTGCACAGTAAAGAGAGTTTCCGTACACATCAAGTGGAGGCTTGATGTGCTTTCTTTCTTCCTCATTGTATAGTAGAAAAAACCTGAAATCTACTGTAAAATCAGTACGCTATTAGTATTTGTTTACATTTTCTCAAAATAATTAGATGGAATGAAATATTACTACATTTATTGATCACACTTTCTTAAGAACATTATTTACAGGTCTCAATAGTTGGGATTAGCATGAGATTCCAATAAATCACAGAGCTTACCATCTTTTGAAGCAGTTATTCAACTGTTAGTGACTGACAGAGAAAATCAGGACAGGAGACAGTTGGTTGGTTTGTCATTAATAACGTGATGTGATCCAATGTTAAAATAGGCCTATTTGGAAATTTGGTCATCAGCTTTGATGAATAATGCACATGTGAAGTGTCTTTGAGTGTCCTGAAAAAGCGCTCTATAAGTGGAATGCCTTATTATTATTTTACTATACTTTCGCCCCCCCCCAATAACTCAAAGGTTGAAGAAATAGCCTACTGTTTGAACTTTTTAGAGTTTCAAATCCGCTAAATGATTAACACGACATCTCTTCTTTAATATATCTGTTAGAGAGTTTCTGACTTGAAAAATTTAAAAACAAAATTGTACAAGTCAGTATTTCCAGTTTTGGCCTTTGAATAGTTCCACTGTATATGACATTGTTGATGTCAAGTGATGGGGCTGAAATTATTTTAAATAGATCTTGCGACATTAATTGTTACTTGTTGCATTGCAAAATGTAATTTTATTCTCTATTATTTGAAAGGAATCTATTATTAAACCATATCATAGCATCTATTATCCATCAAAATCCAGCATATTGAGATTTTTCTAATGATTGCTGAATTACCTACATTTTCTCCCAATCATATATCTCACATTTACCTTGGATCATTGCAAATTAGCACTATCAATTTAGTCTCAGTTTCAGAGGCCAAAGCTGATTCAATATTTCTGCCAGTTCAGATTAATGATTGCCATCCTAAATATAAGTGCTTTGCTCTGGTACTCTGAAGGGAGACTTGTGTGACATTAAAGGAAAGAAAGAGAAGGAAGAGAGGGAGAAAAGAGAGAGCATATTTTCTGGTCATGAATTTCACACTTTTCCCCTCTGGGCAGAGAAAGAGAATATGTGTGCGTGCGTGCATATGTGCGTGTGTGTGAGAGAGATTGATGAGGGCATTGTGAATCCCAGGCATACAGCCGAATGATTCAACCCATGCTATTCATGTATGACTCAAATGACACTAAAATTCCCTCATCATTTCCTTCAGAGATCCAGAATATTGCACCCGTATAAGACCCATATAAGGGTGATGAATATGTCCTACCTCGCTGAATTTGTTGGAGGCTTAAATTTACCCCCTTACCTCTCGCGATGTACAGTTAACTTGCTAAAAGGAATTTATGTATTTTTGTTCGCTGACCTATTAAACCCAGATTAGCCATTTGTGTTTGGAAAATTTGTACTCCTTTGCAAAACGGCAGCGTACTATGGAGAAACTCTGTGAACTGAAACACCAAAAATGACTTTTAACAGCTGTGTGTGGTGTTGTGATTATCAGAATGACGCACTGGCAATTGGAGTGCGTCACTGTCCCTACATGCCACAGAAACACACTCGTAAAAGAGAAAAAAGAGAGATGATAGCAGAAAATATCTGTTGCATGTAAATGTGTATGGTTTTATGCTCATCAACTTCTTTCCATAAAAATTTCACCAAAGTCTTAAATTTGACCCAAAACCCGAGAACCCATACTGATGCACAAACTCTTCTAATTAAAACCCCGCTGTGTGACTTTTGAACATTTTCTAAAAGAGATTGGAGGATTGAGATTCAGATAAAAGGACAAAGAAGAGGAAAGCGAATGAGGAACTTGCCGCACTGAAACGATGGCACAAATGAGGAGAGGGAGGGTGAAATGGAAGGATGGGAGGGAGAGCCTTATCCCTTTGGTTCCATCAGCGTGTCCAAATATGGAGGCTATTGCTATTGTCGAGCCCTTTTCTCAAGACCCGTCTACAACAAGGGAGAAAGCTAGAGGGCTAAAAGGGGGGGGGGGGGAATGTGTGTACAAAAAGAACGAGTGGTGGGAGAAAGTTTAAGAGAAAAGCACACGGTTGTAAAATGAGAGATCAAAACAAGATGAGCTCTGGAAAGGTGTGGCGTGTACATCCAACCTGACCAAAGAAAAGTTTGAGCGGTGATAATGTCTAAATAAAGGAAAATCTTGTTGTCGTAGAATAGTTTAATTTCTAACTGTTTTAATAAATGTAGGATCATTTAAAGAGAACTCTTAACATCTGATTTGTGACCCTGTACAGTTTATTACATTTGTATCTCATTAAACAAGATTTCAGGTTTGCTCTGGTGTCAACTCAACGCTGTATTTACAAAAACTTCAAAGCTCCCAATCTCTCCATCATTTTATCAGAATATTTTTTACAGCTTGTTTTGGAATGATAGATGCTTATCTCTAATTTATTTTCACATATCTGTTGTCTATTTTTGTGTGTGGGACCAGAAGGAAGCTGGTGACCTTAGGGCCGCTAGGGATGACTTTGTTCATGTGGTTGGAAGCTGCCATAAGGTGAAAGGGCATTTGTCAGGAAGTGCGGAGTCCGGACTGGGTTGATCCTCTGGGGATTGTCTAAAATGTCACTTTAAGTTAAAAACATTGACTTGATATTCCACCAGTAGAAGTTGAGAGCAATGGTAGTAAGAGCAATTCTGCCTTCATAAACCCAATACAGCAATTTTGCGTTTTTTTTTTTTTTTTGTTAAGAGTTGAAGGTTAAGAAAAGCTATTCAATCTGTATTCATGACACACAATTATGTCCAAACTAGTGAACTGTACGGGACTATCATGTAGTTGTTAATGTTCAAGCCAAATATATATAAAAAAACAGTTATCCAGTGTGTTACTGTGTCTAAGATGCGCAGTCTCGGAGTGTACATGTGGAATGTGACGACTCAGCTGTACTTCCTCTTCATTCATCCCAGTTTTCCTTGATTGATAGATTTATGTGTGTGTGTGTATTGTCATTCATATGAGGCCTAGTGTAAGTGAATGAATGTGCACGTGTATATTTAAGTAAGTGGATATTGTTTAATACCTTTGGAATTGTTTTGTGTGTGTGTGTCTGCTCCCTCAGATCAAATAGCCGGTTTGTCTGAGATTGAATTCACAATGGGTTGCTTTGGTACTTTTTAAAAGAGCTTAATATTTGACTGCATGGTATACATAAACTGCTACTTTTGGCTTTACAATAAGCAAAATATTTTTACTTTTATTTCTACTTCTGATTTATATATGTATTTATGTTATTTAGCCTAATGCCTGTATAAATTTTACAGGGAGAACAGTGACAATAAAGAATCATAAATTGATAATAATTATGAGTTTTTCAATTTAAATAAAAACTGTTCTTATCAATGAGTATCTTACAAGATAACAAAACTTTAATACTAAAAAAAAAAAAAAAAAAAAAAAAAATAATCTGAAAAATTTGGAGCCACATCACTAGAAAAATGGTGGATTGGGTTGCTATGGTTACAGTAAACAACCTATGGCAGGACAGACCTACCCGTCTGTAAATAAAGAGGAGATATCATACTTAAAAAGATAAATAATTACGCTTTAATCAATTTTTATTAACACAAACACCATGAGATTGACCAAAGCAACTGTTGGGAGCTACCGGTAGATTGCGATCGACGTACTGTATTTCCCACAGCATTCCTGACAATCTCTCATGGTACGAGATGTGCCGCGGAACAATGGTTGAAAAATGCTGAGTTATTCTGTCAATTGACTGGTTGGAATTGAATCATAAAAAAAAACTTTACAATGTTTTGGTTGGTCAGAGGACTGTAAAATCAATTGAATTACAGTCTCTTTTGAAATTATTTTCTCATCTTCCTTTTCCTAATTTGAATAAGGCCTTTGTTTAAAGACAGTTTTTCTTCAATGCTGTATTTTATTTCACACAGGGTAAAAAACTCAGATGTCATTATTTATATAGAGTGAAGCAACAAGTAGTTAAGAACTGGCCACGTTATTAGAGTATTTGTGGGGACTGGCCTTGACTGAACTGTGTCTGTTCCAGCTGGCCTGAATAAATCAATAAATCTCACTTCATTGAGACTGGTAATAGCCCCCCAACCTCATGGGCCTCTCTTTGCAAGTGTTCAGTGATCACACATGCATTGCTTAGCTTTGCTTAGCTTTGCCATGTTGCAGATCTTGAAAAAAATCAATACAATAAGTATGAGGTGATGTCTATTAAATACAAATTATTACACATATGAAACTTCAACTGAGCAGACACACAGCTGCTGAAACATGGTATGTCAGCTCATCACACATTTTTTTAAAATGATTATTAATCTGAAGTAGACCGATGAACTTTTGAAGCTGAAATGAACTTAAATGGAATGGAATGATAAAAATTCCAAGCATTTCCATCACTCCTGATCCTTCACTATCTCTGCCATGTTTTACTGAATATTCTCGCTATCTTGTCTATTTAACAGAGAACATAACCAATAGATATATAATACATTAATCTTGTATTAGTTGAGCATTTATGACTAAAAAAATGACCCCAAAAAAACCCTTCAATGATTAATTTAAGAACTCTTTGTTGGAAGAACTGACAAGAAATTGTATTTTTTACAGAAAAGCTGAATGAATCATTCTTAACTTTTGTTTTTAGGTCATTATAAAACAAAGTATCATTTATCACTTTTCCGTTGCCAAGTTTAAACATAAAACAATGAATAGCCACTTTGTAAGAAAATTATTTGATAACAAAACTCAACTAACTCTGAATCAGTAAAAAGGTCTATTTCTCATCTGCAAAATATACAAAAACCACTGTAAAAAGTTTTTAAATGGAAGACTTTAGACAGAAGGATGAGTGCATAGGTCACTACGCCTTCGACAATGGGGGCTGTGAAGATGACAAGATAAGGCAGTAACGTTTCATTCACTGCAAGACAGTGATGGGAAAGCGAGATCGAAACAGGAGAAGGGAAGCAAATGTCCTTGTTAACACAGGAAGTTGGTACAGAAGTATCAATGAAACTTTTGTGGGAGGGTATTTTTATGAGTGAAAACACTGTTAGTTTTTGGCTTGAAGATGAAAGACTTCGGCCAAGTCTTTGAGCACTGAACTTGCTAGGTTTGCTGTGAGTTGTAGCATTTGGGCAGACGAGGACGTATTTGAAGTATTGATACAACTCATTCAAAAAATGGTCTCAAATTAAGGTGCCTATTGAGACGGATTGACATTATCTTTTAGTAAAATATTCACAAAACATTGAAAATAATTTCACCAGGTGCTTACCAAATGAACTGATCTTTATATGTAAAACACCCTCATGATTGCCCGTGACTCGCACACCATGGAAAGCAAACAGCTTTTCCTCTTTGTATTTCATGTATTTCTTATTCTGCTTTGACTGAAGGCTTTTTTCTGAGAGAGCTAATAAAAATGTAGAGGTCAGGGTTGGTCAAACTTGTCCAAAATTGTCTGTAAAATCTTGTGAGCATTGGTGAGTAAGATGAGGTGAACAAAGTAGTAAATATATCGAGTAATTTTCTGCTCCATGTCTATTGAGTGTGAGAACTTTTGTGTTCTTTCCAGTCAGTTCAATGTTTTCCAATTGATTCTTACAAATAGAACGCTTTGAATAATGGGGTGCACCTCTGATAAATGGCCTATTTGAATTTTTTGTGTGTATGTGTAGAGCACGCCGCATTACAGGTCGCAGAAGAAGCTTCTGTAGTGGCTGAGATTGCGTGGTGCTGTTCATCTTTTTGCTTTCTTCTCTTCCATACCATTGATTCATTAATGTTGAATTCTCTCGCTGCTGCTCTGTTTTCATGTTGTAATACCTGACTGATAGCCTTGAGTTTAAACTCTGCATTGTAAATGTGTTTCTGGAAAGATGGCATTTTGAGGTATTTATTCATACACAAGTGGTTTTTGACTGGAATTCCAACTATACCTTTACTGGCATTTTTACTGTTGCGCCTGTGACCCGGGCCCGGATTAGTGGAAGACGACGAACGAATGAACAAACTTTGTCAATGATCGCTATAAATAACCAATGTTGTTCCATATATTAGGTGCTGTCGGTATTGAGAAAATGAAAGGCTTTAAGTTTGTCTTATTTTATGGAAAATATGGTGCATGTTTAATTCAAATTTTAATTTTCTAATTTCTTAATTCTAACTAATTGTCAATCTAGGGCCCGGGGCAGGGTCGGGGAAACTTTTTGGTCCGCGGGCCAATTTGAGTTCTGTCATTTGACAAACGGGCCGGAACAGAAGCAGACGGATGGCATGCTCCGGTAACCGGTAGATTAGACCAATAGAATGGCGTGCTTGATTTTAAACAACTGCGCTAAATGTTACATCAAGAGCGTTAAATTTCAAATCTAGTGGCGCTAAGTCTGAAATCTAGTGCGATAGCGCTTAAGAATGTGCATTTAGCAGCTCTAGGTTTGAAATCTAAGCACTTGATGTAGCATTTTGCTCGTTTTAACATCTAAAAACAAGCGTATACTGGGCCCGATGGCTTTCCATATCTGTGCACACTTTTTATTTTGACAGTGTACACATCAGGGTGACACACACATTTTAATGGATGCAGTGTTGTTGAATTCTCAACAAAGCCAATATATCTAGAGTTCGCCATCTACTGAGGAAACATCAGAGTTGCAGGGGAAATAAAACTAACAAGGTTTATTTATTTAATTTTTTCATGTCCGGACAGGCCGAACTAAAACATTTAATGGGCCGCATGTGGCCCCTGGGCCATAGTTTGCCCATGCCTGGCCTAGAGATTGTCAGTTCAGAGACATATCCTCTACGTTGATGCTAATTCTTTGTATTTTAGGTCCATCAATAACTTCTCAGTATACATTTTCCATGTAAAGTACTAATATAAAGTTTTCTTAAAAAATAAATTACATAAATTACATTTTCTTAGAACAGTTTTTGGTGCTCATGAAGAATTGCAGCCAATTCACAAATTTTAAATACAGTTCTAATCTGTCTGCAAAACCCAGCTGTCAATCAGGGTCTCTTTTTATTACGTCCACACTATCAGAGGTTGGGGTGTGAGATTGAGTCAGCTAGCCAGGTTACTCTGTATTTGGACAGGCTGATAGCCGCTGGCGGTGAGCCACCACTTTAATCCACTGTTTGTGTATTTTCTTGTTGGCTTTGCACCAGTGTGAAGAGGCCAGACCCCTGAGCTGATGTGCAAACACAGTTGGTGAAACACCCAACATTGCGTTACTGCCTGTTTGTCAGCATCTGTCTGCCACATCCAAGCTTTAGGAATGAGTATGTCGTTCATTTTAAATGTGTGCAATGCAGAGACATGGCAGATTCTTACAGCGGTTCTTCAAGGTTTAGGGATAAGTTTGTGGAACTTTTTTTAGACAATGAATGTTTTTAAAATTATGGACCTCTCAGTTAACACAAGAAAACAGAGAAAGGATTTTTCCCATTTCATGCTTAGTGTTCTTAGTCTTAGCTTGACTTGTTTTGCTTAAACTGTCGTGTGATTGTAAAATTAGAGGTTTGAATCAAGAGCACATGCATTGCAGGATCGGCATGGCTTCTTTTCCATGTTCAATGCCTCTCTCATTTTGTGCATGCTGAATGACAAAGACATTTTATATGTTTTTCAAGATCAAAAAACCTTTTGGATGCTTTTGAGCCACTTTATTCTGAAATTATTGAAAAAGTTGATGTAGGTAAATACTATCTCAAAAAGGCATCTTGTTTTATCAGATGAGAGTTCAAATTTACCAGGCAACTTAATCTCAAATGTAATACATGAGTCTTTACTCACTTAACAGATGCAGATCCACTTCTGGAAAGAAAAGAAATTCCCCCAAAAACCTTTATCAACACAAATTTGTGTTATCTAGATGTTTCGAGTGCTTAGAGAAATCCAATTTGTTGAAGCGGATACTAGCCGGAAGGATTTTAGCCAGGGTATTATAATATTTGAGAAAAAAATGTGTTTCCAGCCAAAAAAAAAAAATGACTTACTTTCTGTTAAAATGGTTATATTGTCAAATTTTTAATTCATCAAAATATAATACGTGCCATCATTACAAAATTGTTTTTCTTTTGTTAGGAATGAAAACATATCTGATCTCAGGAAAGAAAGTGGACCATGATGTCCAGTGTGCCTGTTCTCCGGTGGGACTGTCAAGTGGAGGGTGTGTTGAAGTCAGTCTGTCATGTCCTTCACCTCGCACACCGGACCTCATTGCTGGAGGCACCTATGCACCTGAGTCCCTCCTGCCTCACCAACCATCAGACAAAACTGGGGTAAGATTTAAATATTCATTTATATGTAGGATAATTTTTTTTCTGTGCACATGACAGGTGAGTTTAAGACATGTTGTGTCTCTTTTCATGTGGGTGCATTATGTAGTGAATGAACTATTCTGGTTTTGTCTCAGGTAAATGATGTCATACATTAGTAATAGTACTATTTTTTAATAATTTTGCACAGTGTGAAATTGTTATTCATGAAGAAAGTCAATAACTAATCTTATAATCTTGGTCTTCCGTCAGAAAAGTCAAACATGGTTTTGTTTAATCTGCTAGAATCTGTTTTCATTTTGCTGTTTTTCTTCTTTCCAGCATCCCTTTGCGCACCATACTACCGTATGGCCACCCGTAGCAGACCAGGGAGATGATGTAGCTATGTTAAATGGCTGCCAGGAAGAACTCAAGATGAGCAGTGCCAAGGTACAGGCTACATGCACATTACCGTCAACACTTAGAGCTGTCAGCAAGCCCTTGTATCGTGCTCTTTTCACTTACTGTATGTAAGCCATTTAACAGGCAACCCCAGTATCTATTTCACTCTAATCATCTCTCTTTTATCATCCTTATCTCTTTGTTCAGTTTATCCCAGGTCGCAGCCCCAGGGCAGCCAATGGCCTTCTGAGTCCCCCGCTGGAGGACCCGGTGCGTGTCAGTCAGAGTTCTTTGTGTGACATCCTGCAAGAGAAAGAAAAGAAGACCAGCACAAGCACAGGAACTGGCACAAGCCTCGGCATGGCAGGAGGTACAGCGGCAGCAGGTTCGGGCATGGATCACTCGGCACTTATTCATCTGCGGGCCGAGAACCTCAAACTGAAAAGCGACGGCCACTTTGTAGATGTTATCAGGGAGGACAGGTAAGAAAAGAGGTTGAAGGTAGAGTTTATGAACTGATGGTGCCTCTCACAGATGATTTATTGCTCATAACTGAGCAACATGGATGAAAATAAATACTTAGTTATGATGGTAGTCTTTTTTTTAAATTTATGGCGTATCAAAAATATACATTTGAATACAAAGTTTGGAATTATCCTCTATCTAAAAACAATGATGCAGTTTAAAAAAAGTAATTCTTATTTAGATCTGATATTTTTTTCCCAAACATTGATTTGATTACAAAGTACAACCAAGTAAAGTAAAGACTTCATGAATTTTTTTCAATATGTATGTATATCATAAGAGAAATATATTGCAGATTTTCCATAAATTTTATTGCATCCAATATTATTGTTTGTCGCAAAAATTCCATCTCAAATAATCCTATCCTACAACAAAACAAGCATAAACAGCGTAAAACATGTACACCTTTTATTTGAATTTGTAGCTAGTATGTAAGATGGGCTGTGATTGGTTCCAATGCTGACAGATGACGGATCAGCTCCTAAGTTTTGTAATCTTGCCTATGATTGGTGTTTTGACCGCTTCCAGACCCGCAACAGCTTCTAAATACTGTAAACACGCTGTCCCTATTTCGTGGATTTTCAGCTATTGCGGCCGTTTTTTAAACCGATCTACCGCGATAAACGAGGGTTTCCAGGTGAAACACTGTCTAACAAAAATATTAGACGGTTGTTAAAAGAAAAAAAAACCTGTTGTATATTTAGTCAAAATTTTGCAGTGATAATTTCTTCATTTAAAACTTTTGAAAGAAAATGTGGGAGATAAATTTCAACATAAAAGTTTTCTTTCCTTCACCATTAATTCCCCAAAAATGAGCTTATTAATAAACATCCTTCTGCACAGAATGTTTTGAAAACTTAAAGCACTTTTTGTTTGAGGATGTAACAATTTCTTACATTCAAACTTATATTATTTGTGGTGGTTAGTAGATTTAAGACAATTATGATAGTCTGAAGCAAATATCTGTAGTATAAAATATTTTAAATGTTTTTTCTTGTAAAAACTTCTGTGACTTACTTTTGTTAGGATTTAGATTTGTACCTAATTTTTCTTTCTGTTTTATTTACAGTTTGATGAAGGAGTACTTTTTCAAACCACCTATAAACAAAATCAGTCTTAACTTCCTAGAAAGACCTTTGGAAAAGGCCTATCGCAACAGCTACAAGGAGGAGGTACAGAAATGAAATCTCACACACACACATGTATGCACGTAAGACTGCTGATAATACAAGTAACCTCGTTTTGACCCTTTTTTTATTTACTTCCATACATGGGATTTCATCTTGCTGTTCATTGATGAAAGTAATTTTTACTTCCCAACATAATAACATTTTTCCCTTATTGTGTGTTTTTATTTTAAATAATTGTTACAATATAAGTGGACACTTGTTTTGCAAATTTTATGCAAAGCTGCAACTTTCACAAACTGCTCAACTAAAGCATGACCCTGCGGTTGCACAGCCACCTTCTGTTCAACCAGGATTACTACAAGACAAATAACTACTGTATATTCACACATTGAATATACAAATTTCAAATTTGTAAATTCCTCAATATTAATGTATAATATGCAACATTCCAAATTTTTGTTTGGGGATTAATTCATCTTCTGAACCGTTCATCCCTAACGGGGTTATGGGACCAGAGCCTATGCCGGGTGATTCAAAGCGAGAGGCAGGGTACATCCAGAACAGGTCACCAGTCTGTCGGGTTACCAGTCTGGTCGCCACACACACAACCATTCACACACACTCATTCACACACACTCATTCCTTGGGGCAATTTTACAGTGGCCAATCAACCTAGCACACATGTTTTTGGAGGGCTGGAGGAAACCTCCATGCAAACTCCACATAGAAAGGCCTGTGTTGCAAGCCTCGTTTCCACCCAGGATTTGAAACTCTGACTTTCTTGTTATCAGGCAACCGTACTAACCACTGTGCCGCCCTCTACTGTATATAATAATACAACATGTATGTATATATGTGGTGTGGAGACGGTGGCCGCGTGGTTAGCGCGTTCGCCCGCGGACCGGAAGGTCGCGGGTTCGCGTCCCACGGAGAGCACGTCTAGGGTCCTTGGAGAAGACACCTAACCCCCGCTTCTCCCACGATTGGCGCCGTTGAAGGGCAGCCTGCTGCGGTGTAAGGAGTGCAGCAAACAAATTTCCCCGGTGAGGGATGAATAGAGTAATTCAAAATAAAAAAAAAAATATATGTGCCATTGTTCATAAGATAAGTGTAGTGTTATGTAAAGTATGCACTCAAGATGTTTTGTATAAAATTACCCTTTTTCTCATCATATGTACCAAATGTTGTACTTGCAGGTTAAAAACCATGTTCAGGTTCACACGTTTGCAAGCTCCACCTTCAGCTCCTTTTTGGATGTTCTCGTCAGCTGTTTTGTGTTCCTGGCTTTAACGCTGGCCTGCTTCCTTCCATTTCTGGTCAGCCCAACTACTGTGGGCTCATCATCACTCATTCCTCTGGTTGTGGCTCCTCTGGCTGCCCTGCTGGAGTTGGCCTCGCTGGTATTCGCCACACGGTGAGTTTTGTAGAAAAATGACTTCTGTTAAAATGAATATGTTTGTGTTTTCCCATTTACTTTCTATCTAAAAGAAACCAGAAACTAGTCCCCCGTGGCTCCCCTAAGCTTAAAAGCTTTTCATGGCAAGAAACAAGTGACTTATGAATATAGTTTTTAAGTTCTAGAGTGAGCTGCTATTTATCCAGATTTAAATATTTTTGGCACATGTGCAACAAGGTCAAAGAGACAGATCAGATAGAACGACATATCGTATTTTAACTCAACTAAAACCAGCACAACCTACAAAGTGCTGCTTAATGTTTTCTTTGGCTCACAGACCACATCGGATTAATTTTTCTGTCAGATCCAACTGGCACACATCCAGATTTTTGAGAAACACAAGTATAAAAGTAAAAAATAAAAAAAGGGATATTGAGATATTGGTACCAGGTTAAGTTCCAAGAATGTGTTAAGAATGTGTTTTCCAACTGGATTTTTTATGCATGTATTCATTAACATTTAAATTTGATATTTCTGCTCACTCATTGCCATGTAGCGATAGGTAGTAGATCTCTATTTGTTTTGGTAATACTTGAGCATCATTGCTGTTTTCACAGTTCGTCTGAATCAGAAAGTCATCAGTCACCTGCCTCTTTAAGTGGGTTGTGAATAAAATTTAGAAGCAGGACAAAAAGTTTTTTGTTCTGTATTCAATCAATCTCACTTTTATTCACCTTTTTTTTTCAAAAAATGTTTTTTTGCAGTTTTAGAACCTTACTCATTGTTTCTCTGTCATTAAATGGGTGTGTGCTTTGAGAAAAAAAAAACAATCAAGTCACTGTTTTAGGAGGTTTTTGCACAATTTTGAGAACACTAGCACGTGTTCTGCTGCATGGATCATTCTGCAGAAACACAATCCTTATAAGCTGTGTCTTCATTTTAATGATTGATCTGGCTTTCAAAAAGAAAGTAATAAAAGTACTGGTATTTTGTTTCACAAAAAAAAAAATTGAATCCAGGATAAAAACTTTTTGGCTAACATTTTGGTTGTTTTTAATGAATACATAAAAAAAGTTGGCTTGACTGAAATAGCACTTGGAATAAATGAAGTCTAAGATTCATCTCCACCTTACTCTTCATAATTCTTTCTTGTACTTTTCTTTTGTAGGATAACCTTTTATTTGAAAGGCCTTATGAGCTGCACACGCTCCCTTCTTGTGGTGATATCTGGCTGGGTTTCTCGACACGTGATCGGGGCTGTATTGGTTTCTCTGCCAGCCATCTCTGTCCTGTGTCATCTCATTTGTATCGTCCACCTTCCGCTGCAGGTAAAACCAAACATAATTTTGAGGTTAAGATTTGTGTTTTAATTAGATTCCTAATTTGGATTTTAAAGGATTACATTCTACTTTAAAGCTCAATCATCCCTTCAATTGGTTATATTGTTTTTAAGAACATAAGGCACTATTAAATCCTTAATGAATACAATTTGCTTTGCTCCAAATGTGACTTATTTTGACAATAATTTATTGGGTATAAGTAATTAGGGTTATAGAATAGACATTTTTAATAGACTAGTGATATGTTTTGTAACTCATCACTCTTTTTTTACTTTGCTAAATACCTGTGACTCTGAAAATATGGTTTCTTCTCAGGAATATCCTCATAACACTAGGAAGAGAAATGAGTTAGGAAGAGTAAAAGTATCAGTTTTAAAGATAATACTAAAAGAAGCTGTTACTGATAAGAATTTTGACATTTTTTCTTTTCTGAACTTTGTATTTTAAAGAACTGAAGCCTTTCATCAGCTAAAATGACAGGAAAAACATTCAAAACCATGGTAAGACTGGCCATGTTGTTTGGTCTAGAGACAGTGGCACTGAGGAAAAGACAGGAAACAGAGATGGAGGTAGCAGAGATGAAGGTGCTACCTCATCTCTGCTACCTCACTCTCTGAGAGTGACCAGGATGGAAAGGATCAAAGGAACAGCACATGTTAGAGGTTTTGGAGATAAAGTCAGAGATGCCAGACTGAGATGGTTTGGACATGTACAGAAGAGAGAAAAAGAGTACATCAGCAGAAGGATGCTGGGTTTGGAACCACCAGGAAAGAGGCCTAGTGGAAGACCAAAGAGAAGGTTCATGGATACAGTGAAGAAAGACATGAAGATAGTTGGTGTGACCGAACAGGATGCAGAAGACAGGATTAGATGGAAGAAACTGACTTGCTGCTGCGACCCTTGAAAAGAAATGCCGAAAGGAGAAGAAGTATTTTGAAGAACTGAAAACATTTACTTAATTTTTAATTCTTTTTGAGTCATCTCTCCTCCTCCATCTCTGTATAGATTTGAATCTCTTCCTCCAGCTTTCCATGTCTGATCACAATATTTAGAATGTTTTGATTTTCTTGTTTTTCAGCCAATTTTTCTTTTTTTCTTGCTTTTTATTCCCTCGGGATTTACCATCTTTTAGGACTTGGAGATCAAAGTATAGGTTTAAAGAATATTTATTAATTAGACATGCAATTTATTGAGCTTTATTTTCTTTGATCTCATCAAAGCATTAAGATCACACTTGAAAAGTGGCAAAGCCAAGACGAGCATGTGTAAAATTGCGAGGTTTTGCGCACAAAAAAGATTGAACCATGTTTCTGATACCAACTACATGTACTTTTCTTCTTTTTTTTTTTAATAACATAAAAAAAAATCCTCAAACTGCTTAGAGGTTATAACAACTAACATCTTGACATGGGTTTAAATTAAACTTCTGATTCATGGAAAGGCTTTGAATTTTTGCAGCTCCAAAGAATGTGGGTTTTGTTTGTTTTGCTTCAGTTTGGTTCTTTGAACATTTTAGGTCGCTGGCATAAAAATAATTTATTTATTAATTATTCAAACTGGACCTCAACAACATGTGAAAGAATGACTCACAACCTTATAACAATTTGACATCTCCTTTACCTGCTGGTCACCACCTTGGGCACACATGTTTGTTCTACAACCCACATTTCACATTGTATTTTTTTCCTAATTTTTTCTTAGGTGTAAAGAACTTTTACAGAAGAAAATCACTTGACACTAGAGCTGTAGATTTTTTTAATCTAAAAAAATAAAAATGAATGTAATTGAATTTGAAAATTTTAATAATCAAATCAATCTTTATTCATCATTTTTGTACAAAAACAAAAGGAATTGAAAATATGTCCATAATTTGAAGGTGTAGATCAACCCCAAATAAGCTGTATTTATATGTAAAATTAAATATGATCATTATTGTATGATGTAGTGGAATTTTATCTTTTGCTACATCGATACGTTAACAGTGAGCTTTCTCTGATTCCAGGTGATCATGTTTCTGTGCTGTGCCACCATCCTTGCCATCATCCAGTATTGCAACTTTTGTCAGTTGAGCTTTTGGATGCGCTCGGTCTTAGCCACCGCCACGGGGGTTGTTTTGCTGCTATTGCTGTACAGCCCCTTACACAGGTAGAGTTAAAACACACTGCCGAGTATGTAAATGAGTTCATCAATTTGGCTACTAGCATGGTGATTTTAAAGCAGCCCGGAATTGGATTGTGGAACAATGAGTCATAATTTTTTTAATATTGCTTTTTGTAGGGGAAAAACCATGCCAAACTCTTGTACTATATAGTTTTTAGTTATGTGCTTATTTAGATGATTGGTTTTTATACCTCTCACAACCTGTTTCTGAATCAGTGAAATTTTTATTTTGATCTAGATACTGAGCTCTGTATATGTGGTAATGTGTACGTAATCTTTTCTTCTGTGTGACCCTGCTCTCATCTCTTTCAGCTCGAGTAATAACAGCGTTCCAATTCATGGGTGAGTGTCTCCATGGAAACAGAGCATTTTGATCAATGAATGACACTTGCTGGGTCAACAGGAGTGAAAGCTCTTCATTGTCTTTTTGATAACTGCCGCATATTTTGCTCATTGGTTGGTTACTGTGATATTATTTTCTGCTATCCATTTCCCTAAGATCTCCAGTGTATACCGGTGATGTCTGCAAAGTGCCACAAGTGGTAGAAATGACTCCTTGAAACCTTTGACGCACAACTCAGCTTAAATTTAAATTCACCTGTTTCCTCTAACAATATAAAACAAATATAAATGATTTGGAAATAAGAAAAACAAAAATTTAGGTTGAACTTTTTTGTGAAACGTGAAGGTTCTTTGTTTGTCATAAGAGAGAAAAATGTCTGAATTTTATTTAGATGACACCAAAAAATGCTGGGGAATTTGAACAAACAACTAAAGAAAATTACTTGATATGAAAAAAGAGCAATCTAGAAAATGAGAGGGTCTTAGAACCTTGTATAGGCAGAGGTGAACAGTTAAAAAAACTTTGAAAATTGAACCAGTGTAAAGGATATTGTGCTGGAAATATGCCCTCAATTCCTCCGTAACACTTCCAAAAGTAATTGAAAACCTAAGTTATTATGTCATCTAAACATCTTGTTTAATAACTCTTGCAAAGAAACAATCACAAGTGGACATAATCCAAAAATCTTTTGTCCATGACTCATGATCAGGGTGTCATGTAATTAAAAAAAAAACAAAACATGAAAATGAGAAATTACCCCTGATATAACGGTTTTTATCTTGATCAAAGAGGACAGCATATCTAACTTTTTCACTGTTGTTTTCAAAGACATTATTTAAATAATGGCATTAGAATTTCCAGAAAATTCCACATGTGATAAAGCACCACCAGCTGTAATGCAAGCAAAATATGTTTTTTGGCCGTCAATACTCCCATGTGAGCCTTTCTATTTACCAGTAATTGCTATGTATTGTTAGAAAATAAAGATTTCTATCAACTATGTTAGTGTAGATCAGGGGTGGGAAAACTTTGATTTACGGGCCACATTGAGTGCTAACATTTGACAAAGGGGCCGGAACAAGAGCAGACAGATGGCATGCTTTGGTAACCACTGGATTACACCAATAGAATGACGCGCTAGATTTTAAACAAGCATGCTAAATGTTACATCAAGAGCGTTAAATTTCAAATCTAGCCACTAGGTCTGAAATCTAGTTCGATAGTTCTTAAAAACGTTCATTTAGCGGCACTAGGGTAAAAATTTAAGCGCTTGATGTAACATTTTGCTTGTTTTAGAAACCAACACGCTTGTGTATTGGGCCCGATGGCTTTCCATATCTGTGCACACTGTCTATTTTGACAGCGTGTGCATCACGGAGACACACACATTTTAGTGGGAGCAGTGTTGTTGTTTTCTCAACAAAGCCAATATACCCAAAGTGCGCCATCTAGAAGAAAAAAATCAAAATTGCAGGGGAAATAAAACATTAGTGAGGTTTAATTACTTAAATTTTTCAACTTTGGTGGGCCGGATTAAACCGTTTGATGGGCCGCATGTGCCCCCCCGCGGGCCGCAGTTTGCTCACCCCTGGTGTAGACAGTCATCATACGCTGTTTTTTCTAGTTTTATCTCTTTTTTTATCTGACTTTGACTAGACATCTTTATGAAGGGCTTTGTAAAGCAACTAGGACAAATATTGGGAATTGTTTCCTACTTTGGATTAAAACGGTCACTCAATGTATTTAGAATTAAGACATTTTTAACCCCGATGTTTCAGATTTTACCGTCACAACAATCAATGTATTTTATAAAAACTATATTTTACAACCATTTCTTGTTTTTTATAAACTCCCTAGATTCTCTTTCATACCTCATATGTCTCATCTTTCTGCTCTACAGATTGAACACCACCACAGTCAGTAAAGCTGGTTCAGAATTAAATCTGAGTCCTCCGCTGCAACTCATTGACCATTTGGTCCCAGAAGCCATCTTGGCATTTTTCTTGCTTCTTCTCCTTGTTTGGTTCCTCAATCGGGAGTTTGAGGTCAGCTACCGTCTCCATTACCATGGCAACGTCGAAGCTGATAAGCACCGCTCCAATATTCAGATGATGCGGGACCAGGCGGAATGGTTACTGGGCAACATCATTCCCATTCACGTCGCTGACCAGCTCAAGGTTTTTGCTGTTGAATCATACATATTAGGACTAATTTAGTTTAAAGTACAGTCTTTCATTTTTGCATAACTATAAATACCTTGGGTGTAGGTTAGATGGCAAACTCCTTCATTTTGCAAAAAATATTATTAAAGGGATTGTTATTAATTGATTAATAATTGATATGTAGCCTAATAAAACATACTACATCAGAAATGCTATCATGACAAAATTGTTAAAACAATAAATCATACTTCATTTCCTTTGTTTTCTAAGTGACTAACATGAGATTTTATTGTTTATTTTCAGCTGACCCAAAGCTACTCCAAGAATCACGACAGCGTTGGTGTGATTTTTGCCAGTATTGTAAACTTCAGTGAATTCTATGAAGAGAGCTATGAGGGAGGGAAAGAGTGCTATCGCGTCTTGAATGAGCTAATTGGAGACTTTGATGAACTCCTAAGGAAACCCGAATTTAAAAGTGTAGAAAAAATCAAGACAATTGGCTCCACTTACATGGCCGCATCCGGACTGAACGTCCAGCAGTTGGCTGAAGAAGATGATGACTCTCCACACGCCCACCTTAGGGCACTTTTTAACTTTGCTCTTGAGATGATGGGCGTCCTGGATGATTTCAACAAGAATATGCTAGGTTTTGGTTTTAAACTTCGCATTGGATTTAACCATGGGCCCCTAACAGCGGGGGTAATTGGCACCACAAAGCTGCTGTATGACATTTGGGGGGATACGGTCAACATTGCCAGTCGCATGGACTCAACGGGGGTGGAATGCCGGGTACAAGTGAGTGAGGAAAGCCATGCTGTGCTTAGTGGCATGGGTTTAGAGTTTGACTACCGGGGGACAGTGAATGTTAAGGGCAAAGGCCAAATGAGGACCTTTCTTTTTCCCAAAAGTGGAGAGAATCCAAGCCCTGATGGAATGGAGTTTGAATCTGTGGCTTTGCCTGCCAGTAACACTTCAGTACAGGTTGCCCCTCCTTCCACATCTAGTTCCACAGTTTCAACCTTCTCTCTTTCCATGGTTTCCCCTCAACCCCAATGTACTGTAAGCCCTGCCAAGGCGGGGGGTGAGCCTGTCTCAGCAGAGTGCTCAGAAGTAAGGGACGAAGGATACAGGGACGCTACACAACTACCTGAACAATCCCCTGTCACAGACATTCAGCTGCCTGTCCGATCTGAGACGGTTCCTAAGGCCGGTGACGCACAAGCGCCCTCCCAGGTGCTGCCCACTCCCCTCGCACTTCAGCAGGAGGAGGATGAAGAAGAGGCCAACGAGCTCACAAAACTCAACGAAGAGTTTTATGCACGTCTTTGATTGCCATCAGCTTCTATATTTCCTGACTCACCAGGTTTTGGTTGCAGGTTTGGACAAGTCATCTTTTCTTTTAGGCCAGGGGTCTTTGGCACAGAAGAAAGAGCTGGTCACAAATATGACAGCACCTGTGGTTCTTGAGACCTTTTGCGGTAGTATTGCCTTAGTCCCAGCACAAGTTGGATCTGTGTTGAGCACAGTGGCTTCTAATGAACAAGGATGTTAAGGGTTTAGACAAATTAAGGGAATGTGTGAAGGTGTTGTTTTTTGTAATAATTATGTCATTAAGTGCCTTCAGGACTAGAACAAAGAGCAAAACTATAAAAAGTCGAACAAATTCTACACTACAGGACAGGCTGTGCTGTCATACTCAGCTTTCATTTCAAATGCAAGTATTTCTTTACAAATCATTACCGTTGTGCCATATGAATTGTTTTAACTTGATCAAATTGTGACTCTTATGTAAGGGATTTTTTTTTCTGTAGATTTTATATAAGTGCCAGTGTAGTATGGTGGGCTACGCAAGAAGAATGGGAAAAATGAGAGAGTCGCATAAAGCAGTGTTCTTTACAAATTCTGCTCTTATGCGAGGGCTTAAACACAGTATTCTTTTCTGCAGGAGTTTCACTTTCATAGCAATGATCTGCAAATTCAGCCTGCGTACAGTTTCCCTATTATTGTAGCTAAATGCACATTTTAAGCACAGTTCTTGCACAGTGTTGTTTCGACCACTTGTATTTGATATCATACTACCGTATAATAGAGAAATGATCAATAGTATTTACATTAAAAAGCACAAAAATGAATAGAAAAGGGATTTTGATGGTAGTTTAAAATATTAAGGCCATCACAATGCAAGAAGGCACTTTAAATATTCTTAAATTCACTGCAAAATCAGTTTTTAAGTACGTAATGCTCACCAACTACAAGCTAGGAACAAACAGAACAGTGAGAGGCTGTGAAGATTGATTTATACGGCTGACCTTATGAATTCCTAATAGCAGATACTTACCCTGACAGATTTATTTATTGTAAATAAATGATCAAACTCAACAGGGATTTAATTTTCCTCTGAAAACTTTTCAACTCTTGTTTTGTGCTATTCGGCTCATATTTTTTTCTGAGCGAGTAGAAGAAAGGGGCTTTGTTGTCATTAAAGATAGCAATTTTTTATATTTATTGGCTTCTTTATCTCCTTTTACTCCACAACATATCAGAAAACCTTTTTAACATACCAAAAAGAGAATGAGAGATTACATCTAATTTTGAGGTAATACACTACTCCTACTTTTTCCACTCATGCGGATTTGGTCATTCAGGACTATTCCATTCTTGGATGCAAAATGATGACCCTGCAAAACTACTTGTGGTTATTCTGGAAAAATAAACAACCAACATTAAGTTTGGAAAACAGACAGCTGAGTCAGGAAATTACTTAATTATTATTCATGATCATTTTATTTGACTCAATCAAATTTGAAACAACCTCCGTTAATTTAAATGCTGTTAATTGAACACACCAATAACTTTGGATGAGATACAACATTAAATGGGACTGTAAAGGGCAATCTCTGTGTAGTTAGTGATAGATGATGGCGCTATTCATGTGCAGTGGTTTCAGTGGAAAAAAAAATCAACTAGATTCTTGTTTCTACAGTATTGTGTTAAATCTCAGAGTTGAAATTGTGTGATTCTCCATTTGTCACATTCACTGCAACAAAAAAAGACAAACAAAATCAAATAAAGGGAAAATGTAAAGATAGTAAAACACCATTTGTAAGGCCATTGTTAAAGACTCAATGATAAAAAAAAAATCAATGTTGTCTGCCTTTAGCTGTGTGATTTGCTGTTGAAGGGTTGTAAGTTTCTACTGCCTCTTCACTAAGAGGGAGTTCTCTACTGTGTTGATATTGTGCCACTTTAATGGAGTGATCTACAGGTGCAGTGCAACCTAAACTAGCCGTTTGTTTTGTGGTGCCTAGAAGTTTGACTGTATTTTTTTATGTCAGTGTATTAGTCTTCGCTTAGTTTTAATGCTGTCATGAAAAGGGTAGATCATGATTGTACCTCTGAGAAAATGACGCTTCTAAAACTTTTGCTGCAAATTTCAATTAAGAAACTCCTTTTTTGTGGAGTTTTTGTTTGCTTTTTCTACTTTATCCATCTTGTCATTAACTAGGTATCTGGAATGTTGCAGTGGTTCACATTGAACAGCTGCTGGTGTTGTTTTTCCTTTGCTTTTAGCCAATTTATGCTTTGTCTCCTTTCCTAAAAGCGCTTTTTCTTTTCTCTTGCACGCTTGTGCGTAGGAGAGACCTTCAACATCTACTTTCTTTCAATAGGGGACATTTTTTTTTATAGATAAATTTTATTTTATGTTTTCTCATTGATGCTGACTCATTTGTACAAAAATCTACATTATTTGAAACAAAATAATATAGCTTGAAATTTCAGCTGTCAGTTAACTCATTGAAGTGTTCCCTCCAAGTGTGGCCACATGCAAAAGTGTACAGATGACTAGAGAAGGGTCAACCGCCTCTATCTGTATCATTTCTTACATAAAAAATGTTTACCTCTGCCATTGTGCATTCCAAGCATAAAAAACGAGTGCCTTTTCATTTTGAATACGAAAACTGAATGATGAGCTGTGACTATATAAAATAACATAACACTAGTAGCATACAGTATCGTGGAAATCCAAAGAAGTGTTCCCATAAGCTGTCACTGTAGCCGCAGACAAATACATTTGAGATCTGCTCATATTATGCATATCTCATTCTCTTGTGATGCTTTTTTTCCACCTCAGTTATGTTTATTAGACATAGCCAACACAGATTTATTGATCAAATTTACATATCAGTCATGATGTAAAGTTTTTGTTGCCCCTATTTGTTCCCCCAGATTATCATTCTGTCTTACCTATTTTTTTTTAATCAGCTATGTTGGTTTCAAGTCAATCGGCCACACAGCATTAAGAAACTTAAAAGTATAGGTGGAGTCTACAAATGGCTTGCTACATATTTTTTTTTAACACCACACAGTTGTGCACTCCCTTGAATGGCATTAAAGTGAACATTGTTGCTGTATGATCAGTGTGAGAGTAAAGAAAAATGTGTTTCATTTCCTTCAGCATGTACGTTTTCTGTTTTTCAGTTTGATTCCTCATTATTTACATCATTCTTTAATTTAATTACAAAATTGTTTGTTCTGTAGACATGTTTGACACAAAGTATGTATTCCCAATATTGCAAACACTTTGAATCATCCAAGTTTTGTTCCCCTTTTTTTCAAAGATTGTTCTACAATTGGCAATTTGTAAATGGTGAATTTGCTTTGGTTTTAAAAAAGGGAATAGATTAGAAGACACTATATACAAAAATCTTGTTTTAAAGCAGCTTGAAGAGTAGATTTGATGATCTTTATTGTTAAGTAGTGTGTCCAATGACAGTAAAATAGCAAGAAACATAAAGAGCGTAATGTTGGCACTTAATCATCAACTAATCACACATACAAATGATGGAAGCTCACGCAGATTGCAAATAAAATCAACCCATATCTACTTTGTATCTTTCATTACACTGGGACAAAAGGTATACCATGTCATTTGATTTGATGGTTGTTACTTTTTTGCTGTTTGCCTTTTGGTCATGAATGAGATGTATTACGTATGTTTTGTGCACATTAACCATGTATCCTTTATAAACACGTGATCGTAATCTGTACACATTTGCACAAAGCACTCAGTGTTTGTACATATGCAGTTATTTTGTCACACGTGATTTTTTATACATGTGCATGTGTCAGGTTTGTGTCTGAAAACAATGAAAAAGAGACATATGTAATCAGATTATATGTCTATTTGCATAAGTGTGTTATATGATTCTATTCTTTTTTTTCATTATGAGAGAAATAAATCTAGAAGCAGAAAATGACAGAGTCCGTGGTAAACTTTAAATAATCTGTGATTTTATTTTATACCATGAAGTGAACACACGATGACTGGTCATCAGAAAATTTTGAACATTTTGCATTGTAAAAAATTATATAAGCCAAATTCTTTGAAGCCCTGAAAATAATTAATTGCATTATAATTGATTTCCGTTCAGTTGTCTTTGACTTATCTGGGGCCAGGTCGTGGAGGCATCAGCCTCAGACGGGAAACCCCAGGGTTCTCTCACCCCGGCTGCATCCTCCAGCTCACCTGGGAGGACCAGGAGATGGTCGTACGTGCCCGAAACATCTCACCAGCGAGGCGTTCTGGAGGCATCCTAAACAGATGCCTGAACTACCTCATCTGGCTTCTCACGACCCGGAGGAGGAATACCTCTACTTTGAGCTCCTCCCAAGTGGCATTATATTTGCCTGATGTTGTATGTGTTAAACTGAAAACTGAACAAAGTAGAAAGTAGATTTCAGAGTCCTACATTGTGTATACAAGGTGCATTGTAGCTTTCTACTCTATATGTTAATCTTTTGGAAAAAAAATCTGCACTGAAAAAACAAATCTGTTGTAAATTGACTAGATTTTTCAACTAATAACTTGAAATCAATTTCTTTCAATTTTTGAAAAAACTTTTTCAAAAGTTGGGTGCCGATCCAGATCTTTGTTGCATCCATTGCAATGCAACATGCATATGTTTTGCTTTTACATATGTATGTAAAAGCAAAAGATATGCATCTCAAGATATAAAATTACTCAAAACACAGTGAGTTGCAAGCAATGCAACAAAGAAAACAGTATCCAGTCAAGACACTTTGTTTCAATTCAACAATAGTAAGAGATACAGAAAAAAAGATCAGTCATGAATGAAAACTTGTCTTGAAATGTGACAATATCAGATAAGTACAAAGTTTATGTTTGAGAATTTTTGTCCTCAAAAATAAATTGTGGGGAAAAAAAGACTGTGATATTCCAACTACTTAGAAAAGTTTTTTTTTTTTAAACAAAAAAAAATGTAAAATGTTCACAATAATTAAAATTCTAACATTTATTTTAAATGCGTTTAAATCGCTTGTGTTTGTGGTGTAACAGCGCCCCCACAGGCCGTTGGCAGTAGTGTTTTGACGTAGGGCGTGATTGCGCGGCCCCTCCCCCTCCTCAGTCTATCTGGAAAAGAAAAAAAAAACTTTTTTGTATCGAAGGAATCAACAGCCGCCATCTTGTCGCGGCTCGGAATTGAGATTTCGGTCCAAGACTGGGTTTTATGTTGAAATCCACCATCCAAACCGGGATGTGTCAACGTCTCTTGGCTTAAAACAAAACCTTAACGTTGCATTGGAGACATTTTGTGCGAGAAAACTGGAATTGGCTCGGTGGTCGTCGGCTAGAACAGCTCCGTATATCTGATTTCCCCTAACAGAGTGCGGCGATTCAGACTGGAGCTGTACTGTTTACTCTAGACAAACGGAGATCAAATCATTACTTTCGAGGTGATTTAAATTTTTTTTTTTTTGCATTTTTATGCAGTCGTGCATTTTTGAGGAGCTTCGCGCGATTTTTGCATGAAGAAATTTTGACGTCACGCAAAATGAGTACCTTGAACATCTAGAAATTTAGACTTTTCCACCGTAATGCAAAAATTGACCTGATTTATTTAGATTTCTATCTTGATACATGGGGGAGAATTTGTTTTGGGTTATTTAATGATGATAATGTGGGTGTTGGGTGTTGGATTATCATGGGGTGAATGGCGGTGGCGAAGCGGGGCGCTGTTGGATTTCTGTTGAAAGGAGTTGCTAACAGTTAACTTAGCTGCTAGCAATCAATTAGCTCACTATTAGCCAGTTAGCTCATGTTAGCAGGCTGTCAGCTTGCTAATGTGCTTACTGGAAAAGCTTGGAAAAAAATCAAGCATCGTCCTTTGTAAAGAATTCATCACTTGTCAGCTTAAGAAAACGAGTATAAAGCGATCATGGCTGAAAACCTGCTGGATGTTGGACCTCCCAGCTCCAAGAGACCGAAGCTGAGTTCACCTGCACTGTCAGCGTCTGACGGACAAGGTAAAGGCCCCAAACACACATTCTACTCATCTGAACAATCAGTAAATCTAATCTAAATGAGATGCTTTTCAAACGTTCTCATCAAAGATCCCACAACGTTCTGAGCCTGTTAGATTAACGCACAGCTACTAGTTACTGGCTTGAAATAGTTGGGATCATGCAACACACTAGTGTCTGCTGTACTTGGTTTGATGCTTTAGCAGACAGGATCATACCTTTATTTAATTTGATCCACCAGCTAAACTAACTTATAGCACTCATAAAAGACTATTTGAGCCTGTTATGGGTCAGATTCTGTTTTTTAAAAGCTTTCTGTGATCAATTTGACATATGCATGTAAAAGTAAAAAGTATGCATCTCATATTAAATTACTTAAAACACTGAGTTTTAACCTAATAAAAATAAAATCTCAGGTGTTCTAATTCATACACAGAGCAAAGCACACTTGTAATAATGGAAACAGTTGATTGTGGTTAAAAATGAATGAAGTGGATTTCTTAAGTAAGATTCATTTACGGTAATCAGAATGATTTCTCTGCATAAAAAGGATTGCAGAATTTTCTCTCTCCAGATCACACCTAAAGCATGAGGTTTAATGCTTATGCAACTAACTGAAACTTTGGGATGTACGTTTCTATACTGGTGTTGCTGAACACTTTACTTGAGAAAAACTTTCTTAATGTGGGTTTTCAAAGTGAATCAAATCCTGACAACTTTTTTTAATGTGTAGATAAAAGATTTGATGTTTAAAATCTGAGTTTAGATCAGTGAAATGTCAGTCAACAAAAATAAAAATGAATAAAGCCATCTATTTAGCACCTCTTACTGTCACGCATGCAAACTTACTATGGATTGAAATGTGAACATCCAAGCAACAGATTGCAAAAACTTTATCTAGTGCTGATGCCTTTGCAAAAATAGGGTTTCTGTGGGACTCGTATTTTTCATAAAATCCAAGAAAAATAGGTCTAAAAAATATAAAGTAGGGCAGTAAGGTGGCCTCACAGCAAGAGGGTTAGGAGTTCGAGTCCTTGAATGGCAGTGAGGCTTGAAACACTGACCTTTCTGTGTGGAATTTGCATGTTCTTCCCGTGAATGCGTGGGTCCTCTCCAGGTACTCCGTTTTCTCCCACCCTCCAAAAACCTGCACGGTAGGTTAATTGGCTGCTATTAAATTGCCCCTAGGAATGAGTGTGTGGGTGGTTGTGTGGATCCGCAACAGACTGGTGATCTTTTCAGGGTGTATCCTGCCTCTCGCCTGAAATCAGCCAGGATGGGCTCCAGCACATTCCACAGACAATTAGGGATAAGCGGTTCAGAAGATGAAACAAAGTACAGATAATAAATGATGATTGTTCGTGGCTTTGCACTAAACATTTTAAGAATGAGGGGAGAAACTAAATTACTGTGTCAATGTCTATCAAAACACTAGGAATGGAGCAACGCTTGTCAAAATCTATTGTTACCTTAACAAATAAAAAAAAAAACAAAGAATGAGTTTCCAGCAACAGATCCTATCGATAGAGACCGTGATAGTATTGAAATGGTTCAAACTTTTTAAATCTAAACACCTAGTTGTAAATACAGGGGGGACATTGTTTACTGCATTCAGATGAAACATTCTATGATGTTGGATAACAATGATAAAATTTTTTAGGTATTTCAAAGTAGTTTGTGGTGCTGCAGTACAATAAAAAATTACTTTCATGTCATTTTTCTTCCTTCACTTCTATTGTTTTTACTCTAATTTAATCAATTATTACAGAAAATAAACATAATTAAAGAGCAAGCTATAATTGTATTAGTGCAGTGTTGTCACCATGCATACTGAAATTTTTCTGTTATAGAAAATGAAAGAAACAGTTTTGCACAAAAAATAAAAGCGTTTTACAAAACAATATGGGTTTAGGTTATTTAATTCTATTGAAGTTTGCGACGTGTCAACTTTTCCTGCTGAAGTCTCTTTGGGATAGTTCTATTATTTTATTATTAAATATGGTTTTAACTGAATGAAAAACGACAAATTGAACTACTATTATAAGAATGTAAATATCTGATTGGCTGTGATTTGGTGCTGCACATCATGCTGCAATTCAGTTTTAAATAGTCTTTTAGCAGAAAAGATATTTTGGCCGAAATAATTGTATGTAAAAGACTTTGGAAATTGCTTTTGCATTGCTTTGTGTTATCAGTATGATATGCACAGTTTGCACAGTTAAAGCTCAATTAAAGATGAGGCATTTTGATGGCTGACGTTTCACTGTGTGCGATGTCACCTCGAGTGACCAAGTTTTGGTCTTCCTAAAGGTGCGGCATTGTCTTAAGAGTTAATTAAATTATAAATCCTGTGGCCCCATGTTTAAAAATCTTCACAAATCTAATACTGGATCATGGATCATAAAAAAGTCTTACACATAAAAACGATTTAATAGTCTATTCTTATCAACGTAAAATTTATGTGTGCATGCTTGAGCAGTTAGCTCCCCCCTGTTCGCTACCTCCTTTTTTGAATACACAAATTTAATTTTAATAAACCTGATACCTGAAAAGGTCTCATCTTCAAGTATAAAATACTCTTTAGAAAAAAGTAGTAACAATATATATCTATATATATATATATAAAGAACATTTTAGTAATTGACGCTATGCTCAGAATGGGCTTTTTGTTTGGTTGTTTATTTTGTTATGGCATCCTCTGGTGTCTCCATAGAACCCGGTGAGAGACTCGTTATCTTATTAGTGTACTAAAGAGGAAAATAAAAGGTTGGACTCACATTTTACCACTAGCAGAACATCTGAAGTTGCGACACAGATTGTGATTAATTACTTTGAAAATTACATCTGCACATAAGAACAAATGAGCATCTTTTTTTTCTGTTGGCAAACAGGTTCACCATGTTCTGACTTTTCATAGTCCTATTTGTTAGTAGAATCTGCACTTGAGTGACTTGTTCCACTGGATAGTGGGATCATGAGAGACCTGGCTTTTGTCTGTTTTTTTTTTTTTATAATCCCTCAGAACTTGACTCTTAGAGAAATGACACATTATCAAAAAGATCCATTCAGATCTCCCTCTGGAAATCCAAGCGATCAGCATGGTATAGATTTATACTCGGAAGGCACACAGCTTCATTTGTAGATTTTCTAAGCATAAGTAGCTGACATCCTTCTCAATAAGTCCACCTTGCCACACATGCTTTTGATTTTATTGCATCATTTAATTTTTTTTACTTGACTAATATTTTTGCAAAAGAAACATCCTTTTACAACACCATGCTGCTTTCCGGTCTTTGATTGCTGTGCAGGTTTGTGACATGCTTTACATCACTTAAATCGGGAATACTGAGCAATGAACAACCAACAGGTTGAACTTATAACACATGGACAGTTACGTAGGCAAACCCAAAAAATGTTTAAAATAGAGTTTATTTTGGCAATTCAGTTTGATAAACTAGGATTTTGAGAAAAAAATGTTGAGGCTACTTTTGCTCTTTCACAGCTACTGTTTTTTTATATGCATTTATATTTCTGGACTAAAATTTGTACCTTTTTCATTTGTCAAAGTTCAGTTAAATGTTACTTTAAAATAAAGTTGGAGAAAAGCAAGCAATGCAAATTTTTGTCAATTTTTTGAAAAATTAACTGGAAACATACTTTTTTTTTAAAAGTTAGTATTCCAGTAGTCTCAGGGATGTTTTGGACCCAGTGGGAATTGAACCAGGTTCTCCTGGTCAAAAGACAGTAACACTACCACTAGGCCAATGCCCCCATAGCCGGAAACATACTTAAACTAACCGGGTGTAAATTTTGAAATATATAGTTGTCCTGAAGTAAAATCATTTGTATGGTGATATATGTTCCATGGCCCAGCAGTAGCTTGAATTATTTTTAGAAGTAAGACTTGTGCGTGCCAGCCATGAAGTTTCTACTTTAGATTGATATATCTGAAAGTTGCCATGACATAGTCCACCACTCTTTTTTTTGTGCATGTAGTCTTTGTAGAAGAGGCCCAAGTCTAGACAGGCTGAAAAACCTGTGTCCATTTGGGTTAAATGATCAGAGGGAAATGTAATATAACATGAACAGCATCCTTCAAACTTTTTGTGCTTGAGCTGCATTTGAAAGCCTTTTTAGAAAGTACTTATAAATTAAGTCTGAATACAACAGGCTGTCACACACATCTACATAGATCATTATGATGAAGGTACATTAAACCAGTTTGGAGGAAAGACTCCAAGCACTTCAAAGTATTACAAAGTTTCTTAGTTCCATATGTTTTGACAACTATAGTTGATATTCAAGTAAAAATAACAATTCTCTCAAATGCAAGTACTTTTTTTTATAGTAACTTGAAATAGCGCATGCTTTTCATCTGGTAAAACAAGGGTAATTCCTAACCCGCAACTCACTAACAGAAGACGGTGAATGTGACGTACATTAAAAAATTGGACTCTTTAGATTACAATCTTGTTATTCAAAGAATGTGCAATGACTTGTGTGGAATGTAAAGAAAGCAATATATATGCAGAACCTTTTTTTTTGTTTGTACTTTTTTATGAAGCATCATCGTTCACAAAATGTATATAGCCTATAGTGCTCGCCGGAGCTCAAGCCGCCACTAATACATTTTTAAAGTACACATTTGTACATACATAAGCCGCTTCTGTGTATAAAATTGCTGGAGCGCACATTGGAATGTTAGGTATAACTAATAACCACTCACAACATTGCATTGTTAATTATTTTTGTAAAACCATCCAGTTGTCTATTTATACTGTTTTTGTTGTTTTTTAGTTTTACTTCTTATTTATTTATTTTTACTTCTGATATGTACGTATATATAAATGTACATCAGGGTTGCATGTCTGCCGGCGGAAATGTTTCTGTCGAGATGGTGGCGTGACCTTTCAGAAACCCAGTGTCCGACAGCGTCTGCCGGCGTAAACTGTCAGAAACTGTCGAAAACCTTGTAGAAACTGTCTTAAATGTCTGTCGCGGTGTCAGAAACCAGACAACCTGGTTGACCTGGTGTACAAGTAGACTTCTGGTACGCAAGTAGACATAACCTTACATATATATGTAAGGCTGTATACAGACTACATTTACAACTATATTTCTGTATTTCTCTAAATTCAGTCATTCTTTGTAAGGGTTAACATAGATAATCCTATGGTAATTAGTTGAGTGTGAAATAAATGTTTGAAATTTACTGAGGCTAGAAAAAGATATTTTCAACTTGTGATAGTTTATTCCACTTAAGACACCAGAAATGTAATTCCAATAAAACAGTATATTTAGCTATATCCCTCTATTTAAAGATGTCATTTTCCAAAATAGCCAGAAAAAGACAATTATATTATGCGTCCGTACAAGATTAGGTACAGCTGTTTCCGCTGAGATGGTAAAAACCAGTGTATTTATATGCCGCAGTATTTACCGCCTTGTGGCGGAAACCATGCAACCCTGATATACATTTGTGTTTTAGCCTGAAGCCTGTCTAAATTTCACTATGAAAATGGTGACAATAAAGAATCTTGAGATATTCACAAGGAAAGATGGTAGACAGTTTTCAAAGTTTTAATAATATATTTTAAGTTTTCGTTCTCAACAGTGTCTGTAATGCGGTAGTTACGCAACAGCTTTACGGCAGTAGATGCTACCGCCAAAGGTCTCGCGTTACAAATGAGCCACTAATAATGCTAAGTTTACGCGCAATAGCTCTACTATACCCTTCTATACCTACAAGACACACCTCTACAATAAAGTTAAAACTCGTGAAAAGAAGGAAATGACTAGTTGTATTTCCTGTTTGTTTAATGTGATCAGTTTTGAACCGGAAGTGGAACTGGTTGTGGTGTTTCAAAGAGGGAAACACCACAAGGGAAAAAAAGTTATATTTCAGATTCTTCCTTGTTCTTCCGGCTTCCCTCAATTGATGCAAATACAAACGGCCAGGCTACTCTAGCATCTTCCTCGTACCTTTTCTGCTCGAGCACCCATGGTGGCAGTTAGAAAAATCCATAAAAAGGCTGCATCATTGCAGAAGCTGCAGGGTTTAAAGTGCGTGAAAAAAGTCGCAGCTTGCACACTTGAAATTATGGTGGATTGAAAGTGGGGGAGGATGACTGTATGTAATTTTTTTTACTCTTAAGAGTATGCAACCAGTTTACCCACCACTAAACAAGTCACTCATGTTTTCCTGCATTGTCAAATTATCTAGTTAGCTGCTTGTCTCTTTTTATTATTATTATTTGAGAGATGCGTTTAGATGTCATAATCCAGTTTGTTGGTTGTAACTATTGCTAAAAAATACATTGCACTCATCACCACACTGTTGCTCTTCTCTTTTGTACGATTAGCTTTAAGTCGTAATTGCGCTGCACAAACTGACATGCCATTAATTTTTTATGCTTATTCTTGGCATGTCCTTTCATCAGTCTAGAAAACCACTGCACAATTAGACTCATGTTGCCTCCAAACACAAAAAGATTGTTAAATTTTTTTTCTACTTTTTGCTTGTTTTAAATTGCACCTAAACCTGAAAGTGACTTAGAAGTTTCAGCGTTACACATAACCAATGTAACAGGTGTCTTAGAGGAAAGACTGGGAACTTCAAAACACTACTAATTAATTTCTAAATTTTGTGCAATTAACATACTAGCCGTGTATAAGAAAATAAAAATTGAGTTTAAATTTACTTTTTAAATTCATTGTATCTCCTATGCCATTACAAAAATTCAACAGAAAACAGTTTTGAATTCAAGTTTGTATTTTGCTTGTAAAAAATTCTAGACTTAAAATGACTATGGGGAAATGATAACACATTTATTAGGTCTGGTAATTCTTTTTCTTTAGGTTACAGTTAATTTTACATTTATTAACCTTAGTTTATTAAAGGTTTTTTTTTTTTTTTAAAGCTAAGATTTTGTAAGTCTTTATTTTCATGTCTATTGTGTTGTTTTCTTTTTGTCTGTTAGTTTGAGTCTCCTTCGTGTGTCAATGGTCTGATCAGTCAGTACACGTTTCCCTCTTGTGTCAGTAGTTGAGTTGAGATCTGGTTTAGCAATTACTTATTTTTGTGTTGACCTGTTTTATGGGCTCAGTATGTTCTTAAAACTATGTATTTTTGATAAAATAAATCTAAACATTAGTACAATACACTGTGCTTCTCTCATTCTTGGCTTGGTCACCTCACAAGGAAACTTATTTGTAATATAGATTCATTTTGACCTTTTGTCTAGTTTTTACTTTGGCAGAAATTCTTTAAAGTCTCCTTTTTGTCAGCTTTTAATTAGAGGAACTTTAACAGGAAAAAATAAAGCGCTTTCTTTCCACAATTACAATTGAATTGTTCTGTTGTGCAGTTGGCTATCTTAGGTAAAGTGTGTTATTTTATTGGTAAAAGTGGATTTTATTTTAAAGTTGCAGACAGAAAAAGGTATTAAAGACCATCAAAATACATAGAAGATGATTAAATAAAAAGTAAAAACTGCCACTATCAATTGGTGACAAAAAAAAATGGTGAAATTTGTTTTTGGTGCAGCACTGAGAGGCCAGGAATACACTACAGGATGAACGGATCCCTATTTTGACATTTATATGGGGTCATGTCTGAGCCTGAGGTTGTTGTGAATCTTGTTTTAAGAGCAATCTTGTGGCAGCTGTTTGACTGGATTGGATGAGAGGAACGAGGGAATGAAAGATGAATGGTCCCTTGAGTCTCAGACAAGCTTCCTCCACATGGAACACCTGCATGTTTGATGCTAGAGGACAGACTGTGAGCTAGCAAAGCGGATTTGTGCAGTGAGGCTGTGTTTACTCATGTAAGTGTGTAGGCCAAGTGCCCTCATTAAAACCTGAACACTTACAGAATCCCAATGAAGAAATTCGGCAGCTGTAGATGAACATGGTTGTTGTATTTTCTTCATTTTCTTTCATTTTACTTGATGCTGCAGGTCATGAGTATTAAAAACAAAATTTGCATCAGAATAAATTGATAACTTGTGAATTCAAGTAACATCTTGCGAGGGACCCACACCAACACATTTGCAGGGTATGCTACCTGGATTCATGCTACCTACTGCCAGAGGTTCTTGGGAACACCCATTTCATCACATCATCGTAATGAGCCCCTCACTCTGACCCTTGTTTCTCTGGAAGGGTGCAAACCTTAGATTTGGGCCACTCAAGACACTTTGGATCACATCAAATTGCTGATGCAGCACTTTAAGAATGATAGCTGAAAATAAGAGATCAAATTCAGATTTTACATCTTTTCGTTTACACTTTCTTTTGCATCTTCCCAAATTTTGGTAAATGGACTGTACTTATACAGCACTTTTCCACATGTGTTGGCACGCAAAGCGCTTTACAGTGTACTTCACATTCACTCATCCACATTCGTACCTGATGGGGATGCTGCCATGCAAGGTGCAAACCAACCATCTGGAGCAATTGAAGGTTCAGTGTCTTGTTCATAAACTCCTCGGCATGAACTCCTGGCAGGGGATCGAACCGGCAACCCTCCCGTTACAGGGTGGTCTCCCTACTCACTGAGCCATTCTTCACCCCCTTTCCACATTTTACATGGGATTATATTCCAAATATATTTATCCATGATACTCAGATACTCGCTAATTTCACTCTTGCTAGTTACATTTTCACACCCTTGGCTGGTGTTTGTTTTTTGCCTAAAAAAGTTGAATCCAATTTTCTGAAAATGAAGCACATAAACGGAATAATGTTAAAATAATTTATGATTTATGACTTATGGTGATTAAGTTAGTTATAGCTTGTGTTAATTATCATAATATTATGCTAACTAAATTTGCATAAGATTATCCTAATTAAAAGGGAGGAGTGTGGTCGAAAAATGAATATTCACTTTGCATGCATCACCTTGGAAAGAATAAGAAGATGGGTCATTGAATGGTCTCATCGTATATGTTTGGCTCATATGGTTACTCATAATTTAGCCTGAGGCCAGACTGAGATGGTTTGGACATGTGCAGAGGAGAGAGAGTACATCAACAGAAGGATGCTGGGTTTGGAACCACCAGGAAAGAGGACTAGAGGAAGACCAAAGAGGAGGTTCATGAATACAGTGAAGGAACAAATAGTTGGCGTGACCAAAGATGATGCAGCAGATAGCGTTAGATGGAAGAAACTGACTTGCTGTGGCAACCCGTGAAGGGAAATGCTGAAAGAAGACGACTCTAATCCTTGAGCTTTTCAAGTTGACAGTTTAATTCAGCCCTCCCTCCAACCATTTCCTAACTATAAGCCCATTAATCTATGATTTTAGGAAAAAAGTAAACACCTTTGGTTGCCTGAAAAAATTCTATATTTGGTACAATTAGTCATTAGGAACTCACTTGTCGTCTTTTTATTTTTGGCATTCTTTGACTCTTTTTGTGATGTTAATACAGGGTACACTGATAGGAAATCGGGCACACTGAATTACAGGCCTCACTTCCACTAATGGGTGTGTTTTAGTATTCAACACATACCAAATGTACACCGGGTTTTAGGGCGTGGGTACATTAACACATTCCAGTAAAACATTCATGCTAGTGTATTTTCAAAAAAGCTGCTGGAATATAACTGAGATTTGTTGTGATGCATTGAAGTATTTAGTTTTACGAGATGGTATTTACTGTAGTAGGGGCAGTGGATTGATAGCTTTTCGCTGCAATCCGCTGGAAGTTGCTGCGCCATCGTAGTCCTGTCCCAGATGGAAAGATGCCACCATTTCATAAAACAAAAGCACCATGATGAAACCCCTTGAAAATGTTCAGTTTTCATTTGTTTTGCCAAAACGTTGCTGTTCTGCATAATGCACACTTGTACTTTATTACTATTCGAGGGTGTGTCTTCTTTCTTGCCCACACTTCCTCCTTTACCGTTTTCTACATCTGTTTTTCCAAAGTCGCACAATGACACTTTAGGCACACCGCAACATAGATCGCTCAGTACGTTTTGGAAAAAAATGAAGTCTTAGGTATGCTCCATGATTGCGAAAATAAGTTCATTTGGTCACACCGTTGTTTATTAAGTATTCAAGCATTCAAAACCATTTATTAATTTTAGCACATTCATGGCTGAGTTCTGTAAAGGGAAAAATATCAATAAACAGCTTGGACAAAACACATAAATTGTTGGTGGTCTGAATGTTTTGTATCTGAAAATTCAGGGTTCTAACAAAGCCTCACAGCTTAAACATAAACTTTCAAAAACAGATATCTAATCTCCCTCAATGTTTATAGTAACTTTGTTTTAATAAAGCCTCCTCGCTTAACTCCCGGTTAAAATTGGAAATGGAGGTTAAATAGAAATGGAGCTGGGTCACCAGGAATTGCAAGATTATATACTTGCTTAACTAAACCAGAACTTGATCCATATGCCTGTCTGAATGTACTGATGTACACTATAAAGTAAGCTATAATTCAAAACCGCAAGTCAACGACATTTTGTACCAAAGTGAGAAATGTCTCATTTGGAAATGCAGAACAGGGTCCTCCTGCTCAGAGATTTGGACTGTACACACCAGGTGGAAATATTTTCAGTTTAACTTTTATGATAAAAAAGAAAACATCCACAGGAAAAATGACAATATAATTATTATTATTGCTATCATTATTAACTTGGTCAAGTAGTAAATGCTAGAGGTCATTTAATCTGTAGATATTGCACTATTGCGAGACATCTGTAATAGGTTTAAAAAAAAAAAAAAGCAGACTAGCGCTGATAGTTTACTGTTTGAAAGCCTATCCACCAAACACTAAGATTTAGTTTCCACAAATGCATCAATCAAAGAGGAAGACAGCAGAAACTGACCTTAAACATCTTGTTCAATATTCATTATTTTGTGTGCTGCATGAACAAGATACATTTAAATATGTTGCATAATTTAATTTGTTAAGTTTAAATGATACAACCTGCTATGGGATACTTTTGTCTGACAAAATTTGTTGCTGCCAGTTGGCACATTTTCTGAATTTTGCGCATTTCGTTGTTGTCTACATGACATTTCAAGTTTAGTAAATTTATGGCTCCGTATATATTTTTTTAGACCTTCAGATGTGCTATATTGTGTGTGTTTCTCATGGTGACAACTACATTGTCATTTGTTTCCATGGTACTGCATGCGTGGTTTTGGTTATACGCAACTATCATCCCATTAGTTCTACTTGCTGTGCAAGGTGCTTAAAGAAAGCTACGCTTTTCTCTTGCATACATTTATGCTAATAATCAGCATCTTAATCACCGCATTCCCAACAAATCAGAGCTCCCTAGGCTCTCACTATTATGGTAACACCTCTGGATAGTGTGACATAAATATTCTTCTGCATACCACCAGGCTTTTCTGTCACACGAATCTTGCCAACCAGTAGCAATGCTCTTAAAGCGCTATGTCGTTTGTGTGCTGGCGAGACACCAAAGCACAGATGTAGTTTGCATTTTGGCTTTTTGATGCCCTATAATTGGAAAATGTAGTTAGGTGATGTATGAAATTTTGACAGCCCAGCAAATGTAGATGTTTAAATGCTGTGCAGAGTAAATTTAATTTCATGTTAAAAGTTGTTCATAAATTTAAAAGGAAAATGTCTACAGACTGCCATGAGATTGATATGTGATTTATTAAAGTATTATTCACTGTATCATTGAGCCGTTTATTTATATAAGCAATAAATCCTTCTCAAGTGGTGTTGTTCTAGATCTAATGAAAGTACCTCGTCATTCCATTTTATAAATGAATAAACAACTTGTGTCTAATTACCGACCAATCTCACTGTTGCCTCAGTTTTGTAAAAAAAACTTGAAAAACTGTACGTAATCAGACTTTATAATTTTATTTGTAAATTTGCCTTATTAAATGACCATCAGTATTGGGTTTAGTAAAGACTGTTAAACTGGTCTAGCTGTTATGGATGTTATGGAGAATGTTGCAACTGCAATTGAAGCCAAATTATACACATGAGGTGGTTTTAATGACTTAAGTAAAGCATTTGATACCATTGATCATACTCTTCTGCTAAAAAAAATGTTAATATTATAGTGTACGAGGTAAATCCCTTCAATGGTTGCAAAGTTACCTGGAAAATAGACAATAGTACGTAACCATTAATGATGACTCGTGCTTAGACAATGTGGGATGTGGAGTTCCACAAGGCTCAGTCCTTAGACCAAAACTATTAAAACTGTCTTCTTTATATAAATGATTCATTTTTTTTGTGTCAAGTGAATGGAAATTTCTTGTGTTTGCTGATGACACCAACTTCTTTCACTATCTACAAGAGTTTCACACGGTTTCACAAATATTCACAAGTTCACTATTTATTTTAACAAAAGCTTAAAGCTTAGAGATATTGTTTATATTAAAGTTGTACAGATCATCTACAGTGTCAAATATAATTAATCCCTCCAAATATACAAACCCTTTTCACATTTAGAAAGTGTCAACATAATTTAGGAGGTCTTTATAGTTTTGAATGGGTTTAAGTCAAACCAAATTTTAAATTAAGACGTGTTTCAGTTATTAGTGTTAAATCAAAAAGAAAATGAAAGGTGAACTGTTTGGTTTTTATTATTATTATAAGTTTTATTTTCTTTTTTAGAGTCTTTTTTTTCCCTCTCTTTTTCTGGAAAGGCATTGAATAAGCTTTACAAGCTTCAGCCTTTTCCCTTTTGGTTTGTATTGTTTGTTTTGTAGAAACAAATGTAAGCAATATGAAACAAACCAAATAAACTGAAATCTGAAAATAGCTTTTTACTGACTTTGTTTTCTCTCGTTCTTCAGATCTGGTGAGTTCTTTATCCTGGGATGAACTAGAAAATGACCTTCCAGATGAATTGATCCCTAATGGAAGTGATTTAAGCATAATGGGTGGCATGCCCTCAAATGGCGGAGCGACACCAGGAGCCGGGGGATCAGGTGCCACCCAAATGGGTCTTGGTGGTGGCACCTCTGTTGTCCCAGATGCAGCCTCCAAGCATAAGCAGCTCTCAGAGCTTCTTCGTGCCAGTAGCACTTCCAGTATTGCTGGGGTACAAGGCACGGGGCTCAACTCGGGAAGTCCTCAACCTGGAGGTATAGGTCCACAGCTGGGAGCGACACTTGGCAAGAGCCCCCTTGGCCAGGGTTCTCCTAAAAACCATCCCTCTCCTCAAGCTCAAAAAGCTGTAACACCAACTGGAGTAGTAGGACCAAACAACAATAACAGTACAGCAACTATGGGGTTGAACACTTCAGGGTTCAATCAGACAATGATGACAAACAGCCAAGGCCATGCTGGACTTATGTCCCAAGGGGCACAACCCCAGCCTGGGCAGGTGATGAACGGTGGTCTTGTGGCTGGAGCTGGGAGAGGACGAGGAGCTGGAGTGGCAGGCATGCAGTATCAGGGATCAGCATTGCAAGGAAACACGCCAGGACAAGGAGGATCTGGCAGCGCGTTGGCAGAAACACTTACCCAGGGAGGGCAGCAGATGGGAGCTCATACCACCCTCGGTGCTGCACAGCAAGCAGGCAACATGAAGGTGAGTCAGGCTCTCATGTTTTCACAGCATTTCTGTATATAGGATGTTGAACACTGTCTCTGATAATATTTTTGCAACTAATTGTCATTTAAAATATATATACATAATATTTATTGTAGTAATATATTTTCCGGTCTACAGTACGTACATAATGTAAGTTGAACCCCCTGCATTTTTAAAGGAAAAAGCCTTTTGTACATACAGAAACAGCACCTGTTTATAAGCCGCAGGTGTGCACATTGTAACATGAGATATTGACGGCAGTAATGCAACATCACCACGGCAGTAAAACGGCATGAAAGGGTTGGTTTTGGAAAAAAAAAAGTTTTGTTGTTTCTTAACATTGCTCCTGTTCATTGCGCTGTTGTTTCCAAATGTCTCACTAATAATACCAAGTTTACGTGCAACAGCTCCATTTCCTTCTATATTAGTCAGCTCCATAACTTTCAACTTAAAAGCTTCATTATGTGCATTTGTTCTAGAATTCTCATGATGAGTGTGTTTACGTATCCATCTATAAGGGACAAAGTTTAATTTAGCGTAGGAATCTTTAGAAGAAAATGATGTGTAGGAGGAAATGATGAGTTGTATTTCCAGTTCTTTCTTGAACTGGTCATGGTGTGTAGACTTAAGAAGATTGATTAAAAAAAAAAAAAAAAAAGCTATCTGGTGAATTGTGCATTGTTGTTCTTGGTGCTTTCATCCATCGGTACAAATACAAACTTCCTGCTTCATCAGCATCTTTTTTGTGCCTTTCCTGCTCGATAACCCCTGGCGGCCGTTACACAAAAATCGTCAAATAGGCTGCATCATTGCATAAGCCGCAGGGTTGAAAGTGCGTAAAAAAAAGCTGCATCTTATACACCAGAAGATGGTGGTAGTTAAAAAACATTTCTTTCAAGAAAATTAATGAAGCACTGCTGATTTTGATTTAAAAAAAAAAAAAAGTAACACTGGGCACAAATACATTCAAATGCTTATGAGCTGGATGATAAGCATTGATCTTGTGCTTCCCCTCAAAATGCTTTCAATTATGAAACTTTTTGCTTAACTTGGATTGCATTTAGTTTTACGTGTGTTTTGGCTGAAATAAAGGTGAATAACGGGAGGAGAAAAAAAACCTGCTAGTGTACTTGAACTAATGGGTGTAAACTCGCACAATGAAAGTTGAGCATGAATAGGATTTTTGTTTGTTGTATAACTAAAGTGAAAACAAAAAATAAATGCCAGAACAAAATCTTGCAATTAAAAATTTGTCATTGTAAGATGAAAGATTTAAGTTTGAATTTGACCCCCACGTAGCACAGGAGGATGCAGCTTCACCGCTACTGTAATAGGAATGCATCTTGTGGTATTCCCTTTTGGCAATGATGATATTTATAGAATCAGGAAGTTGCAGGAATTGCCAAAGAGTGCTACTAATTCCAGTTGGGTTGTAACCTGCAAAAGAAAACAAAATCCACAAACCAAGTTTATTGTCTATTAAAATATGCAAAACTTACAAACACTTAGATGCAATCTTTCTAGTTTTTGCACCTCAGGTTTTATCCAGATCAGATTTGTTCAGATTCATCTACCACTGCTACTTGTATAACTTCTTTACCTAAAAAAAACTTTAAAAGGCCTCATGTGTCTCCTACAGTTAAAAATCACAGTTAAATAGAACAATTGAAAAATGATAAATAAAAATGTACTGTTGATGTAACATAAATTATTGTAACCGCTGCACCAGATGATGCTAGATCATGGAACGCTTACTTGTTCCAAAAAAAAGTATAAAAATGGCCTATATGTTTTCTTGAATATTTTCGGAACATTTACATAGTGTGAGCAGCAACTTCTACTGACTTGATGCTGGGTCTTGTTTAAAATAAAGAATGAAAAACTGTAATTGAGTCATTTTTCTACTTACTGTTGAACTCCTCGGAAAAACACGAGTGGCAGAGCAATTTTTGCCATGTGTCACATTATCAGTAATGCAGTTATGAATAAAAACACTCAAAACTATAGAAAAGAATTACAAAAATCAAAATATTTTCAGACCACTAGAGCTTTCTATGCACAGGTGTTAATTAGTGCTGTCAGTCAATAAAAAAAAATTAATCAAATTAATTACAAGATTTTGTAATAATTAATTGAATTAATCGCATTTTAATGTTGTGTCTGCTAAAGGTCTCCAGATAAAGAATTTGAATTTTACAGTGAGCTCCAAGTTATAATGGGAATGATTGATTGAATATAAAACTTTTTGTACTAAACTTTTGTGTCAAAATTTATTATTGGTATTTGAGCAGCTAAGAAAACTCTTACACAAAATATTGTGAACAAAATTTAAAAAAGCTTATACACAAGATTGTTTAAAAAACAGTTTAGTCTGATATTTAGTTTTTTCTTATTTACTGTTGTTTTTTTTTCCAGCATAATGTAGCATAATGTGGGGTCAGAGGTCAACAAAAAAACAGTTGTAGTTTCAGAAAAAGTTGCATCAAACCTTGTAAAAGATCTAGTACTGGGTCTGATTTCAATTATTATGTATACCTATAGTTTTGTTTTGAATTTATTCCAGGTTTTCTGATGGTTTGTATTAATGAAGTAAACAAATACCACTAATGCAAAGATATGGTTTTGGCACATTTTTTTAAAATTGGAATTAAGAGCACATTAATCTGCAGGTTGCTGACTTTACTTCTCAGGCTTACATTGTGTGGTTTAGGTTGAGCTGTTCTTTGATTACGATGGTACAGACTGTCACTGTGGTGAAAACCACACACTCAATGTGATTAGTTTCCTCTATTGCACTGTAATAGCCTGTTATAAATCTTTTTATAGTTGACACGGATACATTTGAATGGGCTTGAGGCTGTCGCGACTTCTCAATATCACATGCATCTTTTACTTGCAAAGATAAAGTTTCCTATTCTGTTTCTCATGTTTATTGGAAAACCTGTGGACAGGTATTATACTGATTGGTAGCTGATGGTTACTTTCTGTTTTGTGTGCATAAAGTGGGACTGAATAAGATGTCTAAGGAGCAGACAAGTGCTGGTGTTTCTTCTTGCTCAGCTGTGCTGAAAAGCTGCCAGTGTCTGTGCATCTCTACTGGATTTTTTTATCTTGTCTGTTGGAGCGGTGTCAACAGCTTGAGGGTGTGCAGACTGGCCAAAAGGGCTTTTCTGGTTTCCCACTCTGTGGATGAGAGCAGCAGTTAGTAAACCAGAGGAAAGCAAGGCACTAACACACAGCAGTCTTTCTTCAGTGGTCATATCATGATACTCATACTTTTACAATGAGCGCTTAGTTATTATGAGAATGAAATTTTACTCTCATCAAGAGACTAAAACAAAGGTTTTATCTGGATTATGTTGCTTCTGAAGGTTTTTGGATTCCTGGAGTCAGATTTTATGATAATCAGTTAAAATTAAAGAAAAAACTCCTCAAGGCTGTGCCACAATAGAACAAGATCAACATTTATGACAATTTAGGAAAGAGAAACTAACCCTGCTGCTGGAAAGCAGAAAATGAGTGGATAAAAACAATCCATTTTTCACAAAAACATCAGGGCTTAAAGAAATTTGTGCCTAATTTTGAGCCCACAGTGTGCCATGTAGATAAAGGCTTGATGAGGAAAATTCTGCCAGATAAATTTGCCAGAATAAGAAAGCAAATCCTAAAATGGCATCACAAAGTAGCAAACAAGAAGTGCTACCAATATCAAAATGAAGGATTCTCCAGAGGCAGGCTTGCAGTTCTTTATAAACCTCTTCAGACGAGAGGTGAGATCGGGCCTAAAATCCAACCCGACCTGGCCCGCGGGTATTAAAACCCGGCCCAAGCCTGAAACAAACCCAAAATGTCATATTTTATTTGTAAGGACTTGGAAGGGGGAGGGTTATTTATAAATAGGAACATTTTGAGGAACGCGCTTTATTAATCAAAAAGAAAATCACACTATAGTACCCCTAAAGCTCTTGTCTGTGATGGCCTGCTTAGCGTGAAGAGGAGGGACGGTCTTTGAAACAAATGATAAAATAGATCTTTGACAATCATCACTTTTGCCAATACAGCTGTTTAAATGCCTGCTCAGCGTCGAGGTGCCAGTCTTTTTGGTGTCGTATGAAAGCAAAGCGCCACATTGACTACATTCAGCGAAGCCAACGCAAGTTTTTGTAGCATTTTGAACAATCAATTCAAAGCTTTTCCACACCTCACTCTTACCGGTGCGTGTTTGCCTTCTCAGTTCTCCTGCCTTTAGTTTATCCATAACTTCTTACTCCTTCATATCGGGGATACCAGTTCAAAATAAATAAATTAAAGACGTGCGCAGGAGAGGATTACCAAATTAAGAGGGGGGCGTTCGCGTGTGCAGAGCGTGCTGTGGTTCTGTGGATCCTGTTTAGTAGTTAAACATTACTTCTCTGTTTTATACAAATAGTTAATTTTATAACAAGTATTCCATAGTTTTGTACCCGCACATCGTTTTAGTATACATTTAAAAAACATGGATTTATTTGAAAAAAAAATCAGCGAGAGAGAAGCCCGACCCAAAGCAATGATAGACATTTTAGACCCGACCCGAATTTCTGGTCGGGCTCGAGCTTAAGATCTTACCTGTACTTCTGACTAATCTCATCTTCAGAATAATTTGGAACTCACTGTACAAGACTGGGACATATTAAATTGAAAATACTTTATTAATCTCTGAAGGGAAAATTGAAATATGAGCAAAATCTTGGTGACAGTATGTCGATCACCTCCTGTTGTGAACTTTTATTATTTTTTTTATTTTTTTTTTATTTATTTATTTATTTCGGTTACAGTGCAACCTCATATCAATGAAATAAAGAAAATAACCATATTCCAGCATAGGACCGAAAAGGTAACGGCTGAAGCAAACGCTTATTACGCCGACCCTTTTTTTTTTTTTATGTCATAATAAAAGCAAAAAGACATAAGTAAATACTAAGTCATCATAATTGTTATAACACATAACATAATAATATCATAATACATCATAACATAATCATAACACATCATAACATATAACATAATCATAATACATATTCGTAACACATAACATAATCATAACATATCATAATTGTTTACTTTTTATAGAAGCTTGAATTTAACCATCAAGACTTGCATATTTTTTAAGTATTAATAACTTAAATTTCTTTTTTAAACATAAAAGATTTAAACACAATTTAAGTTCATCATTACAATTATTCCAAAGATCCACACCTTTAATAGAAATACAGAATTTTTTAACATTTGTTCTAAATTTATTTTTAATGAACACATCATTTCCTCTTAGTTCGTATGGACTTTTCCTAATAATAAACATATTTTGTATAGAGTTTGACATCATGTTTTTTTTTATCTTAAACATAAATTTTAAAGTGTGTAATTCCACTAAATCATAGAACTTTAATGTTTTTAAATTTATAAATAGATTATTGGTAGGTTGATTATAAGATGAGAATGTTATTGCTCGTATTGCTTTTTTTTGTAAAATATAAATTGGTTTTGTGTTAGTTTTGTACGTATTTCCCCAAATCTCGATACAATAAGTTATATATGGAAGTACTAATGTATTATATAACATAAACAAACTTTTTTTATTTAGGACAAATCTGAATTTATAAATGATTGCTATTACTTTAGACAGTTTATTTTTTGTATAATTTATGTGTGATTTCCAGCTTAATTTGTGATCTATAATCATTCCAAGGAACTTACTGTCGTAAGCTCGTTCCAATGGGGTGTTATTAAGCATAATTTGAATTTGTTTAGGTACTTTTAATTTTGTAAATACTATAAATTTTGTTTTTTCAATATTTAATGATAATTTATTTATGTCAAACCATATTTTTATTTTACTCAATTCTCTTTCAACTGATTGTATCATTTGGTTCAGGTCTTTTCCTGAAAAGTAAAGAGTAGTGTCGTCTGCAAACAGTACATAATTTATTAGTTTGGATGTGTAACACAAATCATTGATGTACAGGATAAAGAGTTTAGGCCCCAGCGTTGAGCCTTGTGGAATTCCACATATGACTTTTAATAAATCAGATTTTTCCTCCTTTATTTGTACATATTGATATCTATTTTCTAAGTAGCTCTGAAGCCATGTATATGCAGCTCCTCGAAAACCAAATCTGTCTAGTTTGCTCAGTAATTTATGAGAATTTAAAATCTTTAAGTATCTGAATCTTTATTTACAACCAAGTCACACTAGCTAAATCAGAACCTAAAATGCCTGTCTGGAGTCTGAATGGTGTGAAGCTGTCATGGTGCCAGAGCATCTCTGGGCATATGAAGACACTTCCACTGGCATCACTGCAGTGCTACTTGTGCTGCCAGAGGGAGGCTTGTACTTACAAATTGGCGTTTGAATTACTTTGTCGGAACGTTGCTCTCTGGTAATGGCTCAAATAGCCATGAGGAACCAGTGCCAGTAACTGTAAGTGTATTGGTGTATCTCGACTTTTGAATGAAACGTATCAGTGTATGTTTTAAACTTGTCAAGTTTTTCAACTAAAACAACTCAACAAAGATTTAGAGTGAGCTGAAATCTGAAGTTCTATTAACATCTAGGTTGCTTGTTTGTCTTTTCAGATGGCGATAGGAACCAATGGAGGTCCTTTTAGTACTCAAACATATGGTCAAGGGCCTGCTGTACCAGGCCAACAACTCAACCCTCAGCAGCAGCTCCAGAACAAGACGGCACTTGGCAGCCTACCGTCATTTTCTAATGAGCTCAAAGGGGGCCCTGTTACTGGCTTGCCAAATATGGTTAGTGTTTGACAAATTTTCATTTTTTTCCACACAAAATAACTAATTTATTTTAATTTATATTTTTTTAAGAACATTTTTTAATTTTTTTTTTTTTTTTAATTTTGAGGTTTTTATTAGATTATTTGACATTTTTCCTTGAGATTTATATGTACTTGTGTTTCTTTTCATTATACAGCAGCTCCAGCAGCAGCCGCAGCAGGCAGCGATGCTTCCCTTGGCCAGCGGTGGAGGTGTTGCAGTGCCCTCGGCAGGCCCCACAGCAGACCCGGAGAAGCGCAAGCTGATCCAGCAGCAGCTGGTCCTGCTGCTTCATGCACACAAGTGCCAGCGACGAGAGCAGGCCAACGGTGAAGTACGGGCGTGCGCCCTGCCGCACTGTCGCACAATGAAGAACGTCCTTAACCACATGACCCACTGCCAAGCTGGCAAATCCTGCCAAGGTAGGTCAGATTAGTTTGACTGGATCCAAAGATGTGACATTATTTGAAGTTACTGTTTTTCAAATGTTTGTTTCTTAAAACAGCAAGAACTTTTGAGTGAACTTGCATTGACTTCCAGACTAGATTTTGTGCTTCTAAAGTTTGAGAAAAAACAGTTGATAGTAAAAAAAAAAGCACTACGCACATCTATGCTCAAGTGTATTGAGAAAATATGTTAATATGAATAATCAAATGATGCCTTTATCTATATGCATAACTTCAGGCAGTCTCTGATTACTACACCATAATTTATATATATATATATAATATATATTTATATAATTTATTTCATCTAGTTCACTGTATAATTGAAATAAGTAAAGGTATGTAACATTGCCTTTGTCTCTGTTGTGTAAAAAGTGTTTATTAATGCTGTAAAGTACTTATTGAGTTAACAAGCATACACAATTGTTAATTTGTAATTTTCTTTCAAGTTTGTTGCTTCATCGTAATTATCTGAAACAAATTAAATGTTGTTCACAAGACCTTTTTTTCATTAGTCAAAAAAATGTTTCTTTACGTTTTAGTCACATGTGTTGAGTGTATTATTACTTTTGCTTGTTTAGATCTGCATTTTGCTGCTACAGTATTTTTGTTCTACAAATTGTGTATTTTAGCCTTAAGTGTAGGACATACAGTACTTTTTTTGTGTTATGGTTACCTATAGATTTTCTTGGAAACTTATTTCTGCCAATCTGTTTTTTACAAAAAACTTGCATGCTTAGAGTGTGACAACTACCCGTAAAACAGATGGAGATATTTGATATTTAATAATGCCAAGAGAAGCACCACTATTATGTGGCTGTAAGAAGATAAATAAATTGTTTTCCTCCACTATGGGGCATGTTCATAATTCCTGCAGCAAAATTTAACCCATGACAAACTTATTGGGCGTGAAGGAAGTAAAGTCATATGGCTGGGCATTTCTAACTAAACATAAGCCCAACCAAACTTATGCCCAACTTATTTCTTACGAAAGGAATAAGGTTATAAGTATTAGTCCCTAACTTACTCTGTTGCTTTGCTTAGTGAGTATGTGGACTCTTCGCAAATTCTTTTTTTAAATCAGTAACAATCTTGTGAGTTGATGTGAGTTACAGTGCACATTTACCTGCATCCAGACTAAAATAAAAAAAGCACCTTAGCAGCTGGGACTGGCTTTCTGATATCATACATTCATTCATTTTCCTGGCTGCAGGTTAGCAGGCAAGAGCCAGGGTTCACCTCAATCAGGTCGCTAGTCTGTCACTGGGCTACATTTACAGTGCACCTGGAAAATATTCACGGTGCCTCATTTTTTTCCCACATTTTATTATGTCACAGCCTTATTTCCAAATAGATTGTTTTATTTTTCTTCCTTAAAATTTTTTTTAAAAACACACCCCATTGACTTCTTGTCGAAAAGTTTTTTTTTTTTTTTTTTTTTTATTGTTGCAAATGTATTAGAAATTATTTTTAAAAACCTACAACTGATAAAGTGATATGTACATAAGTATTTGCAGCCTTTACTTAATACTTTGCTGCATCTTTGGCAGCTGTTACTACCTCAAGTTGTTTTGAAATGATGCCATAAGCTTGGCACACCTTCCTTTAGATAGTTTCACCCATTCCTCTTTGCAGTATCACTGAAGCTCCATCAGGTTGGACGCAAAGCATTGGTGCACAATAATTTTCGGATCTATTCTTAGATGTTTCGTTTTCATTTGGAGTCAGGCCTGGACTCTGATATTTCAAGGACATTGACATTGAGTTTTCTGAAGCCACTCCTTATCTTGACGGTGTGCTTTAGATTGTCGTCCTGCTGAAAGAGGAGCTGTCGCCCCAGCCTAAGGTCAAAAGCATTCTGGAGCAGGTTTTGTCCAGGATGTCTCTGTACACTGTTGCATTCAGCTTTGCCTCTATCCTTGTGAGCCTTTCAGTTCTTGCTTCTGAATTACATCTCCACAGCATGATGCTGCCACCAGCATGCTTCACTGTAGGAATGATATTGGCCTGGTGATGAGCGGTGCCTGGTTTGCTCCTAACATAATGCATAGTTCCAAAAAGTTCTATTTTGCTTTTGTCAGACCACAGAATTTTGTTTCTCATGGTATGAGAGTCATTCTGGCGGCTTTTGGCAAACTTTCAGATAAGTTTCTGTTTGCTTTTTAGTGAGAAAGGGCTTCTGCCTGGTCACTAATAATACTGTCCTGATTGGTGTATTACTGCAGAGTGGGTTGTCCTTCAGGAAAGTTCTTCTCTTTCCGCAGAGGAACGCTGGAGCTCTAACAAAGCGACCATTGAGTCACCTCCCTGACCAAGGCCCTGTTTCCCTGATCACTCAGCTTAGGTGGTCAGTCCTAGTGGTTCCAAAGTTCTTCCACTTACAAATGATGGAGGCCACTGTACTTATTAGAACCTTCAAGACAGCAGAAATTTTTTCTGTACCTTTCCCTAGAATTTTGCCCTAAGACAATCCTGTCCTGGAAGTCTACAGACAATTTCTTTTTTCTTTTCTTTCATGCTTGGTTTGTGCTTTGACATCCACCATCAACCCTGGAACAATATGTTGATGGAAGCTTATGTTTACAAATCATGTCTAACACATTGGATTTCCTTCAGTCAAGCAGCTGAAACATCTCAAGAATCATCAGTGGAAACAAAATAAAGCTCATTTTTTGGCCTCTGTTATGGAATTTTCTTAATAAGATGTCACACAAATGAGAAGAGAAAAATATAGTTTAAGAAAGTAAAAAAAAAATTAAATGCAGGAGGATTGGAAGTTCATGCAAACCAAAGTTTGATTGCAGAAGTTCAACGATTTGAGCAAACCCCCATGTTTTTAGGATCTCTGTTGTTAGGGTGGGCTTTCTTGGTTCTAGGCTGGATAGCTCATTCTGATAGGCTATGCAAATTTGGTTGGGCGGATCATTATACATGACAGGCTATTAATTTATCAATACCTGAACAAACTTAATATGTTGTTATCTCGTACCTGCAACTTGCTGGACAGAGGCTGTATTGCTAGGTTGAGTTTGTAAATTATATCTTTGCTTGTCCTTGAGTGGCTTGGAGTCTGTGTGAACAGGCTGGAAAAGTATTCTCACACCATGAATGTGAAATAGATGTCTTGTTTCATCACATCAGGTTAATTAAAGATACCCATTGAATTTTCTATCAACCCCCACCCTTTAATTAGCATAAACATGGTAATTAACACTAGCGATAGAGAAATTGTAACACAGAAAACAACAACAGTAAAGCTAGAATTGCAAAGCAACACAAAGTTTCTCGTAGAGGCCAGACAAGATGTCTGAAAAGATGCCAGGAGCGAGGTCGTTCCATTCTCGTTGTGTAGTGGAGATCTGTTTGAGCTTGGCACGCTACCTTAGCAGTGGGACGCTATTTCACTCCACACTGATCTTGCTCGGGAGCGGTCCCCGTCTTCTTTAGAACAGGGAAAACTGGATCAGCTGGAGCTGGAACCTTGCGACAATCGGATGAGGGGATCCACGTAGTCCTCTTAGCGACCCTGACCGCAGTTTGGGAAGTCAGCCACAGCTGGTGATTCCATCATTGTCACCTGAAATGTTTCACTTACACGTAATCTCAGAGCTCAAAGATTGCTAGCTAACATACTTACCCCACACTCTAACAATGAAATATACGTTATAATACGATGGTTTAGTTGCAATAAATGATGATAAAAGGCAGAGAAGCAAAGCTGGAGATGGCAGGTTAGTGTCTCTTCAGGGGCTTCAACCTTATGTCCCATAATATTATATATATTTAAGAAATTAGGACTGATTGTGCAACAATTTAAACATTTAGTGTGGCCTTTTTCACTTTCCAATTTTTCTGTAGAAGATGTTTAAGCTTTGAAACAGAATCAAGATGTGTTATCCTCAAAATAATTTAGTCTTTTTTATAAAAACCCCATAAAAACCAATGAATTATTATCATTATTTGGTAGAATGCTTAATCAATGATTGCCAACAGTAACAAGCATTAGAACTTTAAAAATGCAAACTTACAGTTAAATTTAAGACAGGAAGAACTAAACAAAGGTTTAGAATGCATAGAACGTATGTAAAAAGAAATAAAGGGACATACTGATATTCTGCAATATTATTCAGTCATTACACTGATATAAAAAGCTCATTAAAGCATCTACACAAATAAAATTTAATTAAATCAATTGAGGGTGCGAAACTTTTCTTCTGCTGGCTGAGTCAGGGCAGCTGCCACATAGGAACGGACACCTGCAAGAATTCTTGAGAGGTTAGAACAAAAAGTTACAACATTGCTGTCTCAAAGAGCTGTGTCTGGAGGAGGCATCCTCAGTGGTTCAAGGCCAAAGTTAGGAGAGGCTGCAAAAAAGATATCTGAGCAAATGAAGAAACAGGCAAAGGGGAGTAGGAAGTAACTTTGGCCGCCAGGTCAGCACAGGGCTCCTGCAGAGATAGGATCAGAAGAATTAGTGTGAACAGCACCTTTAAACACAGCAAGTAGGCAGGAGAATGGCAGCCAGGAGTTCTGCAATTAGTGTGGTGAAGTACAAGTTTAACATCAGATTTAAAAAAAAAAAACGTTAACGACACCACTGGCCTTAATCATGCACAAAACCGAGGGTAAAACAACTATCTGTGTAAATAGTAACATATTTGTTGGTCGAAATAATTTATGCACGAGTGAGAGCTGCATGTTCAGAGGCTTGAGCAGAGTAATGAGACTGCAGAGAGGCGGACTCCATTGTGTCATGATCTGATCAATCAGCATAACTACCACGACAGGTACCTGTTTGTGGGTCACAAGAGATGGAGACGTCAACATAGAAAACAAAGTCAGGGTTGTCGGGTCACAATGAGGAGAACACGTAATGGATAGTTCAGTAACAGTCATGAGGGGCGCCATCTTCTTGGGTGGGGAGGAGGTTAGAAAACTGTAGAGCTATATCAAGGTAACTGAATGCTTGAGGAGAGACCTTTTCCCTTTGCATTGATAATGTGGCCCACAAAGATTACTTCTTAGCAGACAAACAGCATTTTATCGCAGGTAACCTTGTGACCTATTCTCTGCTAGGTGGCCCTTGGGGCCGGCCACTTGAACCATTGGAGCACTAAACACTTGTTCTGCCCCTTCCTCTCGTTGCTGTTGGGGCAGCCTGGCATGAGAAGCCACAGGAGAGAGAGAATTGTGTTTGGGGAGATGAGGTGGACTCCAGTGGTGCTGTAATGTCCGAAGGAAAGGGAAGGAGGGTGGATGATTAGTAGTCCTCTACTCCTCCTAACAGATCTTGCTCAGGCAGGGATTGGGCAGGTGGAACAGGCGGGTTTGTAAGGCGCAGGGGTAGAGTCCAGTGATGGATCGACAGCAGCTTGCCAGCCACCCTGTGAAGAGGGATAGAGAGAGATTGATCTGTTTTCTCCATTATCATTTTTAATATATATTTTCACTGTTATTTTCATTACTTTTTACCTTCTTTTTTTTCTGTTTTTCCCCCCAACTTTTCTTGTCAGTCCCTTCTATCAAATCAAACTTTATTTATAAAGCACTTTCATACTTAAAATGTAACACAAAGTGCTTTACAAGTTAAAAACTCCAGAACACAAAAACAAAATAAGGACAAGTCCCCCACCCATAGATAAAAAACGCACTTACCCACAAACACACACACATACACATACATCCATATATGTACGAATACAGACAGAGCACACACCCTCACATATGTACGCAGGCACACATACACGCTCACTTAAAAATGCAATAGGCTGGATGCAGATGAAACACCTGAGAAAACGGTATCCATCACATTCTCTATTTCATATTTTAAAACATTCTTCCACTTTCATAATTTTTCTCATTTCATCAGTTTTAACCTTTTTTTTGTCTTTCAGCAACATTTCTCATTCACTTTCTTGTTGAACCTTCTTTTTTCAGGTCTTAAAGAGCCACCAATAGGAAAATCAAATTATTACATTAACATTGCAAATATTTACATGAATGCAGTCAAGAGAATCACTACCATATTTCTATGGCCATATTGCTACAAATTGGAGAGTCCCACCGTGCACCCGGCGCCCAACTGAGCCCGGACTCCATTTAAGAATTACGTCGTGTAATCGGTGTTATTCTTCTTTTAAGCCTCCTTGCTGAGGTACAAAAAATGCCAAAAAAAAAAAAAGACTATTCTGCGAGTTGGTGCAGAACTCTAGACATCTAGTGAAATCTGAACAGTTAAGCCAATGACCATTCTCTCCCCCCTGCTTCCGCTTGAGTCGAGCACAATATCTTGCCCACATAAATACAATAGACATAATATTTATTGTGCAAGAATCAACCCCAAAACAACTGCAGGAAACCTGAACACTTATGCCTATGCCGGCTGAAGGTGGCACCCAGCACACCTTATCCACCAATAACCCAAAGTTAGATAAAATATCAACTCAAGGTCAGTTGCTAACCCGAGCAGCCATAGAGATAATCATTTGTTCCGTTATCATTGAAACTAGACGTGGCGCGTACACATAAAAATGTATGCCCGACAACGAGGACCTCGATAATCACCCAAATTATCCCTTAGGCGACAGCATACACAGTAGGAGCCCCCAGTTATAAAAACCTCTCACCATGTGACAGGGTTTCCTCTCAAAACTGAATCGGATCTTGGCGCGTGGCAAGCCAAAGCCCATCCTCGATCCCCGTGTTGTTTAAGGCTGACCTGGGTCTGTGGAAACATCAACAAGAGTGATCAATTCTCCGTCTCTTGTACTCTGACCAGTCACATCGCAGGATCCTGTCCGTGATGCCAAATTGTTGTGGAATTTTCTTAACAAGATGTCTCACAAATGGAAGAGAAAAATAGAATTTCATGAAGTATAAAAGATTAAATGCTGCAGCATTGGAAGTTTATGCAAACCAAAGTTTGATCGGCAGAAGTTCAATGATTTGACCAAACCCCCATGTTTTAAGGACCTTCCTTGTTAGGACGGGCTTCCTTGTTGCTAGGCTGGATAGCTCATTCTGATAGGCTACGCAAATTTGGTTGGGCTGAACATTATGTATGATAGGTTAATGATTTATCAATGGGCGGAACAAACTTAATATGTTGTTATCTTGCACCTGCAACTTGCTGGACAGAGGCTGCATTGTTAGGATTCAGTTTGTAAAATGTATCTTTGCTTGTCCTTGAGCGGCTTGGAGCCTGTGTGAACAGGCTGGAAAAGTATTCTTACACCATGGGTGTTAGATAGATGTCTTGTTTCAGCACATCAGAATAATTAAAGATATTCATTGCCATTAAGATGTTTTCAAAGTAAATATTAATCTTTATCCTAAATTTTCTACCACACCTCAAAGCAAACTCTGTGACTACGTATTTACAGATCATTTTATTAAATCTATTTTAAATAAGTTTGCAACAATTTCTTAAAAAAAAAACAAACCTTTTCAATATTGTCATTATGGGATGTTTTTAAAAGATTATTTTTTCAGAAAGAAAACTAATCCATTTTTAAAGCAGTCTGTGACATAATAAAATAAAGAACTGTGAATACTTTCAAGAATCACTGTAAACACACAATCATATATACTCACTCCCAGTGGAGTATACTGGGAGTATACAGCAACATTACCACTCCCAGTGGTAAAGTTGCTGTGTAGAATCAGTCTTACCTGTATGTCTGAAGCTAGTGGAAGAAAACACATGGCAACAAAATACAAAAATACATTATTTATTAGTATATGTATTAAAAAAACTAAAGAAAATAATTTACATTAATTTGAATTCTTCATTTTAACTTTATCCATGCACAATGAGAATAAATTAGAGATTAACTGCAGCATGTCCAGTTTGAATAGTAAAATTGACAAAATCCAGTGTGATCTTGTCTGTTGAAGAGATAGCGTGTACAAAGAGCAACAGCCTCAGACGAGGTATGCTTGTAAATTTTGCCAGATGTCATACACTGCTCTGGACCTCTATTTAATCCAGAAAATATGTTTTGCCTACTTTTGGAGTTGTTTTATGAAGTTTATGAACGCAACAGCACAAAGGCAAAAAGGGAAGAAATATGGCAAATCGCAGAGCTACGTATGAATATGGTTTAAAAAATATTTTTCTCAAGATTCAAGCAAACAAAGTTGTCCATTAATTACCACATTTATGTCCATGAATATCCACGTACTTAGCACCTGACTCCAAACGTGAGTCCAAATGGCTCTGAGCAACATGTTTTTTTCTCTAGAAGTCCCACGGAGAAGAATCTTATAAGCTGCACACAGACACTTACAACTAGATGAGAGCAAACTTTCAGCCTTAACCACTAAGAATGTTTGCCAGTATTTCTGCTGTTTAATGTATTGTTAATATTAAACTTTTGCATAACATTAGATGATGTAGCTAACAACAGATTGGAATAATTACGAGCTAAGTCAATTTTGTTCATTATACATTATACATTTATACGTTCATTCCGTTATAACCACTCTCACTCATCTGTTTATAAACTAATGTACTCTTTCATTCATCAGCATCACACACAATTTGCTATATCTAGTTTCTGAAAGGTGAAGCTACAAGTCAACAGTTAGGCGACCTGAGGCGTGCGTAATTATTTTTAAAGAATTCACGGTTTTACCATTTATCACGGTAAATTGTGGAGGAAGTTTGACATTATCAGAATTTTGTTATCGCACTAGTCCGATAAGTAGCGTTTATTGAGAAACTATGACATCCGCAACAATATTGTAATAAATTTCTGGCAGTGATTGCCACCATTTTTTAATTTTATCGTTTCCTTTGCAGTGGCTCATTGTGCATCATCCAGACAGATCATCTCACATTGGAAAAACTGCACACGACACGACTGTCCTGTCTGCTTACCGCTGAAGAACGCCAGTGACAAACACACCCAGCAGCGTAAGTTTTAATACAATAATGCTTAAGCTTCGACAAGTCTTTTCACTTTTTCTTAGAATAATAAAGAGTTTTTATATTCTTTAAACCTTTTACTGAACTGTGCTGCATATTTCTTTTAAAATTTTATCTTTGGTATTTTGATAAAACATCAAATTAGCTGTTCAAATACTGTACTCTTACCATAATGGCAGGCTGTGATAAATCTCTGTAAAATATTTTTTGTCAAGCTACAAATTGGAAATTTGTGAAACAAAAAACAAACAAAATTCCTCCAGATGCTCTGGGATTTTTGTCTTGGCACAAGTAAATTCTCTAATATGTTGTATAGTACAATTGTTTTCTTGAAGTCAAACTATCGCTATCAAGCCTAACCTTTGTTTTTGTCTAGAGTAGGTTTTTTTTCCCTCTTTTTGCTTTTTCTGAACATCTGTTTAATTACTGCATAGCAAAGTTTTTCTTGGCATGGATTTTTAATATGATGCTGGAATTTTAGTAAATATAAATACATTTCTTCCATTGTTTCCAGTAAGTTACATCGTACACTCTTTTTGCATTTATTATTGTGCTTATATGTCTGTCAAAGTGAACTGTATTTGCAGCATGACACTAGCTTTTTAAAGTAGATTCTACTCTGTCCACAGCCATGCTGAGTTCTCCAGCTACGGGTCTTCAGAACCCCATGTCTGCAGTAGGCGTGGGGCAGCCCACCGCTCCCAACATAAATCCCCCAGCCCCAATAGACCCCAGCTCCATGCAAAGAGCCTATGCTGCACTGGGTTTACCTTATAGCAGCCAGACTACCGGACAGGCTCAGGCCCAACAGGCTCCAGGACAGACACAAGGTGCTCAGAACTCGCAGGCTCAACAGCAGCAGCTGCAACAGCAAATGAGACCCATCAATGCTATCGGTAGAGTCAATCATTATGACGATACGTATTATTTCTGGCAAAAACACCTGCACACTCTTTTCTTGTATGAAGAACTTTTTTTTAATTCTCTGATTGAAACTGTTTAAATTTATGTTTGCTTTTTTAAAACAGGAAACCAGGTAGCTCTTGGAAGTGGGACAATGGGTGTAACCTCTTCAGAACAGACAAATCTGCACACAGACTCCCTCTCCAACACAATCAACACTAACAAGTGCGTTCCTCATTCAGACACTCACATGAATTTATTTTCTTTCAGAGAATGTTAGAAAATGTTTATTAAGTATTGGATATAAATGACTAAGACACTTTCAACATTCCATTTCTGTAATTTGTAATCATTTGTAATTCATTGTACAAAGAATTCATTGTAATTCGCTTTTTAGGAGAAGAAAATTACATGGCATAATTTGACTTTTTTTTTCCAATTTCGCTTTCAGTCAACTGTTGCCAGACGGATCATCTGTTGGTTCAATAGGCAACCTACCCACGGCAGCACCCATCTCCGCCACAGGCTCCAGAAAAGGCTGGCATGAGCATGTCACTCAGGACCTGCGCAATCACCTCGTACACAAGCTGTAAGTCTACATCTGAAATGCTATTTGTTCCCTTCGTGTGAACCTGAAGCAGGATTTTTATTAGTGTGACATTGAAAAGTACGAAGTATTACAGCTGCTAGTTATTGCTAATTTTCACAGAGTACAAGCCATATTTCCTACCCCTGACCCGGCAGCTTTGAAGGACAGACGAATGGAAAACCTTGTAGCCTATGCCCGAAAAGTAGAAGGGGATATGTACGAGTCTGCTAACAGCCGGGTAAGTTTGATTTTGAAAAAAAAAAAAAAAACGTCCAGCTTGCTCATAAACAATCAAAACAATGTAAGTTACTGAGTGTTTTGGCTTTAAGCTAAATAGCATTTTTTTATCTAATCTGTTTTTTATTTCTTTTCAATGTGCTTTACTTCTTCACAGGATGAATACTATCACTTCTTGGCTGAAAAAATATACAAAATTCAAAAGGAACTGGAGGAGAAGAGGCGTTCGAGGCTACAGAAGCAGATCATAAACCAAGCACCAATAGCTGCACAGGGGACACAGCAACCTGGTCTACAACAACCAAATGCATTAGGCCCAAGGCCGCAGAGTAAGTTTATAAACTAAAATTTTATTTCAAACGGGGAAAATGGAATCTGCCAAAACAAAAAAAAAAAAAAAAATCAATTTTAAACCGTGAATGTTTTAATAGGTTGTATTGGAATGTGAACACTAAAAAGATGCAATGTTGATTGTTGTTTTATCTTTTTTTGGAATTATGTCAACCTGTAAATGTCGTATGTGAATGGTAATTATTAAGGAGTCTGTATGAATTGTTTGTTTCACAGATGGACCCGTCGCTCTGCCGAACATGCCAAATCAAATCATGAATCGCATGCAAGTTTCACAAGGTAGTTACTAGATGTCGCCACCCACTTGAAATAGATCAAATTAAATTAGATATTGCCTGAAAAGAGATCGGATAAAATCCTTTATCTTATTACAAGCTACTTAATAAAGTAGCTTAATAAATAAAATAAAGAAACATAATCAAAAACAAAAATTTGGTGCTTTTAAGTTAAAGAATGTATTGATCAATATCATGCATATTTTCTTTTCTGCTTTTAATTTGTGAACAAAAAATAGATTGCTTCTGAGGAAAAAGAAATGTTAATAATTATGAAATAGTTTGCGTAATCTTTCATTCATACTGGATTGATCCATCGACTAAAAGGCTTCAAAGTTGTCAATTGAAAATGATTTACGGGAAAAATCGAAACATCTCAATAGTCAAATACACTGTCCAGGAGACAACTTTGAAACCTTTTAGACGACATAAAATTGTTAAAAAACTGATGTATTACAATACAGGAGTAGTCTAATCCAAACCAGGAATAAAAAAAAAACACTCTGTATGTTTGTCATCTTGTGTTGGGTTTTTGAAATTGTGTCCCCAAAGTGGGACACAAAAGTGTGATCTTGAATTTATTTGTGTTTACTTTAATTTAGGAATCAACCAGTTCAACAACATGGGTCTGCATAATACCCAGATGCCACAGGCACCCATGGGAGCCCGAGCTGTTTCTCCAATGAACCATCCTCAGCAGATGAATATGAGCTCAGTCCCAGCGGTAAGAATGGGAGGGGGATGTGACACCATCTGTTAATCAAACTACCACTAATCTCCTAGCCAATCAGCAGTGAACTTTTACATGAACATTCATAACTTTTTCTTTACATCACTGCCAACTAAATATAACAGTGCAAACTTGATACCAGTTCCACATAAACAAAAATGTTAAAAATGTGTCAATGATTCATTTTTAAATCTGACCATTGCTACCCAAAGTGTTTGGCTAATAGTGTAACAATATCAGGATGTGCCAAACGTAGTTTAGATTAGATTAAATTAAGCCCAGTTTACAGATGCATCCACTATCAATGACTAACAAATCCTGATCGGAAATGATCAATACAACATAAACACACACAGCTGACTACAGAATATTTATTAGAGATTTTGAAGATGAAGATAAATGTATTAATGAAGATACAAATCTATCACAAAATGTAATACTTTGAACAGTGTTGGCAGGTTTTGGACGCCCCTCGGTTAAAACCCGGTTTAAACCCGTCCAAAACTGTCCTGTCCAAAACTATAAAAAAGTGACCAAAACTAGCAAAAAAGTGTCCAAAACTATCAAAAAGTGTCCAAAACTTTCACACCTGTGCTTAACAAGAATCATGGGTTTAGGTGTGAAGATTAGACCTGTCACCCACTTTGTTTGATCCTACCTAGTACAAAGGATAGCAGTCATAATGGTGTGAAGTGCTGAAGTGACTGATAAAGCACAGAAACTGGTTTTCTGCTACAGAATGCTGAGGGGACCATGTGAACTGGACTACTAGTTACTTAATAAGTGAGACAAATATTGTGCCACCAAAAAGACAATCTAATCCAAAGTGACTCTATAGTGCTATATGTGTACAAAATAGACAATCTAAGCAATCACAGAATTTCAATGATGCGTTTGGCTCACTACAAAGTAATACATTCTTCATGTGAACTTGGAACATGTACAACTTTGCATGGATGGAATCAGACATGACATAATACGGAGAGTAAATAAATCACTGGGTTATTACATGGCAAAGCAGTGTTTTGTTGTCAAATTATAGGTTCTGGACGGTTTTAGATGGTTTTGGACGGGTTTTGGACACTGTCCTGTCCAAAACCGGTTTTGGACTGTCCAAAACCAAACACTGACTTTGAAGAATGAACATGTTAAATAATAAAATTTTCCCTGCTTCACACAAAAGGCTCCTGACAGACATGTTGGTTGTATAGGACTTGTCATTCTTACTCTGTCTGTGTTATGCCGTAGCTTCTACCAAGATTTTAGTATAATCTCCCGAAATAAAGTCTCTCATTTGTTGTGAGACTAATCAGCAAAATAGTCCGACTCGACCTTTTTGTTTTAAAGTACAATTACAAAGTAAAAAACAATATGCAATTCTTAACAAATAATCAAAACATTCGTCAAAAGGTTTGGGAATAACAAGATTACAAGTTGGTGTAATTATTGTAGTTGTAGTATTCTGTGTAGAAGGCCAGAGTGGTTCTTGTTATTTAAAGAAGAAAGAAACAACCAAAAACATATAGAAAATAACCAGTCTTTTTCTTCATCTTACTATTTTTTAAAGTGATGGACTAATAATATTGAATTTAAAAAGTAATTCAATGAACTTGTGATAATAACAGTGTTTGTTTTTTCTTTAGAAGGTTGGACAAGTAAAAACTATGCAATAGGTTAAAAAATGTCCTTCGTCAAACTGGTGAACACATTAATAAGACATTTAAATTCTGAATGAAAAAGCATTTCCACATTTTGGAATATTTGTCAGTATAGATTATAGAAGTGAAAATACAATATATTTTCATTTTGACATTTCATAATGCCTGTTATACACTTCTAATTGTGATGCATTTGTTGTGGATTTGTTTTTTTGTTTTCTTTTTAGATGGGAATGTCTCCCTCCAGAATGCCGCAGGCACAGAGCATGATGGCTGGCCACGGCAACATGGTGGGCCAGACAGCCAATCAGGGACATTTCCTGCCTCAGACTCAGTTCCCTCCAAGTGCAGTAGCTACATCAGGTGCTATGAATGTCACCGTTGGGCCTGGAATGAGCCAGCCACCGGCACAGGCTGCTGTCACTCAGGTGAGAATTTCAAAAGGAGAGAGTTTTTAGGATTGTGTGAAGCAAGCCGCATATTTGGTTTGAAACACTTTTGTCTTTAGGTTGCATCAAAGTGTGCTAATACGTTTTAGTTGTCATGAAACTAAAAATACAAGCTACATTAACCAATCATACAACACTAATTGCTGTTTAATTGATCATACTTAGCACAATGTGCTTTTGAAGCCTTTAGGTAATCGTAATGTTTTCTGTTTGATCTTGTGTTTGTCGGCTTATCTTGTCTGTCTCCGCCTGCTCTTTGTGTGTCTGTGTGTCCTTTGCAGCAGCAGCAGCAGGGTGCTAACCTTCCCATGAATGCACTCGGTCCCTCGATGGGCCCTCAACTAGCCTCCTCCCAAACCCCTTTGCACTCAGCGCCTCCGCCTACTGCTTCCTCCACCTCCACAGCTGGGGGAGCCACTAACTTGTCACACCCCCAGCCCTCCAGCCGCAGCTCCACCCCCACCCTCCCCGCCCAAGTCCCAGCCCAGGGCACCACTCCGCCCTGCCCCACTCAGTCCCAACCCCAGTCGGAGCTCCCTACAGCAGCACAGACGCAGCCCCCGCCTCAGCCCCCCACCACTCCGGTGAGACTGACTCCCTCCGCATGCCCTCCACTTTGATCCCCCTCGCCTTCCGTCAAAATTCCCATCCTTCTGCCGTTTAAAAACCCATCCCATTCACACTCACCTTTCTAATAACTCCATCTTCACCACTGTTCGTAGCATCCATCACAAAAGGGAATGTCACATCTTTTAACTTCTAGGCAAACTGACCAGAAGCGTTATGCATCTGTGTCGTAGCTGAACCTCTGCATGAAAAGGAGAAGAATGGCTACTGGTTTTTATCTTACCCTCTTTTTTTGTTTTTGCTACTTCTCTTTCCTCACTTTTCTTGATGTCTTAGCTTTCGCAACCCGGAGCCAGCCTGGACAACCGAGTGCCTACGCCCGCATCGGCCGCCAGCGCAGACATGCACTCGCAGCACATTGGAGCTGACCTGCCAGCTCAGGAGGTGAAATCAGAAACACATCATTGCAAACAGGAGTTTGAAACTGATGGAAAAGTTGAATCCAAGATGGAGGTAAGTTAGAAAAACTTGTTTAAATATACAAAGATAAAGTACATGCTTACTTTTGATGAGTTTTTCCCTTAGGGTTGAGCTGGGGGAGTCAGCTTAAAATCTTCTTCTTTCGGCATTTCCCTTAAGTCCTTTATGTCGGCTTAAAATAATTTATTTTTAAAACACAAAACATAATTTCCAATTGTAATAATTTTTTCTGCTCTACTCAAAAACAAATAATGGATGACAAATTAGTGTCAGAACAAGTTTTAAGTTTATTAGTTTTTTTTTTTAACTGTAGAGCTAAGATGCAATCTGACAAGAAAAAAAAAAGTGTCTTGAAGTTTAGCAGCATGCTGGCATATAATCTCAGTAAGCCTGCTTAAAATTCACAAATTGAAATTACCCTAAAAAATATCCAGCTGCATATGTGCAAAAGCCTGGTGGCACCTATTCTGCAACTCTAATGTAGATTGAAGAATGTTTTAAATACATTATGATTTATTCATTGTTTCAATTAAAAAAAAAAGTAATGTTTATACATATTGTTTTATGTGTTTTGTGTATCAAACTCACAGAGAAATTCAATTTGAAATGCTGTTACAATATTCAGTAGCTTGCCAAGTAGTTCTTCCAAACAAATTGATACAAATGAATGTTTTACACTAAGTTAAGGACTAGAGTAAAAACATAATGATGAAACACAAGTTTTACTCACAGTACCTTGCTTTTATGCCAAATTATCATACTTTTCTTTTTTTCTGAAGAGTGAGGATGACAGTTCTACCATTTTGGCAAAGAAAGAGGAGTCGGATGTAAAACCACAACCCATGGAGGTAGAGGATAAGAAACCGGAAATGAAGACTGACGCCAAAGAAGAGGAGGAGGGAGGAACAAACAGCACAACCTCCTCATCCCCATGTCAGGCACGGCGGAAAAGTGAGTCTGGAACTTAACATTTAAAAGTGTGTAAATTCTAAAGACCTCATTTGAAGAGTCCACACTTTAATTAGTCCAAGTGTTTACAAGAATCGTCCTGAAGCTGCTACTGTGGTTTTTCACATTTCCCAACCTTCAGTCTGCGGTACAGGTGTTCTAAACTCCTAAATGTAACAAGCTATTCCTCATGGTAACAAGCTAAAGAGATAGAATAGAAAACACTTTTTTCATCCCCAACCTGGTGAATTTACTTTGTTGTAGCAACAATGTACAAACTTACAACAGAAATTAAACATGCAAGCAGGCACATCTTTCTCACCTCTTTTGGTGGTATGCATGATATACATATCTTGCAACCATGGTACCATGGTATACATGGTTCATACCCGATTCTAGCCTTGATAGGTTGCCCTCACTCCCTTGGTTGGAGAAGTTAGAATATGTTTTTTTTTTATTTTCTACCTAGGTTTTGATTAATTTAGTAGAACACTTAAATCATCACAACCCAACTTTTCCATTTGTAAAGGCTTAAATAAACATGGAGATAAAAAAAAATAGTTCACATTTCATTTTGTATACTTACAGAAATATATTTTCTATTATTTTACATAAAAAATAAGGAATATGCACAAAAAAACAAAGACTACGCCACAGATTGACATAATAAAATAAGATCAGATTTTGCATCTTCACCTTAAAATAGTTTTTATTCCACTTCATCGGGACGTTTCAGAATTGTAGTTTTTACTTTTTCCAAGTTTCTGCTACTGTGTTTTGGTAAACATGAAAAAATGTCAGTTGTAACTTAGTATCCACCATCTTAATTTTGTGTTGAATGTAACAAGATTTCAGTGTGAAGATGTGAGACTGCAGCACCATCAGTGGACATTTTAACTTTAAAAAAATGGGAACCTGAATGTTGAACAAGAAAACTCCTCAAAAAACGTCTTCATAAATGGCTGATTACGATTTCTTGGATTTTTAGTGAAACTCTTAAGAATCTTTATTGTTCCAGCTGAGATCGTAAAATGAGCCAAGATCATCAAAATATCTAGATTAAGAGATTTTTTTATTATTATATTTTGGATTTGGAAGTCACAGCAGATGGGATGATATATTGTGTGTTTGAGAGAAAATAAACCCTGAGTCTAAACTCCGCAAGCACGTTACGTCTTAAATTTCACTAGTTTGGAAAGAAAAATTTTGAATAATATCTGAATTGTTCAGCCAAATGTTTTAGCAGGTATCAAATATACCTTAGTGGCCTATTCAAAAATGAACTTTAAAGGAAACACTTAACTTGTCACCAAAATGACTTAAACAAAAATATTTTATCACCAGAAATGTTTTTTTGTTTTTGTTTTTTTCAAGTTTTAACTATACTTGAATTTCAGACATCAGGGGGCCTCAAATTTATTAGTGGGCAGGTGTCATCTTTATCTTGTCAATAAATCAACAAGCTAAACAAAAACAAGTGATGTAAATGGACTCTTTTTAGACCAACTTGAATGTTTTAATTTCATTTTAATCTAATATACTTTATTAATTCCGCACCAGAAAATTTGTGTGCTGCATTACACCGCAGCAGGCTGCCACCCATGACGGTGAAAATGGTGGGAAAAAGGGGGGTTAGGTGTCTACTCCAAGGACCCTAGATGTGAACTCAGTGGGATGCAAACCCGCGAACTTACGGTTAACTTCCTTGGGCGAACGCTCTAACCACTGACCCACTTTCTTCCCCATTTTTTTTGCAATTAGGAACCTTTGTCTTTGCCTTTCTGTGTTTTCTTTCTGAACTGTTTATCAAACATGTCTCCTTTGCATCACTTAGTTCTAACTCTTATTCTTTCAGTATTTAAGCCCGAGGAGCTTCGTCAGGCTCTCATGCCTACTCTAGAGTCTCTATACAGACAAGATCCAGAATCTCTGCCGTTCCGACAGCCAGTGGACCCCATGCTTCTTGGGATCCCAGTAAGTACTAGTTCTGGCTGCCTTACATGCTAAATTGCCAACTTCTGCTTGACTTTTTTTTTTTCTTTTAGGACTACTTTGATATTGTGAAGAACCCAATAGATTTGTCCACAATAAAGCGGAAGCTCGACACGGGACAGTACCAAGAACCGTGGCAATATGTTGAAGATGTTTGGTTAATGTTCAACAATGCCTGGCTATATAATCGCAAGACTTCAAGGGTCTACAAGTACTGTTCCAAGCTGGCTGAGGTGTTTGAGTCAGAGATTGATCCTGTCATGCAAGGGTTGGGGTACTGCTGTGGGAGGAAGGTGAGATTAGGATTTAGAACTTTTCAATTGAATAATGGTTTAAATGACAAATCAAACAAATATTAAATGAGACTAAAGTGCTGTTTTTGTACCACGGTGTATGTGAGTATTGTGAAAATTTAAAAAATAAGTGCTGTCTATTGGGTTCTATGTTTTACATTTTTAATATCCAATAAATGCATATAAATTACTATGTGCCTTTAGACCTGTGTTAGGTCTATGATGCTACAAAAAAATGATTGCTCTGCCTCTGATTTGAGGCAATGCTTCTGTTAATGTGCGGTATGGTATTGGAGCAAAAATCAAGACCATTTGCTTTTTATGTGTGAACCTTACCCTGGATTCATTAAGTAATTGTAACTCAACCAACTATTTCTTTTAACTTTAGACAATTGGGGAAGAAATAAATGCAAATTGCTGCTTGGTAATTGGCGACATTCTCAAAGAAAAAAAAAAGATAACTTTTTAAAAGTGATTGTATACTGTAAACAAAACTAAAAGCAGCATAAACACTTCGACTGGAAATGTTCTTTGATTTTATATCAGAGAGTCTCTGATATATTTTGACCCAGTGTGCCAAAATTCTATTTTCAGGACAAAGTTGTGGGCCGTAATTGATATTTATAGGCAAAGTTTTCTTTATATTTAAAAATATAATATGAACCTTGACAAGTAAAGCTTAATAATAGTGAATATAAACTACACTAAGCTACATTGCGAGCACACAAAATTGCACAGCTAGTTGTAAGTCGCTTTAGCAGTTTCTAACAAATTGGAGTTTATGGATTCTGCCAATTGACAAAATGGCAAAGGGCATTCTCGGATTTGTGCTATTAGTGGCGCATTACACTGCAGGCTGTAACACCAATAGACCAGCTTCAGTTGTCAATTTGGTATAGCTTTGCTTGCCAAATAGGATTACAATGCTGCCAAACTTGACCCGCTGACCAGAGTTTGACACATTAAATGGCGTCACATTTTTGCCATAAGAGTCACATACTAACCCTGGAAATAAACTACAACTGTGCACAAAACAAAATGTTGCACACGTGCATGACGACCTGTCTGGCAACCGAAATAGCATGCTTCACGCGTGCACTGTTTGCATTTGACAGTGCCGAACCAAAAGCCTTGTGCCCAAATTTTTAACCTGTGTGTATATGTTTTAAAATTCATAGTGAATCAAAATGTCACAATTTAATCAATCAAAATCTTTTGGTTTAAGGCATTTATAGTTGCTTATTTATGTTTTTAAAGTTTTTTCTCCCTCTCACATCTGCAGTATGAGTTCTCCCCACAAACCTTGTGTTGCTACGGAAAGCAGCTCTGCACCATTCCGACTGGAGGCACATACTACAGTTACCAGAACAGGTATCCACCACGATGCATTTGTTTTTCTGTTAACTCCAAGTTGGTTGATTTGTTAGAAAGCATATTACCTTGTAAATCATCTAAAATAAGAAATTAAACTTGATTTGCGTTCAATTTTTTTTTTTTTAGTTTTTGAATGAAATAAAGTCAGATGTTGAAATTATTACCAACCTGTGGATTCATTAAACAAATGTAGCTCAACATGCTTTTACATATTGCTGTAAGAATCCTACTCCTGATTGTCATGAAACAACTAAATTAGTTTTTTGCCCCGCATGAATTGGTTCTCGGGTTTCCAACATGGTTCATAAACTGACAAGTCGTTTTTACCAACATTTAGCCTTTTCTCTCTGCTGAAATGGAGCTCACCATCACTGCACCGGGTGTCTTTGCTCCCCCCAGTGTCTGAACTCTGTAACAGTTTTTTTTTATTGACAGAATACTTAAGATACTACAACAGTAGTAAAACTGAGATGGAACACGTCTCCTGATGCACAGTTTTTAATACTGTACTTTCAGACTATGAAGAAGGGTCTGAGGGCAGGAATGTGCTGAAATTGTTTAGTTAGCTTTTATTTGGTTAGCTTTTAGCTGTTTGTTTGTGTATCTATATATTTTTTCTTTTTTCATTCTTTATTTGTTTGTGTACTCTTTTCAATCTGCATGGTGATGCCTGTTGAGACATTGGGCTATACAAACATAATTGAATTGAATTAACAATCAGATTTGCTATGAGTTGATTTAGTCCGGTATATTTTTTTTTGCAGGTATCATTTCTGTGAAAAATGCTTCAATGAGATTCAAGGGGATAGTGTGACGTTAGGAGACGATCCCTCACAACCACAGACGTAAGGAAAAAAGGAAAAAAAAAAAAACAACATAAATTAGACAATCTGAAATTGGCTTTTTTTTCTTTTTCCTATTTCTTTAATTCCAGAATTTCTGAACATACAAAATTTGAACTTGTTTTTTTTTTTATGGATCACGTTCTTATAATTTAAAACTACTGTAAATCAAACTAACCAAAGAGTTGTGATATTTTGAAATTTTATTAATAAAACTTTAATAGAAGTTCAAGAAATAGCCTTCACTAATTTGACTTGTTCTTACAAAAATTTCCCCGGTGAGGGATGAATAGAGTAATTCAAAATAAAAAAAAAAAAACAAAAAAACCAAAAAGTTGTTCCAAACATTTACAAAATATGGATTAATAAATTTTACGTATTTTTTCATTTTCAAAGGACTTTGAAACTTTGCCGATCATTTTGTACGACGAGCGAAAACCATTGGCTCACAACATGTCAGTCACTCCAACTTCCCAATTTTTGTGACAAATAAGTATTTATATTGGTTGGAGAGACAAACTCACAAAAAATACCAAGACAGATATGAACGCTTGCCCACTACCCACAAAGAGTTCCTCACTGTCAGCACTAGGAGATCTTCTAAATGTTAAAGATAAAATTAACTACATTTTAATTTCACATTTTCCAGTATTTTAACTGATCTCTTATTTTTTTTTTTTTGTCTTTTGTTATTTTTCAAAAAACTTTAGAATGATTTCAAAAGACCAGTTTGAGCGAAAGAAAAACGACGTTCTCGATCCTGAACCGTAAGTTTTCTCCCATTTCTACAGATTTTAATGACCGAAACACAATTATTCAATCACAGAATTTGTTATTATCTGCTACAGGTTATTCTGTGAACATCTTTAAAAAAAACTATAAAAATCTGTGTCAGTGTAAAAAATTCATATAAACATAACGGTGTAAGTTTTTTTCCTACTGAGTTTGAACTCCAAACCTCCCACAAAGGCACTCTTGCATTGGTTTGCTTGCAATAGTGTAACGACTGGAGGAACATTGACCTGAATGGAGATGTTAGCTTGCTGCCTCAGCAGTTAAGACATCAACATTCAAACAAATTATGATTTGACTTTGACAGTTTTAAATACTGAAAGCGTTCTATACGGTAGCGATAGGATGTCAATGTGCCTGTAAGGTACCAACATGAAGCTCACCTTGAGAAAAAAAAAACATTACTAAATTGTTTTTCTTGTTTGACATTTAAGACTTTATTTAGTTAACAAATACATATTTTTCTTTAGGTTTGTTGAATGTAAAGATTGCGGACGAAAGATGCATCAGATATGCGTTTTACACTACGAGGTTATTTGGCCATCTGGGTGAGTTAAAGTCTGTTTTCCACACATCCATTTTTATATTTGAGCCATTAAAAACATCAAAGAATTTATTAAAAGAATTTCTTCTTACTTTTCAGATTCATCTGTGACAATTGCTTGAAGAAAAGTGGGAAAACGCGGAAGGAGAACAAGTTTTCTGCAAAAAGTAAGTTTATGGTGTTTGTAAAATACAGACAATACAGCCTGCCTCGGGATCTTTCGGGGTAAGCTGGAGGATGCAGTCGGGGTGAGAAAAGCCTGGGTTTCCTGGCTGAGGGTGATGTCCCCGCGACCCAGCCCCAGATAAGCGTGAGACAACAGAATGGATCAGACATTTTGAATGTTATATAATCTTTACTTGGGCCATCGCATATCTTTGTCTTTCTATATGATACAAAACATTTGTCTTTCAGTATTCATCTAGAATGGTGTTGGCTTTTCATTTTGGTGGTCTTGTGGTCTCACTAGTGCTTTTTGTTCCCCTCACTGTTTTCATCCTAAAAGCACTTGCCTGACCTTTTGTTTTAATAAATATCATTCATAAAATATTGGCAGGATTGTAAAATTTACATGCATTTTTTGTATTCTTGATAGCTGCTGAATGTTCACAATCTCAATGAAATAAATTTCCTCCAAAACTTGAAACTTAACAGTTTTAAATGTCCCTGTTTTCTGCAGGGCTGCAGGCAACACGGTTGGGAACATACATTGAAGACCGCGTGAATAAATACCTAAAGAGACAAAACCACCCAGAGGCTGGAGAGGTCTTTGTGAGGGTGGTTGCAAGCTCTGACAAAACTGTGGAAGTTAAGCCAGGCATGAAAGCCAGGTGAGATTACAGTAGATGACGGTGGTAAAAATCAGAGCTGCAATATTAGCAGTTTGACATTTATTTACATATGGGACCACAATCTCATTTTTTGTGTATGTATCATTTTAAAACATTGATTTCCAAACCCAATACTTATAACAATAGAGTAAATTTTTATAGGTTCTGGGAATTTTTCTGATATGTTAACAAATGTAATCTAGCGATGGCTGTGAATTTATTTCTTGTAGAGTTTCAATTCAGTTATGATCAGCATGATTAGTTTAGATAGACTGACCAACAACAACTTAATATTTACTGAAAACACGCAAGTTTTGGTCTCTTTTATTTGATAAGCAACAACGGTTTCTTTGTTGCAAAAATATAATAGGTCAGTTAATAGGAGCTAATATCCTCTGCAAAAATTACAGCATGTTTGGGATAATAGTTAAACTTTGTCATTGAACAAGTTTAATATAGAGCTAGCAGTGTGTTTGGTGGTTAGAGCACATCAGATCAAGTCCAGCTGGGACAGAGGACTCTTTTTTTAAGGGTAAATGTCACTTGACTCTACACATAAAAACAATGAAGAGGAAACTTGTTGAAGTAAAAATAAAGCTCAAGTTAAACATACATATATATATAAATTTATTGGGGCATTGCTATTCAAAGTAGTATGTTGTAAAAAGCATAGTTGGCATTGTTGGTAGTTTGTAGTATCACAAAATATTTTAATCTCTTTGCATTATTAACTGTCTTTTTTTCCCCCTTCAGATTTGTGGACACTGGTGAGATGCCCGAGACTTTCCCTTACAGAACTAAAGCACTTTTTGCTTTTGAGGAAATTGATGGCGTAGACGTTTGCTTTTTTGGTATGCACGTGCAAGAGTATGGATCCGATTGCCCATTCCCGAACACCAGGTATGTTTCTGTTCTTTATTTTAATGTACGTCCAAAAAAGGGTTGAAACTAGACTGAACTGATCTTTGAACTGATCTTAATTTCTCTGCAGGCGGGTCTACATATCCTACTTGGATAGCATCCATTTTTTCAGACCCCGGATCCTACGAACAGCCGTGTATCATGAGATTCTCATTGGTTATCTTGAATACGTCAAAAAGCTTGGGTAAGTTTATCTTCTCTTTTTCAGGCAGAATTTTCGACCTCTGCATGTTTTGTATTTAACCTGACTTGTGGTTCCACAGATACACACAGGGCCACATCTGGGCCTGCCCTCCCAGTGAAGGAGATGATTACATCTTTCATTGCCACCCTCCTGACCAGAAGATCCCCAAGCCGAAGAGATTACAGGAATGGTACAGGAAGATGTTAGACAAAGCTTTTGCTGAGAGGATCTTGCATGACTACAAGGTAAACAAAAAAGAAACAAAGAAACAAGAAAAATCTTACATCGGCTTAAAGACTTTTGGATGCAGATATTCTAAATGTGTTCAATTTTTCTCTCAGGACATTCTCAAACAGGCAACTGAGGACAGACTGACCAGTGCCAACGAGCTTCCATATTTTGAAGGAGATTTCTGGCCGAATGTTCTCGAGGAAAGCATCAAAGAGCTGGAGCAGGAGGAAGAGGAGAGGAAGAAGGAAGAAAATACGGCAGCTACCGAAACTCCAGAGGTGTGCACACTGTAGTATGCTCCAGTACCAGAGCAGACTATAAATGAAATGCCACATGAATAGAATTTTGTAAAAGTTTATAAGCTTTTTAAGTAATATCAAAGATCAGCTGCACTTTTCAAAATACAAATTTTACATAATCTCAGTTCCTAACGGTCTTTTTTGTCTTAAGGGTACACCTGTGGACAGCAAAAACGCAAAAAAAAAGAATAACAAGAAAACCAACAAAAACAAGAGCAATGTGAGCCGAGCCAACAAGAAAAAGCCTGGGATGCCGAATGTAGCCAATGATTTGTCGCAAAAACTATACGCCACAATGGAGAAGCACAAGGAGGTCAGACCTGCTCCTCGAACATTTGCTGACAGATGAAAAATACCTTTTTTTGTTGCTTTCATATTTAACATATTTGCAACATTTTAATCACTAAAAACTTTTAATGTGGAAATCTTTGTACAATTTAGAATGAGTTTTTCATCAACTTTCTCTATCTCTCCTTCAGGTGTTCTTTGTGATCCACCTATATTCCAGTCCCATGGCTAACGGCCTTCCTCCCATCGCTGACCCTGACCCCTTAATTTCCTGTGACTTGATGGACGGTCGCGATGCCTTCTTGACCCTGGCGAGAGACAAACACTGGGAGTTCAGCTCTCTGAGGCGGTGCAAGTGGAGCACCATGTGCATGCTGGTGGAGCTGCACAACCAGGGGCAGGATCGTTTTGTCTACACTTGCAACGAGTGCAAACACCACGTTGAAACACGCTGGCACTGCACTGTGTGTGAGGTATGTAACTACATTCTTCTAAAAACAGAAAAGCCTAATTTTGGATACTTTCTCTTTGGAAGAAAATCATCTTCCAAATGTAACTTGACCTCAGTAATCCGCTGGTCCCACCTGATTAGTCACATCACTTAGTAAGGGAATATGTTTGGATCTAAACTAATCCCGCGGGCCTGGTGCAGGGGATGGGGGATCTTTGTGTCTGCAGGGTCTGGTATCATCTTGGTCCTAGTACTCTTGTTGGCTGGGGTGCCCGGTGGCTCACTTGGCTAGCATAGGGGTGCCTACTAGGTGCGGGACTGACAGTGGCTGCCGGCCTGGGACGGCAGTGGTGGGCCCTGGTTGGGGTGGGCTGCCATGGTGGGAACTGGGTTATTGGGTCATCCCCAGGGATTTGGCGGCTTGCTATCCCTGGCTAGGGATCTTGCCTGGGTCTAGAGGGCCCAGGGTGGTCCTGGAGTTGCGACTGCAGTCGAATTGCCTGGTGCTCAACATGGTACAGGTGCATAAGCTTCTCTCCTGTGGTTGGGTGTTGTAGTCATCCAAGAGTGAATTGGGGAGGTACAATGGTAAGAGGGGTCAGTGCACAGTAGTAACTTCATCCAAGGAAGACGGGGCTATGATGTGACGTTCTGTGACGGGACGCCAAGGATGGGTGCAGTGGCACCGGGTCCTCAGGCCTGTTGAAGGTTCTGTCTGATAGTTCTGGGGCTTCCTGTTCCTCATTTGAGGCAAAGGGCACTGTCTGAGGGGTCTGCCCTCCTGCCATACGGTGGCCTCTTGGTTGTTTAGCTGTGCTCGGGGAGTTTGCTTACTGCAATGAGGTACGGATGGCACATGTGCCCCATAGTCTGGGGATCCTGGCATCATGTTGGAAGGACTACTATAGCACCTAGTAAGGCTATCCAGACCCAGCAACATTTGTTTATGTTCTACATCATTTGTTAATTTATTATTGAAGGTTTGAACTTTGGCTTGTTTGTTCTTTCTTTCATTAATCCTGTCTCAGAAAAGACTTCCTACAGTGCTCCAAAATAGAATGTTAACCCTAAAACCGCCCTTCATACCTGGCTTAGAACTGTGTGGGAGGAGGATCTGGTCATGTCTCTATCTAAAGAAACTTGGATATCTATGTTCAAAGAAATAAACTGATCGTCTCACATCTTGAGCCACTTTAAAGTGGTACATGGATTACACATATATCCACACATTAGTTCTAATTTTGATAAACTGCTGAAGCAACATTCATAACATCTTCTGATCATGTGCATACCTCAACATTTTCTGGGCAGAAGTATTTCTGACTCTATCCCTGCTAATCAGAATTACATTGCCCTTTTTAGTGTCTCCGAGAGCATGTCCCTGGCTGCTAAAAATATTCAATCTTGTATTTTACTACCCTCTTGGCCAGACAAAGCATTCGGCTAAAATAGAGGGTCGCCATCCCACCAACTCACTAACTGGCAAGCCGATATGACATGCTGCCTGAAATGTGGGAAAAGATGTTTCAGATGTTTCCTCAATCACAAAAACTTCACAGACCGAAGTTACATTAAAAGTAAACATATTAGTAATATTAATGCATTATACTTATACAGCGCTTTTCCAGGACGCTCAAATACACTTCACATGTGCATTATTCATTCACTGCATACCAGGTAAGCTACTGTTGTTGCCACAGCTGCCCTATGGTAGACTGACAGAAGCGAGGCTGTCATTTTGCGCCATCGGCCCCTCTGACCATTACCAACCAATCACACACACCATCCATTCTAGGCAATGTGGGTGAAGTGTCTTTCCCAGGGACACAGCGACAATTTCATTTCAACTGCCATCCCACTGTGGCACCTCGGGTTCCAGTGGTCTCCCATCCAGGCTCAGCCTCCTTAGTGTCTGAGGTCTGATGGAATCAGGCATTGACAGCCTGGTATGGCCGGTATCACATGGATATCTTATTATTGTGATTATTTTTAATCACTTTATTAATTAACGTGAAATTCATTTATTTTTATTTAAATATAACAAGAGAAATGTGTTGTAAACAAGTTGAGCCCCTGGAATTTTTTTTTTTTAAAACAACTTTTATTTATTTACTTTTAGTAGAATTTCATCAAATATTAGGCCGTAACCCCACTGTTTTTTTGCCATTAAGCTCGTCTGTCATCCCATTAAACAGATTACCGTAGAAATGTTATGAAAATTATCCCAGAGAAACAATTAAACAAAAAAGTTTTGTCAATTTCTGTTTCCAGCTGGTAATTTGTGGATTTCACCTTGGAATCTAAAAATAAAACTCCAGCAACGATAACCCGAAAGTAGTTAAGGAAGACTAAATATTAGTTTATTTTGAAATAATACTGAAAGTTTGTGTGAGAACATGATCAGCAAGAGGAAGACAGAGTTAAAGTACACACTACTTTCACCTTACACACTTTGATTGCCCCCCGGTCGAATCGAACCAAACATCCTATGGATCCGCAGCATGTGCTCATAGAAAATAAGTTTTGATTTATGTTCACAGAAAATCCAAGAGAAAAGCCAATAGATTTCATGCTAAAAAAGTAATGAAATATCATTTTTCTTTTTTGATCAAATCTGAAAGCATACAAACATCCTTTGTAGGTTAAAGCAACTTTTTCAAATTTATCTTTACCTTTACTTGACTTTTTTTTTTTTTTAGAATGCTGTGTCTTATTCTTTCTATTTCTCCTTTGTTTTCATCAGGACTTTGATCTTTGCATCAACTGCTATAACACAAAGGGTCACGAGCACCAGATGGTGAAGTGGGGTCTCGGCCTGGACGACGACAGCAACAGCCAGAGCGGAGAAGCTTCCAAGAGCCCACAGGAGAGCCGGCGTTTGAGCATCCAGCGATGCATTCAGTCTTTGGTCCACGCATGTCAGTGTCGAAATGCCAACTGCTCGTTGCCGTCCTGCCAGAAGATGAAGCGGGTGGTGCAGCACACCAAGGGCTGCAAACGCAAAACCAATGGTGGTTGCCCTGTCTGCAAGCAGCTTATCGCTTTGTGCTGTTATCATGCTAAACACTGTCAGGAGAACAAGTGTCCCGTCCCATTCTGCCTAAATATTAAGCACAAACTTCGTCAGCAGCAGCTGCAACACCGCCTGCAGCAGGCTCAGTTAATGAGGAGAAGGATGGCCACCATGCAAGGCCGAACGATGCCACTTCCGTCCCCCCCAGCTTCAGCTGCCCCCAGCACTCCCACTTCTCATGCTCAGCCCAACGCTCCTCAGACCCCTCAACAGCAAGTTTCCAACCAATCGCAGACCACCAATTCAGGAGTCATGTCTCCTTCGTTTCCCAATGCCCCACGTACCGGACAGCCTCAAGCACCAATTTCACAAGGCAAGCCTGGACCCCAGGCTTCCCCCCTACACCAGCAGCAATCCCACCCCCAGCCTCCTCAGCAACCCCAGCAGCTGAAACAGCCTCCGCTCGCAGCAGTGAAGATGGCGCGACACATCGAGATGATGGCCCAGGCCCAGCAGAACCAACAGAGCTATCGGGTAAACATGAATGGCTTGCCCATGAACCCCCAGCAGACCCCGCAGCGCACAGCCGGGTCAATGCAGCCGACCATGCAGATGGTCCCGGGACCCCATGGAACCCCGGTCATGCAGTCTGGCATGGCTCCTGGACAGTGGCCTGGAGCTGCAGGGCCCCATCAGGCAGCTCAGACTCAGCAGCCTGGCCTTGTCCCTGGTCAGACCCCACAGCAGGCCATGACCATGCAGAGAGCAATGATGGCCCAAAGCCAACAAACTCCGGGCCAGAGGATGCTGATTCCACAAACACCTGGTGCCCGGTCACAAAGTCCCCAGAGACCTGGAAATATACCTCCCACTGCTTTACACGACCTTCTCCGAACCCTCAAGTCCCCCAGCTCGCCCCAGCAACAGCAGCAAGTCCTGAACATCCTCAAATCAAATCCTCAACTCATGGCCGCTTTCATCAAACAGCGAACAGCAAAGTACCACGCCAACCAACCGCAGCAGCAGCAGCAAGCTGGCCCGCAGCAGCCCGGGATGCCCATGCAGACAATGGGGATGCCTGCGGGTGCAGTACAGCGTCCTGGGATGCCCCCCCAGCAGGCCCAGCAACCTCCTGTTCAGGGCATGGCTCCACTGGGAGCTCCAGGCCAGATGATGAATGCAGCACACAACTCCAATCCCCAGATGCAAGAGCTTTACCGACGGCAGCTTCTAAGGCAACAGCAACAACAACATCAGCAACAACAGCAGCAGCAGCAGCAGGGAGTGATGCCTCAGAGTCATCCCGGCCAGTTTCCTGCACAGGTGCAGGGGAATGCTCCCACATACTCTCAGCTCCTCATGCAGCAGCAGCAACAACAGCAGCAGCAGCAGCAAATAGCCATGCAGGCAAGTGCAGGAGCTGGCGGGGGTCCCATGGCTCAGCTCCCACCCATGGCTCAGATGGCCCAGTCCGGTATGGGGCTGGACTCCAGCCAGAACTTGCTGCACCAACGACTACTTCAGCAGCAGCAGCAACTTCCACAGCAACAGCAGGCCGTCCTCAAGCAGCAGATGGGCTCTCCGGCTCAGGCGAGCCCCATGAGCCCTCAGACCCACCTGTTGGCTGGTCAGGCTCAGGGGTCTGCGCACCTTCCTGGCCAGCCAGCACTAGCAAACGCTCTCAACAACCGCTCCCCTGCACCAGTCCAGTCTCCATGTCCGTCCTCACAACAGCCGCCCCAGCAACCACCACATTCCAGTCCCTCGCCGCAGGTCCAGAATCAACCTCAGCCCTCCCCTCAACACCTTCCCCCACCACACTCGGGTTCCCCCCACCCTGGGCTCGGAGGCTCTCTGCAGGCTATGGATCAGGGACACTTGGGGACGTCAGAGCAAAGCGCTATGCTACCGCAGCTTAACACGCCCACTCGAGGAGGACTTGGTAATGACATGGGAATGGGGGCGGATGCTACCGGGGACACTCTGGAGAAGTTTGTGGAGGGATTGTAGCATTTTTACTGGGAGCTAAAGATGTCATCCCTCTCCAAACCTATCCTCACTCAACTCAGACTCTGAATCCCAACTTAGGGCTTTATTTGTTCTTTGTAAGTTTGAGAACGGTTGTTTTGTACTGACATGTAAAAAGTTTCAACTATCAGGGGGATTTGGTCAAGAAAAAAAAAAAGAAAAACTTCTTGGGAATGTAATTGTTTCTGGAACCCTAATGAGGGGTAATTCTTCCTTAAAATGTTAAGGGATTTGTAAGTTGCTTCTGAAATAGAATCTAATCATAAAGAATATATTTTTGGTTGAGACCAAACATGTTCAGTACCCAGTTTATTTTTGGTTTGTTTTTGGTATGATTTCATGCCTTTTTTTTTTTAATGTACAATTGCATTATATTATTCATATCGTTATTTTGTACCTTGAGGAAAAAAAAGCATTTTTTGTGTTAAACTGTAAAATATTTGGTCTGCGATGTTGGGCCAGGTCTTTGTTCTTTTCTCAAGCTGTCATTCCTGGCAAATTGTAATCTAGTGTTTGTATCATTACTGCAAGATGATGCGATCAGGGACAGTTTCTGCTCCCTTCTATTTGTGTGTATGAAGAGCACTCAGTTGTATAAAAATAGGAAGTGGCCTGCACCAGGTTGTGTGTATACACAAGCATGTATGCAACCACACATGAAGACACCAACAACTCTCAGCCAGCGAGAGAAACACAACCACCAAGAAGTTGGCACCTATATACCCCGCTAAGACATACAACAAAGACTGCTCAATTTGGAAAATTTATCTTGCTGGCTAAGAAAGCTATTGCTTCGATCATGGAAAGATAATTTGTCACATTTTTTTTGTCATACAAATAAATGTTGTAAAGTGTAAAGAGAGTGTGAGAAAGAGACCAGCCCCCTAAGCTGAGGTGGAATGATTACAGGTTGTTTGCAAAGATCTCAAATCATGTCTATTTCCCTAAAGTTTTACACTAAATTGTGTTTTTAAGGGATAAAGGACACATTTGAGACCCCCATAAAAGGATAAGAAAACTAAATGTCATCAACCCTCATTCCTCTCTCAAAAACTTGAATTAGGGGGATTTTCTTTTTCTCCTATTGTAAAGCAAGTTATTAAACAAGATACTATAAATATAAGGAAGAGAGAATGAAAACACTGTATAAACAGGTTAAAAAAATCATTTCTTACTTATATACCATATTGTTAAATAAACTGTGTGCAACAGAAGAATTCAGTACTCAGTTGGCTGAATAATTAAGTAAATGTATTTTAAAAAATCATGATCTTAAATTCCAGATTGAGACTAGTTGGGATAAAGTTCCTATTTGTTTTATTTTTCCATTGCTGCACTACCCAAACGGAAACAGACCAATTTTAGCACATTTTTTAAGTTATTAAATCAGATATTTTTAGTTTATAAAGAAACTGCTTCAATGTCAATGGACAAAATAGTAAATACAAAGGGAAATTTGAGTGCTGCAGACAATGTCATACATTTTTTAACTGTTGGGAATGGCAAGTAGTTATAGATTTGAAAGTGAAAAGTTAAATACCGTAGTTTGATGAAGGATGGTTAGAATGATTTCTGTACCGTTCCTTTGAGCAGCGGGGTTGCAGAAATCTGCAGAATCTGTGGACAGATAGTCCACAGATTCATGGAGAGGATGGGAGGGATTTAGCATGATTGATGACAGTTTTGCTTTCATTCTGTCCCTCACCGCCTCCTCACGTAGGCAAGGGGTGAGCCAACCACATGTCAAGCTTTTTTTTACCAGCTTGCTCAGTCTGTAGGCATTCTTTGTTTTTATCCAGCTCCCCAGGCGGTTACAGCAAAGAACAGGACACTCTCCATGATTGCATGGTAAAACATGGAGAGCATCTTGTTGCAGACCTGAGCATTCTGAGGTAGTACAGTCTACTCAGGTCCTTTTTGTAAATCATGTCTGTGTTGGTGAACCAGTCCAGTTTACTGTTCATGTAAACACCCAAGAATCTGTATGACGGGATCGTCTCCACAAAAGATCCATCAATACAGACCGCAGACAGTACAGTGATATGAGTTTAAATGTTTTATCTTTAGACTACGGTAACTTGTCACAAATTTCCTAAATGAGTTGTTTTTAATTGCGATGCATGTGGAGACTACAGGCATGTCTAAGATTCACCGGTGGAAGCACAACATTTGAATGTTAATTTCAGCTTCTTCGTATGAAAATATTTTACATAAAACTCCATGGAAGTTGGGGGCGGGGGCTGAATGGTAAACAAAATAAACATCTGGCCTAATGCTGCTGTGAGGAAACAATAACGGGGTCGATCCACACCAGGAGCCAGACTGTCCATGACTGCAGAGGCCCCTAACCACAGGGGTCCATCTGGACCCAGGATGCACGGGCACCCACAGAAGACCCCACAAACTGAGCAGGCAGTTGCTGGAATGGAGGACGAGGAAACACCAGGATGATAACCAAAACCGGTCAAAAACTTTAAGAAATTAATCTTAAAACTAAATCAAATAAATAAAACTGTAAAACAGTAAAGTAAACAGTGTATAGACAACCTTATTAAACATAAATGACAACTAAAAGCCATGTTAAGACGGTAAGTTTTCAGCCTCTTCTTAAAAAACACTGCGGCTTGAGGTCCTTCTGGCAGGGTGTTCCACAAGCAAGGACCATAATGCTGTAACAATATTTTACGGTGGGTTTTTGTACCAACATTAGGTATTATTAAAATACCGGCTCAACTATCAATTTGACTGAAATATTGTTTTGCTTGCTTCCACAATATCGTTTCCTGATCGGAATTACAGATTACCATTTTTTTTTTTACTATTGCCGGCGAACTTTTTTCTAAAACAATTTATTTTGCTATAATATTTATTAAAATATTTGATAAATTCAATGCACATTTATTTAATAGGAATTATTAATAATACTTCAGTAAAATGTCAGTGACGTAGCCGGAAAAACTAGCCGTCATTCAGTCACGTGACCGGAAATGACCATTGTAGCGGTTGTATTAAGATGTTTTGAAATGAAAATAAACGTATTGAGGTTTTTTTTATTATAATTATTACAGGTTTTATTACTTCATTTTATCAAATGATATTGCATATGAGAGTTTTAAAATAAACTAAAATATCCGACGAAGAGGGAAGCTAATCAGTGTGTTCTTCAAATGTTGGTAAGACATTGTGCTTAGCACAACTTGCTAGCTTTCATGTTCATTTTAAGATAAGAACGTACAAAAACAGATGTCTCGTTAAACTATTTTAGTTTTTTATTCAGATGTATTCCCCGCGCAAATGGTCTAGATATGCAAACATCTTTCTGATAGGAGGGAGTTTCACTTCCCTCTAAACTATAATTATGTAAATTTAATCTAGCAGATACTGACGAGTCTTTAGTAACAAGGCGATCTATCATGGATGATTCAGATCCTGATTTAGTAGATTTTAGTCCAAAGTGTCTGAAACGAGTGCGTAAGAAACCAGTAGAATCAGCACCCAGAAGAGCAAATGAGAGCAAAGGAGACAAGAGTGGTGAGAGCAACAAACAACACGGAGCTACTACCCAACCTGTCACTGCTGAGGATAATCTGGATGTGCTCTGTCCAGGTGATGCTGGAGTTTCTGCTGCCGCTGGAGATGATTCATTTCCAACGAAAATGAGAGCTAAAGATAAAGTTCTTCTGAAGATGCAACAGTATAAAAGAGGTTGTCCACAAAAGATGGCCCACGATGAGGTTCAACCAACAAACGTTGCATCTGATGGAAGTCAAACTGTTGAACATCGAAGACAAGGTTAGTTAAAGTTAGAGCAGTCTTCTGATTAACTTTGATTTGATAAGAAGTTAAGAAAAAGGGATTTATTTTTTAGTTAAACTCCACAAACATGTAACAACATGTACCTAACATAAATTTGTACTTTTTGCAGAGAATCCATCCCTCATTTGCTCTGATCTCTGTCCATCCCCCCTGAGCACTGATGAAGTTTTGGCTCAGCGGCTGCAGCAGGAATTGGATCAAGAGGCAGCAAATGCCCAGTCAGTAGACTTAGAGGACAGAGGTCTTTTCTCTTGTCAGATCTGCCAAAGAGACTTATCACATATGACATCAACGGGCCGTACACAACACCTTAACAGGTTGGCGCATCTACAATTATTATTGAATGCTTATCTTGTGTGTGCCACCAACATCAAAGTCTGTACCAGTTTATGTTTATCAGAATAGTCTGTTGCCAGTTTCTGTTCAAAACTGCAAAGTGTTTAGGCAGGACGTCATATCGGCCAACCACTGTTTGTGAGTTGGTGGGATGGCGTCCCTCTGTTTTAGAAGAATGCTTTGTCTGGCCAAGAGGGTAGCAAAATACAGGGTTGAATATTTTTTAGCATCCAGGGACACGCTCTCGTTGGAGACACTAAAAAGGACAGTCTAATTCTGATTAGCAGGGATAGAGTCAGAAATACTTCTGTACAGAACATGTTGAGGCATGCACATGATCAGAAGATGTGGATGAGTGTTGCTTCAGTAGTTTATCAAAATAAGGACTGACGTGTGGATATATGTGTAACCTATGCACCACTTTAAAGTGGATCAGGATGTGACAGACACAGAGACGATCGGTTTATTTCTTTGAATATAGATATCCAAGTTTCTTTAGATAGAGACATGACCAGGTCCTCCTCCCACGCATTTCTGAGCCAGGTATGAAAGCTGAGTTTAGGGTTAACATTGTTTTGGACCACCGGAGGAAGTCTTTTCTGAGACAGAGCTAATGAAAGGACAATTTCCACAATTTTTTTGTCTGGAATGGTGACAAGGCCATCCTTGACGGAGCAGAGATAGTTGCAGGTATCTGAAAAAAAATTGATTTGGGATATTGACTGTTTTGCTCAACTGTTCAAAAGAAACTAAGGTTTTGTAAATGAATAGAGCATTAAAACAAATAATGTTCTTTTGCGCCAGTCAGAGAAACCTGAATTCTGGAGTAAGGGTAGAAAGTGGTGGTTAATTACAATGGGGCTCAACAGAGAGAAATTGCACAAAACAAACAATCTGCTAATTGAATCCATATCTTAAGGGAGTGTTTGACAACCTGGTTGCAGATGTGTGGTGTAGTGGTAACTTAGAAAGGAGAACCCAGCAGTGTTCTCCTGCTGGGAACACAAAGAAATACTCTTTGTTACTGAGACCTCCACCACTACCCAATCAAAATCTTTTTAAAGAATTTACTGCTGAAAATTGCAAGGATTTTTAGGCACTTTTGTTTGTGTTTTTAGTAAAACAATTTGACCTTACACACTAAACTGTAGTTGTGTGATTTGTTTTGCAGGTGTTTGGATGAGAGTGAGCAAAGTGGTCCGGCTCCTCCTCGCCCCTCTGGTGTTCCAGACTGTCCTATCTGTGGTAAAAAGTTCAAGTCACAAAAGAGCCGCTCAGCTCATCTTAAGCGTTGCTCTTCAGAAATGGGCATCGCTCCGGCAGTATTGCTACAAGTTCTGCAGAGACAGGCTCAGGAAAAGGAAAGCACAGCTACTGCTAACACACTGTAAGATGCTTATGCTCAGCCCAGCAGTCAACAGGTGCTCGGGAGCTCCAATAAACCACAGTTTTAACTATTTTGTGTTTTTCTTCTCAGCATACAGGCTGTGGGAACTAAGAACAAAGGTGGATCAAAAAGAGGTCCTGCTGGGAGTAAGAAATCTAAAAAAAAGAATGAACCCCTGGATGAAGAGACCATGGTTGCTCTGGCTCTGTCTTCCTCTTTGCAAGAGCAAGAGAAGGAAAAGGAAAGACGGATGGAATTAGAGAGACCTTCACAAACTGGTGCACCTCCAGACCACAACTTCATGACTTCGATCCTAAAGTGGAAGCCAGATGGTAAAAACTCAAATCACTCACACATTACTATCTTATGGGCAATTACTAACTTTTATTAAATAAAAGAGGCTATAATAAAAGCTTTGTAGACATATTCAGCTACTAGATGAACCATCAACTCAGTGATAGTAAGACAGTTTACTGAATCTAAAGTACTTTTTGTTTTTCTGTGGTTAATTTTGTGCTTTATCTCAAGCTGTCACTGTTTAATATGTGAGGTAAACTTCCTTTCTTTCTTTTTTCTTTCTCTGCTCTGCTCTCCAGCAGGTAAAGGGCGTGGCAATAAAAGAAAGGCCATGGTCGCTCCTCCACTCCTGCTTGTACAAGATGCTGAAGCGGCAATGATGAGACTCCAGGAACGAGTCTCGGCTCTCCTCCTGCGTGGCCGACCTCCCTCTCCTACAACTCCAACCTTAAACCCAAGCTGTTTGTCCGGCTGGACCGGTACTGCCCCCCTCTGGGTGAAAAGTGCATCGTTTGATGGAGAGTTCTACGCAGCAGAGCTGAAGGACTTCTTCACACCAACTGAATTAGTGAGAGATCAAAAGATTTGCTGCCACTTATTTTCTGCATTTTTATTTAATTTAGAATAACTGTTGGGTGAAATTAGACAGAATGTATTAGGTTTCAGATCACCATGGTTGGTGCTAAAAGAACAAACACACTCAATACAGCAGGTTACATTTTTTAGGAATAATCATGCGGTCATCAGTTCTCTCACCTAATGTGCACACATTTGATATTTCACAACACGAATACATTAGCACACCCTTTCAAAACATACACATATTCATCCTTCTGTTGCGACAAAGAGGGTAATAATAATAAGGGATCCGTCCACACTGAAATTCATTTTATCTTTGACCACAGAGAACATCTGGATACACTTGAGTCCTCAACTTACTCAGAGGGCTGTTGTGTAAAACCCTCAGAAACCCTGATCAGGTGAAACTCTGTAGACCACAGACCAAGTGGGCCCACAGACCAGTGGGCCTCACCTACTGCCAGTGTTATGGATACACATGAGAAAACTTGAGTTTAAAAGCTTTGGCATTAATATCAAGCAAAAAATTAACTTGATGTAAATAAAAATGATTTAAAAAATAAGTGACATCACAATATACAGTACATTTATATAATAAATAACAATTGCTCAACACAAAAAAATAGAACCTAAAACATTATAATAATAAATCTTAATATTGAATGAATATAAATTTAACATTCTTTTTGATTATTTCTAGCACATTGTTTGTGTGGGGTAATATAAAAAAACACCCCATACATTATGATATGTATTATTTTACAGTATGATATGTATTACAATATATCAAGATAATAGCCTGTTTAGTCATTCTTTGAAAATTGGGACAGAAATAATATTGCTTGTTTTTGTCCAACTTTATTTTGAAGTGAATTTTAACTGAACTGTCATGATAAGAAACATACGTTTTAGTACAGCAATATTTTATTTACTTTGTTTTACCTTCATTAAACCAGAAAAAAGACAGAAATGCTTGAGATTAAATCACTTTTTTTTTCAACGTGAGTCAAATGAAGTTCAGTAACATGTTTTTGTCATGTTTTTGTCTCAAAGGAGTTGAAAAAGGAGTTGAAAATACGTAAGTTAGTCAAAAATCAAGAAGCAAATAGACAACCATATAAAAAGAATTCTATTTAAATGATAAACAAGTAAAATGTTATGTTAAAAATCTACGCTTTTGATGATGTTTTTTTCTTGAGGGTGAGTTTTCGCTTCCAAATCTTTGACGTATCATTAGTTAGTTTAAAAAAAGTCTGAATATGTTCACAAACACTAAAACCTAAATTGATAATTGCAAGTATTTCTAAATATATTTTTGTAACCTTTAGATAGAGTTTCTGGTTAATTTTGTGTAGGTTGTTTAAGAGATTTTTTTTAGGTAGCTGGTTAGTTTGAAGAGCAGTAGCGCAATGGTGGTTAGATGATTGTAACGGTCATTTTGCTATCTGTCTTTATATACCAACATTATTTTACTACAATCAGTTTCAGTCTGAGCTGAGATAATAATTCTTTTTGGTTTCTGCTTCTAGACTGAACCAGCTTTGTCAAAAACAAGCAACAAGACTGAGTTTTTGGCTCGAACTGAAGATGAAGAAACTCCTTCTTCAGAGACTAGAACCTCCATCCTTCCATTTGACTCTCAGAGAAACTCGTCTTCTTCTCTTCCTTTCCCCCCTGGAGAGCTCTCAGTGGGAAGCCAAACTCTCAAAGACCTGATGGAGCTGGCCGAGGATGGCATGACTCTCACACAGTACGGATACACTGCCAAAGGTAAAACACACAGTTTACCAGGTAGTTATAATAATTGTTTGTTAATTACCAAAACAAAGGGAAATTAGAGTTAGTGCTAAACAGTTTTTGGAGGTAATTTAATAGTACAAAAAAAAAAAAAACATCTACACAACTTTAACTGTTGCAAACCTTTTCTTTTTGTAATGGATTAAGAGTTTTGCCACATTTCATCTTCTGAACTGCTTTACTCTAACTGAGTTGACTGACCCTATCTCGGCTCATATTTGGCGAGAGGCAGTGTACACCCCAAACAAGTCGTGGGACCACACACTCACAATCATCCACTTCAACACTTCTTTATAAGGGCTATTTCATAGCGGCCAATCAACCTAACATGCATGTTTTTGGAGGGTTGGAGGAAACCAGTGTACCCGGAGAAAACCCACGCAGACACAGGGAGAACATGCAAACATCCCAACCAGGACTCAAACCCCAATCCTCTTGCTACGAGGACACTGTGCTAATCACTGTGCCACCGTGCAGCCAGGATTAAGAGTTAGATGTTTTTTTTTTAAAAAAAAGACAAGTTAATAAAATGTGTTATTGTTGGTAAGGTTTGTCTACATATTCAAATTTGAAAGTTTTACTCAATCCCCAAATTATCACCACACATGTGGTTGCAGAAATGACAGATTTCTGGGCTATTTAAATTTTGTGGTCTGCTTTAGCAGCAGACTTTCTGTGTTGATAAGCGAGGACAAAAACTTCAACCAGTAGTTTGATTTGTTCCTGCAGACCTGCATCTCAGTGGTTTCATTCGGGAAGAGCCAGACAATCAGGCCGAGCTGTGTGTCAGTGGTTTCCTGTTAGAACCAAACCCCAGACCTTTAAAAGATCCCGACAACCATGCGGTGGAGAGGACTGAAACAGAAGAAAAGACAAGCAGCCACCAATCGGTAAAATAAACTTGTTGTATAGCATTTGTAGGAGTTTAACAATGCAGATTAAATTTACAGTACAAATATATATTTATGACTGTATAAAACATTTCCGGCTAAAATATTGGCTTCAATGAATCATGAGATATTTAGCTCAGACTTTTCAAAGATAAAAACTTCAAACTTTGGTGTAAATTTCATTGATTATTCAATAAGTTTTTTTTTTTTTTTTTACTGGTGCCACTAGGCTGCATTGTCCAAGTTAACAGCTGACCTGAGCGGTATGGTGAACAACCCTCAGATGAGTGATATCCAACTGCAGGTGGACGGAGGAGAAGTTTACTTTGCACATTCCTTCATGCTGTACGCACGCTGTCCCCTGCTGGCTGAAATGGTAAAACAATAATTACTGTGTAAATTGTTTCTACGATGAAATTATGTTTTAAGTTTATCTGAAATTTCAATTGATGTGGTCTAATGGCATTGCTTAATGTACTTTAATTCTTAAAAGCTTGCTTATTTTTTAAATCTGGGGTCTTTTGTTTCATCTGCCTTCCTAACAGGTTCATGAAAGTGGTTTTGGGGTGCAGGAAGAAGATATGCCAGCTGCTCAAAGAGTATTGCTTAATGACGTCTCAGGTGAAGCAGTGTTTGCTCTGCTGCGGTACCTCTACACCTCCCAGTGCTGCTTCTCTGCGTCACTGCAGCCCGACATGCTGGAGCTGGCATCCAGGTTGGTTTATTATCTACTTACGTCTTATGCATTTGCCACAGAGCTTGGACTCCTAGCGACTCAACCACTGTCCAATCACGTAATTTCTAATAACCTAAACTACAGCAAAAAGTTTGCAACCTCAAAAGTTTGGAAAAGAGAGAATATATATAATATATATATTCATGTCTTATACTGGTTGGTTAGCATCAGCCAGCAAAGAAAAAGTAAATGAATGAAAAAAAAATCAACTATACACAACTCTGGATTAAGTTGAACTCTATCTTGGATGGTCATTTGGTCTACAGTCTCTTTTCTGACACGTTTTGGTTGTTAACGAAACTCCTGTTGTGACATCAAGTTGGTTACAATATTCCGCCTACCAAAGAATATGCAAAAAAAAATGGGAAACCAGATTATAACTGCAAAAATATGGTAGCTTACAGTAAATTGCTAGAACCTCACACATTCCTGGAAGAAGACATACTCCTGTAAGACAAACCACAAGAATGTTGTTCGACACAAAAAAACAGCAATTTCCAACAATAACTAATTTTCCAACAATATCTCTCTCAAGATTAAATGCTCAGCTTTTGTTAAATGAGCAATTAACAAATATGTTAAATCACAAATAAAAATTTATGTATATTATTGTTTCCAATCACTTTCACCCACAAATCCTAGGAAGAGTTGTGAGGTTTTTGTTTAGAATGAGGCTAAACTGATGTGCTAAACTTGATAATTTCACTGTTATTGACTAATTTCAGCTTTTCTGACACTGCAGCTGATCATTGCCAGTCAGGCTGGTGCCACAAAGTGCCTACACCCAATTTTGTTTTACTCCAGAAGTGAAAGAAACAGTCTGATATTACTGGTTGGATTTTTGCTGGAGTTTGTTTACACTTGTTTAGCTTTGAGCATCTCCTTGTGACAATTTTATAAAAACATTTTTTTTACCTCTTTCACTTCAGCCTTGTCAGGTTGCAGTAGATGTTTTCCTGCACATTAAATTCTGTTTTTTGCAACTTTTATTTCTTTTGGTTAAATTACAGGATTCATGTTATTTTAATGACTTTAGGTATAAATCTATTGAGCAAAGTTGAAATCTTTCTAATCTAATCTTTCTATTCTAACAGGTTTGACTTGAAGGAGCTGGAGCAACTCTGCCATTTTCACGATGAAGATGTGGCAGCTTCGGGAAATGACGAACACAACCTGAGTGAGGGAACAAATCAACTGAATAACCAGACAGACCAGGTCTTTATGGAGCTCCTGCGGTCTATGTGGAATGAAGACGAGAACCAGGCGGACTCAGACGAAGGAAGTAATGATAACGATCAGGCGGAGAAGGATTATGAAGCCGAGGATTCCACATCCAGAGACATCAATGAGGAGCAGGTAAACGAGGAAGAGCTGGAAGAAATCTACGAGTTTGCAGCCACACAGAGAAACAGAGATGAGAGCAACAGTGAAAAGGAGGACGAGGAGGAAAATGATGGATCAGATGAGCTACAAGATGAAGATGATGTTTTTACAAAGCTGAAAGAACCTAAAAATACATCAAATGAAAAAAATCTAAATCCCAGCCCTCAGATTGAGCAGAATGTGAGAGAAAGTCGTAGCTACAGTCGTCTTTTCTCACAGTCGTGGGGAACTTATGAGGAAGATTTTTCCTCCACAGCTTCTCCCTCTTATGTACCAAAGACACCCACATCCGGTACCAAAAACTCTCCTTTTAAGGCATTTGCTCAGGTTCCTCCTCGGACACCACCTGTTATAACTAATTTGACAGTTATCGGAGTGTCTCCGGGTCTGATGGATAATGATGGACAGAAAGCTCTAATGCAAAAAAGTCCTGGTGGTCCTGATTTAACAACAAGACAAGAACCTGAGCTGATTGTTTTATCTGATTCCAGTGATGAGATGGAGGTCTTTACGCCTTTACAGACCTGCTCAGTAATCCCATCCAGCCAGAGATCAAAAAGCCAAAATGTAACTGTGGAGAATAAAGAGTCCAGTAGTCCAGTCATGTTAAATCCAGATGATTGTTCTCCAGAACTTTCCTGGCTGGTTCCTTCCACACCCATCCAGCCGAAGACAAGCAGCAGCTCCACACAGACCCAAAGCAGCATGTGCAGGACAAGACTTTTTCCCACAGTACACGCCTCCACACATTCGTCCTCACTCTCCTCATCTCTATCGCAGAACATGTTGAGTCCACACAAACTTACTGGTTTTTCTGTGGTGGCATACAACAACGTTTCCATGCCGATTTTGAACCAAAAACATCTTGGAAGCTCCGATTTAAGCCCCAAAGTTTCTCCTGAGAAGATTTGTCCTGTGAGTAAGAAAATGAATCCATCCCACACTAACCTGTCAGATTTATCAAGCTTAATATCTCATCCATCATCCAAAAAAGATAATCCCCTCCAACTTCCTCTTCAGCCACCCAGCAGCACGCCCCTCCACGCTAAGCTCCACCAAGTGCCTGCTGGTCTTCCTGCCTCACCTCTTCACACCGACAAGATGGATTCATTTAATAGGAAAAGGAAATCATCAGAGAAAGCAGAATTAGGAAGTCTGCACCTTTCACCTCTTTCCTCTGATTCACAAAGTGGGCAGAGAGATTCAAAGAGACAGAAGTCCTGCAGAAGTTCTGAGTACGGCAGTGGGGACATAGAGGCAGTGTGTGAGGATGTAGCTGTGGAGGACAAAGAGGAGCGTAGAAAAGAAAATAAAGAAGAGAGTAATGTGGAAGAATTTTATTTCCACAACAGTTTTATGGACGATCCTCCCATTGCTTTTAATGACTCATGGGATCTTAACAGGACGGCAGAAGCCAACCCAAACTGCTTCAGTCTGAGGCTGGACGACAGCCTCAAACACCCAGAAACAGCCACATCATCATCCAGCATCTCCAAACATCTGAGCACATACTCACCTAAAACCCACCAAACACCCAGCAGCCCGCAGCCACACGCACAATCCACCCCCACACTGACCGACAAATGCCTCTTGGACTCTGAAGTATGGGACAGCTGGGATGAGGATGGAGGGGAGGAGTGTCTTCCTCTTTCTCAAAGAATCAAACCAGCCCCTCACAAAACTCCAGGTGAGTGGTTTCTCACTGCTGTTTAGAAAAAAAACAAATGCATATGGAGATTGGGAATGAAAACGTGAACAAAGTGAGTGAACACAAAGAATTCACAAAATGCAAAGGCATACTTGGTGTTTCAATTTTTTTAACTTAAGTGATAATAAAAAATTCTTTAGACAGTCAGGACATTAAGTGTTTGATTTAGCAAGTTCTCCCACTTGAGAAATCATGGGTGGGTTTTAAATTTTTACCGTTAGCACATTTTCACTGAGGGAGATAAAAATAATGTAGGATTTTTTATAACAATTTATTTGCATTTTATTTAAATAAAGTATTCATTGTCTTGATTCTGACAATATTATAATCACAAAGGTCAAACATTTCATCTAGTTTTTCAGCAGGTTTACACACACTGCAAGAGGGATTTTGCCCTTCTTCTCTACACAGATCTTTTCTAGATCAGTCAAGTTTCTAGATTGTTGCTGAGAAACATGGGAGTAATTACTATTTTCAAAGATTTTTGATTTGGTTTTGGTTTGGAAACTTGCTTGATCACTCCAGAACCTCTAGACGTTTTTCGCAAAGCCACTCCTTAGTTATTCTGGGTCATTGTCGTGTTGGAATACTCCGCCACGCCCCATATTTAGTGCTATGTGGCTGATCCATTATTTATTGTCGGCACAGAAAGGTTGACGTTAGTCATAAAAGAACAAAAGTCTTCCAAACCTGAACAAGTTTTGTGGGTTAGTCAAACATATTTAGACATAGCGTTTCATAGAGAATTATGAAGTTATTTTAAACACCAATTTATAGTTTATGTTGGATTTTAATTAAAAAATAACAGAAAGCAAACCAAAACACTAAACAGACATTGTGTTTTCTGTCATAGTATAAATAAAAAAGTGAGGGATTTATAACCAAGTTTTTTACTTTTTACTGTTTACAAATATCACTATTAAATTCTAATTTAGTTCAAGGACTTTAAATAAAAGAGTTTTACTGACTTTTACGTAGCAACATGCCTTCTCATCACCAGTCCAGAATGTAAATTCAAATAATCTGTAATCATCTTTTTTTCAAACCCATTTATTGTTTGAAATTGAACAATGTCAGTTTGCTTCCTAGAGAATTTCAGAAGTGAAGCTTGATTGTTTTTTGCTCGTTTTCCCAGTGGGTCGTAGTAAAAAGAGGCCCTCCCTGGTGCCCATCACTCCTATGCCACTCTACTCGGACATGGACACACCAGAGCTGAAGAATAAGCTCAACAGGTCAGTAAGACCCCCGAGTGCCCTCGTCTTAAAGAGGGTTTACACAAAGGTCAGTTTTTGCTTCTTATCAGAAGATTAAACAAGGAAGCAATCAGATTATCTCCTAATGTCACGTCCATTAGTCTTCCTGTCTCTTTACCCACGATCCATCTGCTCCTTCTGCGCTCCCTCACAAACTCTCTTTGCACTTTTTCAGGTTCGGCGTTCGGCCATTACCAAAACGACAGATGATCCTGAAGTTGAAGGAGATCCACCAGTACACACACCAGCTGGCCAGCTCTGAATCAGAGGAAGACTCCGAGAAAAACACAGCTCAGATGAAACCCCTACCCAGCGAAAAGTTTAAAGCCCCCCGCGCTCCTGCTTCTGTATCTCCAGTCAAATTTGACTGTGAGGAGAACAAACAGCAGCTTCCTGCCTCCCAAAGCTCTCACACCTCCCAAACAGCTACCAGTGAAGAATCTGAGAGGTGTGTGGATTATTTTAGGTTTTACACCATTGAATATATTTTTTTCTGAAAAGTTTAACCTGTTGTTCTTTGGACAAAACGTAGGCTTTCTGAGCCAACAAATGGAACATCTTGTATTGTACAAAGCACTATATCATTTTCATCCTTCTCATCAGATCTAATCCAGAAGTGGTCATCTCATCTGATGGCGATTCAGACAGCGATGGCGGCATCTCGTCCTCCCAGGCAGCGTCGCGCCTGCAGGAACGTCTCCAGGCGGTTCGTACCTTCATTCTCTCCGACTCTAAGCTGTACAACCAGATCCTTCAGTACCAGCCGCTGGTGCTATCCCAGCTGCAGGATCAGCTGAAAGCGGCGGGGATTCGGCTGGGTGCTGCCAAGCTGGTGGACTACCTGGACTCACAGTGCATCACTTTTACCATGGCCAAACCCGGCCAGCCTGCACCCAGCCGCAGGCGGGTTAGGAAACCTGCAAAGGCAACGTCCGCTAGAGGCAAGAAGAAGGTAACAGGAGCATTGCTTTAAATGAGCACAGAAACATTCAAGCTGAAATTTTGGCTGATTTTAAATTATGAACACTTGAGCATTTTGCACTAACTCAACAAATTGTTTATAATTCATTTTGCTGTTAAAAAAATAAAATGGTTGAGTAAATAAATAAATGTGGTTTTGTAAAGATAACATAGAAAGAAAATTTGTCACTCAGCAACTTTTTGAAAAACACTTTATTTTTTTCAAACCTTCATCTTGTTCATACCCAAACATCAGGCCAGACTAACAGAGCTCAGCACACTTAAGAAGAAGAGACATGAAAATAATCTCTGCTTCTCATTCAAGTAGAGAGATGGATCCTTAAACGCAGCGCAACATAAAGTCAGTGCTGTCCGAGTTAAGTCACCACGGTTGCATGTTGGGAGGCGGGACACGTCCGTGCACCCTTTTTCCTCTACACTAGCACGAAGCGCAAGGCATCAAAACGGTTTCCAAGTAACACCAGCACAGCAAGAGAGAGAGACAAACTCGGCCCTCAGACTCTTCTTGTGATGATCGACCAACTTGATTGTGGAGTCCCAGTCCCATTCAGCCTAAGAAAGTCACGACAAATTGGCAATGTTGGCAAGGAAGCGCTGGGCCCACCACTCCTCCAGGTCTATTGGCACAAAATCTGAGAAAGGGATAGAAAAGAGGGAGAAAAGATTAAAAATAAATCATAATACGATATGTTTCTAAGGATGATAAATTTAATCAGCTACACTGTTTTACAGATGGAGAAACACGCTATCAGAAACAGGAGCAGACAGGTGTGTGGCGGCTTAACCAGAACAGACGGGTTAATTATTAAAACAAACTTCTAACCCGGGGCGGTAAAAAACACCAAACACTCAAAGAAAGATGGCGCTGTTTATTCTCATGTTGAATTTTAAATTCAAACAAAGCCCGGAAGTTTACAGGATCAAAGTGCAGAAGCTTTCTGAACATAAAGATTATCTCTTAGGAAGCAATAAACTACAAAGTTTAAATTTAATAAACGTGGATTTCCTTTGATTATATAGTGTTCCAGCTACTTACTCTTCATAACTGTACTGGGGGTCTTTTCTGCATATTGTACGGGCCCCTTGCTGTCTGCCGTTTCCCCCAGGTCCTCCAGTTTCTGTTCCACCTCCTGCCACACTGCAATATATATCCCACACAGTTTGTACACTTTCTGCATGTCAACCAGTTGAAATAAAAACACAAACATTGTGATAAATGAGAAAAACCCTTGAACAAAATATTTTAAAAAAGGATACGTTTTATCTGTTTTTATGTGGTTATAAATGACCTTTAAAAACCTACTAGAGTGAGACTCATCGATGAAGCTGAATTGAAAACATGAACGCATGAGAGAAGAAATGTTTAGTAAAAAATACAAAGATGAATAGCCAATAATTTAGCCTTTACTGGTCACTGTTCACGAATACGATGTAACATATTAACTTCATAATTTAAAATAGTTACAAGTTTAATTATTGTCAAATCTAAACTGCATCTACTGCTGTAGGTTGATTCTCAAAGTTTGGCCGATCTAAAAAAATCTTCCTTCTGATGATGACTCAGCATTTAAAAAAAAGTATAGGAACAATTTGAATTTGTCCTGCTATTTATGCAGCACATTGCCTTAGACTGTGTCCTCTAGATCCCCTTTCGTGAGCAAGTAGATGTAGCTGTGATGAGGGAGATCTGGAAAATCTTTATTTCAAAACTAAGTCACAGAAAATCTCCAAAATATACTTAACTTTTACTCTCGGAAACAACTAGAAAAAAATTAGAAGTTTATGACCGAAGTTATAAAGCACAACTTTTACCTTCATAAACAAATCTGACATTCTCCTCGTGTGCAGGAGTGAAACCCTCTGGTGGTGCCTGGCTCTTCTGTGTGGAAGCACCGTTCTGACGCTTCCCATTCACATGGTTAAACACAATCTTTGGTGGCTGCGAGCTGGAGGACACATACACACACAGGGTTTCGAACAGGTCATTGAAGAATAAATTAAGCTGTCAGACTACTTTTATTTATTAACTAACTTTGTTTTGGTTGACCTCGTACTGATGCTTTTCTAACCTTGGAAAGTCGATGGTTTATTTCCATGTGCGAGAAAAAAACACTTCAAACTGCTTTTCGGCTAAGAATGAACAAATCATTAACTAAAGTCTTCACTTATTTTGGAATAGATTACACCAGTAAAGAAATGAAAAAAAAGCATGTTAAAATACGGTAAATTCTAGTTTTAGAAAAACAAACAAATACTTTAAGGCATAAGTAAGAGAATGTGCTCAATTAGAGAGTGATACTTTGTTAAAAGCTGCAGTGGACATCCAGGGACTTTTGTTACATGTGTCTGAATTGGACGAAAAAATCTTTTTAAAAAATTTAGGAGGAATTTTGTTCCATTCTTTCTCACAAAATTTAGCGTTTGAAACACTTATGCCCACAATCTTCATACAGTCAGGATTGTCAGACTGGAGCGCCTTGATATTTTTCTTTTATGTTCTACTACTTAAAACTAACATTTAATGAGTGAGGTAGGTTTAATTACTAATCCTGCAGGCATAGATGGAAAAGTTGTGTCTGATACTGGATGCAAGTCATGCAGACATGTTACACGAGCTCATATCACTACACGTGCAAAGTATTTTAAACCCTCTGCTGAACTCTTACAAGAACAGAAAGTAAAGCAAGAAAATCAACTCACTTTGAAGAGAGCCAAGATGTGGGTTTGAGTTTTAGGTCACTGAATTTGCTCTCTACTTGTTGTGTGGGACCTGAGGGGAAAAAGAAAAACATTCTTAATAAACTTAATGCTGATTCAACAAGGATCAAACTTTCTCTATCTGAGCCCAGAAGTAGTGTGATGCTCCATTACATCATGATTTAGATAACTCACCTGTCCTCCGTTGTGTAACAAGTTTGCTGGGACCTCTTGTGATTGTGTACATCATGCGATCACTGGAAACCGCAGGAGATCCTCTATCGTTCTCTTAAAAACCAGCTCCAAAACATTGAAAATTTCACCTGGAACTTTGTTTTAGTCAGAAGATTCTGACGCAATTCGATTTATTTATTTATTTATTTGGCCAGATCAGCTGCTTTGGGGCCGGTCAGACCATGCAGCAACCTCCGCTGTGCAGTGACACACACACACGGTTGCTCCAAACCAGCAGGTGTGTGTTTACCAGACGTCCGCTCCTGGTGGTGTAGGTCATTCAAGGAGAACGCAGGTCCAAATGCAGGGGAACACGCAGATCGTGGGGCTAGACAGTTCCCTGTCCCAATAACCAGAGGTGGTGGTTTGAGGGGAAAACGTAGTCCACTGTCCCCCACAGCTAGTCACTACAAACTGACCGCAACGTGACCTGATTCTGATGGATCACAAGGGGAATCTACACTTTTCTTTAATCAGGACGGAAACCTACACGCGCGATCATTGTGAAACTCTCATTATTGAATGCAAGCGTTTCCTGTTTGACTTTTCAAAATAAAAGTTGCCAGTTTCTCTTTCGCTTCATGACGTCAACTTGCAAACAGCTAAAATAAATTGTGCAGATTTATGTGATTATTTGTGTGATCACTTAGTAGTCATTCATTCATCTACTGCATCTACCGCTTATTCCCTGACGGTGTTGCAGGGGGTGCTGGAGCTGATTTAAGGCAAGAGGCAGGATACACCCCGAACAGCTCGCCAGTTCGTCGCGGGGCATAAAGCCTACAAAATTGTGGGGAAAAATCTCAATCAATATTGGAGTATGTTTTAGACTGACATTACACAGTTGATTCTTTTTTGTAAGATTTTCCTTTTACATTTGAGGTTGCAGTTGTTTTATTTTTTTGTACATATTATACATAATCATCACCTCAGCGACATATCAATGAGACTTCAGATGCATGGGGTTTTTACACTGATATTTCTCTTGTGTTTTTTGCAAGTTATTGCAATTTCTTTGCATTGTCCATTTTTCTTGATCTAAAAAGGACTTGGTCTAGTCCTTTTAAAAATATATATTTAGATCTTTAACAGATGATTCTGTTCATTGCTGCACATCTATCTACCTGAGAAAAACATTTGCACATTTTTTAAAATAAATAACACATTAGATTTCTTAATACTTGAACATTGAAAAATAAGAACTTTTTGTACTTTTATTTGAAGTTGAATTCCCTTCACTTCCGGTCACATTGTTTCTGTTTATCTTCGTTAAACTGTTAAATAACGCCCCGCCCCCCGTGACGTAACTGGATGCCCCTCAGACAAATCTCACCTTTCACCCATTAAACCAATTTACTAAAAAAAGATGATTTTTATATATATTTATTTATTGCACTTTTGATTTCAGTAACAAGGATTTCTTTAAAAATGAATAAAGAATAGATGTTATACTTGTTTTATTTTTTGTCAGATAACCTTTATTCATTAGGATTTAGAAGTCATTAAGCACAGATGGCTTGTGTTGGTTGAGGTGAAAATCACTAAACTACGAGCTAAAAGACTTTGTAAACCTGCTGAAGATCAGCAGGGACAATCAGCTCAGACAGGCTGATCCAGATATCCAATACTACTACTCACACTCACCCTGTTCCTCACCTCCTCCCTCTGTTACTGGTGTTAACTGGGTCGGTTACTTGAGTCTGAGGCCAAAACACAGACTTAAACAGCAGTGATAGGAGATTTATGGCTATGATCATCATACTGCTGCTTCTTTTCCACATGAACACTACTGATTATATGTTCAGTGTTTAAATATAAATTTAAAATCAAATTAACCACTTGAATGTTGATTTTTTTTTTTCTCATAAAGTTTGTCAAAGTTACCCTTTTAACAAATAATAATCGTTAATTATTCACCTTCTGCACCACTTACGGGGTTGCGTGGGGTGCTGGAGCCTATCCCAGCTGATGTCAGACAAGAGGCAGGGTACACCCCAAACAGGTCGCCAGTCTGTTGCAACAATTTCATATCAGGCAATTAACCTAACATGCATGTTTTTGGAGGGAGGGAGAAAACCGGAGTACCCAGAGAAAACCCACATTGACACATACATAGGTAGAACACGTAAACTCCACATAGAAAGGATGGTGTTTCAAGCCTTGCACCTACTCCGAGACTCAAACTCCGACCTTCTAGCTGTGAGGCCACCATACTAACCACTGCACCACTGTTCAGATCTCATATAACGATCATCACTGTTTATTTCTTAAAGGAGTATTAAAACATTTTATTCAATTTTTTCATCCAACACAACAAAGACAATCAATATTCATTTAATCTCACATCATTTTGATTAATATTTCATTAGCAATTAAAATTTCCAAACTTGCAAAGCCGCTAAGGTTTTTTTTTCTTGCTCAGAAATGATTTTTCCTTTAAGATATTTATATCAGGTAGTTCTAAAAAAATGCCATTCAGTGACTTATTTTGTTGATACGTATTATCTGCATTGGAAGCTACAACAAAGTAGAGAATAAAAAAATGAATGGTAATTGCTAATAAAATTATTCATCAGTCCCAAAAAAACTTTTATTTTTATTTTTTTTATACTTTGAGCTCTTTTATGTATAATTTTTATGTTATTGCTTATTTTGATTTCTTCCAATATATTTTTTGATTTTTCAACCTTGATCAGCAACTGCATTTTGACTGATAGTAGAGAAGAAAAGATTCTATTTGTGTTTAATATCTCATGTTGATAGATGAAGATTTCTAAATGTGCAAAGCATTCCTTCTGAATGAGAACTCCACCGCTAAAAATGCATTAATGCAGTTTTAAGCACACAAACTACAAAAGATGTCATTTAACATCATAAACTGAGCGTGATTTCAGCAAACAACATATAAAAACACTTAAATTCCTGAGTTTATATACAGTACATGTGATAAATTGTCTAATTTAGACATGTAATAACAGCAAAGTGTATTTAACTATTAACTAACGTCATGCATTTTATCCAGTTTGATATATAAAGTGTTTCAGTGAAAATAAAAGTTCTAACTCAGCCGTTTATCTGGAAGGAAAAAAGGTGATCAGTGTGAATGTTTCTGCAAACATCACCTCAGAGAAACAGGAGAATCTCATCACAGAACACCTGCTTCCTTAACTGCAGTCAAACAGATTATTACCAGTAAAAGTAACATTCTTTTCACTTTGAGTTTGATTTGTTTTTAGGAAGAGAAATGTTTTTTTTTAGAAATGAGGTTCACAGTCTTCGATGAGGCTGTCTGTGATGTAGTTGATGTTTAGCAGCTCTCCATAAAATGCTTTCTCTGTTTCCGTGTTGATGGTCCATACAACAACTTCAACGTTCCTCTCAGCCCAGTACTCTATATAATCCCTGCAAAGAGGAAGAGAAAAGGTTTGATTGCTGAGAACGGCATGAGAAACTGTTTTCATCCATCCAACCATCAGTGCACATGCTGAAAACATCTCATAGAAGGTATGCGGTATTGAATAAGATGTTCTATTTTGATGTTTTAAGAGGATTTTTATAAACACAAAAACTCTATGTTGCACAAACTCACTTTGACACAGTGTCTTTTTCTATCAGGAAAGCTGAGATGCCGCACAGATTCCATAAAATGTGATGGTGCGCCCAGTCCAGCAAGACGTCCATTAATGACATCCAATGATATTCCCAGGGTGAGCAGTACCGTGGGGTATCGTCTCCAAAACAACTAAGACTCCATGGCCGGTGGGTTAACGCTGTGACCACTTCAGGGTCACTCTGTCTCATCTGGAACAAAAAGACAAAACATTTTCAGTAAATGCTACACAGCTGCTGACGCTCAAGTTTTTTCCCCCTACAATTATTCTTTTTAAAATAGGAGTGAAAAAAAACTCAAGGACAGAATCATCAGGGTTTTATTTATTTATTTGAAGATGGAGGTTTATTTATAGTTTAATAGACTAAGTTTGGGAGATAAAGACAGAGAGAATAATGCCTGCAGAGACAAAGAAAATATTCATTTCATCTTCTGAACTCCGAAATGGTGTCACAGGGGTGCTGAAGCCTATCCCAGCTGACATAAGGCGAGACGCAGAGTACACCTTGAAAACGTCGCCATTCTGTTGTGGGTCCACACACACACACACACACACACACACACACACACACACACACACACACACACACACACACACAACCATCCATACTGTGGCCAATCAACCTAGCATGCATGTTTTTGGAGGGTGGGAAGAAACCCACACATACACCTGGAGAACACGCAAACTCCACACAGAAAGACCAGTGTTTCAAGCCTGGTCCCACCCATACTCTGGGAGTATTGATAAAAGTTTTTGAACTCACACGTACAGTATGTATCGTTTACTGATTAAAATTCCTGCTAAATAATTTTATCTGAGATGCTCTAAAAAAGCTGTCTTACTTTGTAGATGACTTTGGGCTCGAAGGAGCAGACAATACTGGTGTCGTACAGTTGGGGATACTTCTTGTACATTTCTGTAAGAGCTGCCGCCGCCTGGGTGGGAAGGACAAACAACAATAACAGCATGGGTCAGACTTTGTGGGTGCATTTTTGGGAATTCCATCCAAGTATTTGGCAGTCAATAACAGCTGTGTGATTACAGAAAGAATAATGTGGGACTGTGTCTCCAGAACATTTGTGTCTGAAACAACAATCAGTGACACAGCTATGTTATTCTAATTAAATCTTTCAAAACATGATCTGGCCGCTGATTGCAAGTGATTAAATGTAGTGTGTTTAAAAAAAACACACAATATCCCTCATTTGAAAGTCTAAATATGACATTTTCTGGCCACATGCAGATAAGTTAAACTCTTTGACAGATTGGTAATATTTGTTCTGTTTACTTCACCTCGTTTGCATGACCTTTAACATCAAAGTAAATGGTGAGGTTTAGTTTGATGCATTCCTTCACCGCTTCCTCCAGAGTTGGGATCTTCTCTCCAGCATATTTGTCCCTAGTGACAAAGAAAACAGCAAGTTTTCAACCATCTAAAGAACTGAACTTTAATTTTAAAATCTCATTTCTGTGTGTAATACTTGAACACTGTTCAATCCCTTCCTGACCCTTTGTACACTCTCCAATCAGATAATCTGTCCCTATCTGGTAAACTTTAGTCATAAATTCAATTTATTAGGGCATCTGAGCGGTAACAACAAAACTGATATCAGTTTTATGGTTTGATTGACAAAATAAGTTGTAAAGTTTGTCTCACAAAGAAGTTTTTGTCTTGTTTCGATAAAATGATGATGACATAGCTGTCCGTATAAGACAAAAATTAACGGTTAGCTCACAACCTCTTATGTTTTTTTGGTAGACAAATCGTTTGACAATTGCCAATCTAATTTATAGGATTAGCCTTAAATTTAAATCAGCAAAACAGATACATGGATTGGATCAGCACCTGCAATAATTAGGACCCTGCATATGTAGGTCCATCGTGGTGAAGAATGGAGCAGAGTTGTAAGATAAAGCTCTTGATTTACCAGTCGATCTACATTCCTACCCTCACCTATGGACACCAACAGTGGGTGGTGACTGAAAGAACAAGATCACAGATACAAGCAGCCAAAATGAGGTTTCTTTGCAGGGTGGCTGGGCTCTCACTCGAGATACAGAGTGAAGAGCTCTGCCATCTGGGAGGAGCTCGAAGTAGAACCATTGTACCTCTGGGTTGAGAGGAGCTAGATGGGATGGCTCGTGCACTTGGTTATGTACAGTATTTGAACTATCATACAAAGTTACAGAGATGGGTTTTTTGTTATTACAGCTGCTTTTTGACTTTATATTTATTTCCCAAATGTATTCATCTTCTATTCAAAATTTTAAGTAAATGTGATTGGAAAAAGGCTGCAGCCGTGGTGAAAGAAAAAGAATTTTAATTGTGGTATAATCTAACCACAAAGTGAAATGTAGGTAAACCTTTGTCTGAAAATACATATACCACGTGAACTTCTTTGTATACTCTGATGATGTATTCATTCATACTTGAGTCGATGTTTAGCAGCTGCATCGAGTTTACGAAGCTCGGCGAATGTCATCTGGCTGAGTAAACCGGATCCATCGGTGGTTCGATCCACTGTGTCATCATGCATCAGAATGGGGATCCCATCTGAAGAGAACTCCAGATCTAATTCAACCCCTGTCGCCTCATTCTTAGCAGCCTAAAAGAGAAATGGAGATTGGTTATTTTCAGAAATATTGTTGAGAATTTCAATGTACAGTAAATTGATAAAAAAAAATGTAAAACTCCTTTCCTTTAGTCATTGCTTTTTTCTAAGTTGGAGTTGTGACAATAAAGTTGTAGATTTTTAACGTTGTAAACTAATACCAACAATCATGGTTTCAATAATAAATGGTGAATAGATAGATAAATACTTTATTTTGATGTATGTTGCTCCCATTCACATGTCAGACTACACAGTTGTGGTCAGTTCATAAATATAACAAGTAAAACACTAAAGCAAATAAAAAAAGTAAAGTTCTGATAATTGCATGCAAAGGTCCAAGCAATCAAACCAGTAACATTTAATATTTCCGTTTTGTTGTCTTCTGCTTATCTGGGGCCAGGCCGCGGGGCAACAGCCTCAAACGGGAAGCCCAGGCTTCTCTCAACCCGGCTGCATCCTCCAACTCACTCAAGAGGATCCCGAGGTGTTCGCCGGGCCAGCTGTTAGACATAGTCTCTCCAGTGGGTCTGAGATCTGCCCCAGGGTCTCCTCCCGGTGGGATGTACCCAAAATACCCCACCCATGCGAGGTGTTCGGAAGGCATTCTAACCACGTACCCAAACCACCCCATCTGGTTTCTCTCGACCTGGAGGAGCAATGGCTCTACTCCAAGCTCTTCACTCTATCTCTGAGTGAGAGCCAAGCCACCCTGTGAAGGAAGCTTATTTTGGCCGCTTGTATCCACCATCTCATTCTTTCAGTCACCACCCACAGCTGGTGACCATAGGTGAGGGTATGAACGTAGATTGACTGGTAATCCGAGAGCTTTGCTTCACAGCTCTGCTTTTATTTTAATCACGACAGACCAATGCAGAGTCCTGAATGTTGCGGACGCTGCACCGATACATTTGTCCATTTGATATACAGGTATGTTCAATAAGTTATCCATAGAACAGAATATTTCTTTGACATTTTGATTTTCACATGTGTTATGAAAAACTGTTGTTATTAATACTAGAAATGTGTATTTCTTTGGTATCGGATCGATACTGAATTTAGCATTTCCAGCTGCAGGTTGTTATTAAACATGTGGTTTAGTCTGGGGATCAGTGATGCCTTCCTCTCACCTCCTGGATTGCTGCTATGGTGTTTTCTGGTGCATCGTGACTGCCTCCCCGGTGGGCGACCACTGACACCCTGCTGGGTCCCACCACACGGGCTGCAGGATGCAGCACCTGCTGGGCTCTACTTGCAGGCACCTGGGGGAACCGAAAAATGACCAGAAAAAAGTAGAAAGAAACAAAAAAGGCGGTTGTCCACACTGGGCTTCGAGTCCATAATAAGATCACAACAAAGAAAAACGAATAAACAGAAACTTCATCTCCGATCTGAAGCATGATGATTCTCCTTGTAGAACCTTGGAAATGGAATCCTGTCAATGTGACATTTACTCTCCTTCAAAGATCAGCTTCTGTTTCACCGCCCTTAAAATGTTCAACCTCTAGATTTTAACTTGGAAAACGGTGTAACCGCTGATAAGATTTCTTAAACTAGTCTTACTGGTGAAACTGGGACTGGGATGTCATGTTTTGACAGCTTAGCTCTTCCGCATTGACTTGCCCGCAAACTGTTTACACACCTAAAATAATTATTTTTCATTTAAGACCAAAGTTAAATAAAATGATTAATAGCGTCATTAATGTGTAATGAATAAAAAATTGTCTCCAAAAAAAATTAAGTTAAAAAAAAAAAAAAATTCACCCAGTCAAGTACTTCCGGGTCACAGCTGCTGTCAGACTGTAAGCTAAGCTAACTCATGCTAACTGTGGTCACATTTTAACTCTAAATGTCTGTTTCTGCATCGATCTGATCGGTTGTCATGGTAGGCATATTTTAAACTTTTTTTTAACCAATTGATGTGATTTAAAAAAGAAAAAAATACAACTACCTCCCAGAAAAATGTCAATGTTAACTGATACTGTGTGACATTTAAATACAACAGAACAGTTTCTAAAGCTCTTCTTCAATGACATTACTGTTTTTTTGTTTGGGATGTTTTACTATTGTTATGCACTCATAAATTTACAGTCATTCCTAATGTGAACATTTCTTTATCATCTAAACTGTAGTTGCATTTATTGTAGTTTAAAAATTTGATAAAATATCAATGAATTACATCATGGGGTAGTAAGTTAGTTTATTTTTAAATGTGGGATTATGTACACATCAACAGCGAGGTTTTGGGAGGCATCCTAACTAAATACCCGAACCACCCCATTTGGCTCCTCTCGGCCTGGAGGATCAACAGCTCTACTTCGAGCTCCTTACTCTATCTCTTAGTGAGAGCCAAGCCACCCTATGGAGGAAGCTCATTTTGGCCGCTTCTATCCACATGTTTTGGGAATGTCCCACCTTTAGGAGACCCAGAGGTACACCCCAGACCTGCTGGAGAGATTTGTGTCTCACAGCTGGTCGAGGAAAGCCTAGGGATCTTCCCAGGTGAGCTGGAGGATGCAGCTGGGTTGAGGGAAGCCTGGGTTTCTCTTTTGAGGCTGTTGCCATAGTGACCCAGCCCCAGATAAGCGTAAGACAACGGAACGGATCATGTACAACTAGAACAGGAATGTTTCCATTTCATGCATTGTACCAGTTAGTCCAAGGCTAATTTACATCTGGGAAAGACTACATAACATAAAAATGAAATGAACATCAGTCATTGTTATAATTGATGTTACTCTCTACAGATCCGGTCAGTGTTGCTGCACAGGTCAACCTCCAACCTCCTGACCTACACTAGAGGATCATGTCTGCTTTCAGGTCCGATTCTACACAATTTTCGTTCTCATTCTCTTGGTTTAAAACCAACCCAACAAACCTGCCATGGATTTATCACACCTAAACTCCCAGCCGTGGTTAGATATTCCGATCTATCCACAGAGAAGTACTCAATGATTTACACTCTGCCGCACATCAAGCTCCTCAGAGCTGTGTCCAGACTCAAACTTCTGCAAACTGCAATCACTGTTGTGATCTTGCCACCTGTATATATTCTCTATCTGCAGGGAAGCGCTTCTTTCTTTCTCGTTTGCTACACTTCAGGGATTGCACTGTTTGCTGGTGCCATGTTGTACACTGCCAGTCACTTTTTTAGAAGGATCATTGGAATGATGTACCTGGATTCTTCCCAAACTACACTCAAAGTTTCCCACCTTACTTTCTGGGGCAAACGCCATGATATTTACGTTCCCTTATCAGATGTGATGACTATTGGGGATACTGGGGACACAAGAAATGAGACGATACTGAAGCTTAAGAGATTCAGCAATCCTGAGACTTTGTATTTTTCAACTTACTTTGGACGAGTTGTGGATAAACCAAGTTTTGAAAAAGTATTTGGTACTTTGGAATGATTTTCTTTTTCAAAAAGTAGATGAAATCAATTGCTTAGAAGATTTATTTAAAGGCAAAAAAATGTCATTAGTAATAGAACAGCGATTAAAACCTGCTAAAGTTAGGTTTAAATATTGACATATTTATTTTCTCTTGTGCATCAGATTTTGAAAATATTGTTTACACTTTGCATCATGCTATTTTTTCCATAAAAATGTCAATTTGTTATTGCTGGTTTTGGACAGGCATGTTTCTGATGGGAGACTATTCTAATCGGTGTGTCATTACTATCCAGGAAATTTGACAGATCAGGAGTCTCCTCTGAAAAAATGCAATGTTTTTCTCACTTGTGTTGAGAAGAAATGAGTGGAGGTAGAAGAAAGGTAAATTATGTCTTTTAAAAAACACTGAAGGAGATGCACTTTGAGTACTGAAAGAGCTATCGAAGCTTCATCACCATGACAACAACACAATGCCAATTTCAAGATGTTTATTAAATCAACTAAAAAGGAAAACTGAATTGTGTGAAAATTATTAAAAATGTTCAGTGATATGAACAAAATTTGAGATTGCATAACAACTTCATCTGCTAGCCAATTAAATTGAAGGTTTGACTTTTCCTACTGCTAAAGTCTTGATTTCTGATCATTGACTGTAGAAGATGCTGTATACAGTCACGTTTCTGACACATTAAAAGTGCCACATGTTCTAAATAAATTCAAGACACATTTAAAAAGTATCATTTGTCAAAATGTGATGAAAAAATAATAAGGCAAATCATTTTAGAACCATTGACTGAGTTGCAAACAGGGAGCTCTGTCTTAAAGGGGAACTGTCAGCTCAGTAACAGAATGTATGTCCCTGGAGCGGGAGCCGGTTCGGTAACCACTCTGTCCATGTCTAAGTCTCCCTGGAGAAGACACTTAAGCCCCTCCTATGCATCAAAAGTCATTTTCTCTTAAGAGATAAATATGCTGTAGTACGATAAAAAAATAAAAATTTATTGGTTCAAATTATGAACCTTAAGAAAAGCAAAATTGTGAAGTTGGATGCCGATTTTGAACCAGTCATGTTTAGCTTTACATTGGGGTGAGAAAAACATAATTTCACAGACACTCTTCAAGACAATTCTTAGAGTTTGAATGCTTTTAAGTATGGATGGTTATTTCCTGTGGGGTTCAGAACGATCTGTCTTTAGGACAAAAATGTTACGGAATAAGACAACTAAAACTATTTGTGAGGTTGAAACATTTTTAATGACGGTTCAAACTCAGATATTTGCATATTGAATATTTAAACAGCAACCTATGCTCTTCACAAACTGTAGGTGATTGTTCATGAAATACATTCAAGTCTTAAAACTTAAATCATATTGAAGTGCAAAAATGTTTGTTTTGTGTTTGGGTGACATGTTCTGATTGGTTACAGTCCAAAGAGATGTTTTAATAGAGCTTACAACCATTAATAACATGCAACAAATATTGGGCTTCGTTTCAGTTTCCTACTTCACACATTTGAGCAGCAGCAGTTTAGAAAATGAAGATTAAATAAAGTTTGCCAGAACTTTAAAAAAGGTACCAAGCAGCAAATCCAGCAAGGAGAGCGACCCATGCTGCCAGGACCACCTGACAGGTTGGATGTTTGAGAAGACTCATACCCAGCTGGATAGCAAACGTTGGGTTTCCACTCGCAGCTGTGCAGAAAAAGTAAGAACAAGGATGAGTGGGAACATTTTTTTAAACAGTTCAACAATCATTTAATTTATATTTTTGATACTAATAAAACAGAAAACATAAGATGTTTGTGTGTTGCTAATTTGTTAGAAATAACAAATTTGAGGATAAAACGCTTCAAAATAGTGAAAAAATAAAATGAAAGTATTTTATTATAAATGTTCCAGTCTATTTCATACAATTAAAAAAAGTCTCTGTTATGTACAACAAACAGCCAATAGAAAAGATTTACCCATTTTAGCAGCATAGTATGGACACTTGTTAATATCTCCTCCTTGCATAATTTCTGCATGACTGTGTCCAATTCCTGTATCTTGGAATTCTTCTTTAATAGACTTCCCTAGTTCTTCCAACTCGGAAAAAACCTGAAACCAAAATAGAAAAACCGAATCATTATAAATCTTTTGTTTTCTTTCGTCTTCTAAGTTTTATTTACTCACCATCATGTTAAAGCCGAAAGCCCGATTGGATTCGTCCACTATCTTCTGTTTTGTGTTCATGTCCATCTCGAGCTCATTCATTCTGCTTCTGTAAAGCTGCTTAAAGCCTTTGTGACTGTGGATCCCCTCAAACTGATAGAAGTTCAATCCTTCTCCAGTTGACGGAAGCTTCAGAGCTCTCTGAGCCACTTTTTTGAGGATTTGTCCTCCTGAGAGGTCACCCATGTAACGGGTGTAGGAGTGAGCCACCAACAACATGGGGTCTTTCTCTCCAACCTCGTGGATGCGCTCCACGTAAGGCTTAGTACCTTCAGAGAGTTTGATCTGTCGGAAATAACAGATGAGCAAATTAAAAATGGGTTCTGAAAGGATTTTGGATGAAACATATTCACTAAAGGTTTAATTTTCTGAATAGAAATTTTATAAAGTAACATTTATAAAATGTTATTCATTACTTGAGTCTTTTATTATGTATGTCTAACTCACCTGGCTTTCCCAGTCTTCACCATGAAAATATTCTAGATCCCGAGCAAGGGCCTCACGTCGATGTAATTCAGCTGGGAAATAAATTGGAGCGATGTGGGGATGTTCACTGTTCTTTTCCATCTCCTCTTCCATGGCTGAATAAACATAGTAAAGAGCTGCTGTACCTCTCTGAAAACAGGAAGGGAGAACAATCTTAATTCAGACTTATTCCTGACATAAAACATGACATGGATGTTTGATTCTTTGTAAACCAACCTTAAACAACTCTCTCTTAATGCGACCTCTAAGGAAATCTTTTACAAACTGGCAGTTTTCGGCTCTATCGTGAGACTCCTTGGTGCCCTCTGCTAACATTTCAGAAAGATCGCTTGGACTGCGTAGAAGACAAATAAGAAAAAATTCAAATAAAAGGGATTATTACTTAAAATATGATATTTCTTTTTGAAACAGGGCCTTTTGTTCCTACCTTAGAATTTCATCATCATTGTCCACAATAATCCGAGCTCCACCTTTCATCACCCCATTTGATTCAGACTTTGGCATCTCCGTGGTTTCCATTTTACTTCTTATTTCAAACTTTAACCTAAACGAGCTAGAAAATAAGAAAGAATTGGTCATGCGGTGGTAATCACAGTGGCCTCACAGACAGAAGGTTGTGGTTCAAGTTTCGTAATCTTGACTCATTGGGCTTTCTGTGTGGTGTTTGCATGTTCTCGGTCTGTTAGGCATGGGTTTTCTCTGAGTACTACAGTTTCCTACCACCTTCTAAAAACATGTGTGAGGTTGATTGGCTGCTATGCAATTGCCCCTAGGAATGAGTATGAGTGTGGATGTTTGTCTGTGTGTCTGGCCTTGCAACTGACTGGTGACCTGTTTGGGGTGTACCCTTCTCTCGCCTTGAGTCAGCCGGGATAGGCTCCGAGAACAGGAAGGAAAAAGCGGTTTTAGAAGATGAATGAATGTTTTTTCTTACCTAAATGAAGGAATGTATGAGCCTTTTCTTATTAAATCTAACCTGATGCATCCCAGTGTTTCTTTAAACAGGGAGAAAATATGATGAACAGACACTATGTGGCGCTAGTTTGGCTGTTAAATAAATTTAAAACAGGTATATTTTTTCATTTGGAGGTAATTTAAATAATCACTCTACATGAATCTAAAGGTATTATTGGGAAATAAAAGATATCAATCTGGGTTGGTTTTTTAAATTATATTTCAGAATGAAAACAGTCGCAGCATTAATCTGACATTTGAGAGGACGGTTACAAAACTGACCGCATCGTCCTTAAAACAACGGTCAAAGATCAGAGTGTAACAATAAAGAGTTTTAACAATTACATCTTTGCTTCTGTAACCACAGACTCCTGAAATATATTCATAATTATTTTGAATCAAATAAGGCAGATACAGTTTGTTTACCTTCTCAAAACGTTGCCCGCAGAACACGTTTCTACGTCTTACGTCATCACGTAAAGAGGAAAGGTTTATATTATAACAAGTTAATAATTTAGATAAAAAATTATATATATTAATCAATAATATGTCTGATTTCAAAAGAAAAAAGGTTAAACAATAATAAAAACTAAATAAAAAAATACATATATAAAAAAATATGATCCATACAAAAAATACAGTCATTTACACAAAAAATACAGTCATTTACATCCAAGATTTTCATTTTTTTTTTTTTTTTGAATATCCTCAGTATGATATTAATAAAGTATTTTGAATTGAAAAAAACCCCCAGGAAGGTTATGGGTAAAAGATGAAGCAAAAAAGACTTAATCTTATTGCTTGTATATTTGATTAATTACTGTCAAATAATTGGAATAAAAACTATATATTAATATTCCCTTTACAAATTAATTTACCCTAATTACTATTTTTCTTCACTGGATTGGAGAAAATTCACAGGATTACTAATTGAAAGAGAGATAAAATGAGTAACCTGGACAACCAATTTAAATAATAAAATAACACATAGAAACTCCCCAAAAGCAGGGTTTATTTAATACACATGGTCAAAGAAATGCTCTAAAAATTTCATTTCTTTTAAAAGTTAGTGAGAAACTTTTGCTGTAATTGTACATAATGACCACTAGATGCCAGTAAAAACCTTGAATGGGTAAGTTTTGGCTCTCATCCTTAATTTGTCTAAAAATCTCTGCAGAAACTCTATGGTGAGGGAGAGCAAAGAGCTACTTTGTATTAAAAGTTGGTTTCAAATGCTGATGGTTGCTGACTTTCATCTTTTTTTCTGCTATATTTTCCCAGAAAAATTCAAATGTTGCGGTGACCCACCTCATGCATTTGTTTCTCTTTACAAAAATGGTACAAATGTAGTTTAAAAATGCTCCTCCGCAAACAATTGCATAACACAGTAAATGTATGATTTATATGTATATCATATATGTGGACAATTCCCAATGTTCCTTTGTTTAATATCTGCTGTTCTAGCTTAAGTTTGCACATTTATTCAGCCTTAGACATTCACCAGGTAAAAACGTTTTTCTATACTGGTGGTCACACCCCAGGTAAAAACAGTCTTGGTTCACCTATAGGGTCCCTTGAGAACACTTGAAAATAGAAACAAAGGAACAAAAGCACAGGATTGGACCCCCTCTTCCTCCCCTCTGTTAAACCTCAGTGTATTGAAAGGGATTCGGGCAGCTCTAAGTGTTTCTTTCATTTCTTCAGGCCAATACAGCACTCCTTCGTTGGTGGAAAGCCCCATTTCTTCTTGTTGCTGTCCTGCTATGTTACACCTCGCTCACAACGTCCCACCTCTGTTTGTTTTTGTCATTGTTATTAGCTGGGAGCAACTTCCTGTGATCAACAATATTACATTGACCTCGGCTCCTTTGCTGCATGAATAATTTTCACTACAATTCAATACAACTTCCTGCGTTTATGACTATTTTGGCTGCTCTTCACTTAGTCATCACTCATAACAATAAATAGGAAAGTGTGTAAAGCATTTAGAATGAATATATAAATCGCTCATGTACACCACAACACTTTGCTTTGCCAAAGAGCTTTCTATCGAAGTACACCCTGGATAATGAATCACTCTGAGTCTGAGTAGGTGTGTGGGTGAGGTCTTTGCTCCCTGAGGCCTACATGACACCGGTTTGATTTAAAAAAAAAAACAAAACAGTCATGCCAGATTCTGTTAATAACCAATGCATCATGTGCATACGCTGTTCCTTTGCATTGTTTACCACATTCCAGTTAGTTTTTGGCACTGTAGTTTGGATTTTTATTATTCAGAAGGGAAACTTTCCTGTCTGACAGGGATTTCCTATTATTTTCAGTCATGAAAAGGCTCTGGCTAAATTAATCCAAACTGGTATGCAATTGAATTTTGTTCAGACAATTCAAGGACATCAAGTAAACAACACGTCTCAGTTTCAGTGTTTCTCTTTGATTGTGAATCGATTATTATGAGGGCGACATGATGGCGAAGTGGTTAGCACAGTGGCCTCACAGCAAGAAGGTTAGGGTTCAAGTCTCAGGTGGGACAAGGGTTGGAACACTGGTCTTTCTGTGTGGACTTTGCATGTTCTCCCCGTCTATGTGTGGGTTTTCTGCGGGTACTCCGGTTTCCTCTCACCCTCCAAAAACTTACATGTTAGGTTGATTGGCTGCTATGAGATTGTCCCCAGGAATGAGTGTGTGTGTGTGGCCCTGCAAACAGACTGGCAACCTGTTCGGGTGTAACCTGCCTCTCACCTTGAATCAGCCAGAATAGGCTGCTCTCCCCGCTACACTTTTAGGGATGGGCAGTTCAGAAGATGAAACGAAACAGTTTTTATGAAACCTAGAATCAGACCAATTCTGTTTGACTGGTTTAAAGGGGATGGAAGGTAGTGTGGGGTCAAAACCATCTCACAGGACAACAATTTCAGCTGGAAGGTAACTGTTGGGAGTTTGAAAGTTAATGTGCTCCTTCTACCAAAAAAAAAAAAAATGTCTATAAATTCTTACAAGTGCATACTCCATTAAGAAATTTAGGAACACCATTTACCCAGAAAGCGAGAAACTGAGCTGTGAGATGAAGGTCGAGTACCTGGAGACAATCCACATGTGTTTTAAGAAAATGTGCAAAACCCCACTAAGAAAAAGCCCCAACTAACATTATTTCTGTGAAGTGACCGCCTCAATGCTGCACAGCTCATAGTGTGAATGTGTGCACAAAAAAACATTTCCTGTCGGTTTCATTTTTCTAATAAAAACTTTACAGATACAACAGCCAAGACGTCTGAAAAATATTTAGTTTCATGTTAAATTTTAATACGCAAAATCATAAAATAAGTGAAATCTGATTGTTTGCTCGTGGGTTTGTTTTCAAACTGTTAAAACATTACATCTTTTAAAGTTGTAAAAACAATTTAAAACCATTTTGTGAACAAATGTTAAATGCATTTTTTTGTGCAGCAAATGTGAAGATTTGAACAAGTCTGAGTTACACCTGTTGTTTACATTAAGAGTAGGTCTAAAAACACCATCAGTCCAACAATGCTTACTTTATACACCCCAAGCAGATAATCAAATCAAATGAATGACTTCAGAGTTAAAATACAAATTGGACTCATTTTTTTACGATAGTGATGGAGAGTCTCATCTCATTGTTCTTGTTTTTGTCTTGATCGGCAAAGATTCCTCATTGTAGTTCATTGAAAAGCTTCCTGGAAGAAAGTTTGATATGCAGGTTGATTACAAGAGGTAATCCTGAGAAACATTGAGGATCTCAATCGAGAGAGTCATTTTCTAATCACATAATCATGAATAATGGTTCTGAATAAAAGAAATGAATGAAAGAAAAAAATGATCGTTGGCAGCTTATCTAATTAGTCTCTTGCATCCTGGATAATGAAACACAGCAGTAAACAAATGCCTGGTAGCTATTGGCCCGGCTTTTCTGATTTACAGTCAAAAAGAGGGAAAAGCTTTTCTTCTACGATGGGTTCCTGGAGTGGAAGCAGAAACCTTGATTCCATAAATCCTGGTGGTTGTGGTAGCCAGCGGAGAGTGTGTTTAACCCTGGTTCAGGTTTATAATTGGAAACATACCTCCCTGTATTCACTCGCAGGAAACAACTTGGGTCTCTGTGTGGATGTGAGGCAGCAGGCAAACAAAGAGAGGAAAGTTTACACATAAGGAGGGCATGTGATGGGATCATGGATTGGAATTCAAGGGCTGGGATCACCTCATCAGAATGTGCAGGTGGATGGAGGACAGGATGGAACGAGGGAATGAGAAAAGATTTTCTTGTGCTGTACATCTGAGACAAACGACGGTGCAACTTCATAACCCTGGGACAACAATAAATGATTCATTAGATATATTTACATTTACAAATGCACTCTGTGATATTACTAATAGACTTTATTTCACAATAGTGGATTAGATCAAAATTGAGCATTACAATGTTTTCAAGCGACAATCTTTTTTTTTTTATCCGGAATAAAAATACCAGAATAAAATGACCTTAGATTTGACTTCATCTACTCCATCTGCCCAAAACAGTTTTTTATTTGACTTTGTGGCTTTTTTTTAATTTTTACTATTAGTTTGCAAACAGAGAAGAAAACCTGGATTTGGTTTTTTTTGGTGCAAAATTGACAGAAAAAAAAGTTCAAGGCTGGTTCAAAGGGTTCAAGTCTCATCCCCGTCCTGGACATCGCCGGGCTGAGGAGTCCTCGTGTTTCTATCAGGATGAAGAACATCTATTGACTTCTTTAGATATTTAGCTGTAGAGTAGAATAAGCCGATATTTAAACAATAGTCTTAGACACATTGGATGCTCGTCCTGGGGGAGGGATCTCTCTTTCGTGTGGATCCCCACGAGAGATCTTATTTTTTTCCCCACTGATGGTTTTTTTTTAGGAGTTTTTTCTCCCCGTGAAGAAGAGTTTAAGGGCGGAAATGTGCTAGTCTTGTTTAGTCAGCATTTGTTAGTTATTTTTCTTGCTGTGTATTTGTGTTAATACATTGCGCTTGTTTTTTTTCTCCTCCTGAATCTTTCATGTGAAGCCCATTGAGACAGATATTCTGTGATTTTGGGCCATAAAAAATAAAATTGAATTGAAAAAAATTCTTTTAAAGCTTAAGTTTGAGTCGATGAAAGAAATTAATGAACGTTTAAAAGAACAATACTTAAAAATAAAGTTTTTAAATATATATGTATATATACAGTATATACATATATATATGTGCACAAGAAATAACTAAGCTCCGAAAGTGTCAATCTTCTCATTTAAAACCAGAAGAGACAAGAAACAAACCATAAAGTTAACAATTAGCTTCCACAATGTATGGGATTGTAGGAAAGGAAGGCATGTTTTCGGTCTCGCTTCATGCTTTATACCATCTTCCTTTCCATCAGATGTTTTTCTGATGCGTTGCATCCCAAAACTCTGAAGCACAGGTCAAAGCTAAACAAAGAGCTGACTAGTGGAATTTGTATAAAAATAAAGAGATAGAAATTCAGCAGTTCAGCCAATGTTTTTTCCAGTAATAGTAGAAAAGCTGTGTTGTGGGGTAACGCAGGGTGAGGCTGTGGAAATCTGACAATGAACAATGGACAATCTGCATCACAACATCCATTGTGTTTTCTAGTAAAATGTCTCCTCGTTTAATTCACCGAGTCTAAATATTCCCCTTCTTTGAGCGGGACGAAAGACTGTTTGTCCTTTTTTTATGAACACCACAACATTCTTTCACTGAGGAATCAATAACAAAAAAAAATTCTATTTCTAGTGTCTTTAGTGTCTTGTTGCTTTTGATTAAAAAGTGGAAAATACACCCAAGTCAGAGTTTGGATGTCTGCACTGGATGTGAGCTGTGTGTGTCCTTATACGGTTAATGTGCTTTAAATACTTTCATTTGGCAGCCCGTATGGTATAGGGGTCTTGCAGTCAGCCAAGCAAAGATCATGGGTTTACATACTCTTAAATGTCTGCATCCTTGTTAGGAACTTTCCCTCCCTGAGCTGAATCTTTGTTGTAGAATTTCCCTTCTAAAAAAACAGTGAAGCCTGCACGCCCGACCCGTTCTCACAACCGACCCACATAGAAAAGCTTGATGGGCCACGCTGTGCATTTGAATTCTTTGAAAACTATGCCTCACCCGGTGGGGGGTTCCTGCTGAAAAGAGGAGAAACGCAGCCACGGAAACTAATACAGGATGAATGGAAGAAGGCTGCTCAGCTTCTAAACTTTATATCCCCAGTGCTCCAAGTGGCAATCCCGGTCTAGTTTTACATCCTAATTACGTAAGGTGTCAGATGGGCATTGAGGTGGCCTGTCGGTTGATTAACTGTGTTTACTTTGGCTGCACTAATCAGACTGACGGTCTCCACTTTAGAGCTGGGGGGATTTCCTCAAGGTTAATTTCATCAATAATGAACAATGCCACGGCTGCATGGGGGAAGCAGGTATGAGCAGTGTTTAAGGGTAGGATGGAAAGACAAGTGCCCATAAGGTGCTGAGCGATGTAATCTAATCAGTTATTGCAGCACCAGCAGCCATGGCTTTAATTACTATGCTTAAATAGAGCACAATGAGTTCCAGAGGAAGTCTGTGTTTGGATGTATATCAATGCTTGGCAGGTTTATAACTCAATTGTATGTTTATCAGCAGTTGTATTGTATATACTGCTGTTAATGAGAAGCTGTACATTATTAAAGACCGATAAACAGTGTGAATATTTAAGTTATTCAAGTGGAAAATGTGACAATGTATCCCTTTTTTATTTTTTATTTATCAGCTTATTTAAAAAAATAGTGTAATCCTTCACAATCCCTTTTCTGAGGAAAATCGTATTCATAAAAACATACATAGTTTCTCAGAACCCAGTTTTAGATATGTTGTTAGATCAATCCTGCAAGGAGTCAAGGTAATAATAACTACTTGTGAAATGGAAATCTTGTGAAATTTTTTTAAAAAGACAACTTTTTTTTCCCTTTTTTTAAAAAAGACAAGTTTACATATTGTCACATTTACTCTATTTGTCCAAGTTGTACAGAAATGTGCTCTACTCTTTTATTTGTATTTGTCATCTTCCAAATTTCACAAACTATAATGCAACACTCTCACTCAGATAGACTGGGAGCTATAACTCCTTCAGGCTAGAAGCCTGTGATTTTGATGATTTTGGTGTGATGACAACTTTTCCTGGTGATTATTTTTTATAGTCAGAACCATGCCAACGTTCCCTCAAACTAAATTTTCTATCTCCATTCTCAGTTTGATACCTGCATGGTGGCATAGTGGTTATCGTTGTGGCCTAATTGTCTGAGACTCAGAACACTGGCTTTTCTTTGTGGAGTTTGCATGTTCTCTTTTTTTATCTGTCAATTCTCTCCAGTTACTCTGGCTTCCTCACACAAACAAAAACACACAGATCAGACCACTATCTATGTCAAGGCAGACAACTACCCTTTCTGCTCTTACTTCTTCAACAGCTTTTGACTTCTTTTTCAGGAGTGATTTTTTTCCTCCCTGTGGTTATCCATCGCTCTGCTTACCCGGACCTCTTATAAATTTTAGATTGATTTCAATCTGTTTCCTAAGGTAGACTGTCGTAATGTGTGTGTGTTTTTAGCATGGTTTTAATGTTTTCTTTTTATCTTTTGAACCACTTATCCCTGACAGGGTTGTGGGGTGTGCTGGGGCCTATCATGGCTGAACAAGTTGCCAGTCTGATGCAGGGCGACACACACACTCATTCCTAGGGGCAATTTTGTAGCGGCCAATTAATCTAACATACATGTTTTTGGAGGGTGGGAGAAAATCAGAGTACCCGGAGAAAACCCACGCATACACAGGGAGAACATACAGACTCCACACAGAAAGGCCAGTGTTCCAAGCCTCATCCCCACCTGGGATTCGAACCCCCGGCTTTCTTGCTGTGAGGCCACTGTGCTAACCACTTGGCCTCTGTGCAGCCCTGGTTTTGATGTACTAATGTTATTTATTTTAGTTTGAAGAAAGGTTTTGAATCTTTAAGCGCTAAGAGAGGTCATCACTGCAGCCTAAAATATACCTTTCTCACTCCCTAAGACTCGGTGGCGCTTGGAGCTTCTCCCTGAGGGACTATCTGCTAATAACAACATACAATCAGCAAGTGCATCACTTTTTTGTCTTATTAGGGCATAATGAAAAAGGAGAGCTGGAGAGCTACAGACAGTTCGTCCTGTAGAGTCCTGGACCTCGGCAGGTCTGTCTCGGTGGCAGAATAGACGGTTCCTGTGTTTGTGCCTGTTCCTGTCTCCCGCTGTCACCCTGAGGCGCGTCGCCATTGTTTCTATGAGCGCCGGAGGTCATGGTTGCTCTCTCACTCCCGTGTGCTGTTTCTTGGTCAACCTCGGAGTCCAGCAGAAGGAGGGGAGCTGGGAAGCGGGAGGAAAGGCTCTAAACAAAGCTGGTTACACCTAAAGAGGTTGAAATTAACTTGGGCTTCTGAGATGTAGACACTAATAGTGCACGCAGCTCACTTGCACATGCACATGTCCAGCCTTTGTTGTGCTGAAGGGGGATTCCAGGTTTTCTTGTAAACACTCTGTAGGTAAACAAACTCCTTGTCTGGCACATTAAGATTCAATTCTTTGCTATTTTTGCAAAGCATTTCATTTGAAAGCAGTTTCGTGGGATCAGAACATGATGTACGTGTCAGTATTCTCATTCCGTCTCACCCCGAGTCATTTACGTCCCCACATTTCCTAGGTACTGCAGCATTTCCATGCAACGGTGTCTCATAAGAACAATCTTTAGTTAAATTAGCTTCATTTTTTAGTAAAAAATGTATTAATATATAATTTATCTCTTCATCTTTGTTATTCGGACCATACTTTGCTTCAGAACTCTGAACTGGATTAATCCTCTAAGTGCCTGATGGCTTCAATATTCCACCAAAGCCATCGCTTTAATCCTAACAAACCACATTTCGTGTTTTCTTTTACACCTTTTACAGCTATTAGGCTGATTTTACCCTGTGGATGGATTTATTTCACAATCTGCCTGCTCTAAAATATTATCACACAAAATTTAGAAGACATTCTCGTTTATTTTCACTGGGGCTCTGTGAACGGTACTTATTATCATCATTTGAACATTTTGGGGAATAAATGTAAATGTACTTAATTTTGGAATACAACCATTAGACATGGGTGGAAAAATATCAACTGCAGGTGATGAAGTCATAGAGCAGAGCTTTGCCCATGAAATCCACCATTTTCCTGCTGAGATCAAGTTCTTAACTAATGGCTTCTGCCATCTGGTCCTGATGAAGAAAGGAAATACAGCGGGCTCTAGCTAAACCCTGTGATTTCACTATTCACAGCCAGAGTCTGTCCAAACAGAGGCAAAGTGTCAGTGATAGATTAGAGTTATGATAAACCAGTTTGTTTTTTCTATGACATTAGTAATCTCCCGTTGATCTCTAACCAGACATGAGAAATAGTGCCTCCTCCATACACCAGAACATTCCTGATCTAATATGTCTGGATTCAGATGATTGAACAGTTTTCTACTGTGTGACTGGGTCTGGAACAGGGGTGGGCAATCTTTTTGATTTGCGGGCCACATTGAGTTCTAACATTTGATCAAGGGGCCGGAACAGGTGAATGGCATGCTTTGGTAAACAAGCACGCCAGATATGGAACGCCAATTCGGGCCGCTTCACGCACTTAATCTAGCGCTTAAAAAAGGTGCATCTAGCTCGCACAAGGTTTTATATGTAGGTTTGAAATCTGCTTGTGCTTGTATTGGTGTGCGCATCACGGAGGCACACATTTTAATGGGAGCAGTGTTGTTGTTTTCTCAACAAAGCTTATATGTCTACAGTGAGAAAACATCAGAACTCCATGGGAAAAAAACATTAACTTCTTCTTCTTCTTTCGGCATTTTCCTTCAGGGGTCGCCACAGCAAGTCAGTTTCTTCCATCTAACCCTATCTGCTGCATCCTCTTCGGTACACCAACTATCTTCATGTCTTCATTAACAAGGTTTATTCATTTAATTTTTTCAAGTCTAGGCAAGCCGGATTAAACCGTTTAATGAGCCACATGTGGCCCACAGGCCATAATTTGCTCATGCCTGGTCTAGAATGTCCAATACAGACCAGTATATAGATGCGTCCTGATCATAAACTTTTACACAGTTTACAACAAGTGTTTCAGAAAATTTTCTAAAATACTGACATGTCTTTATGCAATCAAAGAGGATTAATCACTTACAGAAACTCATAATATACACATTTAATGAATGTGTATTTACATTTAATGAATTTTCTTGCGTTGTTCCATAAAACTCTGATCAGTGCCTGAATGGCGCTGACATATATGTAGTATTTGAACATCACAAAAAAAAAAAACATTAAAAAAAAAAAAAAGAAATGTTATTAGCAGCTTTGAGCTTTTGTTTGCATGAAGTGGTGTTACATTAAAATCAAGTCCCAGATCCTCTTAGGGAACATTAGAACAAAGTCAGCTGTGTGGTCAGTTTGTTTTACTGGACCGGACAGAGAAAGTTAGAGCTGTGGTCGTGGAATTTTAAATGATATATTCCAAGATTTATTTTTGTAAAAAAGAGGATCTTTTCAAGATGCAAAATAAGTATTTTAAAGTACCGTTCCGTCATCTTCCGCTTGTTCCGGGGTTGGGTCGTGGGGGCAACAGCCTCAAACGGGTAGCCCAGGCCTCTCTCAGCCGGAAGGATCCCAAGTCGTTCCCCGGCCAGCTGTGAGACATAGTCTCTCCAGCGGGTCCGGGGTCTGCCCCTTGGTCTCCTCCCGGTGGAATGTGCCCGAAACAAATTGTTATTTGAATCTTTGAATTGTGTTTCAAAGATTTGGATTGTAAGTAAGTATAATAGTTCAAATCTTTAAGGTTGGCTCAGCAAGTAGGGCGGCCGCCCTGTAACCACAGGGGTTCGATCCCCTGCCCGGAGTTCATGCTGAGGTGTCCTTGAGTAAGACACTGAACCTCCAATTGCTCCTGATGGTGGCTTGCACCCTTGCATGGCCACATTAAATACCATTCACAGGATTAGGTATGAATGTGTGTGTAAATCGGTGAATATGAGCTCCACTGTAAAGCGCTTTGAGTGTCTAAGAAGGTGGAAAGACGCGTTATATAAGTAGAGTCCATTTAGACGTTAGACGTTGTATTCCTCAGTGAAACATCTAACTGCTAACCCTCCAAATGGATGTGCAATGGGCAGTAGCCCAGATAATCACAGAGGTTGTGTCAGGAAGGGCATCCGACGAAAAACTATGCCAAAAACAAATATGCAAGTCAGTTTGAGAAATTTCATGGATACAGTGTAGGAAGACATGAAGATAGTTGGGATGACCGAAAAAGATGCAACAGATTAATGGAAGAAACTGACTTGCTGTGGTGAACCCTGAAGGGAAATGCCGAAAGAAGAAGTTAATTTGAAATCTTTTCAAATTAAGCATTTAAAATTATCTTAATCTAGTTTAATTAGGAGTGATTTTTTAAAAAGGTATTTAATTAGAAGGTGTGTGAGAAGAACATGTGTACTTTGGCCCATTCTACAGTAAACAGATTACTCTTTCCTTTGTGACTAATCTTCTTTTCAGTCTTTGCTTACGTACGTTCTCTTTCTTCTATTGTGTTCTGAAACACATTCAAACAGCCTCAAAGACAACTAAAAACGCAAATAAAAGCAAAAGAAATTGGAAAACTACTTTCAACACTGTTACTTTTTACATATGATTAAATTACTATTTTTCAATCCCTTAAGTATTTAATGTTTTTGTCATTATGATATTTCATATAAACAAAGCACAAAAGGTGCACTCCAGTTTGCAGAGGCTTTGTTACATCGCCAAATTCCTTGCATGTGTCTTTTGAAACATGTTTGAATTATTTGGGGAATCACGATGACTGATGACTTTTTAACACTTCTATTTATTCCTTGAACAATGCGAACCAGCTGACAAAATGTGATCAGATGCAGACTATTTACAGAAGTTCCAGCTCTGGCAGATGCTCAATACATCCCACTTTACTGGGAACAATGTGTTTAGACATATTTATTTACCCCAATTCACCCCTTCTAGAACCTGACCCATTCTCTCAAGACACAAATCAGTGTCTAATTAGTCTGAGAAGCAGAAGGGACAAAACAACCCCATCCAAGCTTAACTTTCTGTGGTTTGAAAGGCTTGGTGGTTTGTACTTGTTTTGTGGTTACCCAAAGGCAACAGAGGAACTCCGCTTTGACACTCTGTGTTTTTATTTAAGTGTACTTTGCTGTGTTGAACTAAACTTTAATCTTACTCAAATTTGAACCATCTGCTGTTGGTGAGCACAGCACTTTAACAAAGTGACAGGAATCCAGTATCATGTCCGTCTGTTTCATCATCTGTTGGCCTAATCTGGTTAATGTTGTTAGCATGCTAACACATAGCAAACATAATCCATGGAGATCATTAGCATATGGTCATTGTTGGTGTTGCGATGGCAGCTTTCCCCTTAAAAAATGTAGCTCAGCCACATGGAGTGAGTGACTTCTTTCTTGTTGGATTATTTTGAAACACCTGCCATCACCCAATAGCAACTTGCTTCTTTAGTGAGTGGGAAAGGATTCAATTGGTGTTGGCTCTGTGGTCAACAACACTAGATTTGATGCTGATACACATGAACTTCAAAATTGAGTCAAACATGACACGCTGAAGCAATGCTTTCATTCTTGATGCCCACTAATGCTTCATAATTATGATTTAAATTTAATGGAGAAAATTAGCCATTTTTTTGTCCAACACAATGTAATTATTTCAGCATATGTACCCTTCTGTCCCCCCAAAAAAACAAAAAAACAACGGTAGCAACAAAAGTAACTACGACCTTGAAAGACCGAGATGCATGTGTCTTGTGATCCATTTTGATCAAAGCCGATCATCTTTGACGCTTTTACGATTAAATAATAGATAAAATGTGTGCTTTAAAAAAGCTTTAATGTCTCCATAACAAAAGAAGAGTTATGATTCCAATAAAACTATCAAAACTTAGCTCAAAATGTGCAGTTTTTCATTCCAAAGAGGCCAAATTAGGATTTACTACTTGATTTACTTCTTCTAGCAGGAGATTATTCATTCTTTAACTTGTCAAAAAACTGAACGGCCTCATGATGGCAGGTATTAATAATCATTTTAGCAATTGCTTAGCAATCAATTGAAGACTGCAAAATAACTGGAATGTTGTTGAAAATCCCAGCAGTGTATTTAGTTTAGTAGCCTCCTGAGGCCTTCTGAAATCCCCGTTAGAACAATTTAACCCCTCCTGCAACCTCCCTCCCCTCAGAGCCATTCAGTAACAGAGTTTGATAATTGTTCTGTTTGTTTTTAGTTCTCTAAAGAGGGCTTTGTTGTAAAAACTGTATTGTTATAACTACTTTTACCCACATACACAGCGACCATACCCAGAAAGTCACACACATTGAAACTCAATTACTGAATAACGATTTCTTAGTATTATGGTGCTTTAACAAATGATCCATGCGTGCCACATGTCATTTATTTTCGTCAGCTAAATTAACAAATAGGGTGTTAGGTATATTTTAGCTTGCACATGATAGGACTATGCTGTAGGTACCTCAACTTCAGGCTCAAAATTGATGACTTAGAAACTGAACTATCATCTGACAAAAACTGTATTTAATCTTTTTTTCTCAGGGTAAAGCGTTTCTACATTGCATTTCTTTTATAAATAACTCTGCTGTTGCTTAGTTATTTCAAAGATTGTCTGTAAAGTTAACTACAGCATCTGTAAAGACTCTGTTAGAGGTACATGCAGTTTAAATCAAACTTTTTCTCAACTTGGAATTGCAAATTTGCATTTTTTGTTGACCTGCGTTCCTACATTCACCTATGGTCACCAGCTGCGGGTGGTGACTGAAAGAATTGGATCGGATACAAGCAGACGAAATGAGCTTCTTCAGCAGAGTGGCTGGGCTCTCACTCAGAGATAGAGTGAGCAGCTCTGCCATTCGGGAGGAGCTCGGAGTAGAGCTTTTACTCCTTCGAGTTGAGAGGAGCCAGATGGGGTGACTTGGGTATATGGTTAAGATGTCTTCCAAACGCCTTGCTTGTGAGGTGGTTAGGGCACGTCCCACCAAGGGGAGACCAAGAGACAGACACCGGATCTGGCCAGGGAAAGCCTCTGGATACTTCCGGGTGGGCTGTAGGATGCAGTCAGGGTGAGAAAAGCCTGGGTTTCCTGTCTGAGGCTGTTGGCCCGCAACTTGGCCCTGGATAAGTGTAAGATGACGGAACGAATTGCTATGAAAAAGCAAGAGTTTGACAATTTAGTGAACTTTTTCTCTTTTTTGCTCATGAACCTTTCAATTGTCAATTGCTGTCAAGGGAATGAATTTATGAAACAATCATAACAACCAAGTAAAGATTGAGGACTAACATAGGAATTCCAACAATGCTTAAAAGTGAGACTCAAAAACCCAAATGAAGCAGGTTTGGTAAACTGCAACAGCAGTAACAAAGTTCCATGTTTGTGTATATGCGAGGTATTTACAGTATTGAGCTGAAAATGTCCTCAGAGAACTTTTCAAGACGGAGCATTTTTCCCTTTAAATTACCCACAATCCAATAACAGCACTCCGACTCTTCTCAAGTCATCTCAATGCCTGATATGGAAACTTGAAGTATTTAGATACCGTTTTTAACATGTTTCTCACTAAAATGCAGAAAATTCTCCCATGACTACGTGTGCTCAGCATGACCATTGCTTTTGCATTGCTCCATATGTTCTCACTCATCAAAATCTGTTTCCAGCTATTTCCGCATGCACCATGATGTTCACTACCCATACAGGGTAGGTTTGAAGCCACAGTGGGATACTTAGTGATCAGCATGCGTTTGTCCATTTTCACATCTATTCTAAGTCTCCTCATGACGTCCCGAGGGACAACTTGGCTGGAGAAAGGAAACTTTGCCACCCAAGGTAGTTCCACAACCTCTGACCCCTGTGACATCCCTCCTCTCTTTCTGTCAATTAGTGACCTTCCTCGCCACAGGAGGCAGTCACAGCTCAGTTTATTTTCACTTTAGCATTTTATTAGGACCCCCCAGTTGTAGCCGCCACGGTGACCACTTGAAGTTATTTTTCTAAAGGGGAAAAATGTAAATCACAAAGGAGACACATAAAATACAGAAGGATTGGTGAATGGACCACTGCTTCTCATGGACATAAAAGCTGAGATTTACAAGTAAATCAATCATAATTCATTAGTGTCAGTTTTACATTTTTAACATAAAACTATAAGATTGTGGGGCTAGTCTTTTACACATATGTCCTCATGTGATTGCTGGAAAGGCAAAAGTCAACATTAGGACTTGTAAATGGTGAGATTTTTTTCCCCTGCGAGGATTATAGCCAGTGTTTTGAAAACATATTGTGAACCAACACTGTACTCTGTTAAATACTACAAAGTCTGACATGGTTTGAATCCAGAATTAATATTTTATTTATTCCTAAATATTATTATAAAATCTTGCCTGAATTTGGACGAGGTGTTCAGTTTATTTCTAACAGAAATACTTTATTAAAGACAAACTGTTTTATGTTGATACATCTTTGACATTGTTATTGTTACATTATACATTACACATTATTGTTAATAGAGTCTTGAATTTGAGGCTCATGGCTGGAAAGTCCGACGAAGACACGCAGCTTAAAATGAAAAAATAATGTACAGATTGGTGGTCAATTTCTTTAAGAAAAAACACTACAACAACATATCTAAAAAGAGGTTTTAGTTCAACAAGAAAATGCAGTGTCAAATTCTTTTGCAGTAATCTTAAACGTTGAAGAAGGCATTAAAAGCACTGACGGACTCATTAAATGACCTGATTGTTGCAGAAGTGGTTGACATAGTGAATGCCACGAGTATGGTACACGAGCACCCTGTCAAAGAATTCAACACAATTCTTGCAATTACATTTAATCTAATGATGCAATTTTCCTACAACTAACTAACTACGAGTTACAACTAACTAGACTAAAAGTTAGTAACTAGCTAACTACGGGTTAGTTAGTTGTAGGAACGAGTACTAACTCATTTTGATCCTGACATGTTTGTTAAATACATGTGACTCCTGGGTGCTTCGGGGATTCGAGATCTTCGAAGTATTGTGCTGACAGTTTGAGTCTTTGGAGGACAGTTTGAAGATTCAAATTGTTATTCGAATCTTCGAATCTTTGAACCAACTTATATCTGTAAGTTAGTTCAAACTTATATAAGTTTAAACTTATATAACCAACCGTGAGTTGGTTCCAATTTACAGTATATCTATAGGTTTACTCAAACTTAGACAATCAGGACCATAAATATTTAGTCAGAGATACATTTTTTCTAATTTTGTTTCTGAACATCACCACAGTGAATTTTAAACTATATAACTCAGATGTCATTGAAGTGCAGACTTTCAGCTCTTAATCCATGGGTTGAACAAAAAGACTGCATAAAAATGTAAAAAATTAAAGCATTTTTTTAAACGAAATCCATGCATGTCAGCTTCCACCATCAGGTATGAATGTATGTGTGGATGGGTGAATGTGAGCTTCACCATAGAGCGCTTTGAGTGCCTATGCAGGCGGAAAGGCGCTTTATCTGTATTTATCATTTTAATTTCATTGCACGTTTAGATTGAATTGAAGATACTTTATTTATTCCCGAAAGGAAATTTGAGATGTTGTAGAAGCTGGTTCGAATCCCACTGAGCTCATGTCTAGGTGTCCTTAGAGTACTTAAATTATTTTGCTTTAACTTTAGTCTGGAGGTTGCTGCATCAAAAAGTCTAAACTCATTTAAATATGGCAGATATTTAATCTTCATTCTGAAATTTATGTTATGCGTTATAACAATTATGATGGCTTAGTATTTACTTATGTCTTTTTGCTTTTATTATGACATAAAAAAAAAAAAAAAAAAAAGGGTCGGCGTAATAAGCGTTTGCTTCAGCCGTTACCTTTTCGGTCCTTTGCTGGAGTATGGTTGTTTTCTTTATTTCATTGATATGAGGTTGCACTGTGACCGAAATAAATAAATAAATAAAAAAAAAAAAAAATTTCCTTTTTTTTAAAGTTCCGGCAATAGAAAATATCCTCTAATTTTAAAAGCTATATTATATTGCAAATATTCTTTTGATGCATTTCCCTCAGTTTGTATTTTTAATGAGGGAACAGAGAAGCCTCTGAATTTTTTTCGCCAACAGTCTTGTTTTTTGAACTGATGACCTCCCTGTTAACAAGCCTGTATCTCTAAGCTTCATGTTGCCGCAGCCTTGTTTTGATCTCTCACCAGATTAATTCACTTGAAGCAGAAAACCGACATCTACATACCTACAGTTTAAGTTCACTTACGAAGGACTTGTCTAGATATTTCTGAAGTCTTGGCAAACACTCGATGTAACCCTGCCTCCCTAACATGAGAATTTCTGCAGTCGTCAATTTCCAAAAACATCTCATTTATATGGGTTAAACAGAACATTAGGTTCAAAACTAAATTAGATATTCAACTTTGATTTGACATGATTGAATAACTGGTAAACGTTCACTGCCAGTAACTCAATCCCAATAGGAATTTTGTTACAGCTGGTTATTTCTTTTGTGCTTTTGTGTTCAACTCAGAAGTCCGCTCAATGAATTTAGCATCACACCTATAAAATGAGGCCACTTGAGGCAAAACTTATAAAACACACAAGGGTCATTTGCAGCCCTTTTCCTCCATGAAGAAAGTTCACACTCTAATTTGGTAAATGAGAAAAAAATCAAGCCCCAGGGTCAGTCAAGAAGTCCAAACCAGTATACTCTGATGTCTTGCTCTAATAACTTCTCTGGAAATGAGATGTTGGGCGCTTCCTTTAAGCCCACATTGGGTCAAACCATTAGAGGTTGTGTTGAAGAAATGAAGCATGTTGATAACTCACATAGCTTTTTGGTTTTATTGAACCTGACGTATTTAGTAATTCTATGATTACCTAAACTTGGCTTCAAATCAGCTCGAACATTGCACACCACTAAAAGTTTTACTTTTCCTAATGTAATCAAGGCAGAGTTTGGTCTTTGTTAGGAACAATTTTTTTATTTTTTTAGACATAAGTAAAAGAAAAAAAATGTCAGTAAAACTAAATACTTTGATGGAACAGACCTTGTATTTTTTGCTCTTCTTACGGATGGCGGTGATGAAGAGCTTCCTTCAGTGCCCCTAGTCAAAGTACTGTCACCGAAAAGTGTTATAAATGTTTCTAAAAAGACCATGTAAAGGACAGAGGAAACATAGAATGTAATAATACACTAAGAATAATGGTAAACAGTGAGGACGCTGAGAGAGTGCAGGACCCCAAATTGTTTCAGATCTGCCTCGCAAGTTATGACGTGCATTCAAGAAATGTTGGCAGTTTCGCCTGAACTCTGCTCTTACAGGCTCATCTGACTTCAAAGGAAAGTTCTTTGTAAAAGTTTAGAGTATTTAGGTATTTAGTACCACGCTCCAATTGTAGTTTTCCGTGTGCACCCATGAACAAAATAATAATTAAAAAAAACTCTACATTCCACCCCAAAACACATCCAGCACAGATGATGTTTTAGTATTACGTTGGTTAATAAATTCAGATCGTCATTTAAATTTAAATAATGATGTATTAATAATAACTTACCTGCATGATTATGTCAATGTGTGTCAAGTAAATATATTCTAAAACATCTTTCCATGATCACATCCCCCTGACAAAATTGAAGGGGTGCCGGAGCCCATCCTCGCTGATTTTAGGCAAGAGGCGGGATGCACCCGGAACAGGTCGTCAGTCTGGTGCAGGGCCGCACACCTACAACCATCCACACAGTCACACACACTCATTCCTAGGCGCTATATTCGTACTGGTCAGTTAACCAAACATGCATGTTGTTGGAGTGTGTGGAGAAAACCGGAGTACGTGCAGAAAACCCACGCATACACGGAGAGAACGTGTACACTCCACACAGAAAGGACTGCGTTTCAAACCTCGTCCCACGTGGGACTCAAACCCCGGAACGTCTTGCTGTGAGGTTAAGAGGAATGTATTCAACCTAAAATTGGTGGAGAAACATCACTGATTATTGTGATAATCATGATCATTTAAGAATTTTAAAACTTTTTAGTTACAAACTTTTACGTTCAAGTTTCACTCACTAAATGGATTTAGTCCGTTCTATGTTCATCTTCCTGCTCCGACTAAATCTATTGCAGCACTTACACACAAATACATTTAACTCAACATGTGGACTTTGTTTATTATTGTGGGAAGCTAAGTCCAAGAGCTGGGAATCAGTGTTAAATGTGTTTATAATTCTACTTCCTCACTATTGGGTCAACTTAAACAAACTTTACTCTTGGTTACCGATTTTTATTTGAGCTGTACGATAACAGCTGGTTAGCACCTCTGAAGTTTGATTTGAAGAAACACCAAGATGCAAATGTGGAAGCAACTCGATTTATTTAATTTAGATTTTTTAAAAACTTTTTGTTGCATGGCTTGTATCCTTGTTCACACCTCTTTTTTATTTCAATTTTGAAGAGGTACTTAATAGTAGATTGCCTCTTCTTTGAGTTGTTGCTGAATTTTCCTCAGAAAAGGAAATAGCAGGAAAGTCAGCTTTCCAAGAAGTTAATGAAGCTTGTCTGTTGTATGCTAGCAGAGGAGTCTGATAACCAGGCAACATAGACACGGACGTCTGGTCCTACATCACAGCAAAATGCCTCATTAAAGGGGGGATTATTGTGGACTTTTTGTTCGTGATGTCTTTTGAAATGAGCCATGAACAAATGGCATGTCTTTTTTTTCTAATGGTAGAAAATGGTAAATAGCAAAGATGTATTAGAGCCTTTTCAATGCAGTGAGATAATTGTGACTCATTGCTGTCTAGTAACGGCAGTCATCCAACATCTCTTTTTTTTTCCACTGCTCTGCTTTGTTCCTCAGTCACACATAAGGGATGTCCCCGCATGGAAACAACAATCAACCTGTTTCTATTAGGGATGCCTGTGACCTTTCTCTCTGCTGTAAGGTTAGAAAAACATTTAACTTTCAGTCATGATGGATTTAGAACATTCCTAAATGCCCAAAGCTAATGCCTGATGATTTGATGCTGAAAGCTTGAGGGAAATGTGAACAAGAGGAAAGATTTATTCTCATGCGCTCATTTCTGTTCCTTTACAATGATACAGTCTGTGATTGACCAAACGCATGCTTTTAAAGACGTTAATGGTTGTTTTACAAGCTTTATAGAAAGGTTTACAGATACATGCTATCATTGCATTATGAGCTAGATGCTAAAAGCAGGGAGGGATCAGAAGAATTTGCTGCACGTACAATATTCACACCAGTTGCTTTGACATGATCAGTTACACGTCTCATTAATTTCCAATTAAAAGATAAAAGCATCTGATATTATTGCTTAAACAAAGTGGGGAAAGATTTGAACCCACTGTTTAAACAACCTGTTTTAAAGTCAAACACAATTGTATAGAATGTTACAAATTTTCTCGTCAATTTTGAAGCATATTTTAATTTTTTTTGTATTGAAACAAAGGGGAGACGGTGGCTCAGTGGTTGGAGCGTTCGCCTACGGACTGGAAGTTCGCAGGTTTGTATCCCACTGAGTTCATGTCTGGGGTCCTTGGAGAAGACACCTAACCCCTCATTTCTCCCACCGTTGGTGGCGTCATAGGTGGCTGCCTGCTGTGGTGTAATGCAGTACACACAAATTTCCCAGTGAGGGATGAATAAAGTATATTTTAAAAAGAGCTGAAATTTGATATGATCTCTTACCACTTTGAAAGAGAAGAATGTGCACATTTTCTTCATAAACTCTAATTAGTGTCAGAATTTTTCCTTTTAAATACCCAAATGGAAATACATTACATATGAATATTAATCATTTTATCGTACTGTATTCATTCCTCATGGGGAAATTACTTTGGCTGCAGCCCTGATGGCACCAATGGTGGGGGTGAGAGGGGGCTTGGTGTCTTCTTCAGTTACACTTAGGCGTGGGCCCACTGGAAATCAAACCGTCTTACCCCAGGCCCAGGACAGATTTTCTACCACTGAGCTAACGCGTCTTCCAATACGCTGCTCTCCCATTCCCAAAGGCCTCCTCCCTTTGTAGCCTTTAGCGCACATTTACTTTTGTGTTTTCACTTCTAATAATATTTGTAATAATTGCATAATTACTGTCTTAAATGTAATATGTGATCTCACATGTGATGTCAATAAATTGCTATTAGGTCATTTAATCTCAAATAAAAACATATTACTGTAATAGTCAAAAAGCAAATAAAACAAACACCTGAAAGAATAAAAAAAGACTTTTTAAATCACTCTTTAGTTTCTTGATAATGTTCATATGTCACAAGATTTTTTGACAAAAGACTGAATTTAACTTTAAAAGCAATACTTTATTTTAAGATGTTGTTAAAGAATCATTTACCCCTGCTTTGAGGATTAACTTTTCATCCTAAAAATTTGATCCGCTTGATTAACCATCTTAAATATTTCTCTTGGTGTTGGGTGAAAAAACAGGGGAAAACCCCCCCAAAACATTAACCCCGTCATTTATCTGTGCTTGTAGCTTGAAATATTTTACAAACTCTTGCTAAGCCAGCCGTCACAAAACTTGAGAGGGTTAAATTACGCTAGATTTTCCACAACCGCCAGGAACAAATCATCTGTGTAATTTACTGTCCAAGCTGCCTGAACATACTGTCAGAGGAGATTCAAGTTGAAGTTTATTCTTTTACTGAAAAATACTGTTTATTTAAAAAAAAAATCACAAAGAATTTAGTTGGAAGAATTTAAATACATTTTGATCTAGTTCAATATCTTCTTCTTCTCCTTTCGGCATTTCCCTTCACGGGTCGCCACAGCAAGTCACTTTCTTCCATCTAACCCTATCTGCTGCATCCTCTTCGGTCACGCCAACTATCTTCATGTCCTCCTTCACTGTATCCATGAACCTCCTCTTTGGTCTTCCTCTAGTCCTCTTTCCTGGTGGTTCCAAATCCAGCATCCTTCTGCCGATGTACTCGGTCTCTCTTCTCTGCACATGTCCAAACCATCTCAGTCTGGCCTCTCGAACTTTATCTCCAAAACCTCTAACATGTGCTGTTCCTCTGATGTACTCATTTCTAATTCTGTCCATCCTGGTCACTCCCAGAGAGATCTTCAGCATCTTCATCTCTGCTACCTCCATCTCTGCTTCCTGTCTTTTTCTCAGTGTCACTGTCTCCAGACCAAACAGCATGGCGGGTCTCACCACAGTTTTGTATACTTTTCCTTTCATTTTAGCTGAAACTCTTTCGTCACACATCACACCTGATACTTTTCTCCACCTGTTCCAGCCTGCTTGAACACGTTTCTTCCCCTCTTTTCCACACTCTCCATTGCTCTTGACTGTTGATCCTAAGTACTTAAAATCTTCCACCTTCTTTATCTCTTCTCCCTGTAACCTCACTTTTCCATTTGGATCCGTCTCATTCACACACATGTACTCTGTCTTACTCTGACTAATCTTCATTCCTCTTCTTTCTAGTGCAAACCTCCACCTCTCCAGCTTTTCCTCCACCTGTTCCCGCCTCTCACTACAGATCACAAGTTCAATATAATATTCACAAAAAATCTAATTGAAAGAATCAGAGATTTGTTTGAACCTTGTCAATAGCTAAAAATATGTTCAATAAAAGCTTAAATAATTTCTGTGTTTGTAAGTTTTTAGGTCCTACCTTGGCCCAATCTTTAAAATTTGAATAAAATTGATCAATTCTTGACTGAACTAAGACTTGATTTGAGAAATAAATTGTATTTTGTACAACCGATAAAAGAGTTTCATATGTTTTTATTTTGTGACAGTACTTTGTGGGCTATTGAATTCACCGCAAAATCACTGATTGTTGATTTAACCCGTAACATATAAAAAAGGGGCTGACAGCAAGGTTAGTTCACTATCTTGAAAGCTACATGTTAAAATGAGGAATCAAAAGGACATGTGAACCCTCAAAAAAAAATTCAGTTTCTACAATCAGATTACAGTAAGTTTTTTTTAATAGTGTTTGTATTAAGAATTCACTTTGTATCTAAAACATTGCATGTAAAAACTATTACCAACACTCAAAGTTTAAGACATGCAGAAACCGATGAATACAAAGTAGTTTAGTCCCTTCGGGAGTGACAACCAAAAGAGATGTTTCTAAGAGTGAAAGGTATCAAATACTATCCCTGCAGTGTTTCATGGAAACATCTATTGTGTGGTTTAAAGTAGATAAAGAAAGATGAATAGCTATTCAAATTTATTGTATGAGTCAAGTGTAGAACTGGAGGAAAATAAAACCAGCTGTCTTGGCATTACGTGAAAGAAAAATGGATAAGAAAAAAATGTCATCTTTTGTAACGTAAGTCCTGAGACAGCTGCAAAAGAGAGTGAAGAGGTGTGCAGGCAAATGCTAACTTACAAACTCCAGTGCGATGTGATGGGTGTGTGGTCAGCAATGAAAACAGAAAACAGACTTCAAGAAGAGGTGGGATTAAATCGATCAATAGGATTGAAGCAAATAATGCCACATCTTCTCCCTTGTCTGCAGTTTCACAAAACACATTCTTTGTGCTGGCTCAAACCTCTTGAGTGTCATCTGAGTGTTGGTTATGAGGATAAACACAACCTCATCAACAACCATCCCCACATCAGCACACATTGAGACCTCTTCTTGGGCTGTCCCAGTAAATTCAGAAGTTCATTTCAGGGCCCAAAAATGCCTGAGGATGTTTTTAGCTTTGCGGGGTTTGAGTGGAAGAGTAAGTTTTGGTCTTCTCCAGGCAGCTGTCCGGATGGACTCGGTGCTTGGTTCCTGCTGGATCTGGCGTCCTTTGACCAGTGTCTTCTGACCTTAGAAGCCTGGCTGGGACCTGCTTTTGCTGCCATCTGGCTGGGTGTATGACTACCCAGTGCGCAGGCAGCCAGGTGCTAGCTAGACCCTAGGTCTCATGACCCAAACTTTTACCCTCACTAAGGCATGAATGAATAAAGGCATGGCACCCGTTTTGGGAAACTGTCCTTCTCAGAGTCAATATGCTATCACCACGCTTCCTGGTGATCTTAGGTGCTCAGGAATACTTAAGGTTATTTTCAGGCTCTCAAAGAAGATGTTGCCCCTTTAGACATGGATGAGATGCTTGCTCTTGTTATGTATTAATTTGTTCTGTCTTCTTGTCTCCTCTTCTATTCTGAAATTTCAGAGCGCTCTCTGTTAAATATCTACATACATTTAATGCATGACACTGGGTTACGAGTAACGTTTGAAAACATCACTTTTTCAAACGTGGGATCAGTCTTTGCATTCAGCTTCTTTTCTCATTTCTCTCTGTTGTTAGTTCTGACTTAAAACCTTTTTCATCTTCTGTCTTATTGGCTCCAGCAAAGATTGTAAAAAGGAAAAGATTTAATAAAATATCTAAGACTACTATAAAAAATGAAGAGAAGTTTGGTTAAAAGTAGTGCTTCCTGCTAGACCATCATCCTGCTGCTGCTAGGCTGGATGAAATAATAGAGGAAAAAAAACTAAATATGTACCTTTTAAGAAACCTGCATTCTGCTGGGATCAGAAAATAGACGCGATCCAATAGATTGACTTGAATCTCCAGTCAGAGGCTTTTTAGCTCCTGTTTAATTCTACGTAATGGTTATTTTTTAAATTTTTTACCCACTCTAATCATCCCTCACTGGGGACATTTGTGTACTGCACTCCTACACCGCAGCAGGCTGCCCACGACGGCGCCAATGGTGGGAGAAATGGGGATTAGGTGTCTTATCTAAAAACCATAGATGTGCACTCAGTGGAATATTGTTATTGAGGAAGGACACTAAAAGGTATCAACCGTGCAATTCTGCACAGTTCAACAACAGTCTCTGTAGTCTCTAAAAACACTTGATAGGATTAACACACAATCGAATACTCCACACCATCACTGTTGGGGCTTTATGTGAGGTCTCATTATTTATTTATTTTTTTTATTTATTTTGAATTACTCTATTCATCCCTCACCGGGGAAATTTGTTATTATGTCATTATTATGTCAATAAATTATGTCATAAATTATGTCATTTGTGTCAACATTTACTCTGCTGCTTCATCTGTTGGCTTCTCTACTCTTCAACCAGATTTTGTATTATTCTTGGTTGGACTCAGCGAGTCTTGTTCAGACACTATGAGGCCCACTGGACACGTTTTATTAGTCACAACCGGCTTGCAATGTTATATTTAGCTTTAATAGATATATTTCACACTCCGACAAAAAGCCTCAATATGTTCCATTCATTTTTCTCTTTGATTATTTTTTTCTTCTTTGATTGCTCTCCAGACTGTTTCGTAGGACAGATCAGTTTGTCATGTCACCAAAAATACATCTCAATAAGCAATCAAAGCAGATGTTTGACCATCTTTGTCATGTCTGTCTCAGCTGAGTAAGCACTGTATCAAAATCCCCAAATTATTTCTGAATGTGCGCAAAAGGCCCAAATGGGCTATTCTGAATTTCTAGCTTGGTACACTTCCAAACCATGTCTCATGTTCCTCATACGTATCCACACCAAGGTCAGAGGGGAGAGCAGAGCCATGAAATTAATCCATACAACACGGTTCCACTTTATTAGACCTGACAGCTCTGTAATCCCACATTGGCTCCCTGGTGCCACAGCTCAGCAGTGGACCATACAGCAGAAATGATTACTGTTAAAATGTCACACCACTGTGTTAACAGGTTTTTAAATGTGCTTTTTGTCTTTACTTTTCGATTGAAAAAAATTCCTCCTGAGGAGAAAAATGTTAGGCAAGAGTCTAGAATCATTGGCAAAGCAAACAAAAGGTTGAACATGTAAAAAAAAAAGTAAAATTTGCAAGTTATTAAATCAACGCACCAGACAGAGGACTGAAACACACAAATTACTGTTTTTCATTTATACTTTATTGAAAATGAGCTTTTCATAACTAATATACTGCCTCTTGGTTTACAAGCAGTGAGGATATAGAGAGTAATACTCTAATACATCTTTTCAAAAATAAAAAGTGTGTCCGAAGCTGCCTCAAAAGAAATGTCTATCAGGTATTTCACATTGTCTTGGGGTCAAAAGCAAAAAAAAATAAAAATCAATTGAACTAATTCATCAAAACACCCACAACAAGAAAATATCTGCCTTAAATGTATACTATCTAAATTTTTTACAAAAATAAAAGAACTTACAATTACCACAGACGTCTTTGTATACATTGGACATGAATCAGTTTAAATGAGTTGGACTGCAAAAATTAAACGCTTCCACAAAACTCACAGGAAGAAACCTAAAACCTACTGAAGTCCAATAATGTTTACAGTACATTACTCTTGTCAAAATGAACAGTTAGTAACTAAATACCGATGATGAATTAACCAACTTAACAAAGTTTAATTCAGTTCATCTTGATTTTTTTCAATGGAATGTGGTTTTGTAATAAAATACTTTAATTTTCCTGTGTCTGTATTTTTGGGACACCAATAGCTGATTTGACCACCTATTTATATTAATTAGTGTAATTAAATAAGACTAATGCTCGTTCCTTTGTAATAAATCAGTTGCAAAAGAAATTGTGGAATTATTGGCGGATTGGTTACAAACTGATAACACATAACTACACAGTTATTTTATAAAAGAAATAAGGCCACAGGAGAAGTTTTTATAAGAAAAAAATTGTTAGCAGCATTTGAATCTAATTGAAAAGAAAACTCGTTGGGTGCAGTGAGCGTCCAGATTGAAAGCACATGGTGGTCATTTGGCTCAGTCACCGGTGGGACTTGCTCTGTTGAGGTTCTTGTCATAAGTTGGCTCAGTGGCTGTGTTGACACATCATACATCAAGGTGAAGCAATAAGTAAAAATTAAATGGTTTGATGGGAGCCACCAGTGGGCTTAATTACTATTGGACTCATGTAACCAGTGACAACTACACCGGTTGGTTTATGATCAAAATGTAACTGAGAAGATACAACTCAGTCCTGTTCAAATTGAAATGTGATAGAAAATTCAAGGAGAAAACAAGTTGCAGAGTGTGGTATTCGTTACACCTAATTGTGGTATGTTAGTATAACTCCTTAGAGAAGTGTGTAGGATATATGTTTGAGAATAAATGACTGTATGTAGTTTAGGTGTAGAACTTCAAAATTAGCTTTAACACTAAAACAGCCTTCATTTAGTAACTAATAATCACTATATGATGGATTAAAAGGTTTTACATGATTATGCATGTATAAAAATATAATAAAAGCATTTTTAAGACACATTTGATGACGAAGTGGCTCAATTATAAAAAAAATTGCTTTTTTTTTGCCACCAGGAACTTTAGTTGTATTTTGTGACTATTTTTAGCTTTTTATTCCAACCAAGGACAGGTGTTGGTTTGACAATACTGAAGTTGTATCCACATGCACTGCTCTTCGCAGTGAGATTTTTTTTTTTTTTGATGTAGCATCATTAACAAAGTCTCCAAAACTTCTAAATAATTTCAATTGTAACAAATCTGTGTGTAATTTGTTTTGAGAGAAATTGGTGAATTTTTAACATCAATCCCACATAGTCATAGATGTAAAAACATCTCATCTTGAAAAACAATAATTGATCAAATAAATTGCAAAATACAAAAAACAATGGCTTTGAGGGTTAGCCTCAATACACAGCACCATAACATCAATGCACATTTCTGTGCAGTTTGCAGGAACTTTTCTGTTTATTTTAATCTCACTAAAAGCTTAACGTAATGCTCGCCAAGTTTGATCCGATGAATGATTAAACTGAACAGTTACTTTACCATCATGTTCAGTTCAAATTAGCAGGAGTTTTTGCCTTTATGTCCAGAAAACCGTAAATACGGTTTCAAAGAATGTCACAGAAAAAAAGGTGACTGTTTTATAGAGAACACACAGAGTGGATGTGATGGGAGGAAGAAATGGAAACCAATTATCCACGTTTATGTGATCAAGCATGAATACATTTTTAAGAATGATTTGAAGTCACATGAACATGATCACACTGACTGAAAAATTTCCTTTGGTGTTTTTAAAGATACAAACTGCTTTATTATATAAAATCACAACTGAGGTCAGTGCAGGATTCACCAGCACACAGGTTCTATCTTAACTCATGCCTTCAAAAATTATGCCAGTATTTTTCAACTGCAGCGTGATAGTGGTATAAAAATGAAAGAAAAAAAGACTTCCTTTGCAGACATGTGAGGCTAAAATAATTTCCTATACATACAAAGATCCATCGAGTTAGTTTCATGTAGGCTCAATTCAATAACATACACAGGCTTTCTCTTCTGCCTCCACCATCAGATCATCTATCTGACAATTACATGCATCTCATCATTCCCAGGTGTGGTGGCACTCGGTGCTAGCGTGATTTATCGGAGGTGATAGCTTTAATAACCCAAGTAGATCAGGGGACATGCTTCCATCAGCACAGTTTGGTAGTAAAGTGCTGCTTCTGCAAGCATTCCAGAAATGGAAAGGTACATACAGTGTGGTTGCATACATCCGTAACAGTGACAGAGAGGTATATAGATGTTTGACCTGGAATTTCAGGTTTGGTGGCAGAATGCTTAACCAACATTCCCCAAATTTAAATTTTCTTGTTGTTGCGTCTTTTGGTTTTCTTCACCCTGAGGAGAAAAGTTAAAAGAACATTCTTACTATTTGTCTTTGTCATTCAAATGAGATTGATGACATACACATTTTATTTCAACATTTAAACATATTGCACACATGAGATGAACTAGAATTACTTTTGGGAAAAACGTATTAAATGAAAGCTTCAAGGTGTATGTTAACTAGTGCAAAATAACAAAAGATAACACAACAAGACCTCATTTTTCTCCATGATTATAATAAACATTTTTAAGTTTCCTTCTCTTCTTCTTGTAATCTCATCACAGTGTACAATCTGACTTAAATAAAACCACCTTCACTTGAACCGTTTACACTATGAACTCACTAAATAATGGGACTAAACATTATAATATTGCTCATGTAACCATCATTAGTGCTTTTTATCTGTGATGATGTGTCTGAGATATTGAACAGTTTTGTCAGGTGTCAAATTACCCAGGAATCTTTAGGGAACTTACTTTTTAAGGCATGCACCGCAATTTTGCAAAATGTATGCAATGCACTCAAACATCATATTCAACAAAATCTGATTGTGAATCAAGTAAATGTTTTTAGAGAAGTTCATCTGTTTTTCAGGGTCTCTTTAGTAATTTAAACCATGCTTTCTGTGGAAAAAAAGGAAGAATTGTGGAAAGAATTTTCTGACCTACTTTCTTGTAAATTCATACTTGAAGTCAAGTACTGCAAGGTGGAGACGGTTAAATTCTTTTTGTATTGATCATTGGGCACTAAAAGTTTTGGGACATGTTGTTGGCTTTGAACTTGGCACCTAACTTTTTTTTTTTTTTACTCTGTCTTTCTAACGTTTTTTCTATTAGTATGAGGCCACAGATGGAAGAGACTTTCCTTATTTAACACCAATTTACTTTAAATATGCATTCAGGCCCGATAGATGATGTAAATTTTATTTAAGTCAGCTTAAAAATGATTGCTTTGCTGGGAAATGCTACATATTTTTCTTTCATAGAGTGAGACAAAAGGTTGCTGGCTGCCATGAAGGAGGACTATTTGATAATATATTTCAGCTTTAATTTGCAAAATCTTAAAGCCCATTTCAATGAACAATATATGGAAAATATTCCACTAATTGTTTTCATGTTGTACACTTTAGATGTTTATAATGTTTGAGGAGTAAGAATTTAATCATCATCAGACATGTTGGGAACAAGTTTCATACGGACGAAATTTGTCTTATTTAATTTCTGTGCTGCATTGCCTTGCAGCAGACAGCCACAGGTGCTTTCACCAGTGCTAATGGTGGGAGAAACAGGGGGTAAGGTGCCTTCACCAAGGACACCTAGACATGAGCACAGTTGGAGTTGAACCAGCTTCTCCCGGTCCAAGTGTGGACATTCCACCACTGAGATATTGCCTTCTCCTAAAATATTCGATAGGCCCCAGCAAGGATTGAACTCACGACCCCTGGTTTACAAGACCAGTGCTCTAACCACTGAGCTATGGAGCCCAGTGATTTTTCTACACTGTACTCTACCCCAAAATAGGTATTCTTGACTTTGGCATCACTTTACTCTGATCTGAATGAGGTAGTTCAAGAAACAGTGGGATGGAGGGACAACTTTGCTTGGTTTTTCATTTAATATAAGCAAGCAAAAGCCGTTTAAAGAGTTTCGCTGCTTTTAAACCTGAGCTACTCTGTTGCTGAAGAGCAGTTCTTGATGATAATGATGTGGAAAGTGTCTTTATGGAAAAAGAAAAAGTCTAAATACAACCAAATGTGATAGAACATGTGCACATGGTGTTCTTCTGAAAGTTCAGAGAAGTTCCTGGGTACATTTATGAAACCAATGTCGTGCACATACAAGTGGAAAATGAGTTTGTGTTGTTACTTGATACTAATTGCTTCACTGATAACGACTCAGTCATTTCCATCAGAAATGCCAGCTATCTCAGAGAGTAATCGGAGACTGAGCAGCAGAGAAAAGATGTTTTGAATATGATTCGTAGCTTCCTTGCAAATGACAAACTTGTCTTATTTTTGAGTACAAAAAGAAGAATTTCTTACTTGTTAATGGCGTTCTTCAAGTACTGCTGCAGCCATTTGGTTTCTGGGTTGATGCAAACTTCCCTGTTGGACTTCAGCTTGGCACTGAGGGGGAAAGTAAAGATTAAATGACCAATTAGAAGTCATTTTAGACTTTACAAAAATACTGTGACTTTAAAAAGACACTAGATTTTTCCATAAAAGTGTTTCATTTGTGTGATTATTTCTTTTTCATGAACATATATTTAAAATGACCTTAAATGTTTAAACACTTAGCTGTGGAATTTATATCAAGCCAAAATCAGCAGAGATAAAAACGACATTTCAGAGTCTGATCCAAATTCTAATTGTTCACGTTCTGGGTGAATCCTGAGGGAAATTTACGTCTTTGGGCCTCTTTCTGTAGCTCTACATTAACTGATTGTGTAAGGTGTGGAGATTTTATCTCCTGCATCGGCTGTAACCCTAATCTCACCGTAAAAGCAGAACCTCTCTGTAACCTTAGTAATATGTGACTGGCATTCTAATTAAAGATGTTTTTGTTCCTGAGTCTATACTTGTCTTTTATATGTTGGTGTTTAAACAAGGTATATAACAAATTTAGACATGCTTTATGTTCACAATTTAATCTCCAATTTGTTACCCTTATTGCTATTTTCAAAACGTCCTGTAAATATCCGAATTTATCAGTTGTTTGAAAGTTCCAAAGCTACAAAGTCTTCTATCTTTTCTCTGGCAATAGATCATCAGAATATCTTTTATTTCTACGACAGAAACAAAATCCCAAAGTAATCTCTGAAATTCCCTGAGCATCTCATAATCCACCTATGTTAAACCAGAGGATTAATACTTTCAGCGAGCCATAAACTTTTTTTAAAAGTTGAAATAAATCTTACAGTTCCAACTTTGGCAAACATCTGCTTAAATTCTAACTAGGCGTACACAAAAAATTTAAACAGTTGTTAATTAATATCAACAAGTTAAACCCAAAAAAAGCCCACATCATGTCAGAATAAAATGACATACATTCATCCATATATATTCTGACACATTTAATCTTCTAACCAGAGGATTACAATCCCTAACAGGCTGTCACATGTGTTCAGCACTGCAGGTGAAAGATAGCCGTTTTCTGTTTTCACTCATAGACAGCTGGTGGAGAGACTCACATCACAGATCAGATATGGTGCACGGCTTGTAAAGCTGTCTCTGAACTGCACACTTTACATCTTCACACATCTGACATGAAGCCCATATCCAGGAGGTTAGAGTAGTGTGGTTACATACTTTCACTTATGTTTACATGAGAATTAAATAATCTCACATTAAAGAAAATAAACCTAAGGTATATATTTGCACGTTTCTGCAACCCCCCAAAAAGAATGTTTTACATTTAAGATGTTGGACAACTGCCTAAACATTTTATACGTCTGGAGGAAAAGCAGTGATGGAGGAACATGTCCATAACACCTGGAGAAATTGCCTTTCTCTTATATAATCATTCAGTGACATGTTTGTATCCTCAAATATAACGAAAATACTTCACCCTTTCTTTCCATATGTCGTTCCTCCTTCTCATTTCTGAGTTCGATTAATTACATTTTGTCCATTATCATGACTAAACTTTCATTAGGCTTTTAAATAATATCTTTGCATTTACACTCTACATTTGTATATACTGAAGATATTCTAGATAAGAATAAGAAAAACTTGATTGGACCTACAACGGGGGGAATTGCAATATGCAACAGCAGGAACAGGTGAGAGATGAAAACCCACAGAATAAAAAAGCCTTAAAAATATAAACAGATAAAAATATACATTATGAAAAGGATGGAATTGCCAATATTGTACATGATCAGAGTTCATCATTGCATAGTTCAACGATATCAAAATATTAACATCTAAATATCTAAGCCTTCTAGTGTTAATTAAAATTATGTCCTATTCAAAATGAAAATGGATGTGATTTTACCTAATTAGATCTTTTCAATTATTTAAACATCCTGTCACTAGCTTTTCTAATTTATATAATGTTTGTTAGTCTACAAATATTCTACATAATTTAATTTCTGAAAACATTTAGGTTGTCTTTTTTTTCTAGTTTTTGCCTGTCTGCTTTTTTCTTTTGCAGACGTTGATTTCCTATTGTGTTGAATATATAAAAAAACTATGTTTTTATCCTTTTATCTGATATTTGTTTACTATAACTTTCTCTGTTGTAATTTGGTTTTGATTAAAACACTCATTATTATTCTTTCTCTTTTTATTTTTTTTTTATATATATAAAATTTGTCTGTATTTTTTATTTGGCCTCAGAATATTTTGCTCAGTGGAGAAAAAAAATCTTTAAATTTTTACTTTGGAAAAAAAATTGTGTTGTTAAAATTATTCTATAATCTTATTTCACTTTTTTTTAAATGTTCTTTCGATTCCTGTCTTTGCATCAATTCCTAATAGGGTTCTAGGCCAGTGCTGTTTGATCGTGAGTTAAGGAAGATATTTACAAGAGGATTTGTCTCTGTCAGACACCACAGAGTGAGTTTCAGATCCAACTGAGTAATCTGTGGACAGGGATCGGGGGTCCTGCTCAGCCCAAACATGTGGGTATCACACCTCAGTGACAAAAGGTCATGCATGTGAGTTAACAGCTCTGAGGTGCAGCACCTCACTGTTCTTTTCTTTCCTCCTTTTGACACTCAACTGTAAATTAAACACAATCATCTGTTCCTCCATTGCTCCTATCTTTATAGCTTTTCTTGTAGTTCATCACCTCCAAACTACTTAGCTGCACAAATGTTAACAAATGATTGAACATCTCCAGGATTAAAAATAGTTCCCTTGTCATTAACTCAAAACATGACTCCTAAATACTTCAAACTAAAATGTGACACAGGAGGCCAAACAGATCAGATACTGGATCTGTGTTTGCTTTTCTTCCAGGGATGTCCCCGTCCTCCCCCTCTTTTCATTTTACTACAGATTGCCAGCTCATCCGTTCGGAAGCACTCCACTGTTTTGATGTGTCTCTCTTTATCCTGTTTATCTGTCTGCTGGTCGGGGTGACACACTGAGAGCCGAAACCCTAATTGACTTGGCTGGAATTCAAGAGTCGGAGTTCCATGAGCAGCAGGTAGTAATTACTTCCCAGCAAGTTAATGCCAACGGCATGCTGGGATGAGTGAGATGGGGGATAGAAAGACTGCACATGGTGGGACAAATGGGGAGGATGATTTTTGTGGGGGGAAAGGAGGTGTACTGTTACAAACTTTCTTTTATCTGCATCAGTGGAGATACTGGAGCGGTGCTCTGCAACCTCCCGCCTCAATGACTTCTTGACTCCTCTGTGAGTTTGTGAAGGGGGTTTGATAGAGGTGCTGACCAGACCACAGCATAGTTTGTCCTTTTTGACCTAATGACACTTATTCACCCCCCACTTATACTCTGTCCCTCTTTTTGACAAGCTCTTCACAACCTTTCACCCACTGGGCTGTGAGGTCCTTGGTGTCCAGTTTTCTACAGACAAGAACTGAATGAGTCTTTTATCTAATGTGTTCCAGACGGCTAACATTATAGGTAATACCACTGACGGAAATCAAAAAAAAAAAAAAAGCAGAAACGGGATAAAGGAGGTCAGCAGAAACACAAAGGTAATCACTTTGACCCTTAATCATTGCTTCCTTTACAAAACATAAATGGTCCCCTCGAGCTCTCGCTATTGCTGCTTTCCTTTCTTCAGCTAGATTGTGTTGTTTTAAACTTTCTTTCATTCAGGAAAATATATAACACCACAACACACATGTTTCACAGGCTATTTGAATCTAGTCTTTAATGTATTTTGTCAGAGGGTCAGGTTTTTTGTCTAATTCAGTTTAGTTAAAAATCGTTTTAATTTCTGAGGCTGCACTACAACGAGAAATAATTTATATACGTGGGCTTTTTGAGTGTGAATAAGAAAATAGAAATACACACTAACATGCCTGACTCTTTCATACCCTCTCACTGAGGATGAAACAATATATTTAGCATAACGCAAGCCAGACGACTCAACACCCTGTTCTGATCCTGAATGAGGTTAACATGAGTGTGCTTTATCTGAGGGTCACAGAAGAGACAGCACTTAAGATTTATAAGAGATTGCAAATTTAAAGAAGTTATACACACGTATCTATTAAATTAGCTTGTTAAAAATCTGTGAAAATTAAAATATTTATGCTCATATTTTGTTGCATCGCTAATATCCTTAGAAATGATCTACCCCAGCAAATGTAATATAAATACAGAAATAAAAACTTATTACAATGCAGTTAGTGGATTTTATGTTGTGACATTATTTGCCTTACTATTAAAAAAATTGTTGTAATTTTGAGCACAATTTTTTGACCAAAGTTTTGAAAAAAAAAAAAAAAACTTATTTACTTTTGTAGAAAAAATCTCTTCAAAATTCAAACAAAATGATTCAAAATTCGACAAAGTAAATTATGATAACAACAAGGTTACAATTTTTTTTCTTCAAAATCATTGAATAATTAAAAAAATTTAGAGAAAAAGTTTTTTTTTTTGCAAGAAATTACAGTTTTGAAAAGTTTATATTTTATAAAAAGAACAAAGTGATTTTCAGAGAAGCTCTGACGGCAAACCATATGTTTAAAAGTGCATTTTGATTCTATCAGATGTTTATTTTATGTTCACCTTTTTTTAATGACTATGCCAAAGGCACTCTGTCAGCAAATAAATCCAAACTTAAAATTCTGTGAGTGACACAATCATTTAGACCAATCAGAAAATTATTGCAGGAAACGCGTTTGTTTGAGTTAATCACCTCGGTAATCCTAAACTCATTTACTTACATGACTTGGAAAGGGCAGTTGGGAGTGTGGAGAAACTTGAGCTCCTTGATGGAACGTTGAGGAACGGTGTTGAGTGTGGAGCGACACCAGCAACGCTCAACCAGACTGATGGGCTTTGCTGCTAACAATAACAGAGAGCAAAACATTTATAACAAGCCTAAACTGACCAGAAGCACAATTATACACATAAATTAGTAAAAGCTAGAAAATAATATGGTACAAAAAAAGCCCTGCCTGAAGGTAGAAAAACTCAATGTGGTGTCAAAATGTGTAATTACTTGTACATCTGTGTTCAGAAGAAAAGAAAAAAACATGTTTAATCTACTGTAACAAATCTTGACAAGGCATGGGAATAGATGCGTTTACCTGCTCTGTGTCTGAACAACATGCTCATTAAAAAGAGATTAGCTCTTTTTGACCACTTCTTTCTGTCCTTCACATACACACACACAAGCAGAATTTTAGCTTTTCACTTCAGAAGTGCCCAGGCTGGCCACTTTCAATCAGAAGGGTCCTCTACGTTTCCAATATTCCCCTCTTTCATAAAAGTGCACTCAGGCGCTCAGATGGCATCAGCCGCCTTTGTGAAAATCAACTCGAGCACATTCTTAAAATGATTACGACTCACCCCTGTGGAACATAAATGTGCACCACTAGCATTAAATCTTTGTCATTTTGTAGCTTTTTAAATAAAAAGATAAGGTTTTTTTTTTTTTTTTACTCTTGATTAAATTTCAATTTTTAATTTTTTTTTTAAATTTTATGCAAAAATAATTATCTTTACATTGGCTGCATCACATGTAACTTACAGACCTTTGCTCTGTAATTCAACATGCTACCATTGATATGCATGTGTGGAGTAAAAACCCCAAATGACCTTCTACAAATGGCTAAATCCTCAGTAATATCTGTCTAATTATTCAGGATCTTTTCTCATGCAAACTAAGAGATTATTATGCAGCTTGCAGCACCAGGGCCACAAGCAGACATCCACTAGTATCACTCACTTCCTCTTTATCCCTAATTAGAAACTAACTAGAAGAAAGCAATAAGAAATGACCAATACACACATGCAGACCTGACTCTTTCATTTCCAACCGGCCCCCTTTACTGGGGGTGAAACAACATGTTTAGCATAACGCAAGCCAGGCGCCTCAACACCCTGTCCTGATCTGAATAAGGTTAATATGAGGGGATCTATCAGGGGTCACAGTGGAAGCTGCACTCAAGAATTCGGGGATGTTCCAGTGTTGATTAAATGATATATTAATCTTACATGTTATTTGTAACGAATGTGCAAAAAAATCAGACTCCTGTAATCACATTGTTTTTACATTTTTTTCACATTTGCTCACATTTTTAAAATTTCAACAAATTGACTTCATCAGCTGAGTTTTATATATAGTTTCTAAATTTGATACAAGCCAAAATAACATTTTAAAAATTAAAATGTAGACAAAAACAGCAAGATGTGGTCAAAACTGACCTCTTTCAATAAAATGAAACAGCAGTTTTTTTATTTGTCTTTTGCAAAGTAACTTTAATTGCCTGTAAATCTAGCAGAGAGGTGCAAAAAATAATGGCAGTATCATCATCATGTTATAGAAAAACTGTCCCATAAATGTTTTTGGCAAGAGCTTTTAAAAACTCAAGTTTCAAACAAATGTAAATAGGGATTTGTAGCGTATACTGTATGTCAAAAGATGGATCTCACAGTGGATTATTATCAAAAAAAAAAGAGAAAATCAGTTTTTGCCATACAGTGTTGAGACAGTTCTCCTCATTTGTCAGACTTCAGAAAAGTGAAAGTTATGTATAAAAAACAGTAAGTGAACAAAAGCAACTAAAAGTCTCAGTCACATCATCAGTACATTAATAAAACCTGTACATCAGTACATAATAAACCCTTTTCCGGTGATAAATAAAATTTAAACTAATTAAAGATGGTCTTTGAACTGACCTTCAGAGGTGGGCACATCTGTGACCATGGTTAACATGGCCAACAATGCCAACAGCTTGACATCCATGGTGGCGGCCAAACCGGCTGCAAGAGGGCTACTCTTTTCTTTTTCTCAGATACAATCCAGAGCACAACTGTGGCCGGCGGCTTCGCTCTGCGCTGCGTTAAATCTCCAAATGGGAGGGAGAGAGAGTGTCTAAGCAGAAAGAGGGAGTCCCACTTTCTCAGGAGGAAGGAGAAGGGGGGTCCCAGCATGAGACGAGGTGAGAGGAGGGGGGGCAACAACAAGTCAGGAGAGACTTCCTTGATTGGGAATGTGTTGGCTGGGAGTCAGGGAAAAAGTCTGAGGGTAACTTTTTCTCCTCAGCATATTTTGATTTTTTGGTCTTCTGTTCACTCGAGTTTTTTCCCATTTGTCATCTGTGGATCTTTCTGAGTCCTTCTCACATATATAAACACACAAACCCCAGCAGGTAGAGTAAAAGCCTATCCATCAGTGTGTATTGTGATAAGCAGAGCTCCCTGCTGCTGGACTAATAATGTTGTATATTTCTGCTGAGCATTGTGTTATTGTTTGCATTGGACAGAGACCCCTACGCGCCCTCCCATCACTACTTCTCTTCACTCAATTTTCTCTTTTTTTCTACATCATTTCGTTTGCTGTCACAGCTTATATTCCCAACACCAGGTTTACGTCTTTATTAGACTCCAGATAAATTTTATTTTCTTCCCTCTGAATAAACCAAATAACAATCAAACTTCACATTTTTTGCTATAAACATAAAGTATTTAATAAAAATAAGTCTGGGGAGAGACTGACAAAGTAAACTTTGATAATGAAAAAGCAGCAGCCAGCTATGACAGATTTAGTCATTAAACTTCTTAAATCATACTGAAGTGAAATGTCATTTATTTCCTCCCATGAAACGAAAACACATTTTTCTTTCAATGCAATGACTACATGATGTGATGAAAAGGATTGACGTGGAGAGAACAAGCACGTCAGGATAAATGGTTGTTCAACTTGATTTTTTTTCTCGACAAATATTTGCACTACCTATTAAAACGACTTTAGAAAGTCTCAAACGTCCCAACATTATTATCGATGTGAACTTGAAACTGATTTGCACTGACAGTCATTTAGAGCAGGAAACACCTCAATCTAATAGCTCTGTCGTCCTGATAATTACTATAAAAATGTTAATTTATCAATAAAAAGCCAGCCAAGAGATTAAATAATAGTTATTATTAATAAATAATAAATGTTAATGAATAATTCTTGTTATGTATGTAATCTAAGTCAAAATACAGGAGGGGAAAAAATGTTAAAAAAAAAGGCCTGTTCAAATTAAAATTAGCTGTTGGTCTCTAAATTAAAATCTCTTTAGTATCATTGTTTTGAGATTAATCAGAGTAAGACAGAGTACATGTGGGTGAATGAGAAGGATCCAAATGGAAAAGTGAGGTTGCAGGAAGAAGAGATAAAGAAGGTGGAAGATTTTAAGTACTTAGGATCAACAATCCAGAGCAATGGAGAGTGTGGAAAAGAGGTGAAGAAGCGTGTGCAGGCAGGCTGGAATGGGTGGAGAAAAATATCAGGTGTGATGTGTGATAGAAGAGTTTCAGCTAAAATGAAAGGGAAAGTGTACAAAACCGTGGTGAGACCACCCATGCTGTTTGGTCTAGAGACAGTGGCACTGAGGAAAAGACAGGAAACAGAGTTGGCGGTAGCAGAGATGAAGATGCTGAGAATCTTTCTGGGAATGAACAGGATGGAAGGGATTAGAAATGAGTACATCAGAGAAACAGCACAGGTTAGAAGTTTTGGAGATAAAGTCCGAAAGGCCAGACTGAGATGGTTTGGACATGTGCAGAGGAGAGAAAGAGAGTACATTGGAAAAGGATGCTGGGTTTGGAACCATCAGGAAAGAGGACTAGAGGAAGACCAAAGAGGAGCTTCATGGATACAGTGAAGGAAGACATGAAGATAGTTGGTATGACCAGAAGATGCAGCAGATAGGGTTGGATGTAAGAATCTGACTTGCTGTGGCGACCCCTGAAGGGAAATGCCGAAAAAAGAAGATCGTTATTTTGCATGAAACAGTACAAGTTTTGGAAAGGCTTTAAAGTTGTGTCCTGGATAGCGTATTCAAAGATCAAGATGTTTCGACTTTCAGCTGACACTCTTATTTAATCTGAATGAAAAGAAAACATCTCAAAGTTGAAACGTCTTAATCTTTAAAAACACTGTCAAGAAGACAACTTTAAAAACCTTTTCTACATTAAATCCCTCCTCGGTGAGTGAAGGATTATACAGACACATTGCAAGTTTTTCTGCTTCACTAGAGGTAGCTTAATTCCACTGCAGGACCATTTAAATAAGGTTTCCAAACTTGTCAAAAGTGTACCTTCAATTTTGTAGCAATGGAAAATCCGAAACCGAAACTTTCTTCAGAAAGAAATCTAAAATTAAAATTTTGTTGTGTGCCAGCTTGCCCATAAGTGTGTATTGTGTGTGTATTGTGTCTGGAGAAACATTTTCTTGTTCCTCTGTTCTGCAACATTATCTCCATCAACTAATGAAACTGGTCATCATGTCTGAACTAAACGCCTTTTCTGTCACCAGTTGGAGTACAGCCAGACCTTCCTTACCCCTGTCCTCTCTCACACACAACCCCCTACCTTGATCAGTAATAAAACCATACACTGCTAAATACTGCCTGTCAATTCATACGTTACAAACCTCCTTCACAGTTTACAGGCTCATTTTGCTGGAGCGTGCTGAGCGAGGGTTCGCAGGTCTGAGGTCTGCTGTCGGCCATAAAACTCAGAGGGTGTTTACTGTTAGCAAGAGAGACTTCCAGTATGGGGGCTATTAACCAAAGGGAGATAATAGACCAACGTATCATTACCTCTCAGGAATTTACTCAGTCTTCTTTTACACAAACGAGACATTTTTATTGTTTTATAACCCGTGTAAGAAAAGTAAGAACAACAGAGAAAAAAATGACCAAAAGATATTAACTAGTTGTGTGGATGAGATGACAAACAATCCTCTAATTCAGTCTGGATGTTTAGGTAGTTACATAAAATGAGGGATAATTGTTTTATTTAATATTTAATTCAATCTGGATGTTTGGTTTATCACAAAATATGCTTATTGCTTCAAAATGTGTAAAAATACTGTACAAACACTAATAAAATACACTACTGTCAGTTTCACTGTGCCACATTAGCACTAACTCACTTTTAAAAAGTCAGCATCATTCTGTCTCTAGAGACAATGGAGCCTGCGCCTGGATGTTCATCTGTTTGTGCAGTGTTGGCTGTGACTAAATAACCCAATGCGGGAGCTGCAGCTCCTACCAGACTTGCTGCAACTGTAATAGGTGGTGTGAGTCATGGGGGGAGCAGTGGCAGACTGACTTTGTCGCCATTTTCGGGTCTTTGTGACCTCGTGCTGGATCTCTTTGTTCTCCTCGGGCTGTTTGATATTAATTTTGACAGTTGCATGGCACCTATAGCGCTCAGAGGTCACTGACTCTTGATCTGCTGCATTGATCTTGCACGACTTGAGATCCCTCTTGCAGACATCTTTGTACCGCAGGACAGGTTGTCCAGTTAGCCATGTTCCTGTGGTGAGCTCCCCATAGCGGATGTCTTTTGGACATACATGGCCCAGCCAGCGCAGATGCCTCCGGGAGAGGATGGTGAACATACTGGACAAGCTTGTCTGGGCTAGGATGTGAGTGTTGGATATTCAATCTTGCGAGGTGATGCCTCAGAGAGATCTAAGGTTACGTAAGTGGACTTCGCAGCACTAAGTTACCATCAATAAATCAACAAACTGCCTAGATCTTAATTATTTACATTGCTGTGTTGCTCAGATTTTTATTAGCTAAAACACAACACAAATATGTTTTTGCTTCCTGAGTCCTAACATATCCCTGCAGAGCTGAAACAGTGCAGTCTGGGGATCCATGTGATATTTACCTGTGTGACAATACTGTCACTTGAATCCCACAGGGGGTCAAAGGTTAGTTTTTCATGTCTCTGTAGAGGATTACAAGCTGCACAGCAGTCTGATCTTTGTTCTGAACTGTTTCTGATAGGCAAGCATGCAAATATGGCTGCCATGGTGACAGAAGTGATGGAGAGCAGATGAGCGTTTGGTCTGGATGGTGGTCTGAATCTGGCTCATGCATACGGACCAACCAATTTATAATAAACTCTACAAATTTTTTTTTTTTTTTTTAAATGTCAGTAATAAAAATCAGATTCAATATTAAGCAAATTTTTACTTGCCCAAAATAAAACTTTGTGTTCTCCTACTTCACTTTCCATCATCATCTGTAGTGGATTTGCTCAATAAAAGAGTCTCAGAAGGAAAAATAATAAACACAGCTTTCCATATTTGACATAAACTTCAACCAAAAAGCAAAATATTCCTGCCATCAAAGCCAGAGAGTTTTCTTAGCAAAGTTTCCGCCTCATTAATCATCTTTTATCAATAGGTGTGTCTTAACAATTAAAACAAACCAACAGGAGTCTGATATTAATGTCTTTCATGCATCGCTGTGTAAAAATGAACCCAAATAAACAGAAAAATCTTTGTAGTGATCTCCCATGTGACCAAAGATTCCATCCGGGGATCTGTGTGAGGAGATCAGCTTCGAGGTTTGGAGTTTATTGTGTTTGTCCAACAGTTTGAGTCTGGTGCCGACTTTTATTTCATGGTGGCAGAACAGATGAAAGGTTCTCCTCCATTGAGCTTAGATAAACAGTAGTTCACAATCACAGCCTGGCCTCAGAATATGCCATGTAAACACACATTAATCAGCATGTGAAGAAATTCTAAAGAGGACCTAGCACTGAATAATAGCAGCTGGGTTGTAAAACGAGGAAAGTGTTGAGTAAAATCTATTTTATGTGTATTTAGCTACCTTGTAGTGTGTAAAAGATTTACAGTCTGATGAGCTGAGATTGGATTTAGGTTTCTCCAGCACTGAATGAAACAAGAAAAAAATGAACTTACTACAATAAACGAGAGGTTTTTTTTTTTACTCTGATGTCTGTGTTTTATCAAGTGTGAGGATGGTGGTGGGGGTTAATTGCGAGTGGGATATGTAAATTTACTACTTGACAACTGCGGCCTATCTTAAGGTAAAGACACAGTCAGTCAGAAAGAATCAATAATTTTTTATTAAAATGTAAAGCTAGAGTGGCCGCCCGCTAGTGCAGTGGTTAACACAGTGGCCTCACAGCAAGGAGGTCAGGGATTTGAGTCCCGGAGTGGGGATGAGCCTCGAAACACTAAATTTTCTGTGCAGAGTTTACATGTTATCCACATATATGCATGCATTTTCTCTGGGTACTCCAATTTCCTCCCAACCTCCAAAAACATGTTAGGTTGATGGGCCGTTACGAAATTGTCTCTAGGAATGAGTGTGTGTCCCTGTAACAGACTAGCGACTTGTTCGGGGTGTACCCTGCCTCTCGCCTGAAATAAGCCAGGATAAGCGGTTCATATGATGAAATGAAACAAGAAGCTGGTGCAGGAGTGGGCAAATCCGGTCCTCGAGGGCCGGTGTCCTGAAGGTTTTCCATATGTTCTCACACCTTCACACCTGATCCTGTTAATTGAGTCACTGTGCCAAATTTTATTGGCTGTTGATTTCACTTTTTGTGCATCAGCTGTAACCAGCTTGAACCAGGAACACAATGAAAACCTTCAGGACACCGGCCCTCTAGAACCGGATTTGCCCACACCTGAGCTGGTGTATTTGGATAAACATGTCCAAGTGCATAGATGGAGTTAAATTCGAATCCATAACAAAAAAAAGTTTCAGTACTGCAAGTAAATATGATTGAAATGTGATGTGTAAGATGCTACTGTGTAAAAAAAATAACAAAGGTATTCTGAAAATGTAAAAATTAAAAACAAATCCTTTTATCTATCCCATGTTAAAATCCTCGCCATGTTCCAAGCAACACTTTCCATGTTTGAACAAGCTAAGTAAATATAGTCACTACACAAACCTCAGAGATCTCAGGGAGCAGCACTTGAATAAACTAGAAGAAACCGCAATTAATGGGAGACTAAAAAGATCCTTTTTAACTTTCTTTTGAATTACGCTTTCTGTCATTTTAATCTCACATTCTCCATTTACAAGTACAGCTCATACAGTCAGAAAGCTATGGATCCCCGGAGCGATAGATAATAAAAGCATTTCCATCTGAATACTTTTCCCTCTTTAGGTAAGAATGCCCTGAATGTGTTTGAAGTTTTCAGCTCCCCTTGCCTGTCACTCTTGCAAAAAGCATCTCAATGACTAATCCAGTTTTTTTGTGTTTGTCTGTGGAGGAGAGAACTTGGCATCACACCAAACACCACTCAACAGATGCCTTTCAAGACAATGGCAAAAAGATGGCCACCCCTCCTTTTCTCCATCTCCTCCCTCCTTGTTTACCGCTTGACAAGCACATTGAAATCCGACTTCCCATTCACATAATTGTCAAGAGCACATTTTGATTGTGACCCTGTTACCATAGTTTCAGCTCCTGTGTGGACCAGAACATGTGTTTACTGTATTTATTAAAAGATGCTGTAAAAGCAGAGGGCGGGCTGAAGTGGTTGCGGTCTTTAGTGCTTCATTCAGGCATGAGATTGTGTGTTTTTAATCACAGACATTTGAAAGTATTTTCCACCAGTATGAATGATCGTCAAGTCTGTGACTCTAATTGGATGGGAAGACCGCAAATGCTCAGTGGCCACAGGCATCTGGTCAAACTAGATCACCGGGAATTTCCGAACATTAGGTTCTACGTTAGGAGAACTTAAATGTAACCTACACTGGGTTTGACCCTCATCTACACCTGAAACTTGGAGGATATTTATAAAAGTATCTTTTTTATTTTAAATCATTTTGATTTCTCTGGCAAACAGAAGAAAAACAGCTGTTTTTGTCATCAATGTTGTTTGAGTTTACATAGATCTGACTGTCTTAACTCTGTGTATGATACACAGCAGCAGATTTAAAATGATAAATCCAAACGAAAATAAATAAATGAATTACTCTATTCATCCCTCACCAGGGAAATTTGTTTGCTGCACTCCTTACACCGCAGCAGGCTGCCCTTTGACGGCGCCAATGGTGGGAGAAGCAGGGGTTAGGTGTCTTCTCCAAGGACCCTAGACGTGCTCTCTGTGGGACACAAACCCGCAACCTACCGGTCCGCGCGCGAACGCTCTAACCACTAAGCTACCGTCTTAGTCAAAAATGAGTCCTTCTTTAAAAATAGGTGAGCTAAAATAACTCCATATCGCTTTGTATTTTCTTACTAATGTTAATAACGTCATTATCTGTGTGATGCAGTAATCACACAGACATAGTAAACAGAACAGTATGAGGTGTGGGAAAATTTGGCCAAAGTTATGGGAAAATTATCTTGTATTTTTTTTTTTGTCGGGGTTCAAAAGGCAAAATAAGTAAGCTAATCAACGGCTGACAAAACAAATAATTTTATTTAAGATTTGAGTGCAGATTGAGGATATAAAACTGCAAAACAGATGAAAATGTAAAGACTGAACATTTCTGTCACTTCACAGATCATAAGTTTCTTACTCAGAGCGTTTCATGATGACTTACGAATGCAAACTGAACTTTCTGTGCCCGTGACACTACACAGAAACTTAATCTTGACATCACTTTTGAGTTTCTTAATAAAAAGATACTTGTAGCAGCAGCTGTATTCCCCTCTGCCTTCATTCTTTCATTCTCAAAACAATGTGTGATTGAGGGGTCTCTTTCAGATCGACAAGTTCAATTTCCCTCACTTTGTGTCAAGTTAAAACTTGGCAGAAACCGTGAGGAATCAGAGGAAAAACGGAGAGAAATAGAAAGAATCGGACCACATGTTCTAGTTTGAAACAACATATGTCTCTGAGGAGCTTTTCAGTCTGAGCTATTAAAATTGAATTAGCCTGTGTGCATTTTTTTCGCTTCGGCTTTGATCGCAACAAATTTGAAAACTGGAGCATTTTGTTGTGTTTACTCTGCTTTGCTCGCGCAATTTAGTGTGTAAAACCTGTGCAGTCATGGATTTTGTCTTTGTGATGTAAATGAAGGATTGTCCCGGAGGGTTTAATGGGATGCATGTCTGGCACATCACGAACAAATGTGTTGGCTTTGGCTCACACTCACACATACCAGTATCCACACACACTTTCACAAATGGCTTAATTCAAACACCACACACAGACGCTGAACAGATCAGAGCAGCTATGTGGAAGACAAGGCTAAATCTTTGAACTGGGACTGAGATGAGGTCATAACCCTGGCAGATTGGCCTGCCAGGGTTAGTCTGAGTTCTCCATACAGCTTCCAGTCTGGCCAAACCACACTGTTTGGCAGGTGGTATTTTCTCTTTTAAAATTGCTAAAGCAACAGCAGCTGAAGTGTTTGTGTCTTTAGCCAGCCTAATACCAAGCTAAACTGCCGAGCTAGTTTAGGGTGTTTTGTTCCAAACCACAATGGTGATGTAGTTGACATGGTTACACAGCTTTTAGTTGGTGTTTTGGTTGAATTTAGAACTATTACTATGATCGATGTGGTACAAATCGCATGTGACTCACATTACTTATTTTTTTTGTGCTTAACCATCCACATTACACAAGATATGAAGCAAATTAGACCCAGATTACTTTAGAAGTTTTTGTCACAGTGTCAGCAAATCGGACACATATTTTGAACCGAAACACCAGTAGTAAAAAAAAAGAAAAAGAAAAAAGTATACATTACCCACTAACTACTTGGAAAAAAATGAATAAACAAAAAGTCAGGACAAGAAATACTTACAGTATGCATGAAATATCATACATTTAAATCTATATTATTTGTCTCATTGTAAAGTTAGTACAGATTTTCAAATCACTTTTAAAATTACTTTCACCACCTCTATCTACAGCAAAAAGAATGATTCTGCTAAACAATGTAAGACATTAACTTTTAGAAAATAAAATCAGCACTGGTTAATCCTGCTTTAATTTGCCAATAAATCACAATTCACCTGAAACTGTAGCTGTAATCATTCAGACCTCCGTGAAGCTGGCCCCTCTTAAAAAAATATAAACGTGTGTAATCCAGTAATAGAGTCTTCATAATGTGAGTCGATTCTTAACTTTTCCTACTTTTTCACAAGTTTGAGAAACTATATAAAGTTCTGAAATTATCTTTAAACATCTTTTAAAACTTTTTCTCCTAATAGTAAACCAATAATCACTAAAAAAATTTTTTTTTGATGGTAGACAAATTTAATTTCCACAGCGGGAGACAATGGTAGAGGAAATGATGATTGAGAAGACCGGTCGCTAACAAGCAAATGTTCTCAGTTGAGGCTGAAGCTCAGTTATTCTTTAAAGGCTGTCTTTAAAGAATAACACCATCCTTTCATATTCATAAAAGGGTGAGACTTTTTAAGCTTCATGAGAAACAAATTTTGACTAGATTTGATAATCCTGCCCCAATACAGTAAGTTCGCTCTTTACTTTTTAAATGTTCAAATCACACATCCATTTTTTTATATAAATCCCTCCAGAGCCCGTAAATGTTACTTTTTTACTCCTTAATACCAGGGATGTATGTCTTATGTAGAATAAGTCTAAAAAAAAAAAAAAGGTCTTTTCATTCATCTCTAAGGATAAAAGTGAAAGAAGGGATTTTTATTGACCCACTAAATCCTCCGTGAGATGGCCACCAGATGGAAAGGTGCCATAAATCTCCACGACAAAAGGAATGTGACAGATCAAAGTCCATGTGTTGCCTTCTTCTTTTAACAGTCACACAGGGTGGGCATAGCTTGTTGTTTTTAATTGCTGCTTTATTAAAAAAAAGTTCACAAAAACATTGGAAAAGTAAAGCATGTAGTACAGCAAGTTTTTTTTTTTTCAGATGTAGAATTTCACAAATAAAAGAGTGAACGCATTCTGAAACAAATCCTTTACAAAGAAGCATCGAATTGTATCTTTACTTTGATGATTAAATAAAAAGTTCCCACGGTAAGAAGAGAAGAAATGTGGTCAGAGTGGAATAATTTGTCATAAATCTCTTGAAGTGTTTTGCTGATGTAGAATAATGTAACTGTGAGGTCACTTATGTAATGTGTTCGAGCCCATTAGAACCTGCCTTTTCAGCAAAGTATCAAGTTATAAATCCAACTGCTTGTCTACTCTATTTAAGCAGACACTAATAAATCTGTTAATGCACATTGCTATTTTACGCAGCACAGACTTCTTTAGGAGTCAATATTTGATATTTAAACATGTTCTTTAACGACATAAATACTGAGCTTTTTGCAAGTACATTTCAGGATGAATAAGAACCGTAAAGAACTTGTTTGGAGACTTGTGGTGCAAAATTATAATAAAAATGTCAGTCAGTCACCTCCTTAATTGTCTATCCTTTACAGGGCTACAGGGGGTGCCACAGCCTATCCCACCGATTCAAAGTGAGGGGCAGGGTACACCCCGAACAGGTCGCCAGTCTGTGGCGGGGCCACACCCATACAACCATACAAACACACAATCACATCACAGGCAACTTGGCACCGCCCAATCAACCTAAAATGCATGTTTTTGGAGGGTGGGAGGAAACTGGAGTACCTGGGGAAAACCCACGCATACATGGGGAGAACATGCAAACTCTACACTGAAAGGTCAGTGATCCAAGCCTCGTAACCACCCGGGACTCAAACCCACAATTTTCTTGCTCTGAGGCCACTGTGCCACCGTGCCTCCTAATAAAAATGTATATTAAAAAATTTGCAAATGTTAAGATTCAAAGACCAGGTTTCATTTATTAATTTTGATTGAGTTCTCAAGGAGCACCTGGAGATGTTACTCACCCACAACCCAATGTATAATCTTCCTGGTAGGATAGCTCTTCAATTAATATTTTGTGAAACCACTTTTTCTGATCCGGGGTGGGTTCAAACACATCACTCTGGGTTGTACACAAAATTTATGTAAATTGAGTCTTTCCTGATTGTTGGTTTGACACTGGACAGTATCTTTGCTCCTTAGCTGAGCTTGGTATGCTTCATGTTTCAGAACGAAATACCTTAGATTTGCTGTCATAAAAAAATTCTTTCACTGAGTAGTTGTGTATTAACTGATAGGTTACACAGTGCCGGCAATCAGCGGCACAACATGTCATTTCTTCTATTTTAGTTTGAAAATCATTGTTCCAGTCCCAGAAATAGATCTAAAATGTGTGATCTTTCTAGTAAATTGCAGTAGTTAAAAACAAGTATTGTTTTGATTTGTTTTAATATTCTTTGCTCTTTGTCGTTGAAGGTTTTCTAACGGGCAAGTTAGAAAACAAAAGGTCTTATAAATACCTTATGTTTTTCTTCCAGATATTAAAAGCTAATTGTTTCATCTTCCCTTGCCTTTCTGGTTATCCCCTTGTTGGTTTTGCTGGAGGATTTTTTTTTGTGAAACAACTCACTGGAACGGATTTTTCCCTCGGTGTGTGTTTTTTCCAAACAGTTAACTGGTTTGTTCAAACTAGAAAGATGTTTATTGGATTGTGAGGTCAGATGTGACACAGTAGATGTCTCTGGTTCTGTTTCCAGATGGGGTTCTTTTGTTTCCATCGATTCTGAGAATGAAGACCATGTTATTTCTTGATCTTCTCCAACAGTCCCTTCATGATGGTGAAGTACAGACCCCCCCAACAGTGAGTACATGCAGAGAAAAGAAAAAAAAAAAAACAGTGCCTCGGTATAGACCCGATACCGGAATTGGTGCAGACCTACGCAGAATGCACTATTTCACCTTTTGATTTCTTGCTTCTCCTTCTCTGTTCAGCATTTCCCTTCAGGGGTCGAGCAAGTAAGTTTCTTCCATCTAATCCTGTCTCTTGCATCCTCTTCGGTCACGCCACTATCTTCATGTCTTCCTTCAATGTGTCAAAAAAATATTTTAGATTATTGCGGACTCTCACTAATTCTCAGTAGTATAAAGGGAGATCAAATCCCAGCGGCCAGCGAGCACGCCATGCTCTCTGCAATCATCTTTTCTCCGGTCTTCTAATCACTTGGTCTGTTTGTTTCTTTGTTGCAATCTGTGTTATTATTATGATTTTATGTATGACCAAATGAATAAATCTGAAGTGAACTGAACTTTCGTTAGGTTCATAATGATACGTAAGTAACACAGTTGGTAAACTGTAAATGAGAGAAACAATTTCCCACTTGATTTTCACATGCTTATTTTTGCCTCTTAATTATTAAATCTGTAATGGATGTGTCATTTATGCAGACAAAAATTGTTCGGAGATGTGAAAGTTGTTGTGTTACACGATGTTTCCCAAGATAAAAGCAAGTACAAACCCTTGCTTTTAGCTTTCAGATCCTAGGAATCTATCCTGAGTTGGACTGCTTTTGTATTCAGAAATGAATATTTGAAATGTAAACACAACATAAACTGTATTATATTTCAAATTGAATGTTTATTTAATTATTTAGCCACCCAGACGGATCTATCTCAGAAATCAATATCAGTATAGAGCTGAATCACCCTTGGGTGATGAGCAGATGTCAACACTTTAGCCATAAAGCTGTTTATATTGATCAGTTTATCATTTATGATGCTTTTAGAATTCTCGTTCTCTTGTGCATCAATGATGGATGACTATACGGATCTGAGTGGACAAGCCTTTGTGGGGACGTTTGCAAACATTGCAAATATTTTCACCCACAATTACACAGACACTTCTGCATTCCATCCGTCTCTTTCACCACTTTTTGTTCATTACACCGTCTTAAAAGAACGCATGGGTCTGGTTGAGGTGTAAAGTCTCAGTGAGTTTTGTTTGATGTGTGTTTAGAAATAGTCCAGCCGGGTATTGTCTGCTGACACACACAAGCGCACATACGCTGACCTCTGACTCTGGCCAAAGACTTCACTGAACAACAGAGCAGATGGTTCGCATTCAATAGAACCTGAAAACAAACTGTGTGTCTGTGTGCGAGCTCACGTCCGTGAAAGTCAGTTAAAATTAAGATTTTTTTAAAAATGTCTTTGTTTCTATTTGAGACCGAAGTGCACATTAGTCTGTGGAATGAGCCCGATTATCTCTAAATCTTTGTTTCCCTAAATAAACAGAAAAGGCTTGGCAATGAAACTCAATACAACTGTTTTATGAAGCATGCATTAACTCCCACAGCTACCACACGTGTGCACACACACACATCCGAGTAGAGTTGATTTGTGTGCAGTGTGTGTTACCCAGTCCCCAATGTATAAAACGTCTGCCTCTTTGGTTGGCATCAGGTATCAGATTTTGATCCAAACCATTAGTGTGTCCATGTAATTAAGTGACTCATGGCTACTTATTGATATCTGTTTGAGAGGCATTACAGGACATTATTTTTGAAGTGGTAAGAATGAGAGCTGTTTATGAAGAGTTTAAATTTAACTGTGTGTATATATCATTATAAATTTTACTTTTCCTCACCAAGTCATCAGGAAATTAACAAAAACTTAAAAGCGAGTCACAAGGGAGATATTCTGAGACCCTTTGAAACATTTCTGAAACACTCTCACATATCCAAAAAGATATATGGGATACTCTTTTGCCCCATCTTGGATCCTATGCTCAGCAGCTTCTATAAACAGATCCAACCAAGTTTCCATTAAATCTGACTGTTAAGCCCCAGAGCACAGAACTATGTTCCTGATGATAATGTGACTAAAATAGTGTCCAAGGATGACCTTGGATCTGCTTTTTGGTGTAAAGTTTCCATGGCGTTGGTGATCCCCAAGGGGACAATGTGGGGAGAAAGTTATGGTAAATGGAACCACTAATGGAACCAAGATGGAACAAATTTATCATAATGTTGGCTTTAAGAAATATTATTTGAAGTTTTCAGATGGACATATGTGGGGATAATAGTAGTATCTTTTTTATTGGCAAATTCCCAGGTCATCTTTTATGAGCCTGCACTACACATAACAGATGTAAAAAAATATATATATATTTTATTGATCTTTCTGGGAACTAAGAATGAAAAGGTTTTCTGACATGACAAAAAAGAAAAAATGAAAAAAAAAAAAAGCCGGATGTCTAGTATGTGATAAGCCAAAAAAAAAAAACTTTCATGAATCAACTTTTTTTTCTCTTTTCATCCAAATATCATAGTATCAACACATTTTACAGCAATTTTATCTTTTCTCACATTCTTAGGAGATGTTCCATGTCCCAATTACTGAAATAAATTCTAGTAAATAAAAAAGTGGGAGGCATCTCATCTGTTTTCAAGTCAGCACTCAGTGTGTAGGAATGAACACCCGTTGACAGCTTAAGTCCATCATGAAGACAAAAGTTACAAGATACGATAAGGAAGTGAAGGATTTGTTAAGTATGTGTTTTAGCTCAACACTTGGTACCTACGTTTTTTTCTATTTTGGGAACATGTTGATATAAAGACTTGTCCTCTATTGAGGGAGAAAAGGTTGAAAAAGGATCTAATGAGATTGAGGAGGCGGTTCCTTTTTTCAATTTCCAAAAAAAAAAACACGCCAAAAACCACTTGGCCTGTTTCAACATTCAAAATAACTTCCTTCAGCATCAGCAAATTTCTGAAATGTTTGCAATGGAGACAAAGAGATGTGTTGTTTTGCTTGTGTGTATGTGTCGAAATGTGTGCCGACGTGTTGCTTCATGTATACCCTGTGTGTGAGTGTGTGTTTGTGTGTGTGTCAGGATGGGAATCTGGTAGACATTATCACCACTCAGCTATGCCCACAACCAGAAGGCACTTCAGTGTGTGAGACAATCACTGCAGGGTTCACAAGGTCACCGCATCAACCGTGCAGCGGCAAACAAAACGAGAGCATGACGGAGTTTAGCATGGGAGCTGCTGCCCTTTCAGACTACACTTACACACATGGAAAAGAAAGAGAAAATAGCTGCCTGGATGACATGGTCCATCTGAAAGTGTGTTTGCACTGTGGGCGTCAGGGTATTTAGGACTCTTAAGTGCACACATTTTGCTGACATTTTATTTCTAGCACTTAACACTGGCAGGTAATTACATTTAATTGCACACCTCCCCACTGTTTGAAAGAAAACCTGTAATGCACTGTAGATTTTTAAAAATGCAATGATTAGCTTTTTAAAAGTAAAATAGATGCATCAGATACTACGCCAAATCTGTCATATTTACTTAAAAAATGAAAGATCAGACTTTAGCTTTTTACTATTACTATTTTTTTGGAGCAGCTGCTGTCTATTGCTTTCTTTCATTTTTATTTAAAAACAAGTAAATGTTCTCGCTTGATGTCATGCATGATGTGCCAATAGACCACTTTAGCATATGGGGCCTTTTTCTCCTAACAAAGCAATGCTGGGGTACATATGGAACTTTTTCATCATGTTTTTTTTTTTTTTTTCAAAATACAGATGTTTCTTCTTATAAATGTTTTAATGACACCTTAAATATAAAGAAGCGTGCCTTTTGTAAATTTCTTTCATTGGAAGTGCCTAGTTAAGGTTCCACTAGACTTTCTGACCGGTTTGTTTTTGCCTGATGAATGCAAGAGAGGTGTCCTCATTCCCATTTTTAAGAACAAGGGAGACATGCAGAGGTGTGGTAACTACAGAGAAATAAAGCTGATGAGCCAAACAATAAAGTTATGGGAAAGAGGTTGTACCTCTACCACTATGGGCAGAGGTTCGATTTGTGATTAGAAGTAAGATTTATGACTTAAAAAAAAAAAAAAAAAAAAGAGGACCACAGAACCAGTATTTTCTTTAAGGACATTGATAGAGAAGTACTGATAATGTCAAAGGGACTACATTGTGTCTTTGTAGATCTGGAAAAAAGCTTATGGATGCTCAGAGAAGAACTGGATGGGGTATAGCATGAAGAAGTCTGGAGTGGCAGTGAAGTATGTCAGAGTGGTGCAGGATATGTATGAGGACATGTAGGAATTAGGTGTGCTGTAGGTGTGACAGAGGAGTTACAGTAAGAGTGAATTGGGGACTGTGTCATGGATCGGTTTGTGTCTTTTAAAAGAAAAACTAAAGAATGGAATAATTTGGAACTGACTGATTTCACACTTGGTAAATTTTTAAAAATTTGCTCTGAAAAGAACAGGAGACATTACAGCTACACTGTCTTTTATCTCAAGCATTGATTCACATTTTCAGATTTCAGATTTAGATTTATTCATTTGGTCATACAAATTTAACATAATTGTAATAATAATACAGATTGCAACAAAGAAACAAATAGACCAAAGAAAAGGAATAGGCTGAAGCATGGCTTATATGTGCCTATCCCTATTCATCTGTAGACATTTAACTGAACAGCATTTCTACAATCAAACAAAAATTAAATTTACAAAGTACACATCTCCAATCAAACAGAAAACCACAATAAACTTTACATTATCCTCTTTTCTCTCTTACTTTTAACTTACTTATAATCACTTTTATATTTAAGATGCTGTTTAAATTTTAGGAAAGAAGAATATATTTTAAATTCATCACTGAGTTCATTCCATAATTTTACTCCAACAACAGAAACACATCTTGATTTTACCAAGGTTCTTACTTTAACACGTTCAAAAATATAACATCCTCATAAATTATAAGTCAATTTGTGTCTCTATGTATTTTATTATATTTAATCAACTTCTGCACAGGTTAACATTGGGTTTACAATGTTTGTTTTTTTTTTCTGTCACAGGTTGAAAGGGACACACTGATCATGTACTCGGTAGGATCCAAACAAAGTGAAAGGATTCTCCTGCTCACATAGTACAAGTTAAATGCTAACTAACTTGGTGGTAGCTTTTGTCAGAGTAAATGGGAGTGAATAACATATTTTAACATGAAGAAAAATGTTGCTGTGTTCCTTTAAGTTGATCAATAAAAAAGGGGAAAGGTCTCACAAAAACATTTTATTAAACAATTATATTTAGAAAATCTCTACACTGTTGCATTTTAAGAATGAATGATAGATACAAAAATGAATGATTTCACGAAATAAATTACTTTGATCAAATAGTCTCTAAATATGATCATCTAATAACGTTTGAATAAATCTTACAAAGTAGGTCCAAAACACTTAATGGGAAGAATCCAAATAAAGAATTTATTCAAAGAAATAAGTGTTAATAAATCCAGAAGCCAAAGTTCAGTTTCTTCCTCGGAACCATCCAACCATAACAGAGAGATAGCAGAGTTGAAAGTTCGTATTAGAAAATTGAGACATTTTGGTTGCATCATTATATTTACACGTAAAATGTTCACATGATCCAGAAAGCACATTTGCTTTAGGTTCGCACGTGCATAATGCTTAATAATTTCCTGAACGGTATGAACAATTTTTAGACTTGAGAAAAATTATGCTAACTTAAATTTCAACTGAAAGCACATCATTTAAAAAATATATTTTACTAGTTATAGTTTAATTTGATTAATTTAGAAAATCTCATTACCTTTTTGTTCAGTTGTGATTTGAAGATAAGACATAATCTCCAATTTATGACTTATTACTCTGCTTCAGGTAAGGAGTTCACTCACAATTTTTTTCTTTCCATTTTGGCTGTCATGCCCATCTTATTCATGCTTCATTAACTTTCATTTCTTCCTAAAACACACCTTGTAAAAGAAATGAGCTCTGAGAAAGCAGATGGTAAAAAGAATTTTCCAAACAAGACTGAAGCAACGGGCTCCAAAGGGCTTTTAGTTTCCACACAAGTAACAAGACTTCAGCTAATTTATGGTACAGTTTTAGTCAAACTGAACAGGTTAGGTAGTCAAACAGCAAGACCTGCTGCCAAGGTGGAGGGAAGACTTCATCTATCCAATGTGAGCCCAGACTGAAATATGGAAGGACATGGAGCTTGGCGGGGCGCCAGGACTTGCTTTACTGTTTATTTACACTCCTGTTTAACAAGCTTTATGATTCATAAGCCAGCACTAACGGCTTTTATGGGGCTAAATATTTATGTAAGTTAGACCTAGAGTCACAAGTGAGGAAACTTGGACAGAGCTACATTCACACAGAGAGAGCGCTGGTCTGTTTCTGACCAAGAGCCATTTCTCATTATGAACACGTGGCCCCAAAACACCTCAAAGCAGACAACGGAGATTAACCGCTGATGAATAACTATAACAAAAAACTTTGTGATGTGTGTGAGTCTGTGTGAGAAAGACAGCAGGACAGATGGAGAAAAAAGACTGAGAATGGGATGTTTAGGTAAAAATGGGTAACAACAAAGAAAAAGAAAGAAATGTCAGGGGTTTTAATGGAAAAGAAGGATGACCCATGTGTGCAGAAAAAGCTGGTTGGGAGTTAAGTCTTATGAGTTGTAGAAAGCATAAATGATGGAGTTCCACTCTGAAAGAGTGATGGTGTCTCCCCTGGTGGCTTCATAATTAGCTCAGGAAGCTCTGGTTCCCATTATCACGGCTTATTCCTCTGCTGCACAACACCATGACATATGTAGGAGTGGATTTGAGTATTCGGACCCCTCAGGCAAACGATTTATGGGACACTTGTTCTGTGCCCTTCATCCCTTCTCCAGTTTCAAATAGTAGCACAGTTGCCAGATCTAGTGATAGAAACAAGCCACAGTGACCATGGAAAAAAGCCAAAACTAGAGGACTGTCACTGATCCATGAAATGTGGGGTTTACGTCTAACATCAGCAGCTTACAAACCAATGGTCTTAGATTTGAATCAATTGACTGTGATGGTTTAAAAATGTAAATTGTTTGTATTTAAGATTCTAGTTTGAAGAAACTACTTTGATCAGACATATTCAACACCATCAGCACCAATCATTCCCCTGATTATATGAAATGTGTTGATACACTTTAATGATTGGGAAATATCCAGGTATGAGTCATTTGAGGTTTTTGTAACCCAGTAACATTCTGAGATCAACCCTTGCAAGGCCCAATTGTGATGACCAGGGTGAATCCATTTGAAACAAATCTCCAAACAGTATTACCTCTATAGTTTTTTTTTCAACAAGGAGTGTAAAGATCAGGTACATAATAAGTTAATCAACATAAATTATGGAGAAAATAAAAATCTTGCAGTTGGTACAAATTATTGCAAATATTTATTTTTTGTTTTTTTAAAGGTCTTGTTCTGTCAAGAGAACTTTACCAGGTTGCTCACTTAACAAAAACTGATCGTGGTCAAATTAAATAAACATTTATTTTATGTTGACTCAAAAATAAAATGAATATAAAACTGATATAAAATGCTATTTATTTTCTTATATTGTTTTCAATCCATTATTGTATCTTTAACTGATTCATCATGATTCAAACTGTAATAAAAAGATTTAAAAGATTGGGGAAATGGTTTAATTTAACAGGCATATTTATGAAGCAACACAAATTGTTCAGACAGAACTTTTTTGAAATACAAACTGTTATTCTGCGACATTTAATAAAACTGGAATTTACGTTCGAAACCTTCAGTCATTCTGGGTTTTTTTTTGTTTGCTCAATTGTTTTTTGCTTTTTTTTTTTTTTTTTTTTGGAAAAAAAAACACATTTCTGCCCCAAACATTTCAATCTGTTTGCTGAACAAATGTGTAGTCTTTTTTTCCTGATGTGTCTAGAGGCATAAGCTCTACAGTAGACATCTATCATTGAAGTGTTCTTCTCTTTTACACATTTCTCCTTTTTAAAATGAAATGAATTATGTTCAGTTTAGCATGAGCCAAACAATCCTAAACACAAGCACCAACAGTGATTCTCTAATAACCACTCCCTCTGTGTGTGGAGGGCCAAGAAAGGAAATCTTAAAAAAAGATCAGGTAGAAGTTGGACAGTTTTTAGTGAAAAAGCATTTTAGATATTACATTTTTTGTGTGTGTGTGTGTATTTTATGTGTTCCTGGAGTTTTTAAACCAATGTGCATTTATTAGGTAAGAAATTAAAACAACAGAGATTAATCTGTATTACCCAAATTCGTTAATCTGTCTTATTATTGGTTAAGGCTCGATCACAAAGTTTCAATTTAAAGCTCTCATTTGAACATTTTAAGGCACCTAAAACACTTTTTTTTGTATTCTTCCACATGGAGAAAATTAGCCACTTCACCTCAGAAGAAAACCAATAAAGGCTTGAGTCTGTCCAGATCAGCACTGAGCTCACCATGTCCAGAGACAAAGACATCGGATTCTATAGAAACCTCCATTGAGGATGCTGGTTTTGTTAAATTTCCAGACAAACTGCAAACAGGAGTTTTTTTCTGGACGTCCTTTTCAATTCACATTTTCCCCTTCACACGAGCAGACAGCCATCACACAAAACCAGTCTCGTTCCAGTGGCCGAACTCCAAAAGCAAAGGAGCTCTCACTGAGGAGGTAAGAAACTAAGCAGGAGACTTAATTTTGTTTAAGAATGTGGTCAACTTTAATGCATCTGTGTGAAAAAACCTATAGTGATGTTCGAGCTTTTTAAGAACGTCTTTAGGAATTTCTCAAGCTTCATCAGTGTCTGAAGACCAGTATAGGTTAGCCCTTCAAAGACTGTGTGACAGGTTGTGTGTAAGGTTGCGGACACAATCGCAGGACAGTTGCAGTTTTAACAGGAAACAGATTATTACTTGAAATATCTCCAAAACAAGAACAAGGTACTAAGAACGGTCATAAAATATCTCCAATCCATATACTGAGGACAACCTGTAGTCTGGTGGAAGATATAAGCGGACAACCAGGCAAATAAACTAAGACAAGACACACATTATATAAACTCAGCAAGGGGAGACAGTAAGACGCATGCGGGACATATCAGGAAGGGAGCTGGCAATCACCAGAACAAAGAGAGACACAAGAAGGGGAACTTGAGACATCTAAAAAGAGAGGAAAGTCAGCATTACAAAATAGAACAGGAAATACACCTAAAGTATAACGAACTGGCTAAGTGTGAAATCCTGACACTGTGTAGATGTACATGAGAGACAAGTACTTTACACTGCAGGTAAAATCAGCAACTTAATGTGGTGTTGTACGGGGTACATCACTGTGATGTTATTTAGTCATTTAATAATATAAATGAATACATTTTATGGCAAGCTTGTAATCTGACTTCAGTCCATTTCCAAATTTGCCGAATGTTTTCATTTTAATTCAGCTTCCTTTTCCTCAATCTTTCTTTCTTTCGGAGTATTTATTTTTCCTTTCCTACTATTTCTTTCCACCACTTCTCCAACATGCAAGTCTGTCCCTTTATCAGGTCGGGAGCTTTATCCTATCAGTGAATCCCAATGAGCTAAATCTCAGGTCACATTTTCACCAACCCTTTCTCCTCCCCCTTTGCTTGTATTTAATAGTCATTAACTTTTACGATGAACATATACATGCATTTTATTCAAGCAAAAATTCAGCCAGAAAACATAAATGAACAAATTAAACAGTCTTCACCATTAAATGAAATTTAATTAGAAACTGATGATGGTCATCATCTCACCAGCTATCTCTTGTCTTTGTGGCATCTGATCTAAATTATAATCAGAGGAAACTGTAAATATTTAACATTCCTATCCCCCTGTGTCTTTCTTTTCTCTATCCAACCTCATTCTGTCTATTTTTTGTCTAATTTACTTTGCTTTCATCACTTTATCTGTTTCTTCTTATCACTCCCCTAAACAGTTAAGTGTTATTGAAGAGTTTTGATTTGCTGAGAAAGTGGTGAGGTTGCAGTCCTCTTTTTCTGACCCCTTACAAGTTGTAAACCACAACAAAAGAATTTGAGATGAGAGTTATGGTCCACTTAGTGGGAGCAAAGGGTCAGCTGTGGTCCGAGCACGTAGAGAAAGTCATTTTGCAGGTGTGCCGTGTGTTTATGACCAGTTTAGGTTGTGAAGGAGTGAAATATTCCCAAACAGCTGAGGCAACTATGGGTTCCTCTCCCTTGGTGGCACTACATGCTCTTTTAAATCTCTCTCTTTATATATCTTTATATATGTGTCTATACATATACATTTTTTTTCAAGTTGGTCAAAAGAAAATGTTGACAGCTGCTTTTTGTTGCAGTATGCTTACAGCTAAGTTAGAATGTTTGTTTGTTAATTGTGCTCTAAATGTTTCTGAACTGAGAAAATATCGCTTGAAATTCACACCGTCTACAACATTCCTCTTCCATATTTTTACATCAAAATTAGAATTTTAAAATTAGATATTAAACTTGCAAAGATGCTGCTTTGAAAAATCCCTGAACCGGGTTTACTTTCACATATGAGGAAGGAGCCTTTTAGAGAATCGATAGATTAAACTTAAAATTAGGTTTTGAAATACCCTTTAAATAAAAAAAATAGGATCTTCAGTGTGTGTTCTAATATTTAGAGAAAGCAAACAGTTTGTGAATAGCCTGCCTGTTCTGAATAAATCACCCTGCTACTTTGTTTTTTTTAGAACATATTCCAAAGGATTCACTTTGATTAATTTATGTTAAATGTTTTGAATATGGCTTTATATACTCTTAAATTATTTAAACCAAGTCTAATTTCATCCTCAGTTTACTATTATAAATGATCTAGATTCAAAATAGTTGGGTTTGGATTTTTGGAGACATTTTAATAGCAGTGTGTAATTTCATTAATTTATTGAATGTAGAGACAAGGTTGTCTTTCAGTGTTGATTTAAAAAAAAAAAAAAAAAAAAAAGCATTTTACAATGTCTTCATTGTTTGATTTCTGGGGGAAAAAATACTTCACTCGAGTTTCGTTTTAACTTGAAACAAAATCTACAAAAATATACACTCTAGAGTGAATTTTATTGGAAACAACATTGTTGGAAGACTTTTATACTTATAGATCTATTCTGCACATTAATCAAAAAGAAATTAGTCATGTTGTTTCTGTATTTCTTAGATTTATATGAAAATAACTGGCTTCTTGCAAGTGTATGTCTTATGTCAACACATCTGTTGCATCTCCGGCCATCCAGGACTGTTCTCACTTTTGTTTCCAAGAGAAAACTGAATATCATTTTAAACAAATAGTCCCTCAGTGAGGCCCAATTTTTTATTTTTACAGCTGCACAGAGGGTAGGGGAACATCCATGAGCAACACAAGCTCATTTAAGCACTGAATCATTGCTTTCCTCCAAGTCCATTAGACAAAAAGGTATTTTTCCACTCATAAAAGAGAGCATTAAATTGACCAGTCACACAAAATAAACAGGTAAAAGGACTTCCGATTTCAACACCAGTTGTGGACATTCAATCTTCTCAAATCTTACCATGAGGTGTGTGCACAATTTAAAGAACTTTGTTTCTCCAGGCCTCTTCTGTGGGTCAAGGACGTGTTACCTGTCCAAATGACATTGGAATAAGTCCAACTAATACAGAGTTTAAAAATGAATAAATGATTTTGTTTTTAGTTCATTTGGTATCACACCATGTCAAACAGAAATCCTCTCACTCTCTTAAAGTTTATTCAATTTTGTTTGTATAAACCAATATCTTAATATCCCAGTAAATTGAGAAGAAAAAAAAAACATTTGCACAGAATTCAGTTTTAAGTTAAACAATAATTCTTGAACAAACAAACAAACTCAGAGCATTTGTGTCCTTACACCCCCTTAATCCCAGAAACCCTGGAGTTAAAAAAAAGAAACCTCATGGAGATCCACCTGAAGTAGGGATCCCACAAGCAATGTTCTAGCACTGTTAATTAAATCTGAGCTAATCTAACTCTAAAGCTATATATTTGAAGTAAACAGTAGATAAGCTTCATCTTGATGGGAATGGAAGCTGGGGGGAAAGTCAAGAGTTACTACTGTACTGTTGTAATTCAATCTGACAATGCCCATGACAGGAAAACCGATGATCTATGCTCTCTTTTCTGATTATAAATTTTTCATAAGCCAGTATGTATTTAGTGTTGTTTGCACTGTACTATCTTATTCTGTTTATCCATGGTTTGCAGCAGAGATGCCCAGATTTCCCTCACTTCAGTTTAAACAATGGCTCTTCCTGGAGGATTCTGAATATGTTAAAAGGCCAGCCGTGATGAAGTTTGTCATACGTGTTTTTGGTTTACCTCTAGAATCCCCCTGTATGAATGTGCCCAGATCACCTCACTTGTGAAGTATCTGGGAGGCATCCTAACCAGATCCTTAAGCCTCCTTATCTGGCTCCTGTCAACACAGAAGAGCAGCAGCTCTACTCTAATTCCCTCTCAGGAGGGAGAGGGAATCAGAATGAGAGTCTGGCCACCGTGCTGAGGAAGCTAATCTTGGCCACTTTATTTACAATCCTGCACATAACCCACATAAGCTGTGACTGTAGGTGGGGATCAGAACATACAAAGACAGACAACTAAATAAAGAGCTTTACTAAGTACCTCAGCTCTGTCTGCAAGACTACAGACCAATATTGCGCTCTAATCACTGTGGATGATGTACTAATTTGCATGTTGAGCTCCCACACCATTTTTCCCTCAATTGTGAACAGAGACACAGATATTTGAGCTCATATAGTTGGAGTACCCCACTCCTGACCTGTAGTAGACATCCCATACTGCCCACTTCCCTCTCAGCAGGGAATCAAGTCAGTAAGAGATGGCAATCATTGTCTGATTAAACTAACAAGATCACATCATCTGCAAAAATTAAAGAGCTAATCAAAGGAGTCCACTGACCTTGATTCCCCACAACATCTAAGCTGCACCTAGAAATTCTGTCCGTTAAATTAATCAACAAATTAACTATGAAGTTTGGTTTTGTGAAATTAAATTCCCAAATGCCAGGGCTCAACCATCACAGCCTGGCCATAAAATTGAAACCATGCTTCATTTTAAAAAAGCCTTCAACTTTTTCTTATATTGTCTTTCTTGATCTTGAATCACAAGGTCTTTGATTGAAAATTTAGTCAGATTTACCCACGAAATAGCAGCAAAATATACTTAATTTTCTTTTTGACAAAATAAGGTGGTGAAACCACTGTTCGAAAAACTGCCCAGGGAACATCTTGAGATCCCAACAGACAAGATGTACGTGGTAGCCAGGTTGGTGCATGACAGTATCTCTGCTCAATTTCATTTTATCCTGCCAAAGTCAGTGATTGCAGACATGAGCTTATGATCCCAGAAAGCAGAAAAGGTCTGGCCAATCAGCAAACAGAGAGGACATGAACACAAGCATCCGTTTGGTCCATGTTTGTAGTTTGGTAACTGAATAAAGGAGATGAACCATGCTATACAGTTACCGTTAGATTGAAAATTTAAAGCCACAACAAAGGCAGTGTTTAGAAAGTTGTATTCTGGGGAAAGACATGGTTGCCCTGTTGCTGATGGGAAAGTTTGTTTTTGTGCTCTGCTTTCCAGATTACAATTTTTTTGGACATATTGTCATCAACCTGACCACAAAGCAGTGATTGGTTACAATGAAAAAAGTACCTGCCCACGATGAAGCGATCAAACCCCATGCTCCATTTCCACTAAGTAAAAGAAACAGTCTGGCCATGAAAGTGGTAATTCTGGAGAAAAATGTTTGGACTTTTTTGCTTGTGCTGAAACCTCCATAACCTAAACTTTGAAAAGCAGCCAGATTTGCATGATGAAATGACAAACAGATGAGGTTTTTTAAAAAAAAAAAAATGAAACACAGAATACTTGGGAATGGTCCAAACTTTCAGACTTTATTAACCTCTAAAACACATTCAACCAACAATGCCCACAAAAAAGGAACTAACAAGACACGGAACTAACAATACTAATATAGAACTTACAGTTCTATATTAGTATTGTCACATTGAAAAAAAAGATACATAAATAAAAAAGAAAAGGAAAGAACTTACAGTATGATAAGAGACTTAAATAAATACACACTCCAAAATAAACTGAAGACAAAGCAGAACAAATCCCACATCTGCTGAGGCATGTTTACTTGGCCTTTGCTCCATCATTTGTCGTTTACGCCATGGACACCACCAAGTCTGAGATGTAAACCTGTGGCAGTGACCCTAGACATGACTTTTATGGGCATTTCCATCCATGACTAGCTAAAGTGTCACCTCCTTCTAGAGGGCGTTTAGGTAAGAAAACATTCAAGCTTGTCTGCTTTGATGGATTTGAACAAATCGGAGTAAGCACCATAGAATTAGATTACAGAACGACAAAATAAACTTGATATACTGTCTAAAATACGGCAGAGCATACTGTAGAGTGCTTAAATGTTCTGTTTTGAAAACTGTATTTGTTACTTTAGTGTAAATACTCAGAATTGTGAAATATACTTTTGTAGACATTGTACATTCTCTCATGCATTCTTTCCCTTCAACTAACCTCGTTACCAGAAAACACCATTTAACCACCTCCACACCTAATTTATCTAAAGTCCACATGGAAATGGTGCTGCACATGTTAAAGCAAGCACACGGCCGATGGATGAAGTGTCATGGGATATTGTTTATGGGGCATGTAATGACAGCACTGCCAGAACATTATGCAAGTTGTACTAGTTTTATTTATCAAATGTCAAACTGGCTGTTAAGTCTAATTTGCACTTGCTAAAATAAATTTGTCAGATATTAACCGGAATCATGTTTGTAGTTGGTTGTCAAAATCCAATTTAACCAATGAAAGCGCCATGACTGCACTAACATCCCATGCTACCTGTAAACTTCTTTTCTGTTAAACTTCTTGTTATTTCTTTTTTCTTTTTTTTTAACAACTTTTAAAAATTATGTCATTTTTCCATCACATTGTCTTTGAACCATGACATATAAAATTAAAGAAAAACAAAAAGTCAACGTACACATCTACAGATTGGAGAAAGCAACAATATCTAGTAAAAAAAAAAATTATCCTTTTAAATTTGGTAAATCAAGGAGTTAAATAAGAACAATATTTGTTTTAGCTGCTTGAGCAAATTATTCTTAAACTACAACATACTTAACTGTTAATTTGAGGGATCTGATCTATTATCTCATGGCTCTAGATTTGTGTATGAAATGTATGTAAACTGTAAGCTACTTTTTTTTTTTTTTACCTGTCCTGTCCGGCTTTGTGACAAGCAGAATGAAGATCTGTATGTCAAGTATTGCTGGACAGTTTTGCTCTACCAGGGTCAGCACCATGTGCAAGCTCTTTTTGTTTATTTTAAATGCTTTACGAAGAAAATGTCCGTGCTTTCTGTGCTTCCTTTTGCTGGACCTGACAGGAATTACTGAGGAGATGGGGAGGTGGGTTGGGGAGAAAAAGAAGAGGAATAGGGTACAGAAGAAGAAAAGAGGGGAATGAAGAGAAAATCTGAAGTTACAGTATTCAGCATCACGACCAACCTGCTGGATTATCTAAGGAGAAAAAAAACAGTAGAGATTAAGCCAGTGATAAAGTTGACACACACAATAAAACATTCTAAAACAAATGATGTAGAACATATTTACATGTTACTAGAGTCATAATAATATTGTTTGGGAGCAAGGAACATAGCGGACAGTAAACAGTGTGATACAGTGTGCTAGTGTGAGTGAAAGTACGTACATGTATAATGCCGATGTGAACCATGTGCTTATTCGGAATTGTAAGCTACTTAATCTCTGATAGTACCAGTACATTAAATAATGGACAACAAACAGAATGCTATTTTATTGATTTAAGTATAAAATACTAATGTATTCGCAATGCTTCTAACAGTTTCCAACTCATATCATAGTAGGCTAAAAATAAAATGTATTTGTTTCATTTAAAAAGTTTGGTTTAAAATACAGGGAAGAAATTCCCACTCTGTAAGATCTAACATCAACAAAAAGCAAAGAAACAACAAAAAAAATACACTTTTTTTTTTTTTTTATTTCTTCAGTTTTTGAACAAAAAAACTGAATTTGGAGGGCTTCTGTAAAAAACAGCATTTTTATCAGACACCAGTAAGCCTCTGATGATCCCAGGAATGACAGACTGCATATCAATCACCATTTAAAGTGTCTAGAAACATTTTGAGACTGAGACTAGGTAGGTGAAAGGACCTTGTTGTGTCTGACAGGTTTATGAGACCTCCAACCCTCTTCAAAATAGACAGGCTTTTAGCTGTCTCAGAGGACAGAGAGGATCCTTTTCCTGTTGATCCGAACAGGGAATTCCAGTCTTAGTGAACCAGAACAAGCAGAATCAGGTCTCCTCTGAGTGAATCCAATAACCTAAGGAGAAGGAGGTGGGGGGTATGTCGTTGGAGTTAAGAAGACGGAGAGAATGTGACTTTGTTTTTACTTCAACACATGACTGCATAACATTGTCAGCTTGTCAAGAGTGATGTAAATGTCACACTAGGTTGTCAGGGTCTAGCTTTGACCCTGATAAGTTGTTTTTACAAATAAACATGGTTTTGGATGATAAAATTGCAAAAAGCATAACAAAACTTGGTCTCACAATTTGTGAAATTTAAATAATCCAGATAGCTGTGTGCCTTGTGGTCGTACATATTGGCGACCACAAGGAAGATCATCAGCATCCAGATGTGATCATCTTCTCCCTGTTTTTCTTTGGTTACTTTTCACACTGACTTCTTCTGTGAATGAAGAGGAGTAAGTATTGTTTTATCAAAGTAGCCCTAATGGATCTGTTATCTAGATGGTCTGGAAAGTCGCAGAGTGTAACCCAAAGGCTCTTAAGTTTTGTTTTTTTTTACTCCAAACTGAGACATCTGTGGTTTAGAATATTGCTAAAGTATGTGTGTTCCTGGTCAGACACATTGCGGGATCCCTTCTGCTCCAAAAAAACCCCACCATAAAAGAAAACTAAATACACCTCCATAAATCTAAGGCTAAACAAAGTTTTAAAACAAAAGCAACTGTCAATACATCATGAAAATGATTCATTTCCATCTTAGAAGAACCTGTGGTACTATTTTAGGTATGTATTTTCAGAGGGGCTTTTCAGTGAGGAAACTTGATCTAAACATTGAAACAATGTCTGGAGTTATTCACAAGGACCACTTACGGCCAAAGCATTCCTGCAGTATCGATAAAGATCATTTGTCGCTCCTTAAAATGGCAGAGTGCAGAACATTGTAGAAAAAGCTGGAATAAAGAGAAGACAAAGCTTATTTTTCACCATCTGGTGTGTTGCTTAATTCTAACAATACTCCATGTCATACCCCTAAGTATGAAAAATGGAATATGGGCCGAGTTGAAGAACTGGATTGTTCATGTGTTCTTGGAATAATTGTGGAAAGAGAAGTTAAACTAAACATGGGTATTTGTATTTAGTAGGGATAAAAATTGAATAGAATTTAGCAAAGACGATAGATGGCAACAAGCTGGCTACCTATATGGAATACACTCTATGTGTGGTTTGCGGCTTCAAAGAGTTTTGTCTGACGGGAGGTCTTACCTGAAATATCTGAGTGTGCATCTTGACAGCAAACTGAACTGCATAAGAAAGGACAGAGCAGGCTGTTTTTCTTACGAAGGCTTAAGACTTTTGATGTGTGTGGTGACACGTTGAACATCTTTTATCAGTCTGTCGTGGCAACTGCAGTGTTCTTTGCGGTTGTCTGCTGGGGAGGCAGCTTGACCGCAAGGGACAGCAGTAGGCTTGACAGACTGATAAGGAAATGTGCATCTGTAGTGGGGAGAAATGTAGACTCTGTGGGAGCTGTTTTGGAGGAGAGGATGAGGGCTTTAATGCAGGGTATCCTGAATAACCCCCGTCACCCTCTTCATGATGTTATCAGTACCCAGAAGACGACCTGAAGTAAGAGGTTCCTCTCACTGCGCTGCAGGACTGAGCGCTTTAGGAGGTCGTTCATCCCTTCAGCCCTCAGGCAATTTAATCAATCAGATGTTTCTGGAAGGAACTGAACCCTTTTTTATTATGTGTGTGTGTTGTTTTTATTTATTTTGTATGTACAGTTTGTGTTATTTCTGTTGCTGCTGGACACCAGAATTTCTCCTGCGGGAGATTAATAAAGTTTTATCTATCTAGCTAGCTGTCTCACATGATATTTTTTCAAAGAATAAATAAAAGACTATTAAATTTGTGGGCCAATCTCAGGTTTCGCAGGTGCAAAACAAAATGAGCTTTTGAAAAGCATGACGTTGACATGTTTTCATACTGTTGCCCCAGTATTTCAGAAAGCATTTAAAAACAAGTCCAGTATATTCCCAGTACAGGAAAGCAGCTTCCTTCTAACATGACATTGATGACCTTCGCCAGAGGGATGAAGTATGTTACAACCATCTTCCCTCAAACTTTTTACAAGTTACCATCAGTGCAAAGAAGGATGTTTTATGACCTCACATGTGGTGTTGATGGGAGATCACAGGGTGTTTCTTGGTGGAAAAAGCGCCTGTGGCTATTTATTATCCTGTTAAATCCACATGAGCAAATCAACATAGCAGCGGGCACCAGGTGGCCAGCTGTGGAAACACTCATCATGCCCTACAACAGAAAGCGATGCTGTTGATTCAAATTAAGTTTGCAATGTAATAAATTAGCAAATTAATTCTAAATTAGCAAATTAATTGAAACATTTGCCTAGCATTGGTATGAAGTCATTTATTGTCTGCTTGATTTAAACTTCTTGATTGAATGGAATATTTTTTGTGGATGTGGAATATAGACAAAGAATCAAATGGAAACTAATAAGAACCATTTCTGATTAAACTACTGGATGTGGTAAGTTTATTTTAGGTATAAATAAATAAATAAATGAATTACTCTATTCATTCATCACCGAGGAAATTTGTGTGCTGCACTCCTTACACCGCATACATATTTATATCCTTACACCGCATATATATATATTTGTGTTTCACACGGGAGTGTACTACTAACTTTAGCTTAGCCTCTTATTTCGCATCATATATGTCAATTCTTGATATGCTTTATAACCTGGATCCCCACATCTCTTAGTCACGTCCCTCTTGTCACTTTACTATCTTTATTATTTTCCAATTATTTTCTATGACATTGCACTACTTTCTTTTTCTTTCTGAGCACTCTTAGTTTTGTTAAAATTATTTTTATTTATTTTATTACTCTTATTTTATTTTATTGCACACCTGTATCAAAGTAAGTTCCTAGTCTCTGATATTCTTCATTGACATGGCAATAAAAGCATTCTGATTCTGAATTCCAAAACGGGAGGTCAGGTGTCTTCCCAAAGGACACTTAGGCATGGGCCCGGTTCCCACTGGGCCCATGTGGGTAGGAGTCCTTGGGGAAGACACCTAAACCTCCATTTCTCCCACCACTGGCGTGATCGTGGCTACCAGCTGCTGTGCAATGCAGCACAGAAATGTTCCCATTTGAGGGAGAAATATAGTATGTTGCAAAAAAAAATCCAAAATTGAGATTCCATTTTGGACAGCAAGGCATCCCAAAGAGTTGCTGAAATTCATAAATTAATTGTCACGAGAAGATTTTTGTTTTGTTTTTTTAAATTAAAATGCCAAACTAAATTTTTCTCCGTAAAATTGCAAAACGAGTTGGAGCAAAACTTGTTTCCTTGTCTCATATCTCTGCTGCATTTCTTTCTACTTCTGATCTCTGACCCAAACCGTGTGGATATCATGACTATTTGGTGATCATGCTTTCAGCTCCATTAATATTTGGGGCCAGCTTATATTTGTTGTTCCTGTGGGGTCAGAGGTGGAGTCTGGCCCACTTAATGGAAAGCACTTTCCTGAGCTGCCAGTCATGACTGCACAAGTCTGAGCTAATGACAGCCTCCTGTCTGTCCCTTTGGAACTTAAAATGTGTCTGGAAGCTGCAAAACAGGCCAGAGCAGCTCTCCATGATGATGTAATAATGAGGCGCTACAATATGATGGAAAAGTAAAAAACATTCCGGATGTGGTAGTGAATAACTCTTATGAAAACACTCCAAATTATTTTGTTAATGCCCCTGACATGCTAGCAATCATTAAAATATCAAACTGTGTTTTCACAGCTTAATACATATACATTTCTTTATTGTATTTTTCAATCCCATGTCTTTCCTTTATTCCACTTTAATTTCGCAGTAGACTAAACTCCATATTTAATTTGCTTTTAGATTGCCTGAACAAAAGCTTTTTATACAGGAAATGATATCCACAATGGAAGCAATAGTGACTGTGTTCCAACTCTAAGGCGGTCTGTCTAAAACAGGATTATTCACCATGAATTCAAACCCAAAGCAATGTATTAAGTTTCAATATAGTCTGAAACAAATGCTGGACACACTCCAGGATGTGTCTGAACCCATGTGTGTATTTCTCTTTCATAACTCATTTATCAATTTAAAGAGGTATGTTTTGTATTAGACTCCAAGGATGTAGCTGAGAATACATTAATATCTCAACAGATTAAGAAGCCGAGTAGAGCATAATCTAATAAAATCCTAAGGCAAGGTAGGTTTTTTTTTTTAGGTACAAGCTTCAGTGCTTATTTAAAGTGCAACAATTTAGCGGAGAAACAAGCCAAAAACCCACTGTTCCCATATGTCAAATAGAAGCAACTCCAGGAAAAACAGTTCCCTCATCTATTCGTGTTTTCATGGATAAAGGACAAAAAGAGATTCGATGAGTTGGTGGTCTGAAAATTTAGGGATGATTGATTTTACTGACAATGCTGATACAGTAAATGAGTACTGAGCAGAAAAAAAGTCTTTTTTTTATGGACAATTTGATGAAGTGTGTTTATCTGAGGATGATTCATCTATCACCTAACAAATCAAACACACTGGTGACAGTCTGAACATCAGCCAGGTTAGGACACACACCACCTAGCATCACTGCTGAGTATGTGTGGCTGAAGTTAATCTACAGCATCCAACTGACCAGTCTGTGTATGTGTGACATCTGGTTAAACATGTGCTTGAATGTAGGTGTGTGTGTGTGAATCACATCCACTGGTCTCGTATGGAAGTGATTATGTCCAAGCCTGAACCAACGTTTTTCTTGAAAAGCAACAATACTACTTATCATGATTTATAGCAACTGATAGATGTCAAACAGCATGTGCTAAAGTTTTTAAAAATTGTAATTGTGAAAAAATATTTTCTTACATCTTACTTTTAATGATAAGATCAAAGCCCTGGAAATCACTACTTAGTGGACAAATTCTGCAATTAAATGATTCAGAGTTGTAATCATCAAGAAAAGAGAACTTCAAAGAAATGATGTGGACTCAATTACATCATAAAACCTTTTGCAAGTTATCCGTAATGTATCATTAGCCATTATACGATCAGGAAATAGTGATACTGAAAAAAGAAAAATCACTTCGATGTAATCCGGGAGGAGCTCAGAGTAGAGCCGTTGCTGCACCGGGTCGAGAGAAGCCTGATGGGGTGGTTTAGGCATCTGGTCAGGATGCCTCCCAAGCACCTTGCTAGTGAGGTGTTTTGGGCATGTCCCACCGGGAGGAGAGAAAGAGGTAGGCCCCGGACCTGCTGGAGGGATTACATCTCACACTTAGCCAGGGAACGCCTTGGGATCCTCCTGGGTGAACTGGAAGATGCAGCCGGGATGAAAGAAGCCTGGGCTTCCCATCTGAGGCTGTTGGCCCCACAACTCGGCCTCAGATAAGCGGAAGATGACGACAGAACGAAACGTTGATGTCAGCATTATTTAAACATATTAAAGTTTTCAAGAAAATACAAACCACTGTGCTACTTGTGAATCTAAATAAAATGCAGCAAGCTTTCATCATCCGGGCATCCAAACCTGTGAAGCTCAAACAGCTCTTAGAACAATTCCTGCTCAATTTGGGGGAAAAAAAGAGAGATTTTCGACATGGATACACAGAGACCATGTGAAAAAACAAGATCATAATCTGGGGATTTTACATGAGCAGAAGCAAAAATTGTGAAAATAATCCAGGGAGTTAAATTTGCACTTTAGTTCTGATTTGTCTATTTATACTGATCAGCTGGAAAACTAGAGAACACCTCTCCTTTCTTTCCTGAGACTTTTTTTTCAGGCGTCGTCATGTTGCAATGCGGTAGTTCGATGTAGATTTCATTAAATAAATACAATCTTCAAAAAAAAACAATTAAGATATAAAGACACAAGTATGAAAATAGAAAAATAAAGGAAATAAAACAAAAATAATTTAAGTGCATTTTTTTAATGTATTGTTGGATGGTTTCTGTACAAAAAGACTGTAAAAGACTGGCATTTTTGAAAATTTACAGAAGCAAAATGAACACCATGGGGCAATTAATTTGCAGCGTCTTTGGGCACTATATCATATAAAAAAACACATAGGTAATAGAAAATTTAATCAAAAGCAAAAAAAAAAATATTAAAAACACGCAAATGCAGTATAGTGAACATTTTCACATTTACAGTCCTTCTTTTACAGTTAACAAAGAAATAAAGTGAGTGTTTGCTGCTGGTGGGTGGTAATTTAGGAGACAGAGTGCAGAAAAGGAAGCTGCTTCGGACAATCATTTATCAAACAAGCTAAAACATCATGACACCATCTTCCATGTAAAAGGGAAAATCTCTGGCTTGTGTTTTACTTTCGGAGTAGGAGACATGGATATGGAGAAACTAAAAAAAAAAAAACCCAACTTTTAAGTATATTATCTGCTCAGTAAAAGTCAATAAATCGTATTGTATCTCAGATCCTGAAGAAAAATGTGATGGAGACCAACTGGAGCAGCTGTCCTCCAAAGTAGTGTCCACTGGGTCCTCATTCTGAGCTGAGAAACTAATAGTTTTGGACCACTGTGATTTGTTGGGTGGTTTTCCTTCAAAGCTGCAATTTAACAGGCTTTGGGGTGTGTTTCAGCAACAATGCACAATGGTTTAGGAATAAAATTGCCGTTTTAAGTGACCCAAGATGTGTCGGCATCGTTGGTTTGTGTGCTTTCTCCTGTTTGTGTGAACTAACTAAATATATGTGTGAGTATTTCTCTTGAGCTGAGGTAAGCAGGACAAACACTGCAATGGGTTTATCTGGATTAATTAACCTGGGTCTAATGACTGCAATAAGAGAAGTGTCCTCAATTGTTTTCAAATGTTGTGTTCACTCACCTGAAATTTATCTTTTATCAAATCACTTTTTTCTGGATAAAGAATCACTTGGCCAAAAGCAAACTAATTTGCAAGAGTCAAATTTCTTACAAACATTATCATTATTTAGGCAGTTGTATCAGTAGACATGTAATAAGTTTGTGTTTGTTTGCAGTTTGTGTCCTCAGGCAAGACACTTAACCTTCCTTCCTCATGCTGCCAGCACCAATTATATTTAAAGTGTACAAATGTTGCGTTACAAAAGGTTTTGTGTCTAATTGCTAACAAAAAAAAGACAAAGTACAAGTGAAAAAAAATGCTTTCGGCAAACTGAGCAAGATTTCTAACATCACATCAACCAAGCTTAGGTGCAGGTTTTATTGGACGTAGACTTTACGTGCACTATAAGAAAAGCAGCTGGGGTTTCAAAGTGGTTGAAAAACTATTTCCTGCCTGTGAAAAAAATACAAGATTAATTTTTCATGGTTCAGAGGTGCTATGTTGTATGTAAAAATCAAGGCGAGACCTTTTGAAATAGCAAATGGTTTTGGGACAAAGCCCACCTTCACTAGTGATACTGATACTGTGGATTCCAAGTCCAAACATTTTATAGAGATTTGAGAAATAATTGACATGAATAATTGGGAATCAAAATTTATTCCCAACAGAAAAATGACTATGAGAGAACAGATGATTGAAAAAGCTCAAATTTTAACTCAAACGTTACGTCAACAACATTTAAAAGCTATGAACATATTTGACTTAAATGCATATTGAATCCAACTGCTTCGTTAATTAGTTGTGACAATTATTTCACTTTAAAGTGTTCAAACATTTAATAAAATTTAGAAAAATATGAAAATAAAAATATTTAACCATTGTTCAAAATGAATTCCTTCCATTTGTAAAACCCCTCTTTTTTTTTTTTTTTTTTTTTAGCGTTAACCCTTAGTCCCCAGTTAGACTCATAATTAAATTAGATTAATTTTTATTTTGGAAATGCCGAAGCAACATTAACAACTCATCCATATTCCAGTTTATACCTGCTTATATAAGTGTTTTTTATAATGACCAATATCTTGGAACAACACATTTATAATTATGATTCATGCACCAAAAGCTTAATGCCCTCCCTGCAGGAGTATTTAACTAGTGCTCAGCTGGTTTCCATTTTTCTGTCATCACGGTTTTGTGTTTGAACTCAGAATATTACAGAACCGGGTGTAATCAATGCCTTCCAGCCAAATCTCATGATAGTTAATGATTGTGCTTTACTCCTGCAATATCCTGCAGCACATACGATCTTAAAGGTCCAATGGGAGTTGGGGTATTACAGTTATAGAGGACTTTAAGATGCTTCATGACACGTTGGAAATTTTTCCATCTAATGTTGTGATTTATTGATGTAAATACTACCATGGAGACAGTATATTTCTGACCCCATTTTAAAATATCCTTCAGTTCACAAAGCCAACAGTACCATGAATGCCATTCTTGTTAATTTTGATAATTTTCCAATTAATTAAATATATTGAAATATTTAAATGTGTCCCTTTTAGTTTCTCTAAATGTGGAAAAATAACAAAAACTCTCTCAAGCTCACAAACTCAGCTACTGTAAAAGAATTAAGAAGATGAGGATCAAGGGTGGTCCTCTTCAAATTGATCAGCTGATCAACACACGCAGTGAAGATGCTTAGAACTGTTTGTGGATAACACTGGACTTCTGATGGATATCAAGGCCAAACTCTTGGTGCGCTTCCTACAGAAATGTTTGGTATTCAAGCACGAGTGGACTTTGAGTGGTTTACGCTGGTCTGAAAGATTTGGTGGGAGTGAAACCTTCAGTAACCCAAGGTCTGTTCTGTTTTATGTTCAACCAATCCCAAATGAGTAGGACCAATTGAATTTAGGAAAGGTGGCAATGTAATTAGAGCTATTTGTAACCATTGTCCTGTACTAGCATATAAGTGTTAAAACCATGTGCCCAGAAAATTAGGAACAAGAATTTGCGTAAGATCTTTTATTTAAAAACTGCCGTTTGACTAAATGACTCTGAACTTGTGATGGAATTTGGTTTGTTCAACCTCGTGTTTGACCTAAGCTTCTCAAAATAAATGTTCTAAGTGGAGTTAATCATCGTGTTGGTCTGCAGCAGCTTTACATGCTTTGTTTCAGTAACGTGTCAAAATAGTTACTGTTAAAACAAACTCCCATAATGAAGTCAATAAAGGTATTTGTCATTTGGATAAGTAAATGTTCAGGGATCTTTAACAAGAGAGCAAACAAAAGGGATTCATATGTGTGTGTGTGTGTGTGTACCCAAATGAATCACTATAAATACGACTATACATGAATATAAAACATGTATCTATATTTAAATAGATGTTCATGTCTATGCATAGCCATTCAAGAATACACGTGAATATATGGTTCGATTTGACAAAATATTAACTTATGATTTTTAATGTTGGGAACTTATCATCTACTGTTTTTTAAGACACATTTTTACCGTGCATACACTCACCCTATTGGAAAATAGTTCTTGTGCACTTTGAAAACAGCGCTTCAGTTTTCAACAACCTTGATGACAGTGATGATTCAGATGAGTCGTAAATTCTCAGAGAAGGCAAACATGCTCTCAGACTCCTGTAATTCATCATCACTGATTGTGATCAGATGCAGCTCCAAGGAAGCAGTATGATAAGAGTGACTGTGAAGAGGGTATTTAAAGGGCTTATCAGAAGTGTTTTTAAAGCCCTGGTATGATAAGGGTTGTTCTGTATGTTGAAACTTGGGGTTCTTTAAAAATACACTCTTCTTTCAAATGAAGATAAATGTTAACTGAAAAAAGGTAGTGTATATTTAAAGGTTTTTACTATCTGATTGTTCAAACTGTTTTCTAACCAAATCTAATTTTATTGTCTGATGAAATATGTTATGAGAAAAATAACTTAGTGGATAATTGTATAATTCATCATCTTTACTCAAATGCCTGAAAGTGACGGTGTCCACCTGTGCCTAAAGGAAGGAAAACATAATTGTACATATTTAACAAATCAACCATCAAGTAAAATGTAGATATTCCCATGGCACTATGCAAGTGAACTTGATCTTAAAATATTGTGGAATTAAAACAAAAAGACACAGAACCTAAAAGTCGGATACAACAGTGAAATTTTGCAGCTTTGGACAATAATTATTTAGACCCTACAGGGATGTATCCCTTCAAATTTGGACTTTATTTCAAAGCCGTAAATATGTTTCATAAACATATATTGCAAATGGACATATCAATTTTGTTTTGCTACATCAGAATTGAGATTTAAAATTGTTCTAGACTCTAGACTAAAAACACAAGCATCACCTGTGGTAATTTTTTTTCCAACAGAATTTCAACAACAAAAAAATAAAATCAAAAGAAGGAAAAAAAAGCACACATAAACAAATAAATTAAAAACAAATCAGAAAAACTTGTAATCTAAAAATATGCCTATTTTTTATTATTATTTTATTTGTTTGACAAACAGCAATGTTTAAAAGAATATAGATAAAATAATCACACGTCCTTCTATTGTTTAACATATTGTTGTTTAGTTTGCTAAAAAATTGGAAAAGAAGCATTCATATTTTTGTTCTAAAAGCAACAGATTGAATTTAAATTGGATTGAACTCAGAAATTGGGTAAGGAGGTCTGCCATCCGGGGTAGCTCAGAGTAGAGCCGCTCCTCCTCCAGGTCAAGAGAAACCGGATGGGGTTGTTCCGGCATCTGGTCAGGATGCCTCCCAAGCACCTTGCTGGTGAGGTGTTTTGGGCACGTCCCACCGGGAGGAGACCTAGAGGGAGACCTCTGGACCTGCTGAAGAGCCTATGTCTCACAGCTGGCTGGGGAACAGCTCAAGATCCTTCTGGGTGAACTGGAGGATGCAGCTGGGGCGAGAGAAGCCTGGGATTCCCGTCTGAGGCTGTTGCCCTGTGACCTGGGCCTGGATAAGTGGAAGACAACAGAACAGAACCAAACAGCAGATTGAATAGTGCAATGAACGTGTTAAACTTTTAAAGCAAAATAATTTAATGGAAGTTTCTCTTGTGTTTGCCACCAACAGTACATTAAAAATTTTAGGCCTCTATCACACAACCCCATCCAGCTGGCACAGGTTCTACATGAGTAGCAGGTCCAGCATGTGTGATCTCTGAGGAAGAAAACATTATACGTCCTTCCCCTTCTTACTTGTCATGCTTCGATGAGTGTGCTCAGTGTACCATGAGCCGCAAAGTATGTGATTTCAGTATTTGCATTGGCTACCCACACCGAATCTGTCTGAGGAAGCAGCCTTCTGCAGTCTGAGGGAAAGAACAAGCTTTAGACAATAGAGCCATAGTTGGTAAAAATCCTCTCTATCTTGATTCATATGTCATTATTTGATGGTTGGATATCTCATGGTCACACACCGTCATACACCACATATTGTTGGTAGTTTGACATTCATTTGCTGTTTCGAAGTAGAACAATTGGGATGGTGTGTTGTAAACTTTTGAAATGGACAGTGCATGTTTTACTGCTGATTAGCACTTTTAAATGTTCAATTATGGTTTTTTTATTCTTTTTTTACTGAGTAAAAGAACAATTTTTTTTTTTCATTTGATAGAAAGATGAATGACAATGTATTTATTTTTTATGCATATATACTGTATGTATTCAAGTGTCCGGTAGCCCAGTCTAAAAAAACAAAAAGTATGTGTCCTCACAAAGAGCAGTGACCTCCTTGAGTTCCATCCAGCTTCTGACATGTAAGTCTGATGGCTGCTGGGATGAATGACTTCCTGAAGGTTCTCTTCTGCAGCACAGAATACATATACTGTATACATGAATAGGGATTTATTTTTTGCCTGTCCATCCTTGGCTTGGTGGGAAATTTTTGGTTGCTGAGAGACGTTTTGATTCTACCAGGATTAAGTTAGAAGAACATTTTCCAAATTTTCACATTATTACTAATGAGAACAAATGTTTTTAGTGCTTAATTAGAATGGTTGACCATTTCCCGTGGCCACCCTGTGAAAGCAAGTAGGACGGGGGGTCTCTTCTCAAACCATGCCCATTCTAGTGGCTTATATCTATTTCCAGGCATGGTTTTTCCATCCCACACATGTATAAATCTCCCTAGAGTGTCTGGTGACATTGTTTTCCCAGAGATCTCTGCGAGTATGTATTTTGGGACATTTTTTTTCATAGCATAAACTAACAATATCTTGATTGTGCTGTGGGTTTGAACAAATGAAGATGGACAGTGAAAGACTTGCCTCGCCAATTATTCTATATCAGCAATTTGCACAGCAATTATTTATGCAAATTATTCACAATGCTCAATTTATATTTTAGTTCAGCCTAATTGACTTTTGATTCACTTTTATCAAGATCAACAGCTATGGCTTTGTCACAATCTGCAGTAATTTTTGACAATTCAGCAGACAGTCAAATGAACCTAAGATTTATTTTTTTGGATTACTTGATTTTATGCTTCAGGCACGTACGGCATTTACAGTACAGTAAATTTAAATACAGTTGGAGACTTATTAGAAAATGATTTCATAAATTCAACACTTGTAGGAGGAGGCAAACAGTCGACAAACATGTATTGTAGACTTGGTGGTATCTTGCATATACTTCTATTTTTATTTCATATTAAAGTATAATAACTCTATTGAAGTATTTATTTAATTTACTGTGCAATACTTTTATTGATTCATTAGTCATAATTATTGTGCATTATTTTTAATATGTGACGAGGCACAATTATTGGTGCCATCTGGGTCTGCTCCTGCCAGCCAGCCAGCCAGCCAAATGTGGTCAAAACAGAAATGAGAACAATTGTAAATCCATGCATATAAACTAGAGAAGTTTGGCACAAATGTCTTAACCCTGACATAAACTTTATTGAATTGTTTTAATGAGGAAACTTGTGAGTATGTGGGATTTGGGGATAAAAAACAGAAAAGATCAGAAGAAATAGCACTATCCAGAAACAGATAAGAAACTTTTGAACTCCAAAAAAAAAATAAATCTCCAACTACATCAAATAAAAGCTGGGTTTGAGGGAAAATTTGAAGTTTCAGAGTGAGATCATATCCTATTATAAAACCAACAAAGCCCTGTCAACAGAGATCACGGCTTGGTTCTTGGAAAACCAAAATGCACTGAAAACATCACACCAACGGGAAAGAAAGAACAACTCTTGACGCCAAAACCTCAATAAATGTGCTTCTTTTAAAAGACAGAAAAAGATCAAACGCAAGCTGAAAATCAAGAAATACAGACAAACTAACAAAATCCAAACTTTATTCAGGTGCAACGACTCAGTGCAGGTCATAATTTAGTGTGTAAAGCTTCTACAGAAAGATGATACAGAACTTGAATTTTTTCCAAGTCTATAGTTATAAATGTAACATTTTAAGGGGTTCTCTTCCTCACTACATTTGGCAATAGGTAACTCTAAAAATTGTTCCACTGGGAGGTACGATACATTGAATGTTTCTTGGTGTGTTTATACTTATTTACTTTTATAAATATGGAATTTAGTTCATAATAGGATGGGATGAAAATGAAAAAGATTAAATTTTTTCAAGTGAATAGAATTATTGAATGGTAAAGGTTTTAGTTGTTATCAGATGTTCATAAAGACGGATTGCATACCTCAAAGAAAATCAAGCTTGTTGACGGATAGAGTTCACCAATGCCATAATTTTCCTTGTTACAAGTTTTCATGATTCAGGAATTTAGTCATTTTTATCTGTTAAGGGAATAAAAAATAATGTACAAAGCAGAGTGCTAAAAAAAAAATCTTTTGAGTAATATGCTTCACCTGCAGGTTTGAAATGTCTTTAATCAACAAATGACCACTTGTTTGTAATAAATTACAATCAGTTTTACTCTCTGATGTACTGCAAATTATTTCAACGTTTAACCCTATCTTAATAAAAAAAAAAGAAAAGTTGACTTTAAAATTGAATGATCATAATAACAAATCTGCAACATATTGTTCATTCAGAAGATGAATAAATAAATGAGTGAATGATAACACATTTCAGGACAGTGTTTGTATTCTGGTGTCAGATAAAAGGAAAACTTACTTGATAATAGAAATGGTTTAATCATCACTTGTCATTCATAAATGTTCTTATCTTGCTTTGGCAACTTTTGCCTGAATGGAAAAATGGTTGGAGTTTGCAACTCTTGAAGGGGAGCCAAATGAGGTGCTTCAGGCATCTGGTCAGTAAGTACCGTAATTTCACGGCTATAAGGCGCATATAAACATCTTAGATTTTCTTCAAAATGAGCGGTGCACCCTTTCGTGCGGTGCGCCTTGTGTGTGAGAAAAGGCGGACCTAAAAGAAAAAGCGGTGCCCGTGAGGCAAGGTGGACCTGAAAGAAAAGGCATGAGAACGTTAAAGAGTGAAGTGTGGGCGTGGATTGTGTATAAAAAAGGTATGTGCTGTATGCACAACATTGCTGTTTTAATCCTGAAAATGGCAAAGAGACAAGCATATGACACTCAGTTTAAGCTGAAGGCAATCAGCTACGCGGAGGGACATTGGAATCGAGCCGTGGAAGGGTGGAAGGCAGCGCCGGGCGAGTTACGCTACAGTTTGCTAATGGATTGTAGATGCTTGGACTAACGTGTCTGCTGGTACTGTTATCCGAGCTTTCGCAAAAGCTGGTATCCTTTCTGAGGAGCCGCACAGTACAGACAGTGACTTTGACAGCGAGGAGCGAAGTGGACCTGCTCTGTTGGATTTTGAGCAGGTCAAAATCCGAAATCAGTTTCGGAATTGAAACTGTTCAATTCCGGAGGGAGGATGAGGACTTTGACGGATTTGAATAAAGACTATTACCGGTAATGTGCTTGTTTAGTATTGTTACTACTAAAATAAAGCACAACCAAACTCAGTTTTGCTCCCAATCTATTTTTTAATACGCACATTTGCATGCTTGCGTGTGTGTTGTTGTAAGGCGGTGTGTGACTGAGACTGTGCCTTTTCGTACGGTGCGCCTTATGTGTGTGTTAAATACAGCAATGGCGCACAAAACTGAGACTGCGCCTTTTCGTACGGTCCGCCTAATGGTCGTGAAATTACAGGTAAGTAGTTTTCTGACAGATAAAAATGATCAAGTTATTTAGAAGTGTAACAAAATAAAACACAAAATAAAAACAATAAAAGCAAGTGAAAGAAATTAAATAAGATCAAACTCTCCAACCAAAGGCTTTGCTCAGCCGGGCCTTCAGCTGGGTCTTAGAGGTCAGGTGTTGTGGGGTTCCTTCATTGGGAGGAGGTTTAGAAGTAAGTCCAGGATTTGCTGGAGAGACTATATCTCATGCCTGTTCTGGGAAAATCTCAGGATCCTCCTGGATAAAACGGAAGGTGTGGCCTGGCAGAAAGTAGCATGAGTTTCCCCAGTCAACCCTAAAAAAGCTGAAGAAAATGGAAGAGGGGGTGTAAAGATTAAGATTTCTCAATCTTGAACTATCAAAGCAATTCCAAGTGATAGTTCTCTGTGTCTTGTCATTGGGACTTTTTATTTCATCGGACTCTTTGGTATCGAGGGGAGGGTGCCGCAGTCTCACAGCAACAACAAAACTGTTTCAAAAGGGAATTGATTCGAATGAGAATGTGCATACAATGCACTCTGTCTTAATACGTGGGGGTTTGATAAAGAGCCTGTTCATCTCTATACTTGACTGTTAAAGATAATTCAAATTACTGTACTTTCACAACCGTAGGCAACAGTGATTACAGGGCACACTTTCAGTTTACAAGGAATTTTTTGTATTTAACACATGCAAAGGGTTGTATCATGCTTTAGGGTGCAGGGACAGTAAAATATACCAATAAAACATGCATGCTTGAGCGTGCGTTTAAAAAGGCAGCGGGAGCAAATCTGAGTTTGGCTGTAATTTATGGAAGTGTTTACTTTTACTAAACAGTATTTACTGTAGTAGGAGTGGAAGATGGACAGCTTTTTATTGTAACACACTGGAAGTTGCTGTGCCATCGTAGTCCTAGCCTGGGTGGAAAGATGGCACCGTTTCATAAAACAAAAGCATCAAGACGGACCGGACCTCCTTGGAAATGTTCAAATTTCCAGCTTAAATTTCTGTTCAAATTTCTGCTTAGTGCACATACTTGTACTTTTGTACTTTTGCACTATTCAAAGGTGTATCATCTATCATGCACATAGTACTTCCCCCTAACTGTTTTCATGCTGTCCTCTCCATTGTACATTTTCTCGAAATCCCACAACTACACATTAGGGGCATCACACCATAAAAGAAAAATGAAGACTTTTAAGTATGCCTTATGGTCATTAAAATACACTAAGTTAAAAATAATAATATGAATTTCAGTCATCCAAAATGTTCTTTTTCATTATTTGATGCGCACCACATTGTTTCTTGTTATACTTGTCTTGTTTTGTAATAAAATATAGTCCTTATTTAAAATAGTAATTTAACAAATGTATAGTTTTAATTATTTTAAAGCTAGAAAATCAATCCTGGGGCAAAGTGTTACAACCTGAGAAAAGTTTTGTTGGGTTAAGTGGTATTGACCTGCGCTGAGTGGTGAAACCCAACAGACCGCCAAGTTATAACAAACACAATGTGACATACATTCAGCATGCCCACAGATTTTAACAATTGTCCAGTTTAGCTTTTGTACCTGAAAATGGAAAAGAAAATTCTGGCTTTGCTGGATCCACACATTTCAGTGATGTTTAAAGAAAAAGCACAGCAAAAATATTACAACTTTCAGCGTGAGATGATTCATTTATTACTCATTTGCAGAGAGTCAAAAGCGTATTTAGTTATTTGTGTATAACAACAAAGAAAAAAATCTGAATGTGGTCAAAGTTTTTAGCAGCATCACATAGTTTAAGTGCAATCTGCAACTTATATACAAAAATGCTTCTTCACTTTGTCACAATCTATCATCGTTTTTCTCAGTCATCCGGGTCAAATTTCACTTTACGACACTTTCTCCTCGTCAGACATTAAACAGAATAGTAAGAGGTCAGCAGGAAAACTCAGCTGATGACATATTGCCCCTTAAAGTGCACTAGCTATTCATCTGTTCTGATATTTATGATAAACAGCTTGTTAATATAAATACACTTATTATTAATGTTATTTAGACTGTTACCTCATCAACTGACAGGAACACAGTACATTTTCCATTCCCGCCTTTCCAAAAGCCCCTTATCTCATCTGGGAGCAATTGAGAGTGAATAACCTTGTTTGATTTGATGGATGGCAGATAGTATTTCTGTTGTCACACCTAGAGGTTAATACAACAACACTGGAAGTACATGCCGGAGTTTGAGGCTGGCCATGCTCAGGCTGGCTATGAATGTTATGACCAGAAGATTAAGCAAGATAAGCATGAAGATGAAAGAAGCTTTATGGATTATCACACAAATTTAAGTGACACATACTTGTTTTTTCCACTGTTAAAAGGTTAAAAAAAGACAGAAAACTTGGCGACCCATCAGGATTTAAATACATTTTAGATGTTTCAACACCTTTTATTTCTGCAAAATGACTGTTCCAGCTTCTTGCTCCAAATACTTTACCCTGCTTTGCTTCTGACCAGAGGCAGCTCAGGGAAAGGGAGTATGTTTTGAGAAAAGTGTTTAAGTCTACTCCTCTTTCTGCTTTGTCACACAGAAAAAGATAAATAGATGTCCAATGGATAGTTCAGAAAACCATGCAAATGGATATACAGGTCGACAAAATGTGGAAAAATGTCTGAAATAAAATCACATTTTACTACCTGTCTTTTAACCTTGAAATTTTCACTGCATTGAGAATACAGAATAAAGAGAAGTCACAATAATTTATTTGAATGAATGAATGAATTAATTATTCATCTTCTGAACCGTCCATCCCTGAAAGGATTACAGGGAGTGTCAGAGCCTATCCTAGCTGATTCAAGGCTAGAGCCAAAATATACCCCAAACAGGTTGGCTGTCTGTTGTGGGGCCACACACACAACAATCCACATACACACTCATTCCTAGGTGGAACTTCTCAGTGGCCAATCAACCTAACAGGCATGTTTTTGGAGGGTGGGAGGAAACCAGAATACCCAGAAAAAACTAACGAGGTGCCTTTGAGCAAGACACTAAACCCCCAATCGCTCCTGATGGCTGGTTTGCACCTTGCATGGCGGCATTCCCATCAGGTGTGAATGTGAATGTGTGAATGTGAGCTACACTGTAAAGCGCTTTGCGTGCCAACACAGGTGGAAAAGCACTGTATAAGCAGAGTCCATTTATCATTTAACGAGCAAACTCCACACAGAAAGTCCATTGTTTCAAGCCTCGTCCCAACCGGGACTCGAACCCCAACCTTCTTGATGTGAACCCCCCAACACCACCACACACACAGTGAATCTTAAACTTCTGAAGCATGTCTGATTTGTGCATTTGCAAATGTATTCTAATGAAGCTCATGAACACTGAAATTGTTCAAAATCTTTACCAACATGTTGTACAGATTGAGATGTAGAAATTAAAACCAGCTTTGCAGCACATGCTGGAGTAAACGCTTCAGACTCAGAGACGTAAATAAACTGAAGAAACTTTGTTCTCCAGCAATTCTACCCACCATATTCACATCACTTCTGGAAAATGTCTCAAAACGTCAGAGCTGCTGAACATGTGTGAAAAAGTCAGGGGTGTTTAATGACTGTCTGGTCATGTGTAACTGAAGAGGAGGGAAAGTTTATTTCTATACATTATTTAAGTCATGCGGTCACTCATCACATAATTTAAACCACTTGTATTATTTGGTCAAATTTAAAATGATTAGAAACAGCATAAGTTCCCATGACCTTCCAACACCTGCTGTTTCTTTCTGCCTCTCACTTCAACTCAAAGGGGAGAAGTGATTGTTTCATCATCTACATTTAACCTCCAGAACAAGAACATCATTTAAATATTCTGTCAGTTTAATAGACTGTTTAAATGTTAACGCTAAAAACAAGTGCTCAACGACAGCTTTATAGTTGCAATTTTCTGGGGTGTGAAAATTTAAAAATGAAAGTATTATGAATTATCAATCCCGTTTCAGCTACAAAAACAAATAATTCACCATAACTCAAAAATAATCTGCAGCGTAGTTAAAAATGAAGCAAAATATTTCATAATAATATTTCTGTCAAGTGAAATGTCACCAATTCAGACAACATTTTCAGACACCCCCGCGACCCCATCAGGTACAAGCGGTCCAGAAAATGAAACAAAAAAGAAACAACTGCTTTTTGTACTTCCCAGATGACCCATGCAACAAGCAAAACTCTTTCCCAAAACATTTTCAGACATTCAGGAAACAACAGCAATGTGTTGCAGTTCTCACACAAAAACCTCAGAGAATCATTTGCCAAACTGTATTTACTGCTGGAAAGCAGGGGATTAGGTCTGCATATCTTGGGAGTATGTTGGAGAGCTTTTGGTGTCCAGCCAGCGGTACTCAGAACTGAGATGAGACACAGCAAAGAGGTGTGAGTAGGGAGTTAGCTTTTCAGCTCTGTAATAGAGAATTATGAGTGTTTGGTGATAGTGAATGGTTCCAGTCAAATGTAGGTGTTAGTATGAAACCTTCAAGACACTCCTGAGAGATACCAAACATGTTTTTTTTTTAAAGTGCATGAAAGTTTTATTTTCAAGTTTACCAGCCACCGACTATCGGATTAGAAAACAATTTCATCAAAATGCACCAATATACATACAGGTGAGGTAAACCTGAAGTAATGAGCTTGTGTCTGACTGTTTTTAAGAACTTTTGAAAAATGGTTTTAATTTGAATAAAAAAATGCAAACAAACATTTCGTTTAGCATCATATCCTAAGTTTTTGGTCTAGAAACCTTGAGCTTCTCTTGTTTGGTTCCAATTTCCTTTGTCATTTAAATTTTATGACTTATTTCCCATTTTCAAACTCAATTGATCCTTTTTGGATCCATTGATGAATAAATTCAAAAGGTGAGGGTATTCACGGTCAGTTTTGTTCTCATTTGAGTGAAAGTACAGGGTGTAGAGAGAGTCTTTTGTAAAAAAAAAAGAAAAGATTTTTTTTTTTTTTAAAGAGATCTTTTTTATTTCAGTGCAGGAAATCTTTAAGTTTAAAGCTTAAATTAAGACTGAAACAATACACACACTGTGACTCACTATGAGTGAAGTTATGTTCCCTAGTGTAATCCTCGGCATTCCTTGTTGTCTGGTCTGCTGTTGTGTTTCTTAGTCATTTGGTTCAGAGCAGATTTCCTCTGTGGGTCAGGGTCAGGTTCTGCATTGAGAAAGAAGTTAACACATTACAGCTTATGCACCAAGTTTTCTGGGGTTAAACACAGAAAGTTAAAGCTAAAGATATTCAACAGGAACCATGATGTTTAAAATAATCAAATAGAATAGTGCAAGTAGTGTGTCTTGTGTCTCTTGATGTTTGGTATTTGAGTATCATAAATTCAGGTTGGGTTTTGTACTTTTATTCATGTCTCGAAATAGAATTCAGTTACATACAGTTAATAAAACAAAATGCTGAAATCCAAGTCATGAAGAGTTTGTCATCAAACTATCTAATCACAATAATGACAATAAATTTAATTCATAAGTCCCTTTCAGAACTCTCAAGGTCGCTTTACAATAAAATCCTTTTTTTTTTTGATGGTTCATTTTTAGATTAAATTATAATTTTGAGATGACTGATGAAGACAGACAAAACATTCTTCACAATACTTTCTTGTTGAAATTATAAATCAAATTGATATATTTTTATTGATCTCCAAACAGTCAAAAACAGTGCTTCCTTCTCAAATTGACCTCTGGTTGCTTTTAAATTCAACACTCACAATGGTCATCTCCTCTTTTATTCTGTTTTAGATTCAAATCAGAAATCATTGACATCTTCAATTAATAAACATTCTGAATAAAAAACACTCATCTGATGATGACTTTTAATTTCATTTTAAAGCATGGAATGAAAAAGCAAAGAAGAATTACAGTTAAATCCCATTCTAAATCATTTACAACTAACCTGTTGCTTTTATTTAAATTCCCTGTAATGTTTCTGACGTCTTCTTCATTATAATAGTAATAGATTATAAAGAGATATTTTGTTCATGTTACGAATTAGAAAGGCAGACATTAAAATTGTATCAAATCTGCAAGCCATTGATTTTTCTCCTTTTAATGTAGTTTTCCTGCTTCTTCTGTTTGATTCAGTTAAAAAAAAAAAAAAAAAACTACAACCGAGCAATTGGTGCCAATTTATCTTCACCGAGAAATATCGAAATTGGAATCATTTTAGTGTTGACTGTACACCTAAGTATTTTTGTGAGTAATTTGTATAATTAAAAACTCACCAATTACAGAAACACAACTATATTTTGTTTTTTGTTTTTATAAAAATCTCACCCTGTTGTTTTACCATGTAATCATATTTTATTAGACATTTTTTATGATGGCAGATAGAAAACATACTGGTTGTAAAACCAAGTTGGACAATAAAGTTTCCACATGTTCCTGGTTGTATTTTCCCGTGTAAATCAATCTGAAGTTACAATACTAGTCTGGCAAAAATGAGTCTTTCAGCACAGTCAGTAGCAGGTTTAGACATATAAAAACTGATAAAACAAGACAGAAATCTAAAAGCACACAAAATAACACATTGCCCGGCATTTATGAGCTAGAGTTTACCCCAGACTTTTAACTGACAAGAGCAATAAATCAAACCAGGCCCTGCCTGCTGAACCAGATCAGAACAAATGGATCATGCCAGAACTCTAATTCCCCATCATCCTCTGTGTAAACAGAAAAAAGGGGGAGGCTAAGGGGCAAAGTGGAACCGAGGGTGAGGAAGGGTGAGGAAAAGTGATGAAGAACGGTCAAGATTCACCAGTCAGTCGGAAAATAGGAGAGTTTCTGGAAAAATTAGAGTTGAAATGACTGATTGACTTTTGTGAGACAATAAAAATACAAAATGACTTCAAATTCTACCTAAAACCCTTCACATGTAGGTAAAAGCATTTTAATATCTTTTCTAAGCTCTGTGAGGCATGACGCCAACGGTATTATTAATTCTGAACAAAAAGCTGCCTGACTCTGCACATAAATCTTTCTCAGAAAAACACGAAAGATAATGTGGGATCAGGAAAAAACGGAGGAGAGAAGGGACAACCAATAACTTCTTAAGCAATGTGGTCTAAATCCAGAATGATCTTTATTAAATTAAAGAACAGAAATCCAGCGTTTTCTGGGTTTAACAAGATTCACTGATAGCTTCCTTGTAAATTTTGTTGACTCTGACAGTTTGAGAGCAAACGTAAATGATTAAATATTTAATACATGAGCAAATGGTTGGAAACAAAAAAAAAATAATTTTGGCTTAAACATTATTAAAGTTTATGGTCAAAGGTTAGCTAGCAGTACACCATGTGATTCACAAGCAAGGAAAACTGTGTAACTTTAAAAATATTCAACATGTTTTTGTGTTCATACCTCCCTAAAACTGGACTGACTCTTGATAAAAATGTTTGAAAGTTTCTGGTAAAATTAAGGGCTGAATTTTAGAGTAAAAATAATGAGATAGTATTTCAGCAAATATGCCACAGAATATGAGCGATGTGCTGCTGGTGTCAAGAATGTGAGGATGAGCCTGTGCATTAAAAGTGTAAAATATTTCATCCACTTTATTCTAAATCTGACAACTTTGCCAGATGTTTCCCGTCCTCAAGGCTGGAGTTTTATAACTTTAAGTTAAGTGAAAGTATGAGGTTTATGAAACTGATCAAGGTTTCTGTGTTTCAAAAGTATTTTTCTGGAGATTGTCAGCATTAAAATGTTTAAAGAAATCCCTTTTAAGTTCTTGCAAATTCTTGTAAACTAAATTTTTGCTATTTTTCAAATTGTCTTTTGGCTTTACTGTCTTCATTGATCTAAATATCAATTTATGATGAAAAAAAGATGAGGACATCTGTATCGTGTTTCTATTTTCCCATACAGCCCTAAAGAAGCCAGAACTGGATTCATTTTAGAACAGAAAGCTAAACTTGATGCTCATTTTTATTAATTATCTAGACAGCATTACTTGTGACAAACGTGCAAACAATACTCTGATCGATTTATTCTACTTCATTTGATATGTAATTGGATGAAACAGATGTTTCCATGTTACTTTTTTAATTTAGAGAATTTTTTTGCGACTAAAAGTAATACCTTTTTAATTATTATGCAGAGGAATCCAGATCAAATTTAAAATCTGTATTAGAGTCATCCTTTGCATTTGGTTTTTATATTCCACATGGAGGCTGCACACTGGCGCATTGGATGGCACAATGGCCTCACAGCAAGAAGGTCGGGGTCAGAATACCAGGTGTGGACAAGGCTTAGAACACTGGCCTTTCTGTGAGTAGTTTGCATGTCCTCCCTGTGTATGCGTGGGTTTTCTGCAGGTACTCCGGTTTCCTCTCACCCTCCAAAAACATGCATGCTAGGTTCATTGGCCACTACCTAATTGCCACTAGGAATGGCAATTCCTAGTGTGTGTGTGTGTGGATGGTTGCATGTGTGTGGCCCTGCGACAGACTGGCAACCTGTTCGGGGTGTATCCTGCCTCTCGCCTTGATTCAGCCGGGATAGACTCTGGCACCCCCAGGCCTCCGTTAGGAATAAGCGGTTCAGAAGATAAATGAATGAATATACCACATGTGGTTGCAACTTGAAACACAAAAGTGGAATGTTTCCAGCCTCATTCCCATGTTAAATACCACAAAACATGTTCGTTTATGCAGACTTTCCAGATAAAGTAAACCACACAAACATTATTCTGCCTATGTTTCCCATAAATCATCACAAACCAAAAAAACCAAAATGGATGTGAAAATGCGAAGGATATTTTGGAGACATTTTAAAGGTTAATGAACAGATATTTTAGTCCCTATGTCATTGCATGTACCCCAATTAGTGGTCTTGGTTTTTTTTACCTTATTAAGGCCTCAACTGTCGTACACACTCAAGTCTTCTCATGAACAAAAATCTCAGCTGCATCTGAGTTTTAAAGTTAATAAAATGAGAGATGCTGGTGAGGTCTGACACCCAGTGGAGAAATTTTTAAAAATGCAAAGGCAGCTCTTTTGCACAAGAGTTGAGATGGAAGTGCTTAACATTAGAAAAAAAAGAGAGAATGCACGATGTACTAAAGCAGAATTCACCATTCACAAAAAAGCAAAATTAAATGACTAAAAAAAATAGTTTTCTCCCATCCTACAAAAATGTACATGCTAGGTTGATTGGCCACTACATAATTGCCACTAGGAATGAGTGTCTGTGGATGGTTTGCTCATCACTTTTCCTGCTTATTTCTTGTCTTCAGTTTTTTTTCTCCCCTCTTTTTGTGGTCAGAATGATCAGGATGCTTTCTAAATGTTTTCTAAATGGATGTTCTAATTGGCAAACGATGAAAGTAGTAAGAGACGTTTTATTTCTTTAGTCTTGTATTATAATTTTTCCAATAACAGTAACAGATTTATTATTAATTAAAACATAGTAGAAGTACAGAAAAGGCCAGATGGAGCTGCATTGTGTCTGTAGATCTGGAGAAGGTTTATGTCAGGCAACCCAGAGAATTACTGTGGTATTGTATGGTGAAAACTGGAGTGACAAAAAAAAAAATGTGTAACCGTGGTGCAGGACATTAAGTAAACAGTGGTGAGAGTTAGCGTCAGTGTGGGTTAGTGTGAAATAGTAAACTTGTGACAGAGGAGTTTAGAGTCGAGGTAGGACTGCATCAGAAATCTGCTGTGAGTCCTTTGAATGAAGACCTTTAAAACCTATAACACTGAACCTAAGTTATATTTGTGAAATGATCTCAATCTCTATGCATTTCTAATTCTAGAAGAGTTTGTTTTCCTGAAGAACTTGGCTGCTCTTCTCTACACGTTTTAAAAGAGTTACAGAAGCAAAAGAAATTTGTTTTAATGAGAGGCTTTCTAATTGCATAATGTGTGTCTCTCATTGTGCTGCAATTGAAAGTGAAGTGTTGGCACAAAGCAGAAAGCTTTCATTGTTGTCTTCTTATTGATTCTAGAATCATTGACCCATTGTGCTTGGCAGTTTGGAAAAACTGGTCCAACTTCCTCTACCCAATGCCACATCAGCAGTAAGAGGAATTAAAGCAGCTGTGGTAATACATGAGGTATGATCAGAATCACCATATATATTCAATATATTGAGTCATAAATAATTTTTTCTTGTGTGCAGTATTTTATTTGAATAGATCCATTGATTCATCTTCAGAGCTGTTTGTCTTTGACAGGGTGACAGGTGAATAGATCCATATGAGGTTAAAACTTCTTTCCAGGCCTGTTGGTCGTAAAACCTTTTTAAAAGACAAAAATCATGCGGCCTTGCTGGCTCTGCACAAACACTCAGCTCTTATTATGAAGTATATAAAAGATGCAACATCTCCCTCCCTTCAGTGTACCCCCAGAATGCTGCACAGCATAATGAGCAGTAAACAAGGCAGCAGATTAGCAGAAAAGAGGGTGTCCAACTTGGACTGAGAACCAACAAAAGAAAGGAGAGTGTCTCCATGGTGACTGTCAAGTTGTTTGAGTCACATGGTCAGAACTTCTCTTGAAAACAGCAAAAAGAGGCCTGAAAAAAACTGCAGTTTGAGTTTTGGATGCGAATGGGAGCAGAATGAGTGGGTTCCAGCAGAATGAAGCTCCAACAGCAGGCAGCCATCATCTGAATGCTACTGAAAGTATGGATCTGCAAGATGGGGAGATGAGCGGGCCTCAGTTTGGTAAGACAAATTTGCTCTTCAGTAACTCTAAAAGAGGAAAGATGAGAAAGTAAACTGTTTTTTTCTTCTGATATCAGAATCCAGAGTATTCAATATTGTCATGATTACTCTGGCCCTGTGTGTCCTCTTTATTACAAGTCTGTACTCCATCTCTGTCTGCTATAACCGCACCAGGTAAGAAGAAAACACACACTCTGTAATAAGTATACATAAACAGTAAGGCTGTGCTCTTGTGTTTCTAGAATTCTATAACAGTCCTCTCAGGTTTGAAAAGTTTTCTATTTGTCTCAGAGTGAAAGATATACGTATTATAAACTTTTTCGGTTTCATATAATTCACAAAATATATTTATATATTTTAATAAATCTCACCCCCATATTTTTTAGTTGTATTTATGTTTGTTGTACAGTAACTAAAACGGCAACAAACTTGATCTCTAATTGTAACCTAGTTATTAAAAACTATTGATATTACTGATTATGAACTACTATAACAGTAAAAAACTTTGTCTTTTGATTTCTATATTTTCATTTTTAGTGTCTAATCAATTACAAATTTAAAGATGCAAAGCAAAAGATTGACTTTTTTTAAATAAAATTGTTTGTTTGTTCCCTCAAGACAGTCAAAAAGAGCTCATGTGTATGAGAGTGCAGTGACTGGTGGAGAACCAGCAGATCCAGTGGCTGTCAAAGCTGTGAAGAGATCGACTAGTTTCATCAATCCTCTTGCCTTCTTCAAAAAACCAGAAACAACAAAGGACAACTCTAGGATCTACTACATTTATAGTAACCCACTGCCTATAGGACTGAAGGAGGATGAAGAGGAGGAGCGAAACACGATTAGATCCAAACCAGAGGAGCAGAGCTTGCTGTCAACACCTCTGTCTCTGAGAGATTATGCTAAAGACCCCAATAGCGGCCTCATTCTGGACCCTCCAATATTTTACCTGCAGCTTTAGAGGATTAAAGGGAAACGTTGTGATGGGGCTACTTAGAGATGACTATCATTGATTTATGGCTTGAGCCTTGGGGTTCAGGCTTACAAAGGTCATCAGCAGACACAAATGATTTAAAGGTTCTTCTTCAGTTTTCTTCTTTTGGTTATCTTAGTTGGACGTGCCTGATGTTTTGAAGGAGTTTAGCAACAAAATAAACAATACTAGAAAACCTTTTTCCGATTTATTGTTATTTGTATTTGGTGAAAAAAATGTGGGCAGTTTTAAAATTTTTAATTTTCTTCATTTCATCTAAAAAAATCTAAGCGGGAAACAAAATGTAATGTTTGAGAAAAAAATGGACAAATGATTCCAATTATACACATTTAACCATCTTTAATAAAATGTTAAATTTGATGTGCTTTACAAAAAGAAGCAGTGTGAGAGAGAGAAAGAGAAATAGTTATGAGAGAGAAAAGAGAGTAATAGAAGAAGAAAAGTACACATGATTATCACTGCAGAGCAATCAGTTGGTAGATTTGGACAATGTCACTTGGTTTTCATTTTAACCAGGTCTTAGTTGATAGGTTGAGTTTCTCTGATCAACCACTGTAATCCTTCCATCCTGCCCTGTCTCTCCAGTTCTGCTCCGACCACTTCCCGGCACTTCCTGTGATACTCATTTACCCAGTCACGCTGCATATAAAGGAAAAAATTAGAGACTTTGAATCAAAGGTGGGGTTCATGCAAAACCAACTTTTTGAAGGTTTCTATAATGAGCATTTTCCCAAAACAAAAACGTACATGAAAAAGTACATGCAATTTTAATACAGTAACTTATGAGCCCTGCTGTTCAGTATTCGGGTCACACTAGAATATCAGGTTGTTTTTCGGCACGCCTTGTTTTCTGTTCAACGCATACTTTAACATACGTAGTAGTGCATGCACTTTGTGTCGGATCGTACGATTAATGTTGTATAACAAGAAGTGCCATTTTATGTAAAATGGACCAAAATAATAGATAAAAGAATAATTGCAAACTTTGTTAACTCAATTTGCTTTACACTATATTTGACGCTGTAGTTCGTTTTTAAGCAATGAGCATGAAGAGGCTGGAAATTTACAGTTTCAAAAACAAAATTAAGACTGAATAAATATTATTTAAAAGTTAAGAATTACTTGATTTGTCATTGTTCAACATAACAAAATTATATTTCCAAGACTTTCAAAACAAGATCAAACACACAAACAATTAAATACAAGTTACAGAGTTGAAAGAATTGAGGATGCAGCCAAACAATGCAGCATTATCTTTGAAAGGATCTCAAAAGAGATAGAGACTCAAAAGGACAGGGAGTGCTGTTTGGTGTTTAAAAAAATAAGTCAGACAGCTTGTCCGCCACAGGTCGATGCAGCTTATAAGATTTGTTTGGCGGATTTGACCTTTCTGAGGTAACAACACATACCATGTTTATCTGTTTATCTATAATAAACCATTATAATTACTACCCTTAAATGCACGAAGCCTCCTCTTTAAAGAATAGATGTCTTGAAATACTAGCCGGAAACTCACAGAATTCCTTCAAATGCACAATTACACACTTTTATTTTCTGGAAATAAATTAAACTACAGTTGATCAATTGATCATTTAAAATATCAGTAGAAAACAACTGACATATTTCAGATGCTATTTCATTAAAAATATTAAAAAGGATGTGTATAACTCACCTCTTTCTGAGTGAGCAGCTCTGTGTTCATCATTTTTACTTGAATAGGAACCAGAGTGAGAGGCTCAAATGTTAGACTGCCCCTGTTTCTGTAGTTATACTGTACACACACACATACACAAAGGCAAAGAATTAAATGTAGACAAAATTACTTTAAACAGTTGGCATATAGAATGAAACATTGACCAAAATTGTGACGTGAATAATCCTTGAAAAGCTTTCAAACAATTCAATAACGTTGGAAATGGTTCGAAACGTGAGTACATACTTTGGGCTTTGCTGGAACAACGAGGACCACATTTTCAATACGAATGCCAAAAGATCCATCCTCATAGTAGCCGGGCTCTAAATAAACACAAATGAAAGACAGAAACTGAATGAAAACTTCATATTAAATGTTGTGAATCTAATTGATGTATTTCAAGCAAACCAATTCCTAAATGCTCACAGACATTATCACATGTTCAGATCAGTAAATTATTTCAATAGCATCTCTCCGCACCATCACTGACGATCATTCCAGCTTCCAGAGGTTCATCTGCAAAAGTTTTATAACTGATCCCACAGGGGCCTTCATGCACATTAAGGAAGCAGCCTACACCATGACCTGTCCCATGGAGATAGTCCAAACCAGACTCCCACAGTGCCGAACGAGCAAATGAATCCAAAAGGTGGCCTGGAACACAAAAACAGATGAAAGAAGACTTTTTAAAATGAAACAAACATTTTAATGGAAGTTATTACAAAGATTCTAAGAGATGGAATTGTAAAGACATGAATGGACAGAAACATTTTGAAGTTAAAATTTCAAAAAGACAAAAGAAATTTTGGAACTGAATCTAAGTAACTTACACATATTTATAGTATTTCAAATTTAAACAAATCAAGACAAATAGAAGGACAATTTTTTTTAAGTTGCAACACATTTAAATAATAATAATAAAAAAAAAGGTTGAAATGCAACTGAAAAGAGCGATTTGGCAAATCACAAGTTTCCCCCTTTTTATTACTTTTATCCGTTCCGTCATCTTCCACTTATCCAGAGCCAGGTCGCGGGGGCAACAGCCTCAGACGGGGAGCCCAGGCATCCCCCTCCCCGGCTACATCCTCCAGCTCACCTGGTAGGATCCCGAGTCGTTTCCTGGCCAGCTGTGAAACATAGTCTCTCCAGCAGGTCCAGGGCGTGCCTCTAGTTCTCCTCCTGGTGGGACATACCCAAAACTGGCGCTCGGGAAGCATCTGATTAGGATGACCCCTGAACCACCCCATCTGGCTTTTCTCAACCCGGAGGAGCAACACCTCTACTCCCAGCTCCTCCCCGAGGGCAGAGCTCCTTACTCTATCTCTACGTGAGGGCTAAGCCACCCTGCGGAAGAAACTCCTTTCGCCTGCTTGTATTCGTGACTTTGTTCTTTAGGTCATCGCCCACAGCTGGTGACCATAAATGAGGGTAGGAACATAGATTTTCTTTTAAGAGAATTTAAAAGTTGTGGTTACCTTTAGTTCCATTGGGAAAAATAGCAGCACTGACTGCTATGTGTCCTTTAAGAACATATGTAAAGCATTCCTGCAGGAGAGAAAAACATTTCAACAAAATAATTAAATACAATCCTAGAATCCAAAATGAGTTGGTGTGTAAAAAAAAAAAAAAAATCAATTATTTATGTCAAATTATTAAACTTTGCAGAAAAAATGAAAACATGTATTAACATTTTATTTTTTAAAAATTTACCTTCTCAAAAGCAGAGGGTGTACCAAAGTGCATCGTGCGTGTGACGTCTGTGGTTCCATCTCTGCAAAGATGACGTATGTTTGTGCGTGATGATCATAAAATAAACTTAGCCTTACTTTGCTATTGGTTAATTTATATCAATCATGCTAGTGCCTTGCTGGACAAATCGCTGAAACAAAAAACAATCGCTATACCAATTACATAAAAATCAAATACATTATTGCAGATATTTACATGTACTGAGCTCCAGAGTCAATCAGGTACACTTCATTCACTGTGAGGGTTCTGTTGGTTTCAGGCAGTGGTCTTTAAGAAAAAATAACAGCAAGAAATAAGAAGATAAAACATAAAACTAGTAGAAAAAAATGTCTGTTCTCACTGTAAACTGACCTGTAATGTATGATCGCTCCATTTGGACCCACACTGGATATAGTTGGAAAACTCAGGCCAACAAATTCTTTCTGTTGACTGAAAAAAAAACAGAAAAAATACAGTGTTCTGTTATTAGGCAGGTTTAGTGAATATGTTGTTTTACTTTTAATCCAGTAGAGGGCGCTTAAACCACAGATTATTGGCTGTGTTGATATTGAGTGGAAAACTTTTTCTGAGGTTTTCCTCCCCAAGAGCAAGGTCCAGGGACAGATATGTCCTTGGTCTGTTTAATTTAGTTTATCAAGAAGCCAAGTGTATATTGAGAGTAACTTTTGTTCAATTACCTGAATGAAGCTCATTTATTAGCTAAACATTTATGATCTATCAGACAGGTGACCTGGCTAGAGTGTACCCTGCCTTACACCTAGTTCGATCTGGTATTAGATCATATCGAAGAATTGATGGAGGGGTGAACTAAAAACATCTACCTGCATACAAGGTCAGAGTAACGGGTCAGCAGCTAAAGTGGTTGAAGTGGCTACTTTAAAAAAAACACTCAAATGGAAAATTTTAAAACACTCATCGGCCTAACATGCGTGTCTTTACATCTGAAGAGGAAGCTAAAATACCTAAAAAAAAAACACCACACGCATAGAAAAAATGTCTCGTAAATCAAAAATAAAAGGTAGTTGCCTTAAGTATTTAAGATGACTCATAGTAAGTTTATCGTAGCAACTAAAATGAGAGCAACTTTTTTCCTCAAGAAGGAAAAAGACTACCTGCGAAACTCCTCAGCCTGTTCAGCAGCCGAGATCTCAGTCACGTTACCATTTGGAATCTAGAAAAACAGCATAATAGAGGCGGGTGAATGAATTAATTGAAAAGAAGCGCTGCATACAGCAGGTGAAGGAAGGTGACACTTTAAGACAGTTTACGTCAAAACATAGATAAAAAAAAAATTGTTTTCATTCCAAGTCTTATTTTAATTTCCCGTAATGTTTAAGAGGAAATGTGTCAGATAAGTCATTTCTGTTTCTACTGGAAAAATAATTAGATTTCCAAAGGAAGAGGAGGAAAAAAGAAGAAAATAAACAGGCCTTACTTCTTTTTCCAACCAAGCGAAAAGTTCACAAAGGGCCACAGCGTCTTTAATCTAGCCAAAAAGATGGGAATATGTTAGCACATTTTTTTAAAATCTTGACATAAACTCCATGTTTAATTTCCTTACATGAGCCATTTTCATGCCTTTAACCTCAGTGGGATTCTTCACAGCTTTGTTAAGACAGATTGGAGTATAGGGAATTGGAGACCGGTTGATCTGCAAAATGAAGAAATAAAAGTTTAAAGCAAAACCTGATGAAAAAAAAATACATGTTTATTATTTGATAGTAATTATTTGGACTTATAAACATTATGAAAACTTAAGATAATCCAGTGTCTATTATCTTCTGGTACAAACAGTGGTTAAAAAAGTAAAAACAAAATCAGGAGGTGCATTTCTGTGAATTTTTTTTAAAAATCTCAACATATGTATCAAGTTTATTTTCATCAAAACAGAAAACTTTTTCATTTTTGAAAAATTATCAGGTGTCTCTTCTCAAATTTACACTTGGGTGTTAAATGAGAAAAACTGGATTATTCCAGCTCCACGGTGAAGTTTTGATGTGATCAGATACTCTTCACTTTTCTTTGTTCCAAAATATTTCTACATTCGCAAAGGGGTTTTTAAGGTGAAGTGTTTTTATTATCATGAGGTCTGATTGATTCATTTTGGATTATACTTTACCAAAATAATGCCAAATATTACAGAATTTGTCAAAATCAATTCGATTGAATTATTTTGGACAAATTGATGCAAAAACATGTAAAAAATAAGTTCTTTAAAGTTTGACAAAAAAAATATTTGAAGTTTAAAGAATAGACTTCCAACACTCAGATTATGATAATTAATTAAATTCTTTGTTAAGCATAAATGTAATCTTTGATCAGTCTTTTACAGCAGTTCTGAACTTCTGAAAAAGTTTTTTGCTTGTATTTTCTTGTACAAGAAGTGTAAAGACATCTTGTAAAAATGAAGATATGTTATCTCTACATATTATCTACATATCTTCTTAATATGTTTCTGTCTATTCAGGACAGAAACATACATATTACTCTCTCCATCGAGAGAGTAAACATTTGTCATATTTGCAGTTAACTGTTTGACAATATTAAATCACAAGTTCATCCTTCAAATTAACAAAAAAATGTTTACTTCCAGATAAAAACTGTTTTCAATCCAACATCTATTCTGTCTATTCAGGACAGAAACAGATTAAGCATCTAACTTTTGAAAAATCACAAGTAAAAAGTTGAATCCATGTATGATTTAAATACAACATTTTAATCTGCAGGACACAAACATCATCTTGAAATTTTTCCAACAAGTTAACTTAAAAACATTTTTAAAGCTTTTGTCATTATAATTTGTGTCTATTATATTTATTACTTTTTTTTTTCGGTAAATATCCAACATGGGCTGCATGTTGGCGCAGTGGTGAGCATAGTGGCCTCACAGCAAGAAGGTCGGGGCTGGAACACTGGCCTTTCAGTTTGAAGTTTGCATGTCTCCCCTTTAATGTCTGGGTTTTCTCTGGGAATTCCAATTTTCTTCCAACCTCCAAAAACATGCATGTTAGGTTGATAAGCCACCAAGAAAATTGCCCATGGGAATGAGTGTGAGGCTGGTTGTGTGTATTTCGTCCCGCAGCAGATTGGCGATCTGTTTGGAGTGTACCCTGCCTCTTGCCGGAAATTAGCTGCGATGTGCTTTGGAACCCCCCCGACCCTATTAGGTAAAGCACTTTAGAAGACGAAACAAATATCCAACATGTGTCTCATGATCGTTTGTCAGTAAGTCTAAATGAAAGAAAAATTCTTGCTCTTATTGCCAAAAACCTTTCATTCAAGCCAAATCAAACAGTTCCTGTAAAAACATTTACCAAAACAGTCCAACCATTGTTCATGAAGACTTCAGACCTTTTTTAAATGTCTTATTGGTAGACATATCTTTTCTCTTTTTTAAAAAAACTGGTTGTGAAAGTTACATGTGATTTTAAATGTCAAAGGCACATTTATAGAGATACACCCAACTTCAAATAAAGTTTACTTTAAATTTATGTCTTCCTCATTAAATTCTCCATCTCGCTGATCAACTTTATAATGAAAGTTAATTAATCAGATATGTTTCTGATGTTTAAGGAAGTAGAATGAAACACTATTTCCTGTTTGGACAGAAGGCGGACTCATTTTTAGAAATAAACAAAAACTGGTAAAATGACAAATATAGACTAATTTGTCATGGGTGGAAACATGCAATTTTCTGCGTACCTTAGGGATGACCTGTGTGAGAGCACAGCTGGCCTTGTCACAGATCCATATTTTATCTTTGGGATTAAGTGCAGCACAGATCGCTTGGAGTTCAGTGTACACTGACTCATACGGGAACGTCTGAATGCTCAGCTCGGGCTTACTGGGAGAGTCCAACTGCAGATGATCTCTCAATGAAGGGTCAGAAAGACGTTTTAGGTCCACAAAAAGCCTGTGAGAAAGGAGAGGGTTTGACTGAAAGAACCAAAATGTAGTTATTTATGTGACTTTTCAGAGAAATTACACTATAGAAAAAACAGAAATGTGTATTGACAAAAAGAAAAATATCTGTCTCATATTTTTTTTGTCACTTTTGAATTTGAATATTATCTACTCTAAGTGTTCCATGAAACACAGTATAAGGATTTGATCCAGAATCATTTATAACATCTCTAAGATAGTTTGTTTATAGTAACTTTCAAGATATTATTGGAGCAATTAAGTTTTATCTCTACAGCACCTTTTACTTGAGAATGTCAACCAAAGTAAGAGTGATTGTTACTGGTTGATCTTTAGCTAGTTTAAACTCTAATCTAAAGAAATACAAATACAGAGCAGGTGTATTGTATTTCAGTTTTGCTGACTAAATGAGCCCTGTGATTTCAAACAAGCTTGTCAACAACTCCCACAAAGTGCATTTTGCAATAGACGGACCAGAAAGGGCCCAAATGGCTTTTTCCAGGTCACAGCATCTCAAGAAGAATTTTATTTTTCGCAAGACAAAAGTGGAAAAAGCTTGTTACTATCATTATTTTTTTTGTCGGGCTTAAAATGCTGTTTAAAGCTTAGATTTTTTTCAATTGAGATAAATTTGGGGGACAAGAGTAAAAGGTTTGTCCATACAGGTGGTTTTATGATGATTCAGACAATAACTTTAATCAACTAATTTGTTTTTCTAATTTAGATTTTTTAGCAATTGCTTTATATTATGTTTGGGCTTAAAATATGATTGGCTTTTAACCTTAAAAATAAAAAAATCTGCCGTCATTATTTTTAGTTGTTGTCATTAGGATGACAATGACATTTAAATTTGGAATCATTGAAATGTGGAGCCTATTGAAACAATTGTTTTGTGACATTGGGCTGTACAAATAAAATTGAAACTGTACAAATAATAAAATTTCATTTCGACTTCATTGTGGTTCAGTCCATTACCTTATTGAATTCATTCCAACAATGGCGTAAGCAAAAAACACTGGGTTGTACTCTATGTCTGCACCACGCAGGTTAAAAAGCCCTGTGGAAAAACAAAACAATAGTACAAAAAAAATAGTTCACATGACAATACTTTTTCTTGTTCACAATATTTGTATTGGATCATGCCAAATGTGTTTAAAAATTGTGACTCAAAAGAACAGCACAGCAAATGAATGACAATAAAATAAGCATATTTAGACACATTAAAATTCCAATGGGGACTATCAGAGTGAACTGATGAGACCTAAAAAACTAAGTAGTCATGCAGGCTTACCTGAACTGACCTGTGAAATAGTTGTGACATTAGGCACAACAAACTAAAACCAGTCTGACGCAGATGTGTCTGAAAACTGAACCTACATGCAATTTCATCCAGCGCTGTGGCGACAAACCAGGTGATTTTCCTTTCCGTCATCTTCCCACGCAGTGAGCTTACTTTATCTTGCCAAGAGATACCTGGAGATAAAATGTGTCAAATATACTGAATGTACAATTTTTTTTTTTTTTAAAAAAAGAAAACATTTAAAAAGTGAAACTGAAGTCTGTTTTCCTTGTTCTTTCAAACATTGTCGACATTGCTTGGTACTGACCGGTATATTCTAAACCCAGGGTACGGAGATGTGTGCTGGGTCGCTCTGGCCGGCTCGTCCAAACAACATCGATCAGATTATCTTGTAATGCCACCAACGAGTGCCCAGCACTAGTCAGCGCCTTGGACATGGTCTTCCACTGGTCTGAAAAAAAATGTAACAAAATTCTAAACATTTAAAAATTTATTGAACTTTTTAATCAATTCATTTATTCTCGGTTTGAATCCTTTTAAAAAACAAACCAACAAACTTTGTTTACTCTGGATCAGCAAATATGTACCAGCTTGTAAGCTTCCATTCTGGGAGAATATAAAGTAAATAATCAACCTAACAAGAACATCTTGACCAATTTTGGGACACCCGGAGAGAAACCCGAGTACAGGCATCCACACAGAAAAGCTGCTGTTTAAAATCACCATTCACAAAACCAACAAGTGTCTACACAACCTCACTTCCTATCTTTTAATAATTTAATAATACTTACTAATTTTATAAAATTTATCATGACTAATACATAATTGTACAATATAAAAGAGCATGCATATTTTAACGTCTTTTTCATTATTTTTTTTTAGAGAAATGTTTTCCTCAGTAAACAAGAGTGACTGTGACCTACCGGCAGCAATGATCCACGGATCTACTCCCACTTTGGAGTTCTCCGGTAAGATGCTGATCAGCCAGTCCTCCTGAGAGGGCGTCTCTTTCAAACCTTTAAAAACATATTTCAAAAAGCTCATTGAAACAAATATTTCTAATCTAAGTTTGACTTTTCATGAACTAGTTTTGGAAATAAAACTGGCTCTTCAAATCACTTACATGATTGCTTAACTGTTTAGTTGATTCATTTAGATTACTTAATCGCTTGCTTAATTACTTATATTTAAAGATGTGTTTTTTTTTTATAATTTTGTATCTGATAGGGTTTTTAAAAGACATTTGAGATGTTTGGTTTTTATTTTTAATCCACAACATCAGGACAATCAAGTTTATAAACTTTATCAAGGGAATTAATCGAGTGTATACAACAACAATAATAACAACAAAAAAGAGCAATAAGAAGGACATTACCCATCTTCATAAGAGTCCAGTTGTTATCCATCTGCTGGCTGGCTTGGAGGAAATATCTGCCATCAGTCCACATTGCAGCATGCTGCTCTGTTACAATGGCCGTACCTGAAAATTAAAACAGAAAATTATTTTGTTGTTTGATCACTGATACCTTTTTTTTTTAAATCCTGCAAATTCGACTTTATAAAGCAAGCAAATTTAGCTGAAAATGTAGAAAAAAACCTTATAACTTAAAAAACAGCTATCTTAATTTTAGTACAAAAAGAAATTTGATCACATGTAATAAATTTAAAAAACTACTCTGCGCAATTTTCGGTCATAGAATCAGGTCATTTTCATCTCAGCTTTTTTACCAAACATAAATGGGATGTTGCTAAATTTGAAAAGTTCCATTTCTGATTGCCTTTTTTTCACCCACAAATCAAACTTACCTGCAGAGCCATTGAATCCACAAATAAATTCCCGTCTACAGTCACACGGCGCAATGTATTCACTCTGACAAATAAGAAAAAAAACAGACAAAATTAACAGACATATTTAGATAATCAATCAAGAAACATTTAAACCTACTTAGTTTTTAACACCGAGACAGCTAACTAAGGCTTTTACATGCTCTCTTGTACAACATAGGGTTTGAAAAAACTTGACTGCAGGGTCATCTAAATCAATATGGACTGAATTGGATGAATGTTCGTTCCGTCATCTTCCCCTTATCCGGGCCTGGTCACGGAGGCAATAGCCTCAGACAAGAAGCCCAGGCTTCTCTCACCTGCATCCTCTAGCTCAACCGGAAGGATCTCGAGTTGTTCCTCAGCCAACTGTGAAACATAGTCTCTCCAGCGGGTCCGGGGTCTGCCTTTTGGTCTCCAACCGGTGGGACATACCCAAAACACCTCACCAGCGAGGCTCTCGGGGGACATCCTGACCAGATGCCCAAACCACCCCATCTGGCTTCTCTCGACCTGAAGGAGGAGCAGCTCGACACCAAGCTCCTCCCGGATGGCAGAGCTCCTCGCCCGATCTCTGAGTGAGAGCCCAGCCAAATTCGAATCCATGGTCTCCAAATCCGAGACCATGGTCCTTGCCCGGAAAAGGGTTGAATGCACCCTGCGGGTCAGGGACAGGGTTCTGCCCCAAGTGGAGGAGTCTAAGTATCTCGGGGTCTTGTTCACGAGTGGGGGAGGGATGAATGAATGTTGAATTTAAAAAAAAAAAAACATGCATTTGTCACTGGAAGATTGTGCCAATTTGTCATGTCTTCAGGGGTTTATTTGTCGCTTGCTGTTTGGTGTTATCGGATTTGGACTTACCTGGTGTGCATCTCCAGATGGGATTATGTAGGCCTGTATGGGCTCAGAGAAATATTTACAATTCTTCATAGCTTGTCGAAGCAGCCGGAGAAGCTCTCCTGTGATCTTGGGAGACATAGCTTCGTCTGTGAAAACACAAAATGACACTGGTATAAAATAAAAGAATTCTATAGAAATTGAAATAAAACAAAATAAATCCACGTACACACAAATTACTTCTGAGTTTCATTATTATTAATTATAATACCTGACTTGAGAGAAGCCATACTTGCTTCAATTTACAGGAGCTTGAAATAATCTGACTAAACCTGGGATTTTATTAGAGCTCAAAGTCACAGTCCACATCTGGAACTTAATCTGCTGACAATGCTAATCTTAACTTTCCTCATGGTTGATTATTAAATGTAAAATGACACGTGTTCAACTCATAATTCACTTGTCTATTTTACTTTCACAATCTTATTAAATATTTTTATTTAGAAAAACTATAATGTGAATAAATCACTGTGATCAATTTCTTAACAATTGAAAATATGGGGGCAAAATCAGTCACGTCACACGAAGGGAGCCACGCGATTGTTGTTTACAAGTTAGCGTCGATGAATGGCGCGTATGGAAATTTAAGCTAGCTAATTGCTTATAAAAAGAACTGAATTGGTCATGTGTTCTAAATCAAATATGCGTATATTACAAACAGCATAACAGCTTTCGTAGTTGCTTATTTTTTTAACCGGAAATATCTTTTTTAGAGTCCAAAAGTCTTAGTGATGAAATAACTCAGGGTGTTGCCGCTAAATCCAGTGGGTGTGGTAGCAATCCATCGGGACAAAGTTGAAAGCTTATCTTCAGACCTGAATAACAGCTATTCTAACTGAAACAACTAGAGAGAGAAACATGGCTTAGAAGACCATATGCTTCATTTAAAAACAGACATTGTTTGATTTGCGTGAGCTGTAAGAGAAGCGTGTTACTTTTTAAAGCTCGAACAGATGATCAAATGCGATTTGCAGAGAATAAGAAAAACACTGAGTACAAACCCGTAAGGTGGCTTCTGTAATGTGCTTCTTGGATTAAAATGGGGGTATCTTTTTGTGTTTCAGCTTGGACCTTGTGTTAATTTACCAAAACGGAGGCTGCCATTTCTCCTGTGATGTCACAGATCACATGGCTGTAGTTTCTTCCAGTAAACACGGAGAAATCCAGACTCGCCTCTTCCTCTGCGTGCCGCATGCTTACATCACAAATAACATTATTTATCACTACACATAAACGTTAGAATGTGCTGTCAAAATAAAAAATGCAACCATATTTAAAATAAAACAGAATGAATGGAAAAGAAACCAAGACAAATCCAGAAAAGTGTTTAAATGAATCTCAGATTCTATTTAAAATCATATTTTTTGGTGGAGACAGAACTTTTACTTGCAGCTAAGTCAGGAATCATATTAAGCTTAAATATCTCAAGTGGGCCTGGTCAGGAACAAAACTGCAGAATAACTTTTTCTTCTAATGTGGTACACTTTATGCCTCAGCGTCCTGAATAATATTTATAGTATTACATTTTATTTCTAAAGTGTCTTTCTGGGCACTCAAGGTTGCCATACCGTATATTTGCATATATATAAAATACAATACAGCACTTTTACACACTGCATCACACTGTTTACTGTCTACTATGTTCTTTGGTCCCAACCAATATTATTATAGTTCTAGTAATGTGTTTTTGTTCTACATCATTTGTTCTAGAAGGTTTTGTTGTGTGTGTTAGCTTTGTATCTGGTTTAAACTCTTGTTTGTACTTTTTTTTTTTTCCTTAGATAACTCAGCAGGTTGGTCGTGATGCTGAATACTGTAACTTCAGATTTTCTCTTCACTTTATTCCCTTCTCTTCTTCTTCCGTACCCTAGTCCTCTTCTTTTTCACCATCCCCCGGCCTCCTCTCCTTAGTATTCCCTGTCAGGTAGGCACATGGTGCTGACCCTGGTAGAGCAAAACTGTCCAGCAATACTTGACATACGAATCATCATTCTGCTTGTCACAACACCGGACAGGACAGGTTAAACAAAAAAAAAGATAACATACAATAATTAGTTCAAATAACAACAAGTTTTATTTATTTATTCATCTTCTAAACTGTCCACCCCTAACAGGGTTGAGAACGGTACCGGAGGCTATCCCGGCTGAATCAAGGCGAGAGGTAGGATACACCCAGGACAAGTCACCAGTTTGTCGCAGGACCATGCACACAGACCACCAATCACACACACACACACACACTCATTCCCAGGCAATTTCATGGTGGCCAGTCAACCTAACGTCCATGTTTTTTGAGGATGGGAGTATGGGAGTAAACCTGAGAACCCTACCCATGCATACACAAGGAGAACATGCAAATTCCATTCAGAAAGTGTTCCAAGCCTCGTCCCTATTTGGAACTCAAACCCCGACCTTCTTCCTGTGAGCCCATTGTGCTAACCACCAAGCCGCACAACAAACTTTAATATATAAAAATGCATATATGTACATATAGATCAGTAAATTAAAATAAAAAAACAAAGATTTAGGAAAGAGAATAGTTATTGTTGAAGAGAATCGGGGATGAGTATAATTTGAAATTTAAAGTCGATCAATGTTGCAGAGGTCAGGAGAAAGTGAGTTCCAAAGCTAAGGAACACAGTGGCTGAATGCTGTGAAATGATGGGCGGAGAGAACAGAAAACTGGATAGAGGAGGAGGAGCGGAGAGAGAGCTGATGTGGCAGCATGGAGATAGTCTGAGAGTTCCTGTCCTGGGCATGGCCACACCGAGGAGACCTCCGCGCTTCTTCATCCCCGTTCCATCAGGATGAAATCCATCTACTCATCCCCGCCGTGAGCATCGCTGGGCTGAGGAGTCTCCCGTGTCTCCATCAGGATGAAGAACATCTACTCATCCCCGTACTGGACATCTCCGGGCTGAGGAGTCCCCCGTGTTTCCATCAGCATAAAGAACATCTACTCATCCCCGTTCTGGACATCTCCGGGCTGAGGAGTCCCCCAGTGTTTCCATCAGGATGAAGAACATCTACTCATCCCCGTACTTGACATCTCCGGGCTGAGGAGTTCCCCGTGTGTCCATCAGGATGAAGAACATTTATTGACTTCTTTAGATATTTAGCTGTAGATTAGAATAAGCTAATATTTAAACAATAATCTTTGACACATTGTTTGCTCGTCCCGGGGGAGGGATCTCTCTTTCACGTGGATCCCCATGAGGTTTCTTATTTTTTCCCCACTGATGGGTTTTTTAGGAGTTTTTCCTCACCGAGAAGGAGAGTCTAAGTGCATTAATGTGCTAGTCTTGTTTAGTTAGCATTTGTTAGTTATTTTTCTTGTTGTGTATTTGTGTTAACACATTCCTCTTTTTCTTTTTCTTGTGAAGCCCATTGAGACGGACATTCTGTGATTTTGGGCTATACAAATAAAATTGAATTGAATTGAATAGGAAGGTGCAATGCTGTGTTAGACTTTAAATGACAAAGTAAGATTTTGTATTGGATGTGGTATGGCATGGGGAGCCAGTGAATCTGTTGAAGGACATATGTGATCTGGCAGAGTGTGTATGCCACTACGAGCAGCTGAATTTGAACCAGCTGAAGTTTATAAGGTGTTTTTTGTGGGACACTAAACAGAGGAGAATATTCATATCAGATTTTTTGCACACTTGTTTGAGTTCAAACAATTAGATCTTACATATTATCAAACTGCTTTAAGGTCACGTTCAAGAGGAAGAAGCCGATTGAAGGCTTGATGATGTGTTACATGATATCCTTTTTTTTATTATTATTATTTTAAAGTAAATCCAGATCATTATATACACATAGTGCTGCATTCTTTGGAGTGTTTACATTCATGAACATAAGAATAAAATAATCAAAGTAAAAATTTTTGTTAATTGTTTGTGAAGAGACAAATTCAAACTCTAATTCCCCTCAAGGAGAAGTCCATGGGCTCTGAAAAGTTTTAAAATCTTTTGTTGCAACAAAAAAAAAAGGTGATTTTATTCAAACATAAATTAACAGAGAAACCTAATTAAGACGCATTTATTCAATTTTTTCTAATTTCACAATTAAGCAGAAGTTTCCCTCAAGGATGGGCAGTTTTACATTTTGGTGGCACTGCAATCTTCAAAATCCAAATGATTAGAAAATAAAAGACATTGGTTCACAATAAGTCAAGACATTTTATCGGCCAAAAAGGAAAACTTTGGTTTACAAACATTTCATCCCAACAACTCAATTTCAAACAGCAAATGCAATTCTTCAATGAAAACCACCAGTGGAAAACCCCGAAAAGAAAATGTCTGGATTAAAAAAAAAACTTCAGAAAATAAAAATATAATGTAAACACAAAAAGAAAAGTATCAAATGTTTTACATTCCACACCATTTTACAGTAGTTTTAGCCTTTACAGAGATGCGTTAGATTAATTACCATATTATGGTAGGTTATATAATTAGCTGATTTTCAAAAATTAAAATGGAAAGTTTATCTAAGCTGATTTAGCTTAGCTTAGTCATTCATCATTACATCTATGCAGTTTTACAACAGTAGGGGTTGGTGATGTTGTGCAGCATGGCCAGCTTCTGACCTACAGAGAGTTAACGGATGACAGCAGGTAAGCGACAGCAAACATCACTCCCGCGAGGAGAGGCTTCGGCCCCAACATCAGCTCTGCACTTCCTGAGGTTGTTTGACCTGAAAAGTTATCATTTGAGATAAACATTCATAGACACTAAAACAGGTGTTTAACTGGTGAAAAGACACTGCAATATGTTAGTTTTAAGAGCCAAGCCTCTATGATTTTATATTTTGGTGATTGCATATTTTGCAAAAATTTGCATGCTATTTGATTAGGTTACTTAGAAATATTTTATTCATTGATGGTGGCTATTGTTTTGCATTAACAAGTACAACTACACTGGAAAAATGTTTGCACATTCTTGCAGATACTGACCAAAATAATACCACATAAATTAATCCATGTTATTCCACAGCATACTCTGTGAGATGATGAAATTTTGTTTTTACTGTAAGTGACTGATAACATTCAGTTTGAAAATGTTGAAATTACTTAGGACGCAGTGGTCGGTTAGATGACCTTTTAAAATGTTTTAAAATGCTTTTTAAAGGTTAATGTCTTGCTCCTGATAAAGGTGGTCATCTGCATATCTGTTAGATCAAATTTTCTTCACCATCAAAAATTGCAACTCGATAGATTTTTAAAACAACTGCATGTTAAACTCATCTGACTATTTTAAAATTTAATAATTCCATTGCAGTATTTGCCTGTAGGGTAGCTCATATAGTTACAACTTAGAAATCTCTGACAGCTTTTGGCGTGAAAGAAGAAGTTTTTGTCATTTCTGCTATCATCACCCCCCCAAAAACCTTGGCTGAATCGTAAGGTTTTCTTTATCTTTGTCTTCATGACAACATTTTGTTATAAAGAATATTTTTCTTTATCTGTGCAACAACAATTTTATTGCATTTTTCTTTTTTCTTCTTAAATATTGTTATCGTCTTGTTTATATTATACTTTAAAAACTGCAATTTTCACTCAAGTAACATTAAATTAGCATCAGCATGATGATGCAAAATACTTACGTGTGCAGGTGTCAGATTCTTTGAATTGCCCCATCATTGCATGTTTTTTTACAGAGTCCAATTTGTCTGTAGCGACACTCCCTTTTAAGAAAAAACAAAACATTAACTGTTTGCCTGCAGGCAACCTCTATCATTTCTTCAAACATGCAGATTTCTTCCCCTGTCTAAAAAGTTGCAAAATTAGAGGTTATCTTTCTTTTTCTTAAGGTTGGAACCAATTGTATTTGGGTGCCAATCAAACTCCAATTGAATATGTTCTTCAAGGCAGAGGCTTTGTACTCAAGCATAAATTTAACCACATCAAACATTTCTAGATGCACACTGCTCATGATTGATTGTGTTTTTGGCCAAGCCACTCTCATTCATAGGGTCTTTCTTGGGTATCATTGCAGTTGTAAACTTTTCACCTTGTGTGAGACTTCTGAGGGTATAATTGCCTGTCCTGTGCTAAATTGTGTAAAACCACACTACAGATACCCTTGTGTCTCTCCCCTGGGAAAAGGGAACAGACAGAAAAAGAGACACAGACACTCAACTCCGGCATCAGGTTCCGAAGCAATTTTTCAGGTTTTCTAAAGTTTTTCAATGCCTGTAATTGTTCATTGTCCTGATGTCCTCACAACTAACCCAGCTCTATGACACAGCCTCAGAGACATTGGTAGACTTACAACAAGTGTGTTAAATTTGCATGCTGTGACAATGAAAAAATCTACTCAAAAATAAAAACACACAACCTAGTTACTGAGACTAATTTCTCTCTGCAAATTTTTTATCCAATTGTGGGCATGCGTGCTTAGAGGTACATCCCACCTATTGTCATAGGAATTATTTCCTATCTTTGTCCCCATCTTTTTCCTGAGAAGTATGAATTATACATTTGTCAGGAAGAAAAGCGATAAAGACTGTATTCTATAATAAGCCCAAATTTTAAAAAATGCTTGAGTTGACATTTTTAAAGCGAAATTTGAAAATGACAACTTCTCTTTAGTCTTTTGTGTGTGTGTGTTTTTGCTTTAAATATGTTTTTTGTCTTACCGGATACCATGAAGCTGACTTGTTGGCATGTGCTATTTGCAATAGAAAATGGTGAGCCAGGTAAAATGGTAATTCTTGCCAAATCCACCTGAAGGATGGCAGCAACCCTGTTACGGAAGTCATATCTGCACACAATGGAAAGAATAGTTGGCATTCATTATTGGCATCCTACCAAAAAATGACAAAGTTCTGATTTAGTGAGGTTTTTGGCATCTGCTTCATCAGACAGAAAAATACCATATCTGCTTTAACGTTAATAAGCAGATTAACACACAAAGTGTATCACTGTCTGATTTGAAAGATATCATCTTTTGGAATGCAGAAGATGAAATGAGGCAACATCTGACAAAAAAATAGTTAGCACCAGCCCAACTTTCCATTGTGCAGTTGAGTAAACAGAATTTCTCTGGTATCATACGTCTTACCTTTGGGGTTTACCAGTCTCGGAAACATTTTAATTTAAACTGATATGATACCAAATATTCTAACTCCTTTGGTAAATATTATAAATATTTCCTGTTTCATGCAAAAAAAAAAAGAAATTAAATCACCCAAGAAAAATAGGGCTGCATGGTGACGCAGTGGTTAGCACAGTGGCCTCACAACAAGACAGTCAGGGGTTCAAATCCCAGAGTAGGGGCAAGGCTTGAAACACTGGCCTTTCTGTGTGGAGTTTTCATGTTCTCCCTGTGTATGTATAAGTTTTAACTGGGTATTCTGGTTTTCTTCCCACCCTCCAAAAACATGCATGTTAAACTAATTGGCCATAATTGTCCCTAGGAATATGTCTGTGTGTATAGTTATCTGTGTGTGTGTGGCCCCACAACACACTGGTGACTTGTATAGGGTGTACCCTGCCTCTTGCCTGAAAACAGACGGGATATGCACCAGCATCCCCAATTGGGAATTAAGCGGTTCAGAGGACTTTAAACAAATTTTTCTTCATATAATGTTTGAAAGAATGGTTTGTAATGACTTTTTCAGCACTTAAATATACCAGACTTTTTAAGTTAATTCCCAAACTTCATCATTAACAATATTCAAATTTTCCAGTAATTTTAAAAATGAGTTATGTTTTAAAAACAGATTAATCTGTAGTAAAACCAACAACAAACAAACAATCCAAACCAGTATGACAAGTATGTTTGGAAATGATTCTAAAAGTCAGTACCCTTTTCTTAGTAAAGATGTTTATAGCTATCTGTATTTTAAAATTTCCAAAATAAGAAAATGAACAATGCACCCCTAAAAATTATTTTTAAAAAACGACCCATGAGAGTCTGTAAAGGCATTATCAAGTTCAAACTAACACTATTCATGCAATGCATGTTTTACTCACCGGCTGAAGTTTTGCAAGCGGACAAACATCTGCTGTGCTGACTGTGACTCTGGGAGAATTCTAGCACACGATATAATGTTGCCGGTGGCATTTTTCAACACAAGTGACCTGTAAACAACTGGAAACATATGAAACATTAAAGGTTATAATTGTATTAAGTATTGTTAATGAATGAGCAATTTTCAGTCAGCTAGAGTTGATTAGCAATAATACATTTAGACTTTTTGTCCATCCTCATTAATGATGCACTACATTAATACATGGAAATACCTGTATTGTCTCCAGATAGCTGAATGACGGCGTCAGTAAAGAGCTGCCTCTCAGTGAGTTTGAGGGATTCTTGTCGTGTTGATATGTCCCCTACAACACAGCTCAAGGGGTTTGTTTGAGAACAACTGGGATTCTGAAAAAAATAAAATGTGCAATAGTAGGATATCAATGTGGTTCTTTAGTTCGTGTATGTTTTCTGAACTTCAATAAAAATTAGTAATCAATTTTATCAACTTTTGTTTGTTTTTTACCACCATTGTGCTGTTATAGTGAAAAAATGTATGGATGTTTGAACTAAAAAAGTAGCAGGAGACAGGAAGTTATTTATTTAATAAAAACCACTGGGACAAAAGGAAAGTAAAAGATATTTAAACATACTCAGAAGTGGGCCGTGAGATGAAGGTATATCACGCGAGAACAGAGCAGGAAATACAAATAAAACCATGCCAGTAAATTGGATTAATGGGAGGATTGCAGCAAAACAAGTAATGAGAGGACACAGCAAAGACTAAATACAAAGGATCACAGTAGTACAGATAATGAGATGACACAGCAAAGACTAAAGACAAAGGATCACAATAGAACAGGTAATGAGATGACACAGCAAAGATAAAACACAAGAAAATGATCTGACAAAATTTTAGTCCTAGTTTGTGCATGAAGTGGTGCAGCATTACTTATTGCATGGGAATGCCTAAATGCTCCGAGGAAATACTAAAGCGTAAAAAGTACATGTCTCTAAACGCATCAGTGCACACATTCTATAAAAAAATTTAACACTAAATTTAAAAGGGAATGGGAGTGTATGCAAAATTATATTTTTGGAGGTTTCTACTATGTTTGAAAGTCATTCGTTCATCAACAACACACCTAAAGTGTTTTTCTATTTCAATAATGGATGTTTGAGTTATTTTCAGGCTTTTCTTTTTTGGCCACACGTTTTGTTCTCCACCACGCCCACATTCTAACATTGGTCAACAGTTGATTTTTTTTTGGGCACCTGCTCATGCCTCACGCTCAGTGCCTCCCTTCTGCAAGGAGTGCCATTTTTATATCAATGCACCAAAATAAGAATATAAAAGAGCATGTGCTGGCTTTGTTAACTTGATAAGCTTTACATTGTTTTTACGGGGTCAAAAAATGATTTAAGGTGTGTTGTGCATGTGCCTAAGGGGCGGGAAGTGAAGAGGAGTGGTAACTCACATTGTCAAAAACGGAGGTAAAACTGAATAAACATCTTTGTAAGCTTTTTCAGCAAATATCTAATTTCTAAACTAACAATAGTCACAGTGTTTGGTTGCACATGCTATGTGATAAGAATTACTACCCCACAAAAACACAATTACGTTTTATAATACGTTTGGACATGACATATTTTTTAAACAAAAATATGTCACTGCGCATATTTTTGAACAAAAATGTGTTATGGGAAGCCCAATCAAATTTGTATCACTTTGCAAATGTTAACCATGCACTGAGTTGTACAGATTTTTTAATTTATTTGACCCATACCCAATGTTCACACTCATACCAACTACCAGCTCATAAGTGTTAAGTAGTCCATTTGCTTGAAAAAGCATGTAATATTTCTTATTTTAAGCATTTAATATTCAATCAAATAACCCTCAGTCAAAAAATACTCAAATTACAACTTGTCTCACCGTTGTAGCCATGTTAAATGGGTTAAATGTGCTTCCAAGATTAGTGCATTGACTGCCACTGACATTTATGCTGTTGCTGGCGATGGACAGAAATAGCTCAGATATCTGCGAACCGGTATAAAAAAACACAGATGTGATCAAAAACAATTTATCCCAGATAAAAAAATTTGAGAGATACAATCATGTGATTAATAAGATCATTCAAATCATTCTCACCATGTTGTATTTAGTAATACATTTGTTTTGTTAAATATAGAGTTATGCGGTTGTCATTTTTGTTTATAAATCTTAAATCAATTTATAGCAACACGCCCTGCTTAACTCAATAACTACAAAATGCCATTAATTTGTCAAACTCATTTCTGATCAATTATTTTATCATAATTTTGCTTTATAATTATTTTATAGATTTATTTATTTTATTCTTATTCATGTCTACTTGAAGCCACACTTACATTTCTATTTGCGGACTGCAAATCCATCTCGAGTGAAAGATCACTTTGACTGCCATCTGGAAACATCTGTTGGCGCTTTATGCAAGAAAAATTGAAAGTATTTAATATAGCTAGAAAATAAAAAAAATATTTGCTAAGATCAGACAGATACTTCCAATGTTGCTTAACATTTGGGTTTTATTCCTAATTTAACTGAGCAAAAGAATTTATTTTATTGAGCAGCAACAATTATTTGGTGTTATAAATTTTATTTTAGTCAGTATTACTTATATGTTTCTCTTGCTTTCGTTCTCTTGTTGAAGGCATTTGAGACATTTTACAAGCTCACAGGCTCTCATCCATAGATGTGGGGCAGAGCTTAGTGTCCCTACAGGGTAGCTGACAAACACAGCTGTTCCCAGGGAGAGCTTCAAAAATCAGGGTGCATGTCTGCATCAATACCAAGAGAATGAATCCTAAACTAACCTATTTTTACCTATTATCTTCCCTTAGTTTCAAACTTTTTGTCAGAACAATGTATATTATTGTAGCAGCTTGGCTTTTTGAAAAGAACTCAATTTAATCAATTCATGACACAGACTTGCCAGAATGTTTTACAACTATATGATGTGACAAATATTTTCACCTTGAAAAGAGGAAGTAGAACCTTACATACCCACTGTGCACATATTCCTAAATTTAAATCCGCACTATAGTTGAAGATCAGGTTTTATGAGACTCGTCTGCCTCTGAGTCAGCAATCTAATTTTAAGAGGTAGTTCACATATATGTCAGTCCTAAACGTTTGTCTTTAAATACAATGCCCCATGTCAGTTTTAAATTAATCATAACTTCTGTGTCTTGTCATGAATGTTATAATCACCCAATTTTTTAAAAACTTAATTAAAAACTGGTCATACCAGCCAGTCAATCCCTGATCCCATCAGACCTCAGAAGTTAAGGAGGCTGGGCCTGGGCAGTACTTGGATAGTACACCACTGGAACCCTCGGTGCCACAGTGGGATGGCTGTTGAGATCAAATGGTCGCTGTGTCCCTGTGCAAAACACTTGACCCACATTACCTAGTCTGGAGGGTGTGTATGTTATTGGTTGATGATGGTGGGAAGGGCCGATGGCGCAAAAATAGCAGCCTCGCTTCTGTCAGTTTGCCCCAGGGGAGCTATGGCTACAACAGTTGCTCCCTCAGTCTCCCTACCCTACCTGGTAGGGAGTGAATGAATAATGCATATGTGGGAAGTGTCTTTGAGTGTCCTTAAAAAGTGCTATACATGTACAATGCATGATTATTAATTTTAAAAATATTTGTACATACTTTTAGTTTTCTTTTATATTATGAGAAAGTCCAAAACATCTTCAATTCATGCCCTTATTGAATTGAAATTAAAAATACTTTATTTATCCCCGAAAGGGAAATTTGAAAATTTTGTAAAATATATTTACAGAAGTGAAAAAATTGCGACTGGTAATTTTTCTTGATTTTTGTTCTTACCAGCCAGACTGTCCCAGTCACCTCATCGGTAAAAACGGCTTTAGCAGTGGTCCACTGTCCATCTGTATTTGTTTCTGCTGAGATGTTAGCACATCTCACTCTAGATTAAAAAAAAGCAAACAAAACATGGAACATGAAAACTTACAGGTTACAACAGGTTTTCTCTTTATAATTATTTTACCGAGTCATCATCTACTGAAAAAATGATAGTTGCGTGACACAACGAAAAGGAATAGGGAAGTGTGACAATATCTGTGACAATACCCTGATGACCTTGTTAGACTGACAATGTCTGCGGCTGTGAATTTAAACTGATTTCCGAAGCATTCTTTTCTGTTTCAACTGGAAATTCAGTTCATTGGTGGCCAATATTTTTATGCTGCTTTATCTTTGACAATCTATTTTGTTCAATGTTTTTTTTTTCAACTTGTTTTTGGTCATATGGAATTGACACAATGAAGGAAACTGTGATCTTGTTAATGAACCTACTGTATCTGCTTTCATATATTAATTACAAATGTTTGTTAATGGGTGTTTTTATATGGTGATGTGATTTGAATTTAACAGAAGAAATGACATGGAATTTAAAGGTTGTGTGTGTAAGAGAGTGTTTGTTCTTACCTGGAATTGTTGCTGTCATCATGAATGACGATAGACCTTCCCACAATGCTGTATGCTCCAATAAGGGGCATTCTTGAGTCTTCGTAGTCTTCTCTAGAGACATTTTTCCCGGTAAGCCTTCCAAACTTTCCACTGATGTCTCCAATCTCATACTGGTCAATGGTACCTTCTCCAGCTGCAGGTGAGCTTGATGTGTTCCACATAAATGGATTGAAGTGACCAAGAATGTTTTCATTTGTGCAGGGTTCAGCACTACCTGATTTGAGGGGCAACATGTGAACGTGGTAGCCTCCGGCTGAGGATTTCAGGTTATTCAGGTCTACTTTTATTGTTGTAGGACCGTGTGGGACTGATTGACTGAATGTTATCTGTCCTCCGTGCAATCCGGGACCAAACCAGCTACTTAAGCTTGCTGTGGTTTTTCGAACCATGGTAACATTAGCACAAGCAATCCTTGGACCTCCTTTACTGGCTTCATGGATAACCACTGAACGGCCAAGGATGCCTGACATAGGCAACCAAGAGGTTACATCAGTAAAAAAGTGTTTTGCATTCACTACTCCTACCATATTATTCAGATTGATCGTACTGTGTTTGCTTGCAAGGTCTCCCACCTCACAGCACAACGGACAAGATGGGCCACAGTGCAGGGGATAGATACTGCTGGCTGTGTTGATGTTAAAGGGGTTCCAGTGACCTCCTGTTGTGCCACAGCGTCCTGCATCATCATCCCTCTCTGAGCTGATGGGGTGCAAGTGAATGTGCCAATTGTGGTTTTCAGTTGGTGACGTGCTTGAGTTCCCATAAGATAGATCCACAAATATTGATACATCTGACAGGGGATTGTTCACCAGCTGGGAGAATGTGATCTGACCAACCACTAAGCCCTGAAATATCGCTCGGCCTGTCATCACCTCACCGGGGTAACCAATGTGTGCACAAACAAACCTAGAGCCATCTATTTTGTGAATCACAACTGAGCGACCAATAATACTGTTATTTCCAAAGAGCGGGAGATTATAGTCTGTAAACATGGTAGCCACATCAGTTTTATTTACCAAAGACATATGCTTGGCACTGAGGTCTCCAATTTCATACTTGTCATGTGTTGAGCCAGGCACCGTAGGAGATGCTGGGTCATCTTTGTTGATTCCAAATGGATTCCAGTGACCCCCAACATTATCATTTGAGCACATGTTTAACCTGATTGAAGGAACAGGAAACTGATGGACATGGTAGGGACCAACTTGCCTTCGTAAGTTTGTGAGATTCATGCTAATTTTAGTCACATCAAATGGAGAAGCCTGCTGAAAGCTAAAGTAACCTTTGATTCCTTCCATGTTTACAACAGCTTTAACGAGTTTCTCGGGGACGTCGTATACCTGAGCACACTCAAAAGTTGAGCTTATATTTAAAAGAAGAAACTTGTATGTCTCATTAGAAGTGTTGAGGTCTAGACGGGATTTTTGAGGTTGATGTTGTTGTCCAACCTTTACAGCACCCAGAAGTGTCAAGGCAGTGGGATCTAAGTTTACAAGAAGAGTATCACAGCTAGCAACTGCACTCTTTGTTCCATAAAGCATGAAGTTGGTCTCGGAGACATTTGTCACACTGATTGTCGTTAAGTCAGCAAGAACCCAAAGACTGGAATTTTCTTGGTTAAGACGCATGTAGATGTTACCCAAAATGGATTTTGTGAACCTGGCTTGTTTGGTCATCGTAGTTAGGCCCTGACTGACAGATGTGCAAACTTTGCTCCTATTACAGATCTGCAGAGACAGAGAGAGATCATCCAGGTTGGGTCTTTGGTCAAAAAGTTGTGACACATTGGTGACAGATACAGCATTAGCTGTGAAGGTAAAAATGGTGGAGCCGATGTTTGTTTCCAAACAGGGTTCCGAAAAGTGACCAAACATAACAGGGAAATCGCTTAGAGAGATGTTAATTTGATCACACGATTCAGCTCCGGACACATTGACAGATGCTGTTCGGGATGTGGAATCAAACTGAACCTGTCCTGTGATTCCTTCCATGTTCACAGGTGCTACAAACTGCGCACAGTGAATGGAGTCTGGAAAAAAAAACAAAGAAACGAGTCAAGCTGGCAATGCAAATGACTTTTGTTGAAAGAAATAAACTCATTAATCTTCCACTTACGTTTTGGGGGAATTTAATCATTTTTTTAAACATAAACTTTTTTAGGAATGTGTTTTTTTTAAAAGTTGAACTTTGCAACAATCTCTCACAGTCTGTTTCTGTTAATTAAGTTGCAAATTTGAGTACTTAATAATTTTGTGTAAGTTTCTAATTTGCGTACTCTATAAGTTAAAAACTATTGAGTTTAGGTTCACTCATGCCTCTAATTGCAAGTTTCCTGGTGACTTTTGAACTATGCAAGACTAAAGTTACTTTCACAGCAGATAAATGTGAATACCCTTTCTCGTTCTTGATGTTCCTAAAAGAAGTAGAGATAAAAATTCTGCACAACAAACCAAAGCATTAAATTTTGCATTCAACTGGATCGACTTGCTCTCTAACACAAATGTCCCACTTTTGCAGTGGACAAGTAAAATTGCATGTGCAATCCAATGTGCATCTGCATAATATTGCTCTTTGAAGAAATAAAGAAATTTTTTATGACTGATTTGTATTTCAACTAGTGTTTTCTATGAATGATGAAGTGAAAAAAAATCTTACAAATTAACTTTTTATTTTGTGGATGAGTACAAGAAATACAAAAAGTAAATTCAAAATGTTATGGATAACAACTAAATTATTTTGTGAATGTTTTCTGCTAGTGCAAGTAAACCACCACAAATATTGGATCATATTACTTGTAGATCAGCCCAAAAATTGAAACAAGGTTCCACTATTTACTTTCATTCCTGGTAAATATGATTACAGCTGTTACTTACTATTTAGGTTACACGGAAAATGTGACGCAAAATTGTAGAAATGAGACTTTCAACACATGACAACCACCCTTGACTTTTTTCATTGATGTTTTAGCATTTATGGTGGTGTTCATTTGGATTTTTTTTAAATGGTTCAATTGTTAACTTCTTGAAAAGAGTAGATCAAAATAAAAAAAACTTGGCAATAATTAATTGCTATACTAAAACATGCCAAAACAAGAACCAGCAATCAATTAAAAGAAAGCCAAAACTGTTTCTTTTGAATAAATCACATCTCTTTTGTCAGGCCTGAGTTTCACAAGGTTTTCTGTAAATTTGACATGTTGGTTTAAATATTTGCTAAAACCTCCTAAAAATAGTAAGTCACCTATGTATAGAAGCCTTGAGTGCGCTATGTAATTTTACAAGTTAAGTGTAAAATTTTTGGATTACGCTACCCAGCTCGACTTGGTCAGGAAAGCTGAGCCATAAATGTAGGTGCAGATTAAAAATATGGAAAACTTTTATCTTAACAACACGTTTTTGACTAAACAATAGGTCTCTAAAAATATGTTTTTAATCCAAGCCAGAAATGAGTCATTTATTAAAAACAAAGTCTGACCTGACAATAAAAACCCACCAAGTGGAGCAAAACCCCACACAAGTAGTTTAAAACTCCACTACATAGAGCAGGTACTTTAGCCTTTGTGTCTAAAATTTAACCAAAAAACATAACAAATACTCACCTAGTGCAAGAAGCAGCAAGGTTCCAGTAAGAATGGAAATTTTGGCAGATGTGTGTAGTACACACAACTCATAAAAAGGACTCTTCATATTCTGAAAGTCCTGAGTGCAAAGCAATCAAAGCAAGTCAGCTGCAACATAAGATGTTCATAAGCAGGAAGATGTTGTCTCTGGCTGAGTGTGTCCTCTAATGGTAGAGCAGGGGTGACGGATTTTTATGTAGCTTCCCTGGTGCTGTTTTTTCTTCTCTACTGTCTGCCAGTGATTGGCTGACAACAGTGACAGATGAAAGGAGCAGGAGTAGGAAAAAGAAATTGGATGCCAGGCTTTTGAAAAAAAGATTTAAACCTGCAGAAATGGAAAAGCAGGTTTTAAAACAGTGTTTATTTCCTCCACTTAGATTTTCTTGTTCAGTAACTCTCTAAATACTTGTACTTCTGTTATCAGATTCAGTTTGCGTTAGTAAAAAACAATATTCTTTACTTAATGTAGTTTAGATTGAACTTGTGTCCTCTTTATTTACTCTTGATTAACTTTTGTCTCATTATTTATTACTTCAGTCGATGCCAAATGTAAAAACACTTCAACAACAGTTTAACTTACAGATAAGAAATACAGAACAATTCATTAAACAAATGACACAATCTCTAAATACTCTGGTCAGAGGATGATTCTGATGAACACCAACTGACCAATAATAATTCAAAGCAAAAAAGTGTAATTAAATTAAAATTAAATTAAAAGAATTACTCTATTCATCCCTCACCGGGGAAATTTGTGTGCTGCACTCCTTACAAATTGAATAGCTACTTAATTGAAAATTTTGAAAATGCAAAGAAATCTGGTGAATTTAAATCAAATAGTCTGTTCCCTTTAGACAATGAGAAAATAAAGGTTGCAGAATATAAAGTATATAAATAAAGACGAAGAGGAAGTCCTGCTTTCCCTTTGATGATTGTAAAACCTGTTGCAACACCTTCTCTGACTTCTCAAGAATCTCACACTTGTATCTCAAAAAGTTTATTTTAATTTTCTTTTTGTATTTTTTAGCTTTGTTATAATTTAAGTGGAAGGTCTGAAAAGAAAAATAGAAGTATATAGTCACTTGCTCTCAGAATATCTACAAACGCTTCAGTTTTGGATTAATACTGTTGCTAAATTGCCTAGACTCAGTTGTTTTAACTATGAGTGTGTGTGTGTGTGTGTGTGTGTGTGTGTGTGTGTGTGTGTGTGTGTGTGTGTGTGTGTGTGTGTGTGTGTGTGTGTGTGTGTGTGTGTGTGTTTGTGTGTGTGTGTGTGTGTGTGTGTGTGTGTGTGCGTGTGCGTGCGCGTGCGTCTGTGCGAAAGAATGCAGGCATAAAAAATGGTAAATGTATGGAGAATTTTTTGAGAACTTTTTTAAGTGCTCAAAATGTCTTGTTCTGAAGGGAGAGCTCTTTTCTTACCTTTAATGTTCATTGTAGGTTGTTTTAAAATTAAGTGTTTAAAATAAGAGAAGCTACCAATCTGGTTAGGGGACAAAATTCAGAAGGAAGTAAATCTCGCTAGATGATGAGAGACTGATAAAGGCATAAATAATTATTATTATAGACTCTTTGAACCTCGTTTTGGACTGCACTGTGTTACTTCGGACGGCTGTTTTTAAGCTAGCCGGATTTTTTTTTCAACGACCAGTTCCTCGTTGTCTTATAGTACTGATGGTCATGGAGTTGTCCCGTTTTGTTTGCGTGCACACAACCCACAGCTAGTTCTCGGAACCAGTTCCACCGTGGCTGAAGGAATCGGTGCAGTTCCGACACAACCTAGGAGACGACCTGAAACGAGGCGCGTTAAGATAGTGTCCCTGCGATTGTCCTGGGTAACATTCGGTCGCTCGCAGGCAAGATGGAGGAACAGGGACGCTCGTTCTGACCCAGCAGGAAAGTGGAGGGGCCACTTTGGTGTGCTTCACTAAAGCCCGAATCCGTGGACTCATTACGGACTGTTTTTTCAACTGTTCAGATGCCAGCTTTTACACCGTGTAAGCGAACAGGGAATGCATCGGGGTGTTTGCACTGCAGCATCAAATTTCTCTTCGGGGATTAATAACGTATTTTCAATTCAATTAAATTAATTCTTCCATTTTGTTGTTGGCGTCCTTCTGTTTCTAGAGACAATTGAGTCTGCACCTGGATACTTACTGTATCTGTTTTTGCAATGCCGACCCTGGTATCTGGCAGCCGGGTATCTGATAAAACAAGTATATTTTTATCCGTTTTTGGCCTGTCATCCACACAAACCCGCCGTTTTTATTTTCACTTACAAACCGTCGTTTTGAAAACTCCGACCAAAATGAAGATTTGAAAAAACTCCGGTTTTGCGTTTGCGTGTGGACGTGCGTAACCGGCGGTTTTCGTTTTTAAACGTCACTACCTGTGACAATTAATTCATAAACGTCATTTGTGTGCGTCCTTGTTTTTAATATCAGACAGTGGGCAGCATGGATCCGCTTTTTAAAAAAACACTCTTTCCTTGCTTTTTCCATACACACTGAACTCCTCTCGCTTCTTGTTGAGAAGCAACATAGTAGAAATAAGTTGCAGTCAGCTATTATTCATAACATAAGCCTTCATAGCTCAGAACTTACATTTGGATAAATACTGCCGACTACTGGCTTGGCATGCTTATAACCGCACTCCGAAGCGTATTTACGGGTTCGTGTGGATGCGGTTATATTGAAAACGGTTTCGTGTGTCCGCAAGGTTTTTTCTAAAACAGAGGACAGCGGTATATGTTTTAAAAAAAATACCCGGCTACGTGTTTTCGCACACGGTCCATGTCCACATGTAGCCGGCTGTTTTCGACACATCGTTGACGAGGATTTTTGTCATGACGATGACGTAACGATACAAAATAAATGTGGCTCTTTGGAGACTAAAATGTGACGATACGTTTGCAAGTTTCTGGTGACAAGACGAAAATGTTAGAAAATTATATGCGTCTGACTTTCACATTTCTGTTTGTGAAAAGAAAAAGCAAAGCGACTGCATTGTGTCTCTAACAACGGCATGCCCCCCACAATGCTGCACGTTCACGCCCTCTACACAACACATCTGTATACATCATCTCAGCAGCCACGAGAAAGTCACTCACCATGGCGGCAACGGCAACAGAGGGGCTTGGTGGTCGGAAACCTAAAGCTTAAAGTTTCCCACATATTTTGTGCAAACGGTGTGCCGACTTCAAGCTAATGCTAGCTCCTGCCACACTTGCTGCAAATGTATAGGCGGTATCATGGGGAGCAATGACTGACTAACTTGCTGTTTCCAAGTCTTTGTGGCCTCGTGCTGGATCTCTCTGTTTTCCTCGGCCTGCTTGATACAGATTTTGACAGTTGCACGCCACCTATAAGCGGTCAGAGCTCACTGACTCGAGATCTGCTGCGATGATGTTGCACGACTTCAGATACCTCTTGCAGGCATCTTTGTATCGAAGGGCAGGTGTTTCTCAGTCTCTATGTCTAGAGACTGAGAAATCTCTAGTCTCTATGTCTAGAGACTGAGAAATCTCTTCTGTCTCTAGAGGCAATGGAGTCAGCAATGCAATCAGTCTAGAGACAGAGAAATGGCATAAATTATTAATATTTAAAACATTCATTCTTCTATTAAAGATCTGTGATTTGTCTGACTTTTAAGAGTTTAACATGCTCCTTCAGAAAACTTGATTTGAAAACCTGTTAGAAAGGATTTATTTTAAAATGCAAGGAGTTTCTGCTTCTACCTCTGTAGTTGGCTTCAGCAAGCTGTTTTTGTCGCAGGTGTGAAATAGATATGTGTGCCGGTTTAGAAATCATCTTACAACATACTTCTTTGTTGATCCAACTTTTTAGAGAAAAAAAAATACAATATTTAAAAGCAAACCTTTGTCCCAAAAAGACAAGAATAAAAACTAAATGGAGATTCTGTCACTTGACCTTTTAGATTAAGCCGAAGAGAGAAAAAAACCCCATTACATACACTTTTAAATATTATTTTTCAAAAATCCAACCAAGTCCTAAAACATGTTCTGAAAGATTCATGTGACTTTTCAGTTAATCGGTTCACTGTTTTCTGCAGTCACATGAATCATTTTCTATAAAATGGTAATTTTGTCCGATAACTCATTCAAGGGGATTAAAACAAAGAACTCAAAGAATATGCAAATTTACACAATGATACTGTAGATGCAACAAGTCAACTATAGAAATAAAAGCTCATTTAATAAGTAAGACTTCAACTCAAGCAATCTGAGATTATCTTGACAGAGAAATAAGCAAAAGGCAACTGACATTTAAAGAAGTGATTATGAGAAAGTGTTAAGTTGAGCAGTTTCTCTATGCATTTTGCCCTCAAGGGAGATTAGTGTGATAAGATGACCTCCTTCTCAAAGAAAGAAGTGACTTTTCTTTTGGTTTCATAGCCATCAGACAGGTTTTTCAGCTGTGTGATGGCCATGTATCCATTTTAGTTTAACAGAATGTTATAGTAACAAAAATGTCAAAAATGTCAACTGATTAAGTATCGCTGGTGTAAACATTACAGCAAGATTATAGCTGCCTGATAGCTCAGTAATTGGGTCTTTGGTTTGTTTTTGAGTGGCAAGGTCTTCACAAGAGAGATCCATGTCAGGACGCAAAGCATAATCACAAAGTTGTGTTCTTATGGAAGAGAGTTAAGTAATGTTAAGGAGGTGTCTGGAAAACAGAAAGTCGTTTTAGGGAGACCTCATTAGAAATATTCTCTTTTCTTTTAATTGGAGACAGCTCCTTTCAGTTCAAAGCTAGATTGTACAGTTCCTGGCTGGTACAGAATTGTTTCATCTACCGAATGAATTCCTTAGAGGTCACTTAATGATCATAATGCCCACTCAGTGAAGATAGTTGATGGAAACCAGAAATAGGAAAAGAATGTTAATTTTCTGTTTTCATTTGTTAATTAGAAGATGAAGAAGAATACCTTTATCAGTGCCACAGTGGGAAAATTACTTTGCTGCATTGCACCGCAGCAGGCAGCCACGACGGCACCAATGGTGGGAGCAACAAGGGGCTAGGTGTCTGCTGCAGGGACACCGAGGTAGCTCAGTGGGATTTGAACCGGCTTCTCCAGGTCCAAGGACAACACTCTACCACTGAGCCAACACCACCCCTACTACACTCTAATTACCAAAAGAGGATGGATATTTTGAATGAATGAATTACTCTATTCATCCCTCACCGGGGAAATTTGTGTGCTGCACTCCTTACACCGCAGCAGGCTGCCCTTCGACGGCGCCAATGGTGGGAGAAGTGGGGGTTAAGTGTCTTCTCCAAGGACCCTAGACGGTGGTCTCAGCGGGAATCGAACCCGCGACCTTCGAGTCCGCGGGCGAGCACTCTACCGCTGATCCACCGTCTCCCCATTAGATATTTTCTATCATATATTTTAAAATATCATCCTCACAATATCATGGTGGGGCATTTTCCATCTTGGCTTTCCTCTGATTTGTTACTTTGATTTTTCAGTAATAAACATCTTTTTATATCACTAAGTTTGTTGCAAGAAGTGTTTTTTTCAACATTGATGGGAAACCCATAGCTGGAGACCACAACAGAGGCTTTAGTCTCCCAAAATGAGGTAGAAAATAATACAGTAATTTAAAATTAGGACTTTTTGGTGTGAATTTAACACTTTTCCCTTCAGGGGTCGCCACAGCAAGTCAGTTTCTTCCATCTAACCCCATCTGCTGTATCCTCTTTGGTTACACCAACTATCTGGTGGTGTAACCACCAGGAGGTTCCACTGTGTCCATGAACCTCCTGTTTGGCCTTCCTCTAGTCCTCTTTCCTGGTGGTTCCAAATCCAGCATCCTTCTTGCTATGTACTCTCTCTCTCCTCTGCACATGTCCGAACCATCTCAGTCTTGCCTCTTGAACTTTATCCCCAAAACCTCTAACATGTGCTGTTCCCCTGATGTACTCATTTCTAAAATTAACATTTTTAACACAAATTAACACAATTTAACACAATTTTAACACATCTCTGAAATTAACACTTTATGTACAATAAATTAAACACATCACTGTGAGGACACTCTGTCTAACAATGGCAACATTTTATAAAAATGCTTAGTTCCAAGCAAGGACAGGGAAGAAGAACAAAGGTTCAACTCACAACTGTGGCAAAGATGCCAGAATTGTACAGATCATCCAAAATTTATGGTTGAGTTCTGCTGTTCACAAACAACCCTGTACTTTTTATGAAAGACAAGGCTAAAAATGTAGCTGATAAAGCTAAATAGTTGTAAATTCACCAAAAGTGGTTCAGCATACAATCGCCTGAGTTTAACGAATCTTACAATGAAATAATTTTATCTTGAATCGTAATCTAAAAAAAAGGGAAAACATTCAAAGAATTTTGTTATCACTTACATTAGGATTGGAGGTTCTGCAGCTCTTCTGTGACACCTACTGGTTCTCCAAACTTTTAGTCATATCTTTTCAACAGGTTTCAGATGGTTGTCGATACACAATTTCTTGGTGTGGAACTCTCAGCCTTTTCTGTTTTAGAGAGGAGAACAATGCAGTCACCATCATTTTTGGACTTGTTAAGATATCTGTAATTTAAGATCAGCATCAATGGTTATGTGTACAAAACAGAAGAAGTAAACCAGAAATGTGATGTAGTGTAATAACAATTTTATGACCCAAATCACAGCACAAAAAAATCTAAAATGATTTGTACACGCTGTAAACCTTTCATAGCAAATCATAAATTATTTAAGTCTAAAATATATTAATCTAAAGACTCCTTCTCACTCGGCCTTATATTAGACAAGCCTCTTTTTAAACTAACTATTTTTTAAAGGAGTGATTGCTTTCCATTATTGCAACATCCATAAAAATATTCATTTTCAAGAAAAGGGAGTTACTGTAAATAGGCACTTTGTTATCTTAAAGCAGCATCATAATTCTTTTATAACCTGTTGCCTTTCAAAATTGGCACATGGATCTCATATTCTCACCTTCGAGAGCAGTTCCTGAGTGTGTCAGATGTTTTCAGCTCCAGCAGACCTGGTTCATTTTTTAAAAAAGAATGATTAACTATGTATTTGTTTAGTTCTGTATACAAAATTAGTTCCATATAAAAATATGTTAAAGCAAGAAAACATCTAAGAGAGAGAGAGAAAAACTGTTCTCAAGAAGCTCTTCTTACAATCCTTGCTTTTTGAAGTTAGTAAATGTTTTGCTTTTGTATTTTGTAGTTTTGCTTTAGTATTAAATATTTCAGGCCACTAGATGGAGGAATTAACTTGCTAACAATAAAAGCGGTTTTTAAAACTGTATTGTGATTTTCTAAACCCCTTTATTCAAGTTTTTTTATATTTCGGTTGAGACTTTTTCAAAGTGGGTGATAGTATTTTAGTACTGAAAAAATATGCAATCTTAGCAAATACGGGCGTATTGTAATTTCTGTATGGACAAAATAAATGACTAATAAAAGCTTTTCTTTTTGTCAACGCCTGCCATACATTAAATGCCTACAAAATGACTGAATTTCAAACTGAATATCGTACATTCAAAGCGGCCATTGTTACAGCGCTATCAGAGCTAGACTGACTACCTCTCCTTACGTCACTATTGCTCATAATAAATTGACTGCAAATGCGCAATATTTTATTTTCCAAATGGATGATACATACGGTTTTTAAGTACTCGGTAAGTGTTAAAGCATTCCCAATACGGAAGGCAGGAGGAATGCCTTAACAGGTATGATATACACTGTAGTGTACCTTGCAATACATTCCCGCGTGAATGCAAATAATGCGTTATGTCCGTGTACAACTATTATGGTTTGCTGTACAGGTTACTATCTTTAAAAAAAATCTTGTACATCTGCTGATTTACAATATTGGATATAATTAGACCAAAAATACATAGTAAACATTGACGCAATCACGTGCGTCCGCTTTAAAACGAGGGATTTGCAAAATAATGCACCATCACTGTGAGTGAATGGGTCTTCACTTCCTGCCAAATAATGAGCCAGTGTTTCCGCTTGTACCGGTGTTTAAAGTGTGTGCTGGATGGATCTACAGTATTTCTTCTTAGATCACGGTGTGTATGTGTGTGAAAATCAATCTGTCTGAAAATCAGTGCCACAGTGACACATTTGGAGCAGAAAGAAGAAACGTCAACACGCTAAATCAAGTCTGTAGGTAAAACAGTGCCTTTCATCATTTACTGTATTTAACTTAACTTTTGTATGTTGTAGATTTAAAGATGTCTATATTGTATTTTTACTCTATAATAAAGGTTTTTATCAGAGAACGGCTGCTGCACAAGCTTGTTGAAATAACTTTATTTATTATGTGCATTTATAGTAATATGGAGATACAGTAATTCGAAGTTGTTTGATTAATGGATATTTAGTGAAATAAGCCGTATTACAATAGAAATGACTAATTATATAACATGTAACTCATGGCAAATTAGTTTTAGTGGGAGTATGTATAATAGAGGACATCAAGAAATATTCTATCACTATTTTATACATTATTACCAGGTTGATTCAGTCCTTTTACAAGAGAGCACAACCCTAGGCAAACAATATTAGCAATAAAAGTATGAAGCTCAAAAGTGAGGTTACAGGGAGAAGAGATAAAGAAGGTGGAAGATTTTAAGTACTTAGGATCAACAGTCCATAGCAATGAAGAGTGTGGAAAACAGGTGAAGAAGCCTGTACAGGTGGGCTGAAACGGGTGGTAAAAAGTATCAGGTGTGATAGAAGAGTTTCAGCAAAAATGTTAGGGAAAGTGTACAAAACCATGGTGAAACAGGCCATGCTGTTTGGTCCAAAGACAGTGGCACCGAGGGAAAGACAGGAAAAGAGATGGAGGTAGCAGAGATGAAGATGCTGAGTTACTCTTTGGGAGTGCACAGGATGCACAGGACAGGAATGAACATATCAGAGGAACAGCACATGTTAGAGGTTTTGGAGATAAAGTCAGAGAGGCCAGACTGAGATAGTTTGGACATGTGCAGAGGAGAGAAAGAGAGTACATCAGCAGAAGGATGCTGGGTTTGGAACCACCAGGAAAGAGCCCTAGAAGAAGACCAAAGAGGAGGTTCATGGATACAGTGAAGGGAGACATGAAGATAGTTGGTGTGACCGAAGAGGATTCAGCAGATGGGGTTAGATGGAAGAAATTGACTTGCTGTGGCGACCCGTGAAGGGAAATGCCGACAGGAGAGGAAGATGCTCAAAGTGTAAAACTGTTAGCTCACAATTAAGATTTTTTTGTCATGGAGACATACTTTTGTTGAGGACTGTTGACTCATTGTAGAAATGAATGCAGGAAGCTTAATTTTTAGTTTTCAATCTCAAGAACAGGTTTGTGCAATCACTCATTCCATCAGGAGTTATCCATCGTAGAAAAGATTTCAAAGTTGTCTTCTAGACAGTGTATTTGATGATCAAGACATTTCAACTCCTATGTGGAAATCCTTTTTAATCTGGTAAAATTGACCTGAGATTTGGTTCTTATATATACTAACCTGAGTTTGTCCAACCCCTTGGTGTTAGCTCCTCCTTAGGGGTTGGGCAAACTCAGGTCAGTATATAGAAGAACCAGTAGTCAGGTCCCTTCTATCAAATTAAAAGTTATTTTCAGATGGAATTAAAAACATCTTGATCATCAAATGCATTGTCCAGGAGACACATTTGAAGCCTTTTCTGTGACTTGCAAGTTTAACTAAACTTTACAGAAATGTACTAGATGAAGCATCTCAAACTGAAAAATTGCGTTTTGAGCATGCATTTGATAACCTGTGCATCTTTTCCTCACAAAAATGGTAGAATAACTCAAACTTTTTGCTGATTCTACATAAAGCTTCCGTCAAGCTCATGAGTTGGTTTAAAATGGACAAACTAAAGAAAATAATCACCAAATGAAGAAAAAAATGTTCAGTTTTAGCTGTTTCTCCTCCAAACTTTTTAATTTATTATTAATAACTTTCTGCTGTGAGACTGTTTTCTCACTCTTTTCATTTGGAAGATAAACCGACTCTTTTCACTTAAAAGATTATGCATTCAACTTAATAAATTTTAAATTGAACTAGTAAACTGGTAAATCTTTTCTGTTTTTTTTATGAAGAATATATGCGTAATGGTACTGTAAATGAACTTAATTTGTTTATTTTTTGCTTAATTTGGGCTTAGAATTTCACTAAATCTTTATTTAAAATATCAACTCAACTCAATTGGCTAAAAAGTAATATTATACCCTCATTAACCAGTTTGTCATCCGTAACCAGCAAGCTACATTTATTAGTGCATACAAACACTTTATGTTACAACTGTTATTCATTTAGGTACGTTTTCCAGACTATTTTCAACATGTGGTGTGAGGGGAATTAAAAAAAAGAAAAGAAAAAGCATGTGTTAGTGAGCCTGAAACTATTTAGAATGGACACAGCCCAGTGAATTTGAACCTGTTCAGAGGACACAGATGACTTCATCATTACCTCACTCTGCTCTGTTTAGAGACTTATCAAAAACATGTGCTTCTACTCTCCATGCACATTGCACATTGTTGGAGCCTCAAACTCCCTTGATATTTTTCTTTGTTTGAGGACACATGTGTTTGCACACAAACAAGTTTCATCTTTTTTACTTGCATTTACTTTTATCAGTCTTACTCCTGTTTCAACTTTACTTGTTTACTAAGCATGCATAGACAAGTAAATCTGGGATTGGTCTGATGTTGAACACAATCCAATGCAATATATTATGGGTTAGTCATGTGATTCCTGATGACTACAAAATTATTCACATCATTGTATTATTATTGTAAATGACACAATCATACATTACAGTTTAAGTTTTCAGGATTTTTATTACCTGACATTCAACTATTTCTGTCACCTAGATTAGTAGTTTTTTTTCCATGTCTATCCACTGTCATTCAAGATCTTCTCCTTTAATTAAACCATTTGTCTTTAGGCCTTTTGCTCAGCCATTTGATAAAAGACATTGTCAATTAATTTTTTAAATCTTGAACTTTTTTGTAAAAAGTGAACATTTTGATACACATTTTTGGGAGGGTGTCATTTTAAATTTAATCAGTTTTTCTTGTGTAAATTTTTACGTCTATTGCCCTACTTCAAACTCATAGTGCTTTATTTCTGTAAAGTATTTTTATATTTATTTATTATTTAGAGGTTCATTTTCGGAGCCTAGCCAAGCTCAGTCATGTAAGATTGCTTGTTATTTTATCCACAACATATTGTGTGATGTGATAGAGTTAGGGTTTGAGTGTTTAGATTCCAGAGTTGTTTGGTTGCCAGATTTAGAGGTCCCTGCGGGCTGGAGTTAAAATAACCCCTTTATTGGCGGGATAAATTACTGAAAGCATCTGACACAGTACAGCTGACATCTGTCCTGCTCTGTGAACTTTGTTTGTTCATGTATGCCTGATTCCAATTTAACATATGTGGGTTCACATTATTTCTGTGTGTTTCTCTATCCTGGCATATGTGTGTATGTGTACGCACAAGGCGTTCTATTTCTCTGCACGCCAGTGTCAGCAGTGGGTCTACTCAAGAAGCTAAAAGGCTTTTGCTTAGAAATTAGTTTGGAGTAACTATGACAACGGGGTCAGCTTCTGACCATGGGAGAGGGAAAATCGCTAAGATTTTGACCAAATGAGTTTTTTTAAGTAGACAGCGGTTCTTTTGATCCCCTCTGGTTTCACCTTATTAACATGTCTTTCTAAAAGTCAAACATCTTTCATCAGGAATGTTTAGAGCTGACTTGGGAACATCAACTAAATTAGGCATCAGTTCTTTAACCTTCAGATGTGTAATCTAAAATTACAGTGATTATCAACTTACACTCTTTAATAACTTGAGCTAATTTCAGCTATAAGCCAACCTAGTTAATTTTACAACTAACACAATCTGATTTGTAAACAATTATGTTTCATTAAATGAAAGAAACCTCTAGATGTTTTTTTGAGAGAAAATTTATGAGAATGTCAGCCTTTTATTACCTTTATTATTTTTCCATATAAACAACTTAATCTGTCAGAGAATGCTACGGATGTAGCATGCTTTCATGCTCTCTTTTGTTTTGCTTCAGCTGTTTATCGGACAGTGTGCATAATTAAAGGGGGAGATGGGGTACCTCCCTATTACTGTGCCCAGGGAGCATGGAGATGAGAGTGTTTCCAGGTCACCAAGTTTTATTCAATTAACCCGCTGTCATTTTACATATGTAGTGGCAGAAAAAATTGCAGCATGTACACTTCGACATGAGTCCATATGAAATTATCGCTCTACTATGAGTCCATAAGAGATTGATCTCTTGCCAAAACTAATTACGCATGTTTCTAGTGATGCCCCTAGATTTTGTGAGCGGCTTTTTGTGTCAGAACAGTTTTACTGCTCATTGTTTTCTACTTGGAAAAAAAGCACCAATTAAAGAGGACAAAAGCAACATTGTTGAAACTTTTTGATTTATCACAAAGTTCCATTCTGTTCTTCATAAACTAAAAAACAAGTTCAGTTTCTGGTCATTAAAAAAATAAAATTTCTGCAGCTAGCCTATCAGAGAGTAGTTGCATTAGAGCATCACAAAAACAGAAAAAAAATACCCAACTTGTTTTTTGAGCACCTTGAAACTTATTAAAAAACTAAGATAAAATAACAATGCGGTCATGAAGACGGTTGATAATATTGTGGGTAATTGTTCATATACTTCAGTTTTGTGATCAAAGAGATCCCCCAATATGCACACCAGATGACTTGGGAGTCAAATGTATGAAGGTCGTTTTTACTAATCAGAGTGTTAAAGTTTGGTATCTTTGGGATGTTTGATATACTGTCATTTTTATTCTAATTGTTGGTCCTTTTGAGACTTTTCTCTACCAGCTGAAACACTTAAGCTATTGAATTTTTATAACATATAAGTGATGAATCAAGTTAAGCTAGACTTCTTTTCCTATCGTTGATGTGTGGTGAAAATTGCACCTTGGCTGCATCCTCCAGCTCTCTGGAGGCATCCTAAGCAGATAGTTGCCCAAACCACCCCAGGTGGCTTCTCTCAACCCAGATTGCAACGACTCTACTCTCTGAGCTTCTTCAAAATCCCATAGCTTCTCACTCTATCTCTGAGCAAGAGCCCGGCTACCCTGCTAAAGAAGCTGATTTTGGCCGCTTGTATTCGTTTTGTTTCTAAATGTTATATTTTTTCAATATCTTAAGTTTTAGTCTGATTTATTTTCTTTCTTTAATTGATGTATATTTTAGGTAAACTCAGCAAAAATGTGAGTATTTTGGGTGCAGTACTATTTACTTAAACCAAAATAAACAACTTTTCCTGTAATGGAACTTCAGGTACTGTATATTGTACAGGGGGGAAAAAAACCTTGATCTAATAATGTCCTGACCCAACAAACATTGAAGAAATGACTTCCTCTTGTCCGGGCGCAGATTACTGGCAGTTGAAGGTCGTCTTTCCTGTTTGTTTAAAAAAAAAAAAAATGTTGTAGACGGTGCCAAAATTAAGAGGTCTTTCTGGCACTTTGTAGTTTAATAAGATGTAAATTAACCTCTGAATGAAAAACAAAAAAAGTTGTATATAAATGAGTATATAAATATCACATTAAAATGGCTAGAGCTTTCAAGCACAATTATTTCCGGACTGCCGCTCTTGATTAATTCTACGCAGCCAGGATAGGCTCTGGCAACCCCTCATGACGCCATAAGGGATAAGCAGCCTTTTAACACATAGCGTTAATTACTGTGGAGATGCTCAGATAATCCACAGAAACATGGAAAATATCAGATTGGGATTTTATGTTGGCACATAAAGAAATTCTCTGCTTAACCGCGCCTGACAGGTTAGTGTGGATGCAGGGGCCCTTAATCAACACTTCTTGCTTCAGTGCTTTTATCACCCTCTTTTTAAGTTCAAAGAGTAAAAAAGGTTTTTCTTTTATTTTTTTATTAATGTGCTTGCATAGAAAGAGGCAGCTGAAGCATGGAGTCCTGCTGTGACATTCAACTAATGGTGTTCTGCTCATTTAGTGACAAGTCACCTCGGTTACTAACCTTTTGTTTAATGATTGTTTCACTTTAAACAATTCTTTCTAAGCAACTCACTTTGGAATTCCATTTGCTGCTGACATAATTCAGATACGCTGACATGCCTTTATCAAGATAAGATTCATCACTGACATAACCTTCATGATTGTTTCAGCACAAGTTAGTCATTTCTGCTATTTTCGTGTTTGCCTTGTATTGGTTTCTGTTTCCTCAAAACTAACATTTTAAAGCAGATGTGAAGCTATTTTTTTAAATAAATAGTTTTTTTGAAGAGATCATAAACAGCTCAATAAACTTTTAGTGCAATGCTAATAAAGATCAGTGAAAGGAATTTGGTTATGGACAAAAAAGGAAATGAAAATGCGAGTTTGTTTTTGAACTTTTGTTGCCCTTATGCACAGGAAACAACTTTTATTGCCTTTGAAACCAGTCATCTACCTTCACTACATCATTCACTGGGCACAACTATGCCTCGGATCTTATTTTATCATGCGCGCGCTCACATACACACAGAGGCAAACTTGTGCACGATGATGTTGTTCAATCACACACTAGGGGGCAAATCCCTGTTGATGGTCCTGAACTCAGCTGGATGCTGAAGCTTGAACTTTGCTGCACTCCTCTTTTGTCTCATCTCTAACTGGGTCAGCCTGTTTACTAAACAATGTTTCTCACCCACACTGTCACCCGGCTCCCCATGCTGAGTCAGCAGAACTAAGAATTGACATTCATTTGCTGTCCCAGCAAACTGAGTCAAGGGTTTAATCTGTTCAGTGAGCTTTATTGGAGACGTGAAGTGGAACGGTCACAAGATGGTTAGCAATAAAGTGTTCTAGATTTTGGTGGATGTCCGTCTTTTTTTGATTTGGTGATATATCAACAATCTGATGTTCTTGTGCAAATATTCTAAGCTGTAACATTTTTAGTCTACTCGTCACACTAAATAGCAAAAGGATCAAATGTGTCGGGCAATCCTACAGTACTTACACCTTTTGTGACAATTTTCTGCCGTTGTCATTTTTCACTTGTAACTTTTTGCACAAAACAACAGCAGTTTTTTTTTTTTTAGTTTTATGTCTTTATGTTGTGTAATTTGTGAATTGTTGTATTTATAGCTAATCAAGAACAAATTGTCTGCTTTTGACTTTTTGTCATTAATGCTGTTTTGCGGCTTTGCAGTAATAAAAGCTGTGACATGTCTTAAGGCGATTGATAGATAGATAGATTAGATAGATAAAATTTTATTAATCTCCCGCAGGAGAAATTCTGGTGTCCAGCAGCAACAGAAATCACACAAACTGTACATACAAAATAAATAAAAACAACATACATACATAATAAAATAGGATTCAGTTCCTTCCAGAAACATCTGATTAAATTGTCTGAGGGCTGAAGAGATGAATGACCTCCTAAAGCGCTCAGTCCTGCAGCGCAGTGAGAGGAACCTCTTACTTCGGGTTGTTGTCTGGGTTGTGATAACATCATGAAGAGGGTGACGGGGGTTATTCAGGATACCCTGCATTAAAGCCCTCATCCTCCCCTCGAAAACAGCTCCCACAGAGTCTACATTTCTCCCCACCACAGATGCACACTTCCTTATCAGTCTGTCCAGCCTATTGCTTGAACTATTGAACTATTTAGATGGGCTGGAGTCAGTCTTTTAAGGTCTATAATGCGAATTTACTGAATGACTAAACATGACCAGCTCAGTTACCCTTGGTAAACAATGGATCACAGTGAGTGACATGATGTTTAAAGTAAACGCCATGAAAAGTGATTTTTAGTTCCATCTGAAAATGCTTATGCAAAACAAAGTTGAGCCACTTACAATACAGAATTTTATCAAACAGACAGTGGTTCTTGCATGTTTTTTTATTGAGATGTCATTTGTGATATTACTGTGTACTTTCTTCAGGAGAAATCACTCCACTGTACATACAACCTGTAAGTGCATTCCTGTGTGCATCACTGTTAGAGGGTCGATCCAGGCGGCCAGTGGCGCATGGTACATCGTGTCCAGGAGCCCCATGTGTATCACAGTGTTTGTGTTAGTCTGCTGTTTTAATGTGCATAGTACATGCATTTGTCTCAGTGTATTTGGACTGTTAACATTTTCACGTGTGACTGCGTTTCTTTTTTCCCTGGGGGTTTGTTTGAACTCTTACATGTTATCTACAGGGTAAATATTACTCTTCTCACAATTGCTGCTTGTTTTTACCCTGGAATTGAGGCTCTTTGCACTGTTATTACAGAATTTATTTTATGCCATCTGTTGGTTGGTTGTTGGATTTATAATGTTTTCAGCCCACACAATGGCTACCAATCCCCAAGGGTCCTTTTGATAAAATACACAATTGCATCAACAAATTCCCTCTCTTACGCTGTACCCCAGGTACAGCTCAGTATGTTTGTTGCAGCTCTACTAGTCATCCTCCTCAGCTTTACCCAATCAGCATCTCTGTCATTATGAAGAAAAACCTGCAGTGCCTTCACAAAAATAGACAAGTTGCAGCAGAATGCATCCTGTCACACCCAGTGTTCCCTTTGTGTTCCACATTTCAGTGGCTTAAGGAACTAAGTTACATTATGCCCTATGTATTCACACGGCAACAAAGGGGACCTTAAAGATCCACCCTTAAACAGTTGAATTAATACAATAAAACAGCTTTTTCTTAGTAGGGAGATTTTCAGTTGTGTAATTCTAACTTGTAGTCTCTGCGTTCTTTAGCAGTAAAAACGGAGTAACTTTCAAATGTAACGTGATATTTATACCTCCACATTAGTTTTAAAACCTTAGAATCTTATATGCAATTTAATAAGTATTATTATCAATGGCTATTTTTGATTTATTAGTAACCGGGAAAGCAGTCCAATCAGTTTATTTCTATAGCAAATGATCAAATAAATATGGGTCATTTTGTTATATGAGATAAGAAAAAAACAGGCACAATTTCTATTTATGCATCCTATTTCTGGGCTCCGAAGTGGCACAGAGGTTTGCACTTTGGCCCCACAGCAAGAAGGTCGGGGTTCTAGACCCGGAGTGGGGGCGAGGCTGGAAACACTGGCCTTTCTGTGTGGAGTTTATGTGTTCTCCCTGTGTCCACGTGGGTTTCCTCCGTGCACTAAGGTTTTCTTCAGACCTTACAAAAACTTGCGTGTTAGGTCAATTGTCCATTATGAAATCACCCCGGAAAATGTGTGCGTGTGGATGGTTGTCTATTTATGTGGCCCCTCAACACTGGTGATCTGTTTGGGGTGTACCATGACTCTTGCCTCAAAGTAGCCAGGATAGGCTCTGGCAACCCCTCGTGACGCCATTAAGGATAAGGGGTTGAATTGATGAAGCAAAACATCCAATTTCTAACCACTTGAGGTTGTAAGGGTGTTAGAGCCCATTCTCACTGGTTCTGGGCAAGATGGGGTATATTCTGAACAGGTCACCAATCTGTTGTCCAAACATAATCTTACATAGATATATTTACCTCTGTGATTTTCACTATTGCAGTAACAAAAAGCCTTGTTTGTTGTAATTTGTATAATAAGACTTAAAGATGTGCAATGTTGCCATAAAACTGTACATTTCATTATGCATAGTTCTGTAAATAGGAACATGCTGTAGGCTGTACCAAAACCTTTAAATATTGTTTAATTCATTTAAGCAACAAACACTCACCACAATTGCATGTTGTTCTTTAGCAGGCCCGAAAAGGCATTTCACACACACACACAGTTTCCATTGAGGATATGTCTGGTTGAATTCAAAGGGAGATACACTGTTGAATGTGTGTTGTATCACGTGTCTTAGACTCTTGTTGCAGGAAGCAGGTCGGGAAAGTGATTTTTTTCCTCTGCCTCAGCAGAGGAAATCACTGGATACAACCCGTCTTTGGTTGTGTTTTTTAAGGATAATCATTTTAGGTTTAAGAATGAACAAAACCCTGACCCACATGGTCATGTGATTTCTTAAATGGCCATCTTTCTTATCCCCACAAGAACTAGGCTACTGTGACAATATGGTGCTTTGAAGATACTTGTTTTTAACTCAGTAAAGTGGTGTTATTGGATTTAGCAGAAATGTGACGTTATGCTCTGGAAAAATCTGTTTCATGACATCTGGGATTTGATAATGAGAAGGGGAATGTGAGGAGAAAGTGGGGAGGCTTACAAATTGGCTTATGTAGCTGGTGTTTCTGTGTGATTTAGATGTTTTACAGTTCTACCATGATTCATCCAGGCAGTACGAACATATCAATACTCCCTCAGGTTTCCAGGCCGGCTTCCTGGAGCTTAGAAAAAAACTTTAAAACAACTCTGATTATGAACCAGTCTCTCTAGGTCTTTGGAGTAAAGTATATTTACGACATATTGGTTCTATTTAAACTAAGTTCTATTTAACCACATTTTTTGTGGTGAAGAAGTACCTTAGCCGGAAGGCAAAGGGTTTTGTAACACGTTTAATAATTTGACAGCTCCCAAACCAAGGTTGAGGTCATTAAAACTTGTATATGCGATATCTCCTAAACCAGTGACAGTTTTTTTTAATCTGGTTGTAGTCACAAAGTAACAACTTTAGACGAACTGATTAAGTTTTCAGGGTCATGCAAGCAAAAGTCAAGGTCAGAAAAGTTCCAACTCACAAAGTGTGAATGTGTTACCACCCATTGAATTACTAGAATGATTTTAATAAACTCAGTTGTGACTGCTTCAGGTGATAACCACCAAATTGTAAAAAAAAATAAAAGGCCTTGACAGCCTGAACATAACTGTCACAGTAGTTTACTAAATCTGGCTGATAAAATCATACTGATTAGGTGTGTGTTAAACTCTTGTAAAACTAAATTGACAGGAAGCAAAGCTAATTATTTTGTTGTCCCTGATTGTTGGAGTATTTTTGTGGTGAGGTTAAAAGAGGCCATGTTGAGTTGAGTTACACGGTGATCTCTGTCAAATCCTTGAAGCAGAAACAATTATGTAACAGTGTTGTTTTGCCCTTCGGGCATCACCGAAACATAAAACAAGTTATTGTCAAACGCAAGTAATTGGCCGATTAACTGTGATTTGTAGCACATGCAATCTAGTTTTTCCATAGATGTACTTGCTAACGGTAAAAAAAAAAAAAAACATCCTCCAATTCACGAGAAAAAAAAGGACAATTCTTCTCAATGAAGTCTGACTTGACTTTAGCAATTTCCAAAACTTAAAAAGACATTGCAGGGGATAAAGCAGATCAATCCGAACTATTAGCTACTCTATTCGGTTAACCTCACACCAGTACTGATAGGGTCAATACAGGATTTACTAACTGTTCATAAAAAGGATTTTTCTTTAAGTCCGAAAACCCACTTCTGGTAATTTCATTATGTAACTATATCTGACTGGATTATCTATTGTTATTTTGAAGGATTTTTCTTGTTTTACTGTCTTTTTTTTAGAGGAAAAGAGGATAAGTTGACTTTTTTTTGTGTGTTTCAAAAGACTATTGCTGAAGTCTTTATTTCATTCATACATGAAAGAAAGGATACACTCTCGAGCAAAATAGAATCAGAGGACCAAGAGAGCTTAATAGATAAAAGTTTGTTTTTCATCAGTCAAATTGTTAAAATAATATTGTAATAAACTTGAGTATTTTTTAGGAATATGTCGATGCCATGCATGTTGTTGATGCTCCTGTCTTGCGTTAACTTGGGTGATATTATTTACACACATACCTTATTTAGCACTCCGGACACCAGAAACCAATTATGGCATATTTCCTATGAAATTATGGCATATTTCCTAGAAATGTTTTTCTACGTTTAGTCTCTGTTTAACTGCTCATAATTTTCCAGACACAATTTTATATAATAAACAAATGATTGATAACAGGTCTTGCACTGTTGAATCATGCAGAAACAGTTAACTTGATCAAAGAGGTTTTGAACCTTACGAGACTTGAAAGACGCATTGAACTTCAATTAAATTATATTGATGGCAGTAAAATTTATTGTCAAGCATGTGATTCGGCTGTCAATGATAGTATCTGTGCATCGAAACTGTTGTACCGTGTAAGTTAAAGTCTAAAGGAGACAAATTCTGCAATGTGTCTTAAATGTACAAAACCGTGGTGGGACTGGCCACGCTGTTTGGTCTAGAGACAGTGGCACTGAAGAAAAGACAGGAAACAGAGATGGAGGTAGCAGAAATGAAGATGCTGAGGATCTCTCTGGGAGTGACCAGGATGGACAGGATTAGAAATGAGTATATCAGAGGAACAGCACATGTTATAGGTTTTCGAGATAAAGTCAGAGAGGCCAGACCGAGATGGTTTGGACATGTACAGAGGAGTGAGGGAGCACATCAGCAGAAGAATGCTGGGTTTGGAAGCAACAGGCAAGAGGCCTAGAGGAAGACCAAAGAAGAGGTGCATGGATGCAGTGAAGGAAGACATGAAGATAGTTTGCATAACCGGAGAAGATGCAGCAGATAGGGTTAGATGGAAGAAACTGACTTGCTGTGGCGACCCGTGAAGGGAAATGCCGAAAGAAGAAGTCTCTGAAAAGACTTCATTTCCTTTTGAAATATTTCATAGTCATTCACAAACAACCGTATCAAATCCAGAGAGCTGTTTTGATTCCTTTCCATGAAGCCAAAAGTAAAGTCATTTTTATTTTTTCTACAACTTTAAAACTTTTACCAGGAATTTCTTAGGACTTTGGGAACATCTTGTTTAGGCTGAAGAACATCTTGTTGAATAATTTAAGTAAACCATCTTACGTAGTTACTTTGCCAAAATTTCCTCCAAGATTTCTTAACCTGAACATTTATCTTTCACACCTATACCAAGAACAGAAAGTGGTTTAACTTTTTAAAAAATTCCCAGAAATTATTGAACCAACCGTGAAAACATTAATATGTCTTCAAAATGTTTCGTATACAGCATAAATACATTCTTTTTAGATTTTCAGCAGATACTTTTCTATCTTTGGTTGCTTATGTGGGCAGTAACCCTTCTCAACTATAAACATAAATCAGTTTAAATTTATTGGGGTGATTCACTGTTTCTTTGCTGTTTTAGATGTCAAGTGGTTTTGTAACCATTTGAATGTGTTATTCTGGTCTGGTCCCAACACTCCCACTTACCAGTTATCATTATACTGGAATTCAGAGCGAGCGCTGTCAGCAATAACACATCTCACATGACATCAATCAGGTCTGGAGCACTCCTACAGTGAACTGTGCTCCCCCGTGTTGACACAGTTGGTGTTTGTGATTATTGAGGGCAAACTGAGTCCCTCAGGCCTTGACTACAGTATGCTGCGACAACCCCCTCTCCACTGTGGAAACTTCTGACCTTTGTGATCTACAACACACACACAAAGGCGTACAAAACTCACAAAAGGATTGACTGGTGTGAATGTGCAAGCAGCTTAGGGTTTGAATGGATGAGACCAAAGAAACATTTTCAAAATCACACATTTTAGGCTTCCTTAACCTGGAAATTGGTCTGCTTAATCTCAGTTTAGGAATTTTGATTTGTAGCTCAGTGAGGCACCTGGAGGATGGGATCACATGGAAGATTATAGGTTTTAGTGTAAAGTCTCAGTTTAGATGTATAAATCTTTTTTTAGAGAAGAGGAAACAACATGTGGAATTATAGAGCACACTGACTTCAAGGACAATGAGAGGGCTGATGTAGATGTAGATGTAGACTTTATTATGAAGGTTAAATTCCTTTGGTTTAAGTTATTTATTTCACTCAGTCATAATTTGTGGAGGGTTTTAGGTACCCTAATATTTTAAACCTCAGAATATACACTTTTACTGTACAACATTGAAAAAACAGAATCATGTCTCCTTCTAATTGTGTCTAATTTGCTCAAAGACCCCAGAAAACTTTCAATCACAGAATCCTTACTTTTTTGTGTAATGTTGGGTTCTAAGCATTTTCCTGAGGACCTTGAATAAATGATAGTTTTTGTTAGTGGTTAACTTACAGATTGCTTCTGACCAGATTTTTTTTTTTTATGCAAACAAAAACATTCTGTAGCGAAAGTTAAGTTTTCCGCTTCACAAAACCTATGGAGGAAAAAAAAAAACACAGACTTTGTGCTTGTTTTGCAGATCATGTAGATGTGGAAAAAAAATCTGCAAAGTGATACATCTATACAACATACATCTGAATTAAAGTTTGCTGTTCAGGAGCTCTTTCCTCTCAATTTTTTTGAAAATCCCTAATGGGACGTAGCGGTACCAGAGCCTATCCTGGGTGATTTAAGCCAAAAGGCAGGATATACCCCAAGAGGTCGCCAGTCTGTTGCAGGGACACACACAACCATCTACAAACGCATTCATTCCTAGGGACAATTTGTAGTGGCCAATCAACCTAACATGCATGTTTTCAGATGGTGGGACGAAACTGGAAAAAATCCATGCCATCATCGAGAGAACATGCAAACTCCACAAAGAAAGTCCAGTGTTTCAGGCTTTTCTGTCCCACGTCCTCTCTGGGACTTAACCCCTGACCTTCTTGTTGTGAGGCTACAGTGCTAACCATTGTATCACCGTACTGCCCATTATAGTAATAAATTAATTAAACCTTGAGCAGTTAAATTATTCACTAAATTCAACAATCTGCACATGTTGGTTGGGTCATTATAATCTACCGGCTTATTATCAGATGTACCTGTTTTTTCTCTCTCTTCACTCTTGCTATATAAAGATGTGCTGTTTACCGTGCAGACGTTCCTTCGGTCTCAACTTTAAATCAAAATCTGATCCTGTTTTGAATACTTTATCATTTGTTTTTGCTAAAAATGACTTGGTCGACTCTTCCATAATATTCTTTTTAAATCCGGGATTCTTGTAATTTGATTAATTTAAAGGCCAATTGCAAGCAAAGTCACCCGACTGAGCTGCTAATGCTCCATTTGTAAATTACTGCACAACAGAAAGTGGATTAGCAGCTGCTAAAGTAATCCTATAATGAGGTTTTACATGTCTGTTGATCCTATACCGATGGCAAAAATTTAGAAGTAAATGATCCCGATGAATTGGTTTAACGATCATGAATATTTGTATTAAAGTAGTTGTTTTTTTTTTTTTTTTTTTAGAAAATTCTTCATTTGTTCAAAATAGCATCCCACAAGTTTTGGTCAAAAATATGACTGTTACCAATAAACAGACTTTTAATTATGTTTGAAACTTAACAAGAACATCTTGTCTTTGGATTTTGGATTCTTTGAAATAGAAACAAACCTTTTTATTTATGTTACGGTTTTATTCCACTTAAGTCACTCAACTAAAGAAAATATTTAAATAATTTCGTAAGTTCACATTGTTCCCTTTATATTTTTTCCAACAAAAGCAATTTGGTGTTCGTCATAGCTGTTGAAAGGCGAAAAAGAAACAAGCAAACCTCATGCTGCTCATAAAATTTTGATACGGGGTTAAGGAACAACAATGACTTGGAAATAGTATGTGGAAAGAACACATGGCTTCTAAACTCATGATTTCTTCTTTATATGTTTTAAATATGTATGAAATGTAACATGTATGAAATGAAACATAAACTTATCATCTAATTGTCTTGTGATAATTTTGTGGATGAAGGAGGGAAGCAGTTTTTCACTAGTATTTCACATCTGTCATGGATCATGGCTTAACAATGTTTCACTTTGTATTCTTCTGTAACCCAGGATATGGTTATCATAGAAATATCCCAGTTATAAATTGCGTTTTGATTCTCTATTATTTCTGCTTGTAGTTTTCCTTTTTGCTCTCCAACAGATTGTTTTCCAATCAGGTCATTTCTATCTGGATTTATTGCCTATTACTTTTAATCAAAAGTTGTTTTTTCCAAGTGATGACACACAGTTTTCCTGAAACAAACTTCCTGTAATTACAATCTAAATGAGTGTTTTCCCAACAACAACAACAGCTAATTCAGTTAACACAGCATCCAGATGATTTGAATTTGTGTTCTTTTCAGCGTTTTAGTGTTTTGTTCCTAAACAGACTTATAGTTTTTATTCATTTTGATGTAATTTGTCACTTTTTACTTCCTGTGGAAAAAGTTGAAAACGTCATCCCTTTGCTGAAAGTGATCCATTTTCAAAGTGTTTTGAATGTGTGTGTACATGGTTTTCAGTTTTTTTGTGTGTCAGTAACCAACATTGAACCAAAAGTGAAGCTATCCCGTCAACATAAATTTGACTCTTGCTGTTTGGTCATCTGAGCTTTTATGGTACAAAGAGGCAACAAATGATAGCTTTGTGTTTTGGGATGCTGGGAAAATGGAACCACAGTGACACACAGAGTTTTGAAGCGTCAAAGGCAGTGTTGTCCTCCTCAATGGGCTGATTCATCAGCGCTTCCTCATAACCCAAGGAGATGTAACTCCAGCGAAGGGAGGATGAGCAATCAGGAGTGTTTCAGCTCAGCACTGACAAGACCTGACACTAGTCAGATCTGTTTTAGAAGCTGGGATGTGATAACCAGAAACCCTTAAAGAGAAAGTGCCCTAGAAATACTTACTATATTATGTTGTGTGAACCTAATTAATTTTTGGGGAAAAAAGGGGTCATTTAGCAATTATTTTGTCAGTTGCCTTTTATATAACATACTGTATAAATTCATTTCCAGCTGGGAACAATAGTCATGATTTGCTAACCTATAAACTAATACATATAAAAGAAGGGAAGGATGGGGGCATGGGGTGAATCACTTAAATATGTGTCAAATTCCCAAAAAGCCTTATTTAACCCTTTTCTTTATAGCTGCCATCACAGTGGGCAGTTATTAAGTAGTTGTAAATTAAAGTGAATATATCTTTTTCGTCCCCAAATAGAAAGAAAAACATTGAACCAAAATCCCAAAGGAGACTATCATAATTCATGCAGGAAAAGACTTAAAGATTAAATTTGAGACTGAATGTCTTTCTTTCCACATTTTCCTCATTTGTTTGCTGAATCCGCCATCGTGCATGGTCAAAACATCAACATCAAATGGGAGAAAGAGATGGTGCCATAAAGCAAAATGCAGCTGTAACTAAATGCTCTGACTTGGAACGTTGTGAAGGTCAATTTATGGGCCTCATGATGCCACAAGATAATTATGGTTTCAATATTGTGCGTAATAAATGGATGTGTGCCACTAAAAGAAGTCAGAAGCAGAGAGCTTTAAAAATTTAGAGATATGATGTGTTGCTTTAATACAAATATTCATGTAAAAATCTTCTTTTCCAAAAACAAAACAAAAACCCCCAACAAACTATCCACAAATTATAACCTACAACCCACTTGGACATATTCATTGGCACAGAAATATTTTGTTCATTATAGCTCAGTTTTTATCTAATCGAGCATTTACTTGACATTGTTTTGCTTCTTTCTTTTTCTTTTTTTTTTACTCTGATGGAATCACAAACGGCATTGCAATTTTTGTTGGAACTCTGGGTGCTGTAGGTTTACTTCATTTGTACATAAAATTTTTTGTTTTTGTTAATCAGCAGGTCAGGGACAGGCTCCTGCCCCAAGTAGAGAAGCTTAAGTATTTTGGGGTCTTGTTCACGATTGGGAAGAGGATGGAGCGGGAGATTGACTGATGGATTGGAGCAGTGTCCGCAACAATCAGGATGCTGCATGGGTCCATCGTGGTAAAGAAAGTGCTGAGTCGAAAAGCAAAGCTCTCGATTTACAAGTCGATCCTCCACCTTTGGTCATCAGTTGTTGATGATGACTGAAAGAACAACATCCTGGATACGTGCGGTTGAAATGAGCTTCCTCTGCAGGGTGGCTGGGCTCTCACTCAGAGATAGAGTGTGGAGCTCTCCCATCCGGGAGGAGAACAGAGTAGAGTTGTTGCTCCTTCGGGTTGAGAGAAGCCAGATGGGATGGTTCGAGCATCTGGTTGGGGTGTCTCCATGAGTGAGTACGTCCCACCAGGAGGAGACCCAAAGATAGGCCCCGAACCTGGCTGGAGATACTTTTTTCTCATACCTGGCCGGGGATCGCCTCGTCATCCTCCTAGGTGAGCTGGCGGAAGCCTAGACTTGCCGTCGGAGACTGTTGCACCCACGATCCAGCTCCGGATAAGCGGAAGACAATGGAACTGAACGGAGCAGAAAACCAAGTTTTTATCATTGCTATGCTATTCATTTTAGTTTTCTAGAAAAAAGGACAATCTTAAGCTGTTGTCTTTTTTTTTTGTTGTTGTCCTGCTCACTTTATGGGTTTGGACATTCAAAATAAAAGGATTTGTAATCAGCATTACTCAAAAACACATCATTAAAGATCTTCTTCTTTCGGCTTTTCCCTTCAGGGGTCGCCACAGCAAGTCAGCTTCTTCCATCTAATCCTATCTGTTGAATCTTCTTCCGTCACGCCAACTATCTTCAGTCTTCCTTCACTTTACAAACACATCATTATAGATATCCTATTAAAAATACCTGATTTGAAAAACAATTTTTGTTTTTTTAATTCTCAATATTATTATTATACAGTCTGGCGGCTGACAGGGGAAATAAGTCATCAAATGGGTTTTGTAATATATCACATTTGGCAGTAAACTGTGTTTGTCTGGATCTCCTCCATGTCTCCACTAGGGTTACCAATATTCACAGTCCAGATTTCATTGTTTCCCAACCCAAATCGTCTATTGTTTCATATTTACTGGCTTCACACTGGGAGATGAGACTTATGTGGACATTTTTAAAGTCCTAATTAAATCCTTGATGGTATTAGCATGAAACAAATAATACTTAAGATATTCATACACACTAGCTGCTTAAACAGTTAAACCATGATTTCATTTGTTTTTCAAATTCTGTGATATGGCATTTAGAGTAGATGACATGTTTATGTGCTCTGCTGTTAGGGTTCTGTCTCTGTCACTGGGAATGTTTTGATCATTAAAAGCAGCTCCTGACCTTCTGCCAGACATGAACTCATTAGTAAAGCACTAGTATTCACCACTGTCACATGGTGTTGCAGTCACTGTGGGGAATTGAAGAGGCTTGCACCTCAGTCCATGGGCGTAGAAACCCCCTCCTCCCACAAAAGTTGCCTGAAGACATGGGTGTTGTGTAAATCCTAACAAAAAAAAATTGAAATCTGTGTTATTGCTACAAACTGCTCTGGGCAATTTATCAGTTGGAATTAATGCTCTTGATGACATTTAGTCATAAATTATTTATTTAGGATTAACCTGAGTGTGCTCTGGAAATGTAAAACCCAATGAGGTCATGAAGATGATTAAAATAAGAAGTCCAACTGCTTTCTCACATGAAGATAAGAAGCAAATGCAATGCATACTTTCATTTTAAGTTTAGAGTGTTCAAAAACTACCATTGTAGGGAAATAATTAAGTTTTGATGGCTGGATGTTTGTTTAATAGTATATTTGGTGCAACAATTTTTAATAATGAACAGAAAATAATTAGCAGCAAATAAAATAAATAGCCATGCGAACATTTTGGTATAACACAAGGTGTAAAACCTACCAAAGTTACAGGAAAAAAAAAACAAAAAACCTCAAGGACAATTGAATATCTAAAATCTGGAAGTTACCATAAATCGATTGTCATAGATTAACTTGTCCCTCTGGGGATCGTATGGAGTGAAAAGCAGGTTAAAACAGGAATGAAACCACAAACACTAAAGTTTTTGTATGGAAACCATAGTGAGCTCACACATACACATGTTAAATATTGTTCTTTGTAGTGACTGCTGTTAGAAGACATCAAAGTTGAACAATGTAGCAAATCCATTTCTGCTGTTTCCGATGACACAGTATGTTTAGAGTCATGTCGGAGCTCTCACAACCCAGCAGTCTCTCAAAGCCAAGAAACTACACTACATTTTTCCCCAAAACTTTTGATGAAGTTGTAGCAAAATCTGAATTTATACACCTTCCCAGAGGATAGAAAAGAATGCGTTGTAATTCACTATTTGTATCCCATATTCACTTAAGAAAAAAAGCTTTCACTCTTGTTTCTAGAGATTTAAACAATTTGTTATATTAAAATGAAATTAAAAGTGAACTTTAAATGTGCTGCCCATTTGGGATAGTTTGCACTTTGTAAACTTTATTGCTGCAAACAGTTTAAGTTAAATCAAATATTCCCTTTTACGGTCGGCTGCTGTCTGTTTTTTCTCTGCAGTGTGTTAGCGTATAGCTCTTGGATCTACAAAGCAAACACAGCAAATCACTCTAATTCTCCTCACCCTGCAGTAGGCACTGCTGTTGTTTTCCTCAACTATACTTTGACTCCAGAGCTGGATTCTGGCCAATAAAGCGCTGCAGGCGGCTGCAGGTGAATCCCAACACCTCCTTTGGGGTTTTCAGGGGATTTTGGCTTGCGTCAGCATTTGCCAATGCCACATGTTTGCAGGAAGAAGAATGGGTTTATTCATTTATCAAGTTGAGCAAACTTGTAAAGTTAGTTTTTGTATCTGAGGCATACTCTATAAAGTTTTTTGCTCAAATCTTTTGTTCTCTTTACCTAAATTACACAGCAAAACTAGTTTCTTGTTCATGCTGCAGCTCTCTATGTAGGAAAATTGCTTCTGGCTCTCAAAGTTTTAAATGACCTAATATAGTGAATGAGTCACATGTATTGATGGAAAGACCCGATGATCCCAAACAAGAAACTTTCTGAGCTCAGATGAAACAAGATTTAAATGAGATTTGACACAATATCAACATGGTCCATGTTCTCTGTTAACAATAAAAACAAAAGAAGAGTAGTTTTTTTTTTTTTTTTTTATGTTGCTAGAGATGTGGAACTCTTACGTGTGGATTCTCTACACATGTAGGTGTTACATAGGTGTTAAAATTTTGAAAGTTTACTAAAAAACGGTAAAGTTTGTTATTTTGAATAGACCACATGTATGCTTGCTCTAAGTATAGTTTTTTGACCTGTCTTATTTCTCTTCAGGGGAAGTACAATGAAAAGTCCACATTGTGCCACCCCTCTTAAACCCTTAAGCAAAAATTCTTTTGAATCCAACAGACTATTGAGCCCATTTGAACATTTCACTTCATTTGCTCACATTAGTCTAGCCATGAAACCGCAACATGACTGAGAACCATATGGGAACATTTTTTTTCCAGGAACAGATGTAGTCAGCTTTACAAAACTCTAAAGAACCCATAACGATACAAATGAGACTTTGATTTTTGCATATCTTGCCATGATAGATAGATAGACCAAAGAATTTTTAGAAAATACATCACAAACAAAAGAACCTTGATGTTTTAGTCTTTTGCTGGCATCAAACTCCATAAAATACAAGACAATAGACTTATTCCTGTTTAATTTAAGCGCCACCACTTGCAGTTAATTTTTATTGTTGAAGAGGTTTTGTTGCGTTTACGTTTGCTTTGAAGGTTGAACTGCTCGTTGTTAAATGTAGTTGACGAACCATGAAGCCGCGCTCACTGTGAAGACAAGCAAAAACACTAAAGAAACACTAATGCTGACAGCTTCAGTTACACTGGCTTGGCATACATGTCCATCCCAAAATCCCTCTTTTTCCACTTCATTATTGATTCATGAACAGGCTCAGGGGTCGACTGAGTAGTGATCACTCTCTGCCATAAAGTCATGCTTTAAATTCCTCAATGAAAGCATTTAGTTGGTAATGACATTCAAAATTTACTAAAGGATTTACCTTTTGTTTTTGCTTGTCCTCATTTAACAATCAATCAGTTTTGCTTTGACATGGGCCGGCCAGTTAAGAGAGGGAACCGTTTGTGCAATTCATTTCTGCTTCACAGAACGTTTGGTATTGTTTTGTTTGGTCTTCCGAACCGCTTATCCCTAATAGGTTCCAGAGGGTGCCGGACTTTATCCCGGCTGATTTCAGGCAAGAGGGAGTGTACACCGCGAACAGGTCACTAGTCTGCTGCGGGGACACAGAACCATCCACACACTCTCATTCCTAGGGGCAATTTCCTAGCGGCCAATCAACCTAACATGCATGTTTTTGGAGGGGGAAAAACATTGGGAAAAACATTTGGAGGGAAACCACGGTACTTTGAGAAAAAACACACAAACATGGAGAGAACAAGCAAACTTCACACAGGCCATAAAGGCCAGTGTTTCAAGTCTCGCACTTGGTATTGTGAGTTTTGTCATTTTTTGGTCTTATCTATTTCAGTTTTTTAAAACTTTACTGAGGAAAACCACTTTATAACACTACAGTATGTATGCCACAGTTGTTCATTCTTAAAACAAGTTGGAAGTGGAATACATTAGATAAAGTTCAAAAAAATGAAATTAAATAAAAGTGATGGAAATAAATGAACTGATGGGAGTGAAAATATTCATTCTTTTGGTTATGACTAATCATAACTTAGATGAAAGTTAGATCAGTTTCTTAGATGGAATAAACTGACTTGCTGTGGCAACCCCTGAAGCGAAATGCCAAAAGAAGAAGAAGGTTATGACTAATCAAGAAACTCTTTTTTTTTTCATTTTCATGTTAACTTAATGTTGATCTGTTGTTGTTTTAGGAACAGCTGTTTTCACTTTGTAACAGGGCGTATGTGGTCCGAGGAAGTTGAGCGCAATTCAAACACAAACCCAACCAATGGCAGGTGTGCAATTTTCGGGAAGGCTCAGTCCAATCAAAATGTTTGTATGTTCTCTAACAAACAAACTGGTCTAATCGAGTTCTTGCAAATCCATTTCCTTCATCTTCAGTAAGCAACTTAGACAACTATACCCAAATATATATACTGCTCCATCTTATTGTCTTTCTTTTGGAGAAGACAACACAAAACTTGGCTCGTATTTAACTGCATAAACTTTCTACACTTGGTTTTGCTAAATATTTACATTTTATTTGAAATTGCAATCTCAAAACTTGGCACGTTCTTTCAATCTTCAATAAAGGTTCAACTTTCATCTGAAGAAAAGTTTTTCGCATGAGGAAGTTGTAACTTGCTATAGGGGAATGTTCCAGATGCATTTGGGAGGAGTAATAGTAAAAGGAAGGAACTTATGGTGGAAAAATGGGCTCACAAACCTGGCTCTACTTTAGGAGCTTATTGTGTTTCTGTCACTTTCCAAAAATTTAAGTCTAATATTCTAACAACATGGTTTGATTTTTGGTAATTTAATTCAAAAGCTGATTATTAAAAACTTAGGTCTCTGAAAAAGATCAACAGACCTACATAAGGATTGGTGGGAAATATGAGCCAGGAGAACTTGTCATATCATATCAGTCGTAACTGACAGTCTAGTTATCGTGTACAGATGTTTATTGAATGCCAAACTAGCGGTGTTTTAAAATTCTTCCTGTCTAAAAGGGAGAAAAAAACCTAATGCATTTCATGTTTTTTTCATCCAGTTTGCCCAGTTCTTTCTCTGTAATTTGTGCTCCGTTACCCAGGTCCGTCTTCTTGCTAAGGTTAAACCCTTCCTTAGCTGCAGTGACCTGGAAAAATCTATCTATACTTTCATCAGTTCCAGATTAGACTACCCTATATGAGAGTTAACCAAGCTAGTCTCCATTGTTTGCACTTTGTGCAAAATGATGTAACACTGGGCTCGTACTTTGTAATTTGTTACATTTTTTTGTTTTGGGACAATTTGTTTAATTATTTTTCTGACTATTTTATTTTTCAATACATTTTTTTAATTGAGGTGCAGATTAATTGAATGCAGGCTTTTTTGTATCATAGCAGCCAATCGTTTAAAAAATTCAAGCAGAGAAGTGCTGAAAGCTTCACTGAAGCACCCCTCAGAGCACATGACCCTGTCACCTCTCCCCGTGTATGTATGTGAATTTAAATCACCCTTCCCCCTTTTTCCTCTTCCCATCTATTCGCCACAATCAGCATTAAAATCTCTGTTATCCCCCGATCTCCACAAGCCACACAGTCACTTCTCTGCAGTTTCTGCAGCAGTTGCATCGCCGGTTCCAAAGTTGCTGTAGCTTTACAGGACAGGAGAGCTTTAAGAGTGGAGAAAAAGAAGACACAGAGGGAGGGGTGTAGGGGGAGGAGAGCAGCAATAGTTTTACTCTGTGTTTAGTCTCAATGGGAGAGGCGTGTTAGACTTAGAGTGAGTATTGGACTCGCTGCAGTGCAGGTGGATCACAACTATCCAGAGATTACAAAAACTCGAAGACTGCTCTGTGTTTGGTCGTCTTGCAGGTTTGTATTGCAGTTATTTCGTGGCTGTCTATGCTTGTGTGGGAATGAATGAAAGCTGTGTTTGTCATTGTTAGACCAGCTAATAGCACCACTGTTCAGGCTTTCTCTCTTCTGTGTAGTTTGGTCGCACCAGAAAATCCAAAATATTGTTGTTTTTTATTTTAGAATTCTCTGGTTCTGCAAAAGTTTCCTTCTCATGGACAATTTAAAGACTGCTTTTCTTTAGGAATTTAGCTGAACCCAGCATGCTCAGGGAAATAGCAGAGGTCTTTTTTCCTTCTTTAAGCACAAGTTCCTTTTACTGTGGAGAATAATGGAGCTTGAAGCTTTGAATGGATCTGAGATGGCCTTCAGTTTGCATATGAGAGGTGCCGCCCTCTCAAGTGTCAGGTAGGGGGAGGTTTATGTGCTTACTGTTTGCACTGTGGGCTGGGTTTTATGCAGAAGACTCTGTGATAAGAGACCTTACCTATATAATCTTGTGTGCATGTTGTAAATGTAGTTCATAGTTAAATATTTCTTAAGTTGCTTGGCTCCTTTCCCAATCTGTAGCTTCTGAGGGAAGAAGAAATCGAGACAATCAAGTGTTTCAGTGAATTGCCTCTTTCATAAGTATCTGTTTACTTCTCACCAGGCAGTGATAAAAGACCATTCGGAGTTACTTGTTTCTATTTTTGGCATTTGTTTCCTGGGTGTTCCTGTGAAAGACCCTCTTTCATGGCTCAACTGGATTAAATAAAAGTCTGTGATTTGTTTAGCCTTCCTGTAAATAGTAACTCAACTTTATACAATACATAAAGTGGGTTGCATAAAGTGTTTTGCATGACAAGACTGCATTCTTACAAGTTACATGTTTGCCTTTTTGAAAAAATACAGAAATACCCTCACAGTCTGTATATAACTCAAGTTCCTACAACCCTGATTTTAGCATTTTGCAGCAAAGGTTTTCTCCTCTGCAGTGCAGCTAATCTGGCACAGAGCTTTAACAATCAGTGTGAACGTTATTGGCCAATTTTGTTTAATGCTACAGTCCTTTTCTTCTGTTATAAACACTTTTGCTCTTAAAAAAAACCTTTGCAGATTTTACATTTAAATTAAGCACATTCAAACTGGCTGGAATTCACCAATAAATTAATATTTTTCTTCAGATTTTACTGGATTTCAATGGGGTTCCGTTGTGTTTACAGACTTAAAGTCAAACCTCCTCCAAAATTTAAAGATACAAACATTTGCTATCTCGCTGCTAAAATTGCTTAAAAATTTTGAATTTATTTTAAAATATGCAAAGCAGTCCAAAATTTCTGAATATTTTTTAAAAAAATCTCAAAACAGGTTCGACTTTTCTGCGATAGCCCAAACTGTCTTTGTGGGCCAGACCAAAGTAGTTGCATTGTTGACGCTCCCATGGTGATGGCTTCAGTACTTCAAGAAATCTTGAATCATCTCATCGAATATTTGGTCAAAGTTCTTTTGCAGAAAAGCAATAAAACCCGAATGCTTCACCACACAGACTTTGTTTGATGTTCTCTGAGGGTTTCATCATTGTTTCACTGAAGATTTTGAGTATAGGACGCTTGAAAAAATGTTGTTCTTCAGGCCAAATAGTTTGCTGTCCTTCTGACCTTGTTTTCCCCCTCCTGTGGTATTTTATAGTGTTGAGAGTTAAACTGTATATGCCTGCTTTCAGGCCAAGATCTAGACATTTCTTTTTGTGGAAAATTAGAAAAGCTTTGTGTTTTTACAGAGTTATTACACTCCAGCCATGTGGTTCGGTGTCATTTAAAAGCTGCTGAAAAATGTATTTTCCCCACTCAGAGACCATTAAGCTGAATGGAGATTTTGTTCCGGTGAAGTATTTTCCTGCCATCTCATCAGCCTCAGTGACCCAAGCACCTCTTTTAGTTTGTTGTCCTTATGTTTCTATTCTAGGGGATTGATACAGCATTTGTATGTTGGTGTATCAGAGGTGGATGTATTTGTAAAATGAGTAAATGATGATGTTTCTGTCTTGTGTGTTTGTGTATTTAGGTTAAAAGATAAGGCTCGTCTTGATGAATTATGTGATTCAAAATTGTTGTCCGCTTTCTTAATCAGTTGAACTTAATTTTGCATTCAGAAAATGCATCTCGATAACCCTGTGGCCTATTCTTATTATAAAAATACACATGTCCTTCCTAGTTTGAATAGTGTTTGAAATCTGATTAATGAAAAAGTTGAAGATTTTGTCTTGTGGTTTGGTTCTGATTGAACGTTGCATTCCAGCTCTAAGTCAAACCAAATGTCTTTGGGCTGAGTTCCAGACAGAGAGGGGCTGAAGTGTGAGCTGACAAAGTGGGTGTACATATTCCAACTTTAATGCATGCCGAACATCTCAGCTTCACAACCTGTAAGGACGTTCTTTTTCTCTTGTGTGAAGAACGAGAAACTTATTGAACTTATTGGCTGATGGGTGGTCTTTTTTTTTTTTTTTTTTACTACTTAGTTAACGGGGTGGTCCATTTAGATTCTATATTTACATGGACAAAGCCAGCATACTCTCAATTTACTCGAGCCTTTGACTCTTTTGCGTAAAAATACTTGTTCGTTAACTCTATCCAAATTTAATTAGGTCCCAGTTGTATCACTTGACAATCTGTGTGGTTCACTGTTTTACTTTACTGTTTATCTCTTTGGAGAAAAGAAAAGAGAATACTCATTTGGAGTGGTTTTTGCAACATTTGGCTCATCAAAAACATTTTTATCCCTTTGTAATATATAAATGTGTGGGTGAGTGTTTGAATGAACATACGATTAAGATTAAGAATACCTTTATTTGTTCCACAATGGGGAACACATACACATATACACACGTACACCGTTTGCTGAAAATCTACCTTTTTAAAAACCCATCTTTTATCTTTTTCTTTTGTTTTGTATGTTAATACTTTGACTTCAGTATAAATTAGCTTGACATTTGGGCTTGCTTTGTCTTTAGAATAAGCTGTGCTAATGAGCAAACAGACATACCACACGTTCTCGGGTGCTTAGTTGACACGTTTTTATTCTGGGCTGCCATGTTGGATTAAATTAAAATAGATGTGTATTGGCAGACTTTTTATTCATTTGGCATCGTTTTATTGTTTTGCAGAAAGCTGAAGCTCTGAGTTTTAAACAAATTGGTGATAAATGTCTTGCGGCATTTTTCATGGACTCTTCTGGTGAAATCAAAGTTCATGTTTGAGTTCTGAGAGTTGTTTGCAAAAGATGCTATCACAAGAGAAAACTTCCTTGTATTTGTTTCTTAAAGGCCAAATTAGCTGTTGATATTGCTTTTCTGTGGAAATGATTTGTAATGAAGGATTTGGATTGTTTGCAAGTTCATCTTCAGTGTTTCAGACATGTTATTTATTGTAAAGTAGAGAACATGATCTCATTTCATTTAGTTTGACTTTTTAAATACGGAGAGTGGATTTTACTGGGTTGTAGCTGGAAATTAATTTGTTGCAGTGCCATGAACACACATAAAGATCTAAACCACCTGGAAGAGGGGCTACGTAATATGTGTGGCAGAAGATCGGCCATAAAGATAAAAAGATATTACAGGAAGAATAGTGCTCTGTAATAAAATGGTAGTGCAGAGTACGCGGCTTTGTGTGAATTGCTCAGGTATAATCAATGACTCACTTTCTTCTGAACAACACATTTACAAAAGTAATCTTTGTCATTGAAGATTGAAAGATGATTAAAACCTCCAGGATACAGAAGATTATTTAATTTCCGTGTTTGCATGCAGTTCTGACGTCCATGGATAAGTAGAAAATGATGAACCAGTCTATTGAGATCAATGCTTATCAGGAGACATCCTGTCATTGTGTCGTAATGTACAGACTCAGTATCTGATTGGACAAGGTTGTTGCTGGCCAACATGTTCCAAGATTTAACTGAGAGTAAAGTAGTAGTACTCGGAAAAACATATACCAGTGTTTAAAATCACTAAATACTATTCTGGATGGCACAGTGGCGTAGTGGAAAGCACAGCGGCCTCACAGCAAGAAGGTTGAGGTTCAATTCCCAGAATGGAGGTGAGGATTGAAACGCTGGCCTTTCTGTGTGAAGTTTACATGTTCTCCCTGTAGGTATGTGGCTTTTCTCTAGCTACTCCAGTTTACTCCCACTCTCCAAAAACATGCATGTTAGGTTGATTGGTCACTATAAAATTGCCCCGAGGAATGATTGTGTGTTTATTTAGTTGTGTGTATGTGTGGCCTCGCAACAGACTTGCAATCTTTTTAAGGTGTACCCTGCCTCTTGCCTGAAATCAGCCAGGATAGGCTTCAGCATCCCCCGCAACCCTACTAGGTATAAGCGTCTCAAAAGACTAAACAAAATTCTATTCTTCCTCCCACTTACTTCATTAGGATTGTATAATCATTCTAGTATGTAACCATGATGCATCTGCGTCTATCTGGTCAAATATAGACTTTAGTAACCTACTAAAGTTTTAGGGTTAAATTGTGTAAAATAAGGTAACTAAACCAAAATACAGAAGCAATTGTTTACACTGAATCTTTTTCTTGTCTCCTTCACAACTGATACGTATAGGAAAAACGGGAACAAACAGTCTGGAAGGTGTTTTACGAACCTTTTATTGCCGGGTTGGACGCCTCGTTGACTTTAATTATGTTTGAAAACCAATCTAGCAGAAGTCCTGATTCTCTCTTTTTGTCTATCGAAATTTACAAAAAACAAAAATTTTACATTCTTTTCCTTTAGAAAAACAAGTAAGGACACAAAATAGAGAGTTGAAGAATGTGCTTTATTTACTTTGTAACAGAAACAATTGGTGATGACTTGTCCACATGTTGCATTTAGTCACTGGATTTGTATTTCAGAAAGCAGATATGGAGCATACTGTAGCACTTTATAACACTGTTATTTTTATGGAATAATTGCTTTTTCAACATATAAGGAATTAATATAAATGTTTTTTTTGTCCCAGTCATTTCTTTAACTAAGTTCAGACTTAAACACTACAAATATGAGCAGGTGTTTTATTCCAGGCACATTGACTATGCTGTTTTTTTTTCTGTCCCTCTTCTTTAGTAAGGGCTGGAAGTCATTTCTGACATCAGAGTAAAACTTATCCTTTTCAAAAGAAGATATATGAGTAGACCAGAGCAGGTTGGAACTCCAGTATGACGTAGTATAATTCCCAGTGAGGGAATATATCAGATTGGAGTAGAAGTGGTAAACATCAGAAACCAGCTGTGTTTTAATTTTTGGCACAGAGAATGTGTTAACCACAACCGCAGTCGTTTTTTAAAAAAAGAAAAACTTGTGGTTTATAAAACCTGCAAAGTTGTTGTTGTGTCAGAAAGGTGAGAGAAATTAAAGTAGAAATGTGTGTTACAGTGTTATAGTTAAGTCTAAATGGTCCCATTGCAACTTATGGTTCTAAAATAGGGTGGCGTGAGGAGTTTCCAAATCATCTGGCATTTATTCTTTACAATGGGACATGGAAAAAAAAGATATTCTCAGTACACATATTAGTTTCAGTTTCAAAGTTAATCCTTGAAGGTTTTTTACAAGGTTTCATCCTCTGGGAATCATATTTTCCTTGAAGTTGGTTCTCAGATGTGAAAATGATTTTTTTTTCTTTGCTGAAACTCAATCAGTGGCTGGAAACCATCTGTGATGATTTTTTTTTCACCCTGACCTCTTCACTCTACACTCATTTTCCAACAGAAGCAAAATTATTAAAAGTTTGAACAAAGCTTGTTTATTCTCAAAGAAAAAAAATTGATCAAGCACATTTCAAAAGGAACGAGGAATATGTTGTATTTATAGCTTTTGATCAGTTCAAGTAAAAGGTATCTGGCTTGTGGAAGTTCCCACACCCAGCATATCAGAGCCCACTAATCATTGAGGGCCTCCAGTTAAAAAAACACACCCCAGATTCCTTGTGCATGAGAAAAGATGGGGTTCAACAAAGGGAAAATGGGAAGAAACCAAATCTGGATGGACTATTTGAGCTTCCTGCCTGTGTAGGTCAAAGCAACATATCAATTTCACAGGTCATAGGCTGTAGCTCCGTAGATTAACTGATGAAATGTGCAGGTTGAGAAGTATGTGTAGGAAGCGGAGTGTACCATACGAAAAAAAAAATGCTTTGCATAGATCACCATGGAAATTAGAGAGGGAGCAGGAAGAGGTGGGTTGGTGGTTGGTGGGAGATGTTATGGATATCTGTTGTTTTCCCCTTGTATTGTAATTTCCTCTGTGACCAGTCCCAGATTGAGGGGAAAGAAAAATATAACTTCGGATATCTGAAATCCAAACAGCAGTTCCCTCAGTGGGTTAGCGGCTCTCCACTGCCTATACACTTGTAATAAAATAGTGTGTTATAATTGTAATGTCCTGCGAAGGATGGTGAAGAGCAGACCACACAAACACGTATATTTAATTTTTTTAATACTTATCGCCAGAGTCTGTCAAAATTTCACTATGCTTGCATTGTGACAACAAAACAGCTTGAATGATAAAAAGGCTGAACATAGTGTAAGATGTACAGTTTATGTCTCACATGAGGTCTTTGGTTTGTTTCCAGCTGTTTAAATCTCTGTATTTGGTTTAACAGCAGCAATTTATCAAATTTACGACTTCTTCTTGGACTTCCACAAAGACCTCTATCAACCTCACGCTCTGTTCAGGTCAAGTCTCTGTAGTGTGACCGGACTGTCTGGGGGTCAAGGCCTCGTTAAAATACACTTTCAACTGTGATTTTATTACCATCTTCATCTGCACACCAAACACTAGAGACCTGTACAGTTACACAACAACTCAAACGAATCCTAGCTGGCTCCAGCCTCTGGTACGTCCACCAGAAACTTTCAAATGACTGGATGGAAATCGGGTATGACACCTTTCCATATGCCGGAGATTGCAGAAACATGTGATACGTGACTATGACAGCAGTTTCTCCTGCATTTTATTTAAAAACTGGCAATGAAAAATAACAAGTGGAAACCTGTAGCATCTGCGATTGTTGTTGTGTTGCACTGTTGAAGAACACATTGTCTGTCTGTCAGCCACCTTCTTAACCATCTATGCCTTATGGGGGCTACGGAGGAGATGGAGCCCATCCCGGCTGATTTTAGGCGAGAGGCAGGGTACACCAGTCGCCAGGGTCGCCAGTCTGTTGCGAGGCCACAGACATACAGCCATACACACACACACTCATTCCTGGGGGCAATCATGTGGCCAATCAACCTAGCATGCACGTTTTTGGAGGGTGGGAGGAAACCGCAGGGCCAGTAGAAAACCGACGCATACACAGGGAGAACATGCAAACTACACACAGAAAGATCAGTATTCCAAGCCTTGTCCCTACCCGGGACTCTAACCCACAACTTTCTTGCTGTGAAGCCACTGCGCCACTGTGCAGCCAGAACAAATTGTTTATATGCAAAATTACATTACCTGAAGCAGTCCTTCAAGCTCAAACAAAAGATCTGTTAATCCTGAGTTAGATATTTTAAGGTAAGAGAATTTCTACCTGTTTTCTGCCTTTCTTCTACAACCTCATATGATATCTTTCAATTACAACTAGGTGTGCGTTTGTGATTGTATGTATCTGTCTTGGCTCATGATGTACTGTTGGCCAGTAAGAGGATTCTCTACTGTTGCAGTTGGAGCTCGGCAACACTCTGAATGAGATAGTGTGTGTAAAAGATTAATGGAAGTTAATAAAGAAATGGATGGTTGAACATGGATACACCCACCAATTTAACAGGCCTTTTATAGAACGCATGGCAGCTGAAGCATAAAACATTCAGCATGTAAAGTTTGACATCTGCATCGCTTCACAGGACTAAACAATGTGAAAGAGGAGGCACATTAAAGCACACTCGTTAAACCTGACAAGCTGAGCATTAAAACTATGTTTATGATGAGATGATACATGTAACAATATGTGTACGTGCGTCGTATAATTTATTTCTCATGGAACGATGCCAAGTTTTTTATTTTTCTGGCCATAAAAGTGCATTATAAAATGAACAAAGACATCTAATTGCTTTTTCTAATAATAGATCAGCAGAAATGCCACCGCATATTCAAACTGGTTACATTTGTGGAGGAACACTCAATCAACCTCATTGAATTCCACAGTAGGACTGTAACAGAATGCAACCAAAAGCAAGATATCAAATCATGAAATTCACTTTTTTTTCATAAAAATATTCCACAGTCAGATGTATTGTCAAAACTTGAAAGTGTTTGAGAACAACAGTGGAAATGGAAGGTCATGTAAGCTGACAGAAAAAGGTCAATGGATGCTAAGATGAAGAGGTCACCAACTTCCTGTGGAGTAAATCACTACAAACCTCCAAATGTAAAGTGGTCTTCAGAAGGGAAAGCTAAAGAAACAGTATGCAGAGAAAGTTCATGGTAGGGGTTACTCTAGCCAAGCGGCTGCATCTAAGCCAGATGTTACCATGTACAAAGAGAATTTTCTGATGTAGCAGCATAAATTGCAATTGTTTTTTCCAATTTAGCTTTAGTTCAAGTGGCAATAGATTTATTTATCACTATTTAAAGCACTGGACTCTAGAGGAATACAAATCGGCTTTGAGATGTAACAGATTGCGTGTCTCTACCTGGCAATCTGGTGGATGAGTCTGGGTTTGACTAACTTAGCTCAGAGAGCAGCACTTTTCTGGCTTCCTTGTGGGAAGTGGGAAGTATGGTAGAGGTGTGATTAGTGTGCGGTGAATGTTTACAGAAGCTGGGTTCAGTCCCTTGCTTCACGTGAAAGAAACCGAATACGCCAGCAAACAAAGACATTTTGGACAATTCAATGCTCCCAACTTTCTGGGAGCAGTTTGTGGCTGGCTGCTTCCTGTTCCGACATGACTGTGCACTGATGTACAAGGACATGGATGACCGAGCCTGCTTTGGATAAACTTGATTGGCTCACAAAGTCCTGGCTTCATCCCGATAGACTTTTGGATGAATTAGAGCAGAAACTGTGAGCGAGGCCTTCTCGTCCAACTTTGGTATGCAACCTCACAAATGCACTTATCGGAGGATTGGTCTAAAACTCAACAAACACTCTTGTGGAACTTGGAAATTTTCCCAAAAGAGTTTAATCTGATATGGCTGTGAATGGAAAACTGATATCATACTCAGTCTGATGGATAAGGAAGGAAATGTCATTAGAGTTCATTTGTGATTCTAAGCATAACGGCAAATGATACAAGTTATCAGTGAGGTAAAATTGAGATGTATTGAAAATTGAAGTGCTGGCTCTTTGGAGCATTTAATGTACAATTCAAACATACATACTGTATTTAGTGATATGTAAAGACTATTCTATATTGTGTTATTATTGTATTGTATGCTGGACCATTTTCCTTCATTCTTGTTTCTATTTGGACAATACCAGAATTTTTCACATACACTTTTAGCTCTGCAATTTAATACATCTCAGCTTCATCTAATGTATTTAAAGTTGAACTTTTGTCAAAGTTGTTCACCTCTTTAAAAGATATGCCTCATTTCTAGCTCATCAAACTAATCATCACCACTGCTAAATGGGACCATTCAGAGTTTGCTGCTCCGTCTCATGCTGCTGCTTGCAGTTTGGCAGGTAATGTAGCCAGAGATATGGAAGTCATTAAAATTCCTCAAGAACATGTGGACACTTATTTATTTTTCCGCCCACGCGGGAGGGTGGAGACCTGGCTCTACTGTCCTTCTCTTAACAAGAAAGTGAGAGAGGAGGAGGACGTAGTGGAGGACAAAAAGGTTGAAAGAGAAGGAGATACGTAGGCGAGGTCTGATGCGTGGGGGATGAATTGAGGTATTGTAGAGAATAAAAGTGGTTAATTGGGAGGAAAGCAATGACACATGAAGAGTTGTAGTGAGCAGGAAGCTAATGAAAAAACCCTCTTCTAGACTTTGACCCAAGAATCGAAATAAAGAGCATCAATGTTTTTTGGGAGTTGTGCAAGGCGAGGTTTTGGAGTTGGAGATAATTACACAAACACAAGGGAAAAAAAAGAAAAAGTCCTGCTGAAAAGAAACAGTTCAAGTGTGAAGTCTCGACTGTTCTTGCAGAAGAATAATTGAAAATATAAAAATAAAGATTATCACTTAAAAGTTTTTCTTTATGGAAGTTGGGTATATACTTACAAAACATTATGTGAGTATATTAGACAAAAGATAAATCTGTATTTTAGCCCTGGCAGAGGATGTATTTCACGCCAAGCATTCAATTAGACATTAAAATATTTCTCCTTTGTGAGTTCTAAACCTTATTGTCCTCTGGTAAAGTCGTAGAGTCTAGCCGGCTCAAATGGTGTCTCATTTTCTGTGACGAGTTACTTTCTCTATTCTCCACATGGCCAGACTTTGCCCGCCTACTGTCCATAAATCTCTCGAGCTTTTATAATAATTGTGGAAAGATCTCTTCACGCTTGTCTTTAAACCACAAACTCACTTTTCCAATGTGCTGGTGGGATTGGTTAAGCAGAAGACAGGATTTAAAAAGCTTATGGGTGCACAACTGTGAAATGCTGTGATATGAAAACAGAAATATTAGGTCTGTTTATTCAATCAACAGCTTGTAAATGAGTTTAACTCATTGTCTCAAGTTTTCGCTTCTTATCCAGAGATACAGTAATGCTTGAACTTATTTAATAATCTTTTCATTGTCTTATTGCTGAAATTTAAAGCTGATTTTAAAGCCACTGCAGGAATGGATTATTATCTCCCTAAAATTAAGAAGAGTGAGAAAAAATTAGGAGTTTGAAACTTTCAGTTTTGGTATTACTTTCAACAGCTGAAAACTAAATCAGTTTCTCCTCCTTCCTGCTCCATCATAGTAATCGCAGCAACAGTATCACAGTGAGCTTCCCCTCAAGCTCCTTTCGTCTTTCACACAGGAAAGTGTCTGTCTGCGTTTGATCATTTCTAATTCAAACTGACTGCACTGCAAATTTCTGGAGGTGATTCTTTTCTTTTACCTTCTTCTTTTGACAAATGAGAGGGTAATAAGATGAAACATGAGAATCACATCTTAAATCTGTCAGAGAGATCCCTCCAAGCAAGCAAAAGCATTTACACTTGAGCCCCAGTTTTTGAATTTAGATATTTTTTATGTAGATTTAAATCATCTCTCAGAATGCATGTAAGCTGGCATATTAGTAGGACTGTGGGCCAAATGCACCACAGCTGGACATCTCGGGTAAAACATTTTAAAGGTTGTCTGTGGTGGACAAAACATCTCAGACACAGAACTAATGTAATTCAATAACAATCAGGGTATTGGAGTTTTATTGCTAGTTATTTGAATAATTACAGTGTTGGAGTTTACAGAGAGAAGGGAAACAAGTACAGGACTGTGGTGATACCAGGCATGTTGGAAAAGATGCTTATGTTCGTTTTGCAAGAGACTTGAATGGACAAGGTTGGAAATGAGTACAGTAGAAGGACAAGTTTTGGAGTTCAAGTAAGAAAAACCTGACTGAGATTGTTCAGATACAGTCAGAGGGGAGAAAGGAAATGGAGGCCTTGTGGAAAGTCAGAAAGAAGGTTTATGGCTGTAGTGAGGATGACGTAGATGTACTGACAGTTAGGGCAAGAGAAGATGATGCAGAAAAAGATAACTTTGTATGGCAACCCATGAAAACAAAGGTTACAAAAGAGATCAAAATGTGAGATCTCATTATCTAGATGTAGAAAGAGTATAGATTTTGTAGTAGCATTGTGTGATTGAGCTGTTCTCGATAGATATGTGTCCTAATATCTTTTTTGATAAAGTTCATGTCCCAATAAAACTGCTCATTACCCTTCAGATGAAAGTTGGTATTTTCTGGTTCCCCAAATAACTTGAACACAGTGAGTTTCTGCAGAAGCCATGACTCTTGGCCTTGGGGTAATGGCAGTTTTACAGGAAATTTCCTTCCACTCAGCTGTACCGGTTGTCACATGGTTCATCTTTGCTCTAAACGTTTCCTTCCTGATTGCATCATTTGTTCTTGGTCTCCATAGGGACAGTTACCCACACACCAGACTTTGTTGGGAACAATATAGACCCCCTCTTAGTTGGTTTCCTTTAAAGTTTTCCTGACTTAGATGGAAACTTTGTGCATTTGCTGGTAGATGAATGGGAACCCTGAGCTAGAGTCAGGAAACAGCTGGACCTTCTCTGAAGTCATTTGTACAATTGAGAAGTGTAGTTAAGACAGCAGTGAATACAACTACAATACCATTGTGATAACAACACGCATGTGCATGTGTCTTCTTCTTTACCATTTAGGATTTTAAAAATGTTTAATTTACAATTGGATTATGGATTGAATAGATTTTCAACTTTTCAACCTTAAATTTGTAAATAAAAACCATCAAAACAAGATGATTTCATTTATTTAAAACGGATAGTATATTCATAAAAAGAAATTAAAGTGAACGGGTCTTGATTTGGAAAAGATTGGTACCTAGCAGCAACATATGGCTACTTTGAATCCCATTTCTTCCTACAACCAATTGAAAAATAGATTTTTTTTATTTTTGTCAATATCCATCCAATTTTTAATGAAACTTCTCAAGAGCTGTAACAAATCTGGCATTGGATAAACAGGCATTACACTGGCTCCAGAAAGGTTTTCTGAGACCTAACAAACATTTTGTCCACAAAACATCAACCAAGTGCTTGAGGCACCATATAAAAATCAGAAGAATAAAATTTTTCTCAACTGACTTTAATCCTGGGAGATTTTAGTTTGTGGTTTTGCGATTGTTGGTTTCTTCTTACTTCGGATTCTTCTTTCCGTTCTTCTGTTTGCACTGCAGCACTCAGATTTCCCTTCAGGGATTATTAAAGTATTTTCAATTCAATTTATGTGGTAAAATAAGCAATGTTAATATGTTTGTTTTTATTTTTATTACTATTACTTCACATTCTTGGTTCTGCTATTGTTAATTTGCTCAATAAAAGTCTGTTCCCAAATAGATGGCGGCTTATCTTCATTTGAAACGATGAATAAAGGGATAGAAATGAATGGGGAAACACATTCCACAAGTATTTCTCTCCGTCCTCGGTGGTCTAAGACTGTGTAGACTAAGAAACCTCCTGTTATGATTGTGGTGCAGAACAAAGCGGATAATTGATCCTATTCAGGATGCGCCATTTATAAATATAGAAAATCTGTGCCACATTATGAGCGTAAAATCCATTTGATGTTGAAATTTATCATTCAATAAGAGTCACATTGATGAAGCATGGCTTCTTGTGATAATTCGGACATAGACAATATGATAAGAACAAATTTTGTTTCACAGACACCACACACACACTTTATTATGAGAAAAATGTGCAAGCTGTGGCTGCAGGTCAGTTCACCTTAGCTTGCACTTTTGTCAGGAAGTTTGTCCATCTTAACACACACATACAATTGCAAGTATCTGCTGTACCTGTGGACATTTTTAAAGAGTCAGCAGCTCGATTAGACATAGTATAAATGAGTAAGGGGCAGGCATCATAAGCTTCGGCTTCAGCCTGCACCTTTTCAGACCTTGTACATATTGTTTTCTTTTGTACTGTAAGAAGATGTGTAAATGTCTGAAAAAATTAACTAAACTGAAAACTGAAACAGTGTAACTGTAGTGAAGAGGAAGCGGGACACATCAAAGCACTTTTGGCTGCATAAGTAGATGGCTGGAAAGTAACAGCGATAAAGAGCCACCAAAGAAAAGCGATTAATAGAATTAATTACACAAACCACAAATAGGACAAATTAGATCAGGAAGTTTGAAACTGCCTGAAACACAACATGTGGATTCCAGGGCAGCTAGTGGTGGGAGCAGAAAGATGATTAAGGTGGTTATCAAATGTTAATGTCTTAACTGAAACTGAAACAGACATTTCTAAGTAGTTTACGGGTTTCATTCTTTGGCATTGCAGGGGTTACGTACATGCCAGCAAAGCAAAAATCCTCTGTGCTCTTTTTTTAACATAAGCACACATTTGGTTAACTTTTTTTAACGTCAAGCAACAGCTGCATTTGTTCCAAAGATCTCATTTTTTGGTTGCGTTGTTTTCAGGAAGCAGGGATTGGGTTAAAAAGGGGAGCAGATGACCTCTGAGGCGTGTACACCAAGATGCCCGACCCGGATGTGCATATGCTCCAACTTTTTTTTCCACATGATGAATGCTTTGTATGAATTTGTGTCAGATAGCGAGAGCAAAACTTGACAAGCCCGGAAACATGAAACGACCCACAAACACACACACTATCCCGTGGCTTTTCCCCTCTACAGATTACTGAGCGGTCAGCTGTGATAGAAGGGGTCACAGCGCAGTGACATTGGTTAGGACATGCTCTCTTCATGCTTGTTTTCCTGTTGTGGTAGAAACAAACCTCACCATTCTTGTAAGTGAACTGCAGTCAATAATCAACAGACCACAAATATTCATGTTGTAGTTCAGTGCCTGGTCAAACAAAACATAATTCATTTTATTGGAGTTGACATAGTTGTTAAAATTTTGATCAATAAATGTGATGCAGATTTTATTTTTGTTTAATGATATCAAATAGTAAATCCGATAACGACACCTCATGTCACACACAAAGATAAAAAAAAAGACATTTATGTCAAGTTTAACTCTAGAACAGACAAAATTTGTTGACTTCTGAGTAGATATTGTATATCTATTTCGCAACCTCTTCTGTGGAGCTTAAATGTGTTTATTTAATCCACAGATGAAATAGATTTTTTTTTTATCAATTTCTAACTAATTTGTTTGACTATTTTGCTATCTAACTTTATTTATTCTACTTCAGTAATACCATGTGCAGCAATCTTATTTTTTCCAATGGATAAGTTAAACTGAGCCCTTCTTAACATTTAAAAGAAAACAAGCTCTTCATGTTAGCAACAAGGGGTAATGCCAAAAGGCTAAACTGCCAAAGGTTCCCCTTTTTAACCAACGATACTACTAAATGCCATTCCTTTTTTTAATCTGCGGATGTGGGCGTCTTCGACCTTGATCAACCGGAGAAACGACTGAACTTTAAGAAGTGGCCTTGACTTTGATACAAAGCTGCACATGTGCTGCTTTCTTGTGTGTTTCTGGAGTCAGAGTTGAATGGGAAGGTCTTTTTAGAGGCTTGTTGCTCAGACTACAACTTGTTTGGCTGAAAAACATAAAAGGATTGTGGGATAGTGGTGGGATGAAATAGTTTCACAACTTTTTAACTGTCTTTTGAAATCAAATGAGTTAACAAGAGAATATTGTTTCAGGTGTGAAGCTTTGAAGTCTGTCAGAGAAAAGCATTAGGGAAGTGGTTGGAATATGGTTCTATACATAGGTGAGAATTTAAAACAGTCTGTTTTGTCCTCTGAGGAAAGCCTCATATGCACTCACCCCTGCCTTTAATAGGGATAGCCTTTTATTTATCTTGTTTTGTGTTGAAAAGTTGAAAAATCTGTCTTGCTTTATTCCACTTTTATAGAGGGGTGGGGTCACCTCTCATTTGAGTATTTGTTTGGAGTTGCTATAGAAACTTCTGAGTGTGTAGCTGTTTGTGTAAATGTGTTTTGGTGTGATCATGCTGGTACGATGGGTCTGTAGTTTCACACAAAATGATCTCATCCAGACGTGGGCTCTGACATATCACATCCGTCTGCTCGCAGATTGCGTAATAAGCAGTCCCAGGACTCAAACACTCTCACATACACACCAAATCCTCCCTGGCCGACACCCGTTTAATGTTTTTTTCATTCAATTCATGACCACAGAACAGTCACTTAGCAACAAGAGTACAATATTTGACAACAAAAAAGTGTGTAAATGTTTCAAAATTTTAACAGAAAATGTTTAGAAAGAGAAAGTTTATGAACTTATTATGAACTGTCAAACTTACCTATTTATAAATTGTGCGGTGTAGATGACTACCCCGCACAGCTCAGCTCAGCTTCTCGCTATAGGGTCAAATGTCTGATGTTGTGCAGCTGCTGACCTTTGATAGGGTAAAACATAGAGTTCACCTCAGCTGTTGACACGCATTAATCACAGTTAGTCAAGTTAACAGTAGGAGTGTGTGTGTTTGAATGTTCGTGTGACTGTGTGAATTCTCTGTGGGTAAATACAAAAATTTCTCTATTAACTATTTGGTCCTGAAGCGATCATTTCAAAGAACTATTTAAAATCTGCCATGTGAGTTCAGCTTTTATTAAAAACACTGTTTAGACCGGATCGAAAGAACATTCACTAGCTCTGTGTTTATCAAGTGTTGACTTATCACTCCAGATTTTGATCTAATTTCTTTCATTTGTGCAATTTGATCATACTACAACCGTTACGTTGTTCTGTTGAGATCTGCGGCCGACAGATCAGACTTCCGAAAAGTGAGGTCGAGTCGAGATCTGTGACCCGTGGCGAGATGAATCCACAGTTATAGGTTTAACTGTCGAGATTCGCGACGATAAAAAATGCTCAATTTTAATAGACAATTTTTTTTTAAATATCCAAAAAACTGAACTAATGCAATGTAGTCATTTCTTGAACAGAATAAAGTTTAAACAAAGTTCTTTCCGCTCTTTATAGTTATTGCTTTTGTTGTTGAGAGTCGCACATCTCGACAGTTACACCTATAGATCCTAATCTCACACACCTCTCACATCTTGCGATGGGTCGCAGTTCTCAACGAGACATCACTTTTTGGAAATCTGATCTGTCGATGGGGCCGCAGATCTCGACAAGACAACGAAGGGCTTTTGTCAACAAGAGAGAAATAAATCTACCACCGCTGCACACGCAGATTTTCTTCATTTTGTTAAAAAGGGCTTTACCAAGCACATCAGTTTCTCAATTATTAAATTTGAGTGTTTTTTAAAACGCCTACTGAAAAGTTGGCGAGGATTACACCTAATGCATCAAGCTTTGAAACTACAAAATCCCCTCAAAGCTTCTATTGTAATGTAGGTGGATGGTGACTTATATGCCTGCACATGCTGGAAAAGTGTGGCTCTCCTGCTGCTCACACATCAAGATTGGAGGAGAAACCATATGCCTCGGAAATAAACCCGTAAGCGTCACTTGAAAGATAAAATAATTTTCTTATTTGTTCTCTGTTGTTTGGTTTTGATGGTGTTTGGGATATAAAATGTTCATTTCTGCTTTCCAAAGAAGCATACAACTTACTGCACAGCTTTTAAAAAAGTTCAATTATCAAATGGAATTTCACGTCAATGCCAAGAGCTGCGTCAGAAAATTCTGTAAATCAAAAGTGAGTTGCACCGATCTGCCTTTACTGAAAAAAACTGTGGTTGTGGTCCTGTGATTTGTTGATGATGTGTAACTTGTGTGACAAATACAAGGATTAAGTGTACTGGCACATTGTTGTTTGTCAGATCATTAGACATCTTTCCAATGCCACAACTGAGAATGTTGTACCCTTTTTTTTCTTTTAATCTTTATTTAACCAGGTTAAAAAAAACTCATTGAGATTAAACATCTATTATCAAGAGTGGCCTGGCCATTACTAAAATTAATATAATTTTATGAAATCCCGTGGACGTGCCAGTTCAATGAAGTTAAACATAACTTTGGTGTCTTAGATGAATGAGCAGTATAAACAATCAGAATTACAAAAACATTCAACTTATCTGTGTGTACTGTAAACTTCTACTGGTGCTTAGACTGTGGTTTTTATTGGCGCAAAGCTTGCAGTTTGAATCCTATCCAGCTACCTTAACATTTTTAAATCAGAAAATGAAAGATAGCCAAGAATTTGAATTGGGAATTACTTGTAGATTTGTATTTATCTAGATCTTTCCGGAGCAGATGCTAATGCCAACAAGCGTAGGTATGAGAAAAGGTTTACACTAAAATCTAAACCGTATTCGGTCAAGCTCTAAAACTAGATAATTTTGCATAGAAATGAAGTCAATTCAGCCAGACTTTGGAGCTCGCGTGTTGTGAAAGCACACGGTAGAAGTTGGTCGCTGAGGCAGGAGTTGTTTTTGTTTGTGTGGTTGAAGCAACAGAGGCCTGCTGAACTGTGTCTGCGGCTGTTGATACCACCAGTAATTACAGGGTGATTATAAGTCAGGAGTATTTTGGTGCCTCAGCGTGCATATAACATATGGATTAGGATTTATTCTTCCTAAATTTAAGTTTATTTGTATGTAATCCTTTTTAAGATGATCTTTAATTGCTTAGTAATCAGTGTTAGAATCACTTTCCAAGTTAATCACTATAGTTTTGATTTTTTTTTTTTAACTAATTACCAGCAAAACCCAAAACTCTGTCACTACACTTCAAGAAGCTCCTTCAATAAGAAGAAAATCAGTTGTTCAATAATTGTCTTTTCCACAAAACTTTTTTCATTCTAATTTCTACATTGTTGTTTTATTGTCTAAGCTAACATCGTTGGTTATCAGTTTGTTAGTGAACAGATTTCCTTTTTTTTTTGTTGCTGTTTGTCTGTTCGTGATAAAGTGGCTGAACTTGTTCAGCTCTGAATTTGATTTTTTTTACCTTTTTTGCACAGTTCTATGACCCGCGAAATGAAGATCTGTGTGCCAAAATTAGCATTGCTGACAGAACTGAAATTCAACAAGTTATTATAATTATTATGGAGTTTAGCAAAACATAACTGTAGAGACATTTTTGTCTCTTCAATAAATGCAGAGTGATTCTTTATTTTAAAGTATATTTTTATTTGGGAAGGTGGTAGGTCAGTGGTAGTATGTCTGCCCTTGGACCAGAAGAAGCTGGTTCAAATCCCACTGAGCTCATGTCTAGGAGTCCTTGGGGAAGACACCTAACGTTCATTTCTCCTACCATTGGCACCGTCCTGGCTGCCTGCTGCAGTGTAATGCAGCACAGACATTTTTCCATTGAAGGATGAATATAGTATGCAAAAATAAACAAAGTTATATCTTCATTTTTAATTTTATTTAGACAAATTTTATGTTTGATGTTGCACACTATCCCGAAGCAAGTTTCTTCTTCTTCTCTTTTCGGCATTTCCCTTCAGGGGTCGCCACAGCAAGTCAGTTTCCTCCATCTAACCCTATCTGCTGCATCCTCTTCGGTCACACCAACTATCTTCATGTCTTCCTTCACTGTATTCATGAACCTCCTCTTTGGTCTTCCTCTAGAACTCTTTCCTGGTGGTTCCACATCCACCAGGTGCAGGTGCAGACACTTTGACTGACTTGGACACCTACTTTCTGGACCTCCAAAAATTTTTGTTCACACTGAAAAATGAATGTTCGACTTGACAAACCCAGGAATGCTAACAAGCTCTCTTGCTGTTTTAACTGGATTTTTTTTGTATTGATTTAACACATCAGGGACTCCTGTCCTCCATCACTATTGCTGTTTCATCTGTGCCAACTGTCTGACATAGTATTCACAAAAATACTGTGTAAGATTTGCAGCATTCTTCTGCCGATGTACTCTCTCTCTCCTTTGCACATGTCCAAACCATCTCTGTCTTGCCTCTCTGACTTTATCTCCAAAACCTCTAACATGTGCTGTTCCCCTGATATACTCATTTCTGATCCTGTCCATCCTGGTCACTCCCAGAGAGATCCTCAACATCTTCATCTCTGCTACCTCCATCTCTGTTTCCTGAGAAACCTAGAAACCTGAAGCAAGTTTCTAGTCTGTGAATTTTTATTGTCAATGGCAATAAATCGTTCTTGATTCCTTGACTGATTCCTTGACTGAAGTTTATATTTGTAACATCAGTTTGTTATAATTTGATTGGACAAATTAAACTACACTTAAGTAAAGTATGACTTTCTCCAAACTTTTTTTTGTGAATACTAATATGTATATGTATATTTATGGTAAAAGAAAAAGAACTTTTTTTAAACGGGTCAATTGCAGGTCACAGTAGCATTCAAGCACAGTAGACACGTAGGTGTGACTGTTGGAGAACATCTGATAAAGTTTCATTGATATGAAGATTAATTGTGCATGCAGGCATGCCTCCGTGGTTCGAACTGGTTTAAAAGCTTTATCTACTCTTGGTGATTTAGAGAGTAGATAAAGCATAAAAAAGGATCATGCAGTGGAGAAAAAAAAAACACATTTAATAATCTATTATCCAATTATTTATACTGTTTGGACAGAAAGAATAATGACTAATCCTCTCTGTGTTTAATGAAAATTAATCTTTTACAAAAGGCTGATTTTAACATACTTATTTCAGTTTTATTAGGAAGGTACTATTTCCTTATAATAAAGTTTCAGATTTGTGGTCAAGGTTTAAACAAATTACAATTTTTTTCCGTCTAGTACAGCTTGACCTGAGCGTTGATTTGACCGACCAGGTGGTGACTCCCACCATCACTTCCACGACATGCTGTCTTTTTTTTTTCTTTATACAAAAGGAAGCCAACTCCTTAAAACGCACACAGTCATCTGTTCCCTCACTCCCCCTTCTCTCCTTCACATGGAGGCAGACCTTCCTGTTCATGCATTGGTGTGTTCTGGTTCTGGTTGTTATAGCCACACTGACAGTGACAGCATTGTTCTTTACAAAACCACCAGGAAGTTTCTGTGAATGTATCACACCAAGTTGAATACTCGCCGCCTCTTTAAATGCCTCTTCACCACTCATGTGGATTATTGTCTACTTATGATTGCTTTCATAAAAGTGTAAAACTAGATGCTTTTTTTAGAGCTGAATGAGCAATGAAGTGGAGCTTCTTAGGCTTTTTTGGGTGACCACAGGTGTTTTATATGTTTTGTGTTTCTATCTGCGTTTGAATCATACGGCATAAATTTCTAGCGTTCAGGAAGATTTACACCAGCCATTGCTAAAGTCATTTGGGAACTCAAAGTATTTTGAACAAATTTAGTGAAGCTGATTGGTTTTCTATACTTGTGTAAGCTCTATTTTCTCAAATTGTTAGATTCTGGTTCTGGATTCTGGTTTTCAGTGGGGCTTTTTTCCAAGTATTTTTTTAAAGTTTGTAGTTTATTGAGCCATTTTGATTCTTTTCTGGTAATCCCCTGTTTCTGGTGGTAAATACTAGCTGATTACATCACTGTAGCTATAATCAACCCAGCAGAAGCACCAGCCCTACTGCGTTTTGTTTTTGTCCCTCAGGTTATCGTAGGGGCGAAGGAAGAAGGATGACTTCAACTGTTACACATGACTTTTAAGAGAACTGTGGTGTGCAGAAGACTCATTAATCATTTGACTCGATAACAGATGTGTTGACAGTTGTGGTGGAGGCTCATGCAAACATCTGACTACATAACTTTGGCCTGACCGTTTGTGTCAAGTGTCACAAATCGCTCACAAATAAAACAGTAATTATGTTTCCCGTGGGGCTGCAATCAACTCTGGTTCAGAAACGAACTCGATGTTATTCATGCAGAGACACTCATGGTCACTCAGGTGCTTTTGACTTTAGCACCTTGTAAAGATGATCTGAAGAAAAAAATACAATAAAACTGTAACTTGAATTTTCTAGTTTAGATTTTACATAGTTTGCCAAATGCTCCAGCTACACTGACTTTATAGTTCACGGTATTACCTTTAAATTATAATCTGTGTTTGGGCTTGTGTAGAAATGGCTGTTTTTAGCATTTTATTTGAAATTGTATTTCACATTTAGGCCTGGCAATGATAGTCAGAAAGGAATGGTATGTATGTGCATGTGTGTGTGACTGAAGCAGAGCTGTCACAGCCACATTCCAAAATGTTTTCTACATATCTGTGTATCCGATTTCAGTCCACATTTAGACCACATTAAGTATGTGCCACTAAACTCAACCTAAAAAGGTTTAATTGGCGCCATACATGCTATAGGTGGATTATAACGGGATTTTAAATCCTTGAGGTCCTTTTATAGCTCTGATTGGCCGCTAGGAAAATTGCCCCTAAGAATGACTGAAAGTGGATGGTTTATGTGTGTGTGTGGCACTCTAAAAGACTGGCGACCTGTTCAGGATGTACAATGCCACTCACCTTAAATCCGCCAGGATAGGCTCCGGTACTCCCGCGACCCCGTTAGGGATAAGTGGTTCAGAAGACAAAAACAAAACTTTTTAAAGCTAACATGCAATAAACGAAGGGTTTTCTTATGCTAAAGCAGTTAGTAGAGCAGCATGGATTCAGTCAGTTGACCATATCCATTCAGTCACTTTGTAATCAACTGTCATTTTTCTGTGCTTATGTTGTAGTCGCTTAACTAGTTAAAGAACACACAAATGAGTCACCGTTATGAATTTAAACTTTAGATGGGTGAATGTCTTGATGGTTTGGAATAAAAGCTCTACCACTGCTAAAGCAAACATTAAATTGTACACTCTTCTGAAAAAGTAGGATGACAATCTTTTGTTTACATTTTTGATATCTTTATTCAACAAACATTTTTGTCATAATTAACAAGCATAGACTATAATTAACTGTTGTGTAGAATAGAGACTGAATTACTAAAAATCTTGATTAAAACTGTACTCAGACAAGTGAGGTTGGGTCAAGAGATTATGTCTGTTTGTTAGTCAAGTTAGCACATTCCGCGCATTATTGAGCTCATATTTCATTAATCAAGGCAATGCAATTTCTGATCTGCTTTATTAGAATATGTGTTTAATCAGATCTGTTCCCTTCTAAAATAAACATTTCTTTTATTAAGTCAAGTTTTTTGGACATGGCATATTTTTCTAAAAGAAAGTTAGAGAGTATCATGTTTTAAAATCTTGGGTCATTCAATAAGTATTAGAAACATCAAAATAATTTAAAAAGATCCTAAATATACTGTATATTTTTCTGCTTCATAATGTAAACGGGATAATTTACTGGATAAATATTATTTTCTTCACCACCTTGGTTTATAGGTTTATCTAGCCCAGCGGTCGGCAACCCGCGGCTCCGGAGCCTCATGCGGCTCTTTCATCCTTATAATGCGGCTCTGATTGGCTTGGGAAAATAAATTACTAAAAAAAATTTTTTTTGTATTTAATTGAAGTGTGTTTTATTTGTGTTAGTTTTTATATTATTTTAGTTCTAAATTTGAAGATTATTGTGATCTTGAAATATCACAAAGTATGCTCCGCTGCATACTTTGAAAGCCCAAGGCGATATAAGGATGACGGCTCACGGATTTTTCCCTTTTGTTTGCTGCATGCACAATTTAAATTCAGCTTTTTAATTTATTCGAAAGAGACATTCAGACATTATTATTTTTTCAAGAATTCAAAATGTGTTCATTACATCGGTAAAATCTAATTTTCTCCGTAGCACTTCATAAGACATAACCACACTATAGTTGTTTATATAAAGTGTAAAGGTAAGAAAAAGCAATATATACAGTGTTATCTTCATTTTAGATAAATGGATATAAGGATGACGCCTCATGGCATTTTTCTGCTTTCGTTTGCTACATGGACAATTTAAATTCAGCTTTTTAATTTATTTGAAAGAGACATTCATTGTTATTATTTTTCAAGAATTCAAAATGTTCAAAATGTGTTCATTAAATGAATACAATGTAATTTTCTCTGTAGCACGTGGATTTCATAAGAAACATGCTGCAGTAAAGTAGTAGAAGTTTTTTTTTTTTTTCATTTTAGATGTGCGGCTCCCAGTGTTTTCTTTTCCGTGGAAACCGGGTTCAAATGGCTCTTTCGGTGTCAAAGGTTGCCGACCGCTGATCTAGCCAGTGATCAGCACAGTTTTCAAGAATCACTCAGAACCGGTAGATTTTTGTCTTACACAAGGTTTATTTTAATATTTCAACTTAAAATATTACATTTAAAAAAAAATCCCTTTACAGGATGCCTTCAAACATGTAGTTAAAGCTTAAAAGAAAAGGTTTAATGATTTAAAACAATCTGTCACACTAGACAACATGTAGATGGGTTCATGTCAAACGAACATTTTAGAGGTTTTCACCTTGTTATTCTTACTTTAAAAACATACGTCAAACATAGAACTGGTTTTCTATTTCATCCACACATGTTTGAGCAATTTGTATGCTTTCCGATCCATTCTCGCATTCAGTATCTGGTTACGGTTAGTATGGGTTGTTCTTTGCCATGCATTTTGTCCTCTGCAACACTTGCACTCTAACGTAAAAACAGTTTAAGTGCACTCCGTTCATGCTTGCTCCCTCACCTCAACAGAGTGCATACGAATAGAAAAGAATGTGCACTAGCTTTTTTAAGTTGATGTGTTTTAGACTGTATTTGTAAGATTTGCACTGTGTTGTGCACTAGGTGGGAAGTGAGAGGACAGGTGAGTTCTCAGCATCAAAATGGGAACTAAAGCTACTGTACATACTACATATATTTAGCACATCATGGTGGCGCAGTGGTCAGCACAGTGGCCTCACAGCAAGAAGATCGGGGGTTCGGATCTGTGTGTAGTTTGCATGTTCTCCCTGTTGATACGTGGGTTTCCTCAGAAACCCAACTCAAGTTTCCTCTCACCCTCCAAAAAAAATATGCACGTTAGTTTGAGGACTCCTTCAACAACAAGTTGTTTCATCTCAAGAGGCTTATCCTCCTAAATAAATAAATTTGTAAGTTTTTTTTCCAATAAATGTCACATTTTTGAGTAAACCAAAGGTACAATGTTTATCTGCATTTGCTTTGAGATAAGAATTATTACCGTACAACATCAAAATAGCACCTCTAAAGTAAATCCTGGCCAACAAACCTGCCAGTGTAAAATAACTAATGGTCCTTCTCTGCATTTAAAAAGAAATCTAACTTTGACCTTTTTGGGCCAGAATTTAGTTAGTTACTGTATAATCTGAATGATGTTTTTAACATTATCATGCAATCATACAACAATAATAAATCAATATAATTATTAACCAAGTAATTGGCAAACTACCCAGCAAGATTACAACTTGAACATGGGCCAGAAAATATTGAAAGGACACTGTGTTGCGCAAAACTTAAATGGTAATAAAAGCAAAATAAAACAATGAACCATTGAGTACTTCTGAAGAATTAGTCAATTTTATTTAAGGGAAGTTTTGTGCTTCTAAATCCTACTCTATATCTTCAACTTGGTCCAAACCCTTAGGCTTTTGCTTTTCATTTTATATATATAAAAAACAGTCTTTAGTGGCTAATATGTCAGTATTTCATGCAAACCGTGAATGCCATGACTTGGAAGCATTGCACTGCAGATGCTAGCAATCCACATAAAGTTTGCAGGTCTTGCAGTGACTGATGCTCGTTTGTTCCTATAAACAAACAACAAAACTAAGCTGACAGGTTTTTAAATTCCATTGGCTGCTTGAATTGTTTGTTTCCTTTTGCTATTAAGACTCCAGCTGGACTAGGTCCAACTGCTACAAGAGAAAACATGTGCCTTTTATTTCACTTGTGGTTTCTCATCTGTAAGTTAGTGGCATTGGGTTGGGGATCGGTCAGATTGTGGTCTATGTTTAGTAATTGTATGATTGGGGATTTTTTATTTCTGTGACCGCTTAAAATTATATCTAAAATAGACTCTTATGAATTTGGTGCACACATATAATTCAAATTCCAAAAGTTTTTTTTTATTTTAACATATTTTTGTTCAATATGAAACTATTTGGTAAAATGTTGCATCATGTTGATTTGTTAAAGCTTGATTTTCGTGTTGGTGTAAAACTTATAGTTTGGAATCAACCAACATAAGCAAAGATTTCTTTACATAACTTTCCATAAGTTATTTTACCCATTTTGAAGCCATTAAATTTGAGATTACTTGCACTGAAATCGCATGGTGGCGCAGTGGGTAGCACAGTAGCCTCACAGCAAGAAGGTTGTGGGTTTGAGTCCTGGGTGAGGACGAGGTTTGGAACACTGTCCTTTCTGTGAGGAGTTTGCATGTTCTCCCCATGTTTGCGTGGGTTACCTTCGGGTACTCTGGTTTCCTCCCACCCTCCAAAGACATGCATGCTAAGTTGATTGGCCGGTGTCAAATTGCCCCTAGGAATGAATGTGTGTGGCCCCACGACAGACTGGTGACCTGCTCGGGGTGTACTCTGCCCTTCACCTTAAATTGGCCGGGATGGGCTCTGGCACCCCCCGCAACCCTGAAAGGGATAGACGTATAAGAAGATGACTGACTGACTGCACTGAAATCTTGTAGCATAGAAATTTTATAGCTGATGGTATTGGCAATCTAAATCCTATTCTTAGATATCCTTTTAATCCTTTTTGTTCCTGCTCTTCTCTTGTATCTTTGTAAAATGAAAAAGTGGGAGGATTACTTTCATTTTCTGTGTAATTTTTGCTTAAAATGTGGGACATTATTGGGTATAATAATATTTGTTGTGAGGCGGCATTGCTGTTTCTGGTAATAAAGGCAAAACTGTTCTGGGATTGGGAGAAGCTGGTTCGATATCCACTGGGCCCATGCCTAAGTGTCCCTGGAGGAGATACCAAACGCCTAGTTACTCCCACCATTGGTGCTGTCATCATGGCTGCCTGCTGCGGTGCAATGCAGCAAAGTAATTACTTTGAATAAAGTGTGATTAAAAAAAATACTCAATTAATCATACGTAAACATTTCTTCCCCATAACTGTATGCTTCTCTAGTAATAGAATGCAAAGCTTATTCTTTTTGAAAGCAGTCAGAACAGATAATCATCAATGAGCAGAGCCCAATGGGATGACTTGCGCATCATGCTAGGATACTTTTAGAGGCCATTTGGTTGAGTTGCCTGTTTCTAGTGTACACACAGTTAACAGACAAATTTTAACTGTCTTTAAAGTCTGTCAAAATTTCACTACGCTGGCACTGTGACAATAAAGAATCTTGAAGTGTGTGAAGGCTCAGATGGCATTCAAGCGAGAGAATGATTGTCAGCTATCCTAGAACAACCTCAACGGTTTGTTTTGGTAACAACAGAGCATAAATAGATGGATGAATGTGTAGATCGATGGTTGGACACATAGTTGGTGGATGGTTATACATTTTATGTCCTCACATAGACATTAAATAACACTTCATATAATAAAGTTGCCAGAAAAAAAGGTCAAGCGCATATACATGCACTGATTAGCAAAGACGTTAGAGTTTTTGCTCTTTCTTTTGTCTCTGATTTTTCTTAACATTCCAGCAGAATGTTTCGTAGTTCCAAGATTGTCTACCTTCTAATTGGCATGATGTGGACATTCTAACAATCCGTCTCCTTGTTTTTTGCTATGGTTAATTATCATATTTATTATTATTAGACAAACTTTTCCAGTATTATTAACTAAACAATACAGAAAGCAAAACTATGACAAAGTTTCATTTTATGTGGTTTTAAGTATTGTGCATTAACAAAGTAAACGATCTTGTTGACCTGTGTTTTTGTGTGAGGTTTCTACTGAAAGCCAGATAAGATTTGGATTTGTGGGACAGACATAAAAGGCATGAAGTTGTTTCTATCATAGCAGGTTGTGTGGCGGTAGTTACACTGCTAACCTCATAAACACTGACCTTTGGTACAGTCCAGCCGGACGGGTGGCAGGCTGTGAGAGAGACATAAAGAGATTGTGGAATGTGGGAGATGAACCAGAAAGTGAATGGATCAAAGATAAAAAAAGAGATGAGAAAAGAGTAGACGAGACAGAGAGAAAGAGAGCAAGCAACCGAAGAGGAGGAGGGGTGATTAGTGTGCGAGCCGGGTTTCTCATTGGTCTAACAGTCTGAATGCATGTGTTTGCATGAATCTGTGTGTGAGTGTGTATGTGCATGTACCTTTAGGCCAGTGGGCGGGGGATTAAGCTTGCATCACGTGGTCCCTTTAGCTTCTTTTCCTCACAAATACACACACCCTCATTCGCAGAGGACATGCACTCACACACACAGATCCTCTCACAAACACACAGCTGTTGTTACTTCTCTCTCTCATGAGCACCAGGGTGACCGAGGAGCAAACCCCACAGGAATTCGGGGAGAATTTGATGTATGCTGGCACCTCAACCCCAAAGTAACTGGATGGACAATCTTAACGGACAAGTGGAGGGGCTTATTTTCTGATCACCACTAGGCTCTCACTTTCAGTCGTTTCTTTCCCGCTTTTCCTTTCCCAGTCATCTTTCCTGTCTTCTCTGTTGGAATTTGAGTGCAGACAGCAAGAGACAGTGAACTACAGACATGAGTTTTGCCTGTGACGGCTACTACTTCTGCCGTTTCTCTCTCATTCACTGACCAAGGAGGGAGCACAAGGTTAGTTGAGCTTTCACTGTATAAAAATAAATAAAAGTCTGTTAATGCTTTGGATTGGATAAAACAACCTCCCACCCCCTATTTCTTTGGACTTATTCTATTCATTCATTTCCAGGAAGATTGTGATTCTTATTGGTTGAGCACAACTTTAAAAACTATTAGATCTGGACTTTAGTTTCTAGTTCCCATGCTGTTAGAAGAGATTCTTTACTGTCACAATGCGAGCATAATAACATTTTGACATATACTTGTTATTACTGTTTTGTTATAGCTGAATGAGCACACTTGCACTTGGAGGACACACACTCATGCACTGTAAACATGCTTGAGAATTACAGTGGTGTGTGTGTGCACCAGAGCAGATTAGCACTAGTTATTAACTCTAATTTGCACCACAATTGGTTGTCCGTAAAAGAACACAAGGAGACTTCTCAGGAGGCTGTAGTTGCTGGAATAAATATAATTTTTATTTTAATGAATAATGCACATTTGAAGGAATGTCTGTCTAGCATCCCAACACATTTTTTTACATGTTCCAACCTGCATGGAGACTAAAAGCAGCTGAAAAAAAGAGAAAAAAAAAATGCAAGAATGCAGTTAAACTTAAAATGAAGATTTAGTTTTATCATACAGTGACACAATTGTGGATTGCAATACTTTCCTTATCCTGTAATAAAGCCGTTGTAGGCTCATGTAAGCTGCCGGAGCATTTGGTTCACGCACTCTTCTTTAGTTTCACTGCTAAAACTGTCCTGCCAAGCTGTTTGAAGAGGGAGCACACCCACTGGTGTGTTTGTGTCCTTACATTAAAAAGATCCATTCTCCAGTTATGTGTAGCCGTGTGTATTCACTTTGCCTTTGGCCGCCTATATAGATATTATTAGCAGTGTACAGATTCTTTCCTGGTATTGTTGCTATTGGGGTTGTAACACGACCCAAAAGGTGGTTTGTCTATTTTTAGTGTGTTATGCTTGATACTTATCTTAGTACATATGGTCATATGTACTGTATTTGAGGTAAGTGATGGACACAAAAAGAAAAGTATGGATGGAAGAATAATGCAGCAGAATGACTGGATCTGATAAATAGGAGTCAGCAGATACTGTACCTGATTGAATGTAGGTTTCTAGATTATCCAGCTGTCATCAGATGGAGGTGGAGAGGTTTGTGTTGTCTGAGTCACCAGCTTTTATCTTCTGGTTCTCATGCTCTAAATGTTGCCCGGGCACTTAAGCATAATCGGTGGACACCCTGTCATGAAGATATACAGTGGAATCCGATAATAGAAACTAAAAGAGAGACTCATGCTGGACGATATAAATGAAACTCTAGAAAGTAGCCACATATCTGCAAAGCTAAAGTCCTGTGTGAACCAACTCTTCTTTGATTTCATTTTGTTATTTAATCCTTTTGAAGTTTGATCAGGATAAATTTTGCTTTGTTGTTGAGAAAAAGATAAAAAGCCTATAAACTTAAAAAATTGTGTATTGGATGTTTTTGTTATACTTTTATTGTTTTACTTGTTCTCATGTGGCCACTCAAGCCTTTTAACTTAATGTTCTAAGTTTCCATCTGGGCCAGAATGCTGTTGGAAAAAAGATCATTGTGTCTCAATAGGATAGATTTGTAGCAAAATGATTTGATAAAAAATAAAACAAGATGTTGATAACCACTACATTTGGCTACATGCAGTGTAATAGGTTTTGGACTTTGATAAAATGCTGAACTCTCTTCAACTCAACAAGTAAAACCTGGAGTTCTCAAAAAAGAACTTCTACTTTATCTCCCACTTTCTTTTTATTGTTCTGTGGCTGGCTTGTCACTACCAACTCTGGGCTCTGTTATTGACACAGTTGTTTATATGGGCTTGTTTTTTATGGTCGAGGGATGATGTTTTCTATCACAAGATCTTGTAATTCAAGTGCTAAACAGAAGACCCTGTGTGAGACGGAAGCCAAAGAAATGTTTTGTGCATTGATAGAATATGGAGGAGTATGACTTTTAACCCATATTAATATCAGTAAAACATTCTCTCATTTAGGAGGATACCAATTGTCACAATGCTAATTCGAATGCAGTTTACCAATCGAATATCACTTTACCAAATATTGGCATAGGTTACCAATCATCCAATGTCTACTTGCAGAAATATGCTAGCAAATTACAGATTACTTGTATGCAAGCATTTTTTTTGTCCGTGTTTAAATTCGTGTTTGAGTAAACTGTTTCAAGTTGTATTGTCGTTGAAGTAAAAAAAAAGAAACGAGCTATGTGGTTTTTTTTTTATAAAATCTTTAAACATCTGCTGTCAATTGATGATGGATGCTAATGGTTCTACTGAAAGATATGTGATGTCTACACTGGAAGTTGAGCAATATTTTTTGTTCGCTTAGATGGCAAAGTCCGTAAAATTATAGCCCAATGGTCCTCAAAGTGACAGTTGACATGCGTGTTGTAACTGGTTACACGAGTTGTGCAAAGGCCAGTTCAATCAGTTATAGGCACTTGATCAACTTTATAATTAATTGAACAACAACATCTTGATTAGAAAAACACTAGTATTACAGTTTTGATGACAAAATAGTTTCCTTTTCGCTGAATATTGTTTAAAGTAAAGAATACTAGATTGCTGGATTTTTCTTAGAATCTATACAGAAGCCTGCTTGCACCACAAAGCCTACAAACCAGTTCAATAAATTTTGCTACCAAAAAGTTAGCAAAACTTTTAATTGTATAATCATAAAGACTTAGTATTCTTATTTTCAAGTTATTTGCCTGATTTGATAGATTTTCCACACAAGTTCAAGTAAAAAATTATTGGTAAAGTCATTAAGCACCTATGCCGGGCATTAAAGTCAGAACCACAAAACAAAAAGTCAACAAGATCAAACATGTTGCACTAAAGGTTAATGTTACCACTACCTAGATTATACTACGTTGCCATGCCATTTTCATAAACACACTTTTAATTTTTTACCACGGGTGCATTGACACAACCCTAACAACCAACAACTGTTGGATAAAGATCTTTATTTTGGCCACAAGATTTGTTGTTGTGACATCACACTATTCCTGGGCGCATCAGAATGACAAGCATTTACCCAATACCGTACACACTCTTATTTGATCAAGTTTACTTACTTAACAAAGTAAATTTTCCACATAATCTAAGATGTTAAGTCAATGATGAAAAGTAAATGCTGTTGTAACATCCTAAATTCATTAATTCATTTTAGATTCCGTTCCCTAAACTAACCCTATTCCTGATGGAGTCCTTGGAGCCTTTCTCGGTTGATTGCTTGCAAGAGACACAGGGTACACCCCTACCAGGTTTCCAGGCTTGTTGCAGGTGCATTCCTTCAGGTAATTTCATAGTGACCAATCAACCTAATGTGGATGTTTTTGGCCATGAAAACCCATGCATACACAGGAAGAATATGCAAACTCCACACAGAATGGCCAGTAATTCAAGCCTCTGGGACTCGAATCCCTGACCTTCTTGCAGTAAGGCCACCGTGCTAACCACTACACCACCCTATTGAAGCATAAATAACAAAATATTTTAGTTTTGATTCATTACAAATGTAATTGTTATTAAAAATACATTTTGTTAACTATGTAAATGCTTTCAAATCTGTGTTAATCATATTTCAACCATAAATGGTTGAGATTGGTCATTTTTAAACAGACTTAACTATCGAAAGTGTGGGTTAGTCTCTGTTAAATGTTTTAGACGTGCTTTATGAAAAAATATTTGTTTTAATGAGCAACTCTTTTTCTTGTTTCTATTTTTATAATTACAATGTTTTTCCCTGATGAGTAAATCTAGTAAGTAATTGATGTCATTGCCCAAAACAGTGGTAATCAATGGGTGCTATCAGTGATTGATTAGATGTGCGACCCATTGCAAACAGCTGTTTATAGATCAGAAATTGCCATGGGCAGCACATGTCTGGAACAGCAGCTGAACATGTCTGAGAGAAGGTGATAGCTAAAGATCAAAAGGTTAACGGTCATAGTAACCTTGCCCAAAGCTGTGGTTGTGGCCAGTCTAGCACCTTTCTGTAAACACAGCTCATTTTGAAGAGAATTAATTAGGATTCGACACTGTTCAGTAACATTCATGTACATGTTTTTTGGTGTAAAATGCTTTAAACTAAAAAAAAAAAAAAAAATACTGTATCTGAGGATTATAAAGCCTTCAAATATTTTAACACACACATGCTTCTTACAAACATCATCCACCTGGAGCTATCACTTTGTGGATCCCTCTGGATGTGGGCAGAGTAAGCTGGTTTAGGATCAGGACAAAGATCCATTGACAGTGGGAAATGGATTGTGGGGGGATGGAGGTTGATGTACGAGTGTGGGTAGGGTGGGGGTATAGGGTGTTACTTTATTTCAGTGAAGCTCCAGCTGTTGCATTGAGCCGTGCAGGATTTCACTCATGCAGTAAATTTTGAGCACCACCTTCCTTCAGTTGTCAATCCCACGTTTTGTTTGCTTTGTATGTGTGTTCAGTACTTAACGTTAAAGTTTTGGGTGTTTGGTCGATATCAAATTGCAAACGAGAAAAGAACAGGGCAAAATGGCCAATTATAGCACATCTTTTCTCAGAACAGCCTTTTTTCTTTATGACCTACCTTTTTTCTTCTAATCCCTCCACTAACTCATCATTTTGTGCTTTTCTGCTTGAGCTTAGTTAATTTCAGCTTTCCTCGTGTCCAACAACTTTGTAAGAACAGTTCAGGCAGGAGGATGAAATCTGTATCAGGTTACATAACTCTGTGCTATCCAGCTGCCTTTAATTAGAGACGTTTTTGGCGGCTTTTTTTTGTTTCTTTAGATTAAATCTTAGCTTTGCTAAAGGAATCAAGTTGAGAACAAAATCGTACCGATGGATTTTTATAGATAACACACAGTACTAGAGCAGCACAGGTACAGTTTTCTCTGCATTTTGAATGCATAATTTTTTCCAACTTTTCTTCTATGTCATCACAGTTTACACATATTGTCCATTTTATAAAATCCTGATTAAAACAGTGCATGCCTATTTGCAAAAGTTGAAGAAGGATATTTTTGTTTAAATGAGTTGATTCACTCAGAGATCGGGTGAGGAGCTCTCCTATCCGGGAGGAGCTCGGTGTTGAGCGGCTCCTCCTCCAGGTCGAGAGGAGCCAGATGGGGTGGTTCAGGCATCTGGTCAGAATGCCCCCCGAGCGCCTCGCGAGCGGGGTGTTTCGGGCACGTTCCCCCGGGAGGAGACCAAGGGGCAGACCCCGGACCCGCTGGAGAGACTATGTCTCACGGCTGGCCGGGGAACGACTTGGGATTCTTCCAGGTGAGCTGGAGGATGCAGCCGGGGTGAGAGAAGCCTGGGCTTCCCGTTTGAGGCTGTTGCCCCCGCGACCCGACCCCGGAACAAGCGGAAGATGACGGAATGGAGTTGATTTGAGGTCTACTCATTCACAATTAGCATGAGTGTCAGCAGTGAGATGAACACCCATTTCCAATGCTCTAAAGAATCTAAGTTATGAAAAATTTCTGAAATCTCATGTGTGAGAAGATCTCTGTGAACATTGACTCTTTTTTTTTTTGCCATGTCAGCTGTTTGTTTCAAGTTGTGTGTTGCCCTCTTATCTCAACCATCTGTAAAAGTGGTATTTGACTGGAATGAGCTGCTTAATGTCATCCGTCATTCCAAATCAACCCCCCACTCTCTTCTTCACAGCTCTGATGGGGGTTCAAAGAGAAAAAAAATTCCGCTGTCAGAGGAACTGCAAACTTCTAACAGTCCCTGCTGTCAATTCACCACTCAGACTATAGAGACAGAAATAAGCAGGGTTTCTTTCTCAAACTCTTTGTCGCTTTCATTTTATTGCAGGCCAAGAAACCATCTGTTGGCGATCCGCTAAGCCCCGCCCTTTCTTAATACACCACCAGCTTATCATTCACTGCTACAACAGCAGCTATGCATGCTGGAAAAAAGCTCCTGAAACCACAAAGGTTTATTTGCTTTTGTTCACAAAGGAAGTTATTTTTAAGGTCTTGTGTGTATATATTTCTCCTTTATTGGATTTTTCCTTTGGCTCGCCATCAAAGCAGGTTGTGCCGCTCTTGAAACTGTTGCAATTCCTGCATCCTTCAAAATGCTTGCTTTTCTGCCAGATGACCTGCAAATGAACATAGAAGATAAAACTTCACCCAAGCAGTCAAGGTCTGCACATCCTCCTCATAATGTTTTGGATGGACTGTCAGAATGAAAGGCCAACGCCCAACCCTGCTGCCAGGATAACTTTGCTATTTTCATGAACTTGAAGAATAGCAAGTCTCTGAGGTCCAATAAGAGGGGTTTCCTGTTTGGATTAGAGAGGGGGATTCGCTGCATGTCATGTGCTGACAAATAAAAGTCAGTTTTTTTAATTTCCCAATAAATCAGTGAATCTGGTGTCTCATGTTTCTCTTTTAAAGTTCAACCAACTCACTGGGGGCATTTTTTTATTTTTAGATAAAACTGAGTAATAAAACAGATCTGCTCTGTGAAGAGTTGATAGTTAAGAGATTTTTCAGTGGTTGTTCTAAAAAAACAGCTGTAAACATTAAACTAAAAAGCCTGTAGTTTGTAAAATATGGCAAATACTTTTATTCTGATGTACTTTGGTATCTTCACTAATGTTTACATGTTCTGCTTCTCAGGTGAGAGTCGGAGCGACAGCCACTGAGCAAACGAGCGAGGTGAAGCAGGTATGAGTGCGGAGAACCATCAGGGGGTGGTGACCACTCCTCCACCACCTGCTCGGGGAAATAAGGAGCGCTACTTTGACCGGGTCAACGTCAACGATCCGGAGTACATCAGGGCCCGAAACATGTCGCCTGATCTCAGGCAAGACTTCAATGTTTTGGAACAGAAGAAACGTGTCACACAGATACTACAGAGTCCTGTAAGTAAGACAAAAGATGATACTTTGAATTCTTTGGCATAGACAATTTTAGTTTTATTTGGAATTTGTCTTATGTAAAGAAGAAGGGGGGAAACAGGTGTATTTGACTCACTGATTGTTCTGCACCTGTTGCTGAGCAAAACTAGCAAGTTCCACATACCACCTTAGTCACAGATAGTCTTATCAGATACCTCACAGGCCAACTCTGAATGCTGTTTTTTGTTTTTACAGATGTGATAATCTGATAGACTAGAATATCTCAGACATATTTTATTCCAAAGAAACCAAAAGGCTTCAGGGTGAAGCAGTGAGGTCACCTTTTTATTATAAAGGAAATAGGCTTAAATCCCTACCCTGGCTCTACAATTTCTTTTGTGGGATTTATATGCCCTGCCCATGTCTGTGTTGATTTTATTTGGATTCTTTAGATTCCTCAGTTGAAATGGCAACATCCGGGCAGGTTTAACTGTTACAGTAAAACCTTTTCACGTTCTGAATAATCGGATAGCTTTTTGTTGTCCGTTTTTGAATGCCTCTAGTTAGCGTTAGGGGTTAGTTACTGAGCATTACAGATACTACACATTTTTAATGTTACAGTTGCTGCATGTTTTGGGGATGTTATGTTTTTTCTGGATAAGTTGTCCTCATAGAAAACCTTCTGCTAGTTTACTTATCAACTAAATGACTGAAAGTTAGGGTATTTAGTTCCCATTTTTCTTTGTATCAGTTATTCCTCCCTAAGCGAGGGATTTCTCAAGATTTTCAATTTGGCGGTGATCACATGCGCCCTTATGTAAGTAGTTGTTTTGATATTGTGACAGTGACCACAGAATCACAGCAGTCAGCTGCTTAGCAGAGAACAGAACTAACCACCACACCCTTGATGCGGTTTAATGGTGAAACTCTCTTATGCCTGCTCCAGACCTGCAACACTCATGTGGGATCAGACTTTGTTGATGTGAACAGTTTTATTTGCAAAGATTCCAGCTAAAACAAATATTCTGTCATTTGATTTCGCACATCGGCCTGGATTACTTCTTACAATGTATTGATCAAATGTTGAGAAGTCCAAAAACACTCAAACTTGTGAGTTGACGTCAACAAAACTCATGGATTTTTCTTTCTGTTGTACAAAAATCCCTACGTTAACAAGAGGGCTGTAGTAAACGCTGCTTGTTTGTCCTCGTACATTCAGAGATGAGTCAAAGTCTCTTAGTCATTTGCAGACTGAACTTTTCTTTACTTTACTCTCTGTGTGTGGTGCCCTTTCAACAGCTCTTCCACTTTGAAAGAGTCTTTACAAAGCACACGTGTATTTGCTTTGTTGTGTTGACTTTAGGCAAGTCTCACTCACGTGCACTTCACTGCTGTATATACAGAATAGCTATTGAGTCTCGTACAGATTTGGTTCCAAGGATTGTTTACAACATGTCAGAAGGAAAACATCCTCTCAGGAATTGTAACACAAGCTTGGCTGTAAATGTGTAAATGATATTAGGGGGGGTACTGCTTAGTGGTTTGAAGTTTTCTTTTTTTAAGATTAAAATGTGATCCGCATAGTGCACATGCCCGTGGTGGTTTCCTTTGGAGGGCTTTGCTTAGCGCCAGATGCCTGAAAGCACACAACTCCGGATACAGGTTTCCACTCAGGTTAGGTGAGATCACAGCTAGAGAAAAGTTTGAGTGCATTTAAGGACGATGTTAAATAAAGCGTGTGTTCCCCGCCGGAACAATCATGGGTCAATAAGGACTGTCCGTTCAGATGACCCCTATCAATATTACCATCATCTAACTACTTTTCCACATGGGTGCTGGAGTCTATTCCAGCTAGTTGTAGGCAAGAGGCAGGGCACATCCTGAGCAGGTCTAATTTTTTGTTCACCATCCTCATTTACTCAGCATGTCTCTGCCTGTTACTCTGCTTGTGTGTTACGCTTGTTTTGTATGATAATCCCACCTGATGTGGTTTTGAGCACTTGCCAAAGAGCTCTTAGGCACTGACAGGTGGCTTTCTGAAGCACTCCTACAAACACTATCGGCCTCTTAGTGACACCTGACTATTTCTATATTCAAATAAGAAAGATTAACAGCGGGTTTCCTCTTTCTCCCCTTCCATTGCTTTCTTTCATATCTTCTTCATTGCTTTCTCTGAAGCATGTAATCTGGAGGGCTACTAAACTCACAACACTGGAATGAAAACAGTCGCTCAGACGGCGTGTGGTATTTAAAGTCAGACCGATATAGAGCAAGAGGGACGGACTTCATTCAGTCCTCTCATTCATGCAGCTGTGTTTATCTTTAAGAGAGAAAATACCACAGCTAAACCCTGAACCATTTAATTACTTCTTTAAACAACCAAACACTGCAGATACCAACCTTGGTTGGATTTGGAAATTCTGTATGCAAGCATGCTCTGATGTTATGCATGTTCAGAGTCTGTTACTTTCTTTTTGTTTTCTTCTCAATGTAATGTCTACTTCATGCCACAGACCATATTTGTGGTCTATGTTTTGCAAAGTGGGGTTCTTAGATGTTCCAATCTCAGTTTTGATGTTTTAACCAGCACCACCTTTGTTCTTTTTAGCTATCTGACTAATAGTTCTTTCTCTACCTGTTTTTTTTTTGTGTGTGTGTCATGCTTTCTGTGTTTTTAAATTATGCAAGGCAATTTATGAGTGTTTCATGAAATGTTTTTTTAAAAAAATAAGATCAGACTGAATTCCAAATGTTGCTTTTGATATTGATAAAAGCCAAAAAAAACAGGACAAACTCAAACAATAAAGCTAGTTTACAACATTTAGTTTGCTTATTTTTGTAAAAACTTAATTATATTTGAGCGCACTTAATTGCATTAAAGGACTGATAAATATTAAAACCAATTGTTTTCTCTTTTTTATCACGCTTCTTCTTATTTGTTTTTAAAATGTCCCATCATTAATTCTTTTTACTTGTTGGGTAGACTGTGACAGACTGGCGACCTGTTCAGGATCCTGCCCTGCCTCTTCACTCCCACAACGTAGTTGAACAAGTGGTTCAGTAAATGCATAGTTTGGTGGAGATTTTAGGACCCACACTATCGGGACATCTCTTACTGTGATCTTTAGTCACTTATAAAAACATTTCAGTTCAGCACATTTTGACTTTAATTTTTAAAACAAATATTAACCAAGTAACAACTACGAGTTTGAGTTTAACTGTGGCTGTGCTCCACTGTTCCCTCAGATATAAACGTCTCTTCATCTTTGATTATATCATCCACTCTCTCTGCCAAGTTCAGAGTCGACACCCATTTAAATAATTTTTTTTATTCTGTATTTTTTCTCTGACCATAAACCAGCATAAAATATTCTTACTTCTTTGTCATTTTTAAATAATTGAGTCAAAGCAAAAGAAAAAGACGTAAATAATCTTCCATAAAGTTGTCTTTGTTGTGTCAGAAACTGTAAAAAAGGGAGAAATTAACCTCTACATAATGTCTAATCACCTATGTGATGACATTTCAACCTCAAGATATCTGGCAAACGGATGATGGGCTGTTGTTCTGAGCTTTAGCTCCACACAGAATATTTTTGAGCTAAATTTGGTATTAAGCTTTCCTGGGTTTATCTCTATCGGCACAACTTTCTGATGCAGAAAAATAAATACACAATCGTCAAAAGCCATCTGAAGCAGGAGATTAAATCAGACCAAATTGAATTTGACTTCAACGTCCTCATCCTGTTTCTATTCAGTGTTTTTTTGCTCAGTCTTGCATTTATGTTCGTTTTCCCTATTTTTTGTTTAAATCTGTCACATGTTCAGCTTACGGCCCAGTTTACATCAGCTGTGGAAGTGATTTACTATAGCCAAGTGAAACTTACTCCACCTCATTTGTTCTCATCCTGTGGTTTTCAAAAGAAGCATATTCCCAAAAACACTTCCAGAAGAGCACAAGTGAATAATTTATAATGCTCTGGTGGGTTCTGCTGCAGACCCCTCCTTTGTGTTAGGCCGAGTGTACAGGATGATACTTCAGTCAATCTTGTTAATATCACTTTGCTCTAACTTGATCAAATATTAGTAGTTGGACTCACTCTTAAAATATTTTTTAAAAAGTACTCTGTATTTTTACAGTGAGTTTATTTGGCAGCTGGGTTTCAGTTCGGCCTTTTATAGTTAAACTCAGTATAATCTCCAGTTGTAAAGCAGTGTCCCAAACATCAGAGAGTTACATCATTTTTTCCAAAGATCATTTTGAATGAGAACCAATCTAAAAAAAATAACAAAAGCACAACTTGGTCTGCTTTCTTTTAACTTTAGAGGAAGGAACTTGTCTAAAGTTTAGGCCACAGCTGCATACGCCCGGAGAAAACAAGATAAATACCCATTATTAATTGGAATATTTTTTCTTTTTCTTTTTGGCAGCAGTAAGTATAAAAGGATCAGGATTTCTCATAATGACGAAGTTCATTCTTTGATAAATTGGCCAGTTTCTGCAGAGTGGTGAGCCACTGCAGCTGCAGAGAGGGGCCAGTTTCCCTGACGCACACTCTGAGGTGAAACTGAGGGGGATCGATAGCCTTGGCAAGTTTGCAGACAGGCGCTTCTTCTCTTTGTAATACAGTCACGTTGGCCGCTTGAAAGAGCAGCATTGTGCTGACATAACTGTGCAGGCTCAGTCTGAAATTACAGGCCTCACCTGGCCACAGTGTGTTTTCATTTACCTTCTTCAAGGTTTAAAGTGTGTCACTGTCTTGAAATCATGTCATCACCTCTCTTTAAAGAAATCTTTAACAATACAATTCGCAACTTTGTTTTTGCAACCAACCAACTGAGATGCTGCCATTTTATTTGAACCCACGTTTGATTTTTTATATTTTATTTTATTACCAGTACATAGGAAACATTTGATAGCTACATGACAAGCTAACTTGCATTTCTTGTGACAAAATTAGTAAAAGAGGACCATATCAAATTACCCGCTGTAAATCAAACACGAGTATAACTCTCTAGCTGTCGATCATAGAAAATTACAGATAATCCCACTTATGATTCTGTATTTTTCTTTGTGAATGACGTAAACCTGAAACCGTCAAAAGGATGATGTAAACTGCTTGGAGGACACAAGTGCAGACGTGCAGGACTGGCTCGGCTCCAGACAGCTCATAAAAAGTCCTGAATTTCTCACCCACAGAATGACTAAGGATAGCTTCAGTGTCGCATGTGTCTGGAACAGTGGTTTTAGTTGCTGCTCAGGAGTTGCACACAAAGGAGAATATTGTCTTTTGACCTGTAAAAAACCTTACTAAAAAAATTAATTAATCATTAAAAAAAAAGAAGATCATTCGGTCTTTAAGGCAGGATGAATATTTATCTTTGGACAGCGTTGGTTTCATAGTTTTGCTTCAGGTTACAAAAACTCTCTCGGGCAACAAAACTTTGGTAAAACTTTGGTTGCCAAAACCAGTATTTTTACATTGAAAAATTCAAACACTCTGTATTTATTTTCCCCAAGCTATTTATTCATACTACACATTCAGTTTAGAATCAATATTACTTCCTATTTTTGCCCAGTCATGTTTATATTATTTAATTAGATGTGATTTACTGTGTCCATTACATAAGAGACCTCCTTTGTGGTTCTCTTGATGATTCTCTACGATCAAGATTTGGATGGAGGCTTATTAACTTTCAGTTCATTTAGTACCTCTGGGTTAAGGCCAGATGTGAAGAAAGGTTCTCCAATCCCACTACAGACGCTAAAAACAGTCTTTCTACGGCTATGATATTTTTTATTCATATTTCTTGCATTGCTTGAGACGTGGGAGGGTTCCATAAAATAAAAATGAGACAATCCATTTCAGATCTCTGGAATAATCTGTTTAGATGAAAGGAAAGAAAATCCCTGCTGTTATAATCTTCTTGAGAATGCACACATAAACTTTAGAGCAGATGCCTGGATGTTTTTTTTTTACATGTCTGTTGTTCCACATGACTTAAAGTCTGTTGTGAATTTTATCATTTAAAAAATGCTCTTTATTTTTTGACACATGGAGCTGATCCGCAAAGGAAGTTCCTTACATGAAGACTTAAAAAAAAAAAAAATTAGAATTTTTCATTAGGAAGATGACACGTTTTGTGATTTTGTGATGCTTTGCTTTTGGTTGCTGGCCGAGCTGATGAAGGTTAAATTTTTGCTGCCCAAACCCAAGAGCCCTACGGTTTCCCTTTGAAAGCGATCACCTTCATGCCCAGAACAGTGGTATGAAAGTTCACTGTGTGCGAAACACTTTTCACAGTCAGTACCAAATGATCCGGAAGATAGGTGCTAAGGTTATATAGAAGGTTGCAACATGTTTTGTGGTAGATTTAGGTCACATTGAAGCAAACTTTATCATTTATCTTGGTGAGCTAACAGCCACATATGTACAACAGTTTGAATTTTATTTTCTTATGTTGTATTGCAAAAAATTGCTGGATTTTGGTATCACCTGCAGCCACATTGTGTAAGAACTATTCCGCATCCACGCAGCCAAGAAACACCTTTCTGATTGAGTGTAAAGTAACAACATTCATGATCAGCCTTTAAAACTTGTCTTTTAACTCTGCAGGCAAAATATTTTGAGATATTTAAAGAACTCAAAACCACAGTGCAAAAGGATAACTCCTTGTGACAGTCTGAAATCTTCAACAAACTTTTTGTCTGTGCAGCTCTCCTACTAGAGATGGAGGAACATCTGACTGAGTTTCAGAACCAGCGATGCTCCAGGAGTCTATGTGCCCTGACATGAAGGGTTGCACTTTAATCCAAACATCCCCAAACCGATTTCCATTTGCACCGCACTAATGAATTCAGCTCATGGGGGTGACTGTAGGGATGTGGGGGCAAAGGGAAATACGAAGTGGAGTATAAGAGATGTTTTTATGCACGCAGCCATGCTCACCGACAGTTGTTGCATAAGCACTGAGATGGCATAAAGACATGAATATTAGATGCTGGCGTGTTATTGCTTGGAAACTGTGCCGTGACCTGTTTTTCTCTCTCACGGGGACAGCGGTGATTTTTAGATTACTGCTTTAGAGACAAAAGTGAGCTTACGTTATGTCGGCAGTTTGCACAGACTCTGATGTTACTTATATTGGTCTACTTCTTGATAAAAAGATGCCGTCAACTTTTTCTAATGTTATTCACACTGCACTGAGTCATTGTGTTCAGTCCTCTGAGATGTTAACTAAATCTTGTTTCACTACAGTCTGTAGGTCCCTATCGTGCACTTTGTCAGTCTCCTGTTTAAAAGAAAGAAAAAAGATTTGCCTTGAAAATGATGTCACATAAACAAGCCCTTAGTTATACTTCCCTTGTGACGGTGCATGCATACAGCTGGAAAAACAGCAGAGGAGCTCGTTGTTCATGATATACTATCTACTCTGCCTTTGGGACTTCATATCCGCATATGTCTAGTCCATTTGAACATGCAGGTTGTTTTTATTACACTCATTTGAAGTTTTCCAGAGGCCTGTGCGCACACAGTGGCCATAAACAATGATATAACTTTCATGCTGTTATGATCCCATGCTGTGTATAATAATTTAAAAGAGGTGTCCTTATGCGCATTACCTGGTAATTAATTGGCTTCACTCGTCACTGATGAGGATTTGAAAACCTTCAGCTCTGGTCACATATTCAATTACATAATCAGATAGATAAAAACCCTCCCCCATCACAGCTTTATGAAGATTATTTGGATTTAAATACTGAGGTTTATGCCACAGCTTTACTGAGAGTTTTCTGCTTGAATGTTTTTTTCTGTGTCATTGCATCTTAATAAATGCAAATCACACTGTTTTTATTGATTATTCTAACATATGTGTAGCACTTAATTAGCCCATTGTGTGTTGTGCCTGTGAACACAGCAGATGTGACTGTGGTCTAAACACGAGGATTAACCACAAACACTCTCAGTCAATTGCAGAGCAAGCATTGAGCTAGCTACACAGCCAATACAGACTCAACCTTGTTCTGTGGCCAACCAATGCCGATCCAGCTTTCAGGAGCGCTTTTAGCACAGGTCAGATTGACACTCAGAGAGGATGTCTAATCTCTGATTAACACATCTCACTCAATTGTCTTGTCATTATCCCCTGTTGTAGTGCCTGTCTGAGTTTTCTACAACAAAAAAAAAGAGTTTATCTTCTGCAAACTTTTATTTTAAGCCCAATGCTTCCAACTACTTGTATACTTTTTAATGTTACTTGGCTGTTTTAATTGTATAGTTTTATTTAAATCAATCCTTTATTACTCAATTAAATAATGGATGTTAAACTCTACATTATAAAAATTGTGTAAAGATCATTTTATCTGAACTTTTCCCTTCTTTTTCTCTCTTAGGCTTTCAAGGATGAGTTGGAAAGTTTGATCCAAGAGCAGCAGCAAAAAGGGAACAACCCCACTGGACTGCTCGCCCTCAGGCAAATCGCAGACTTCTTTATGGCCAGCTCAGTAGCTGGATTCAACACTTCCCCTCTCAGTGAGTGTTTTCTGTGCTTTGACCAGTTACCCTGGACAACCAGACACTAAGATTCAGCAGAATGTGTTGCCTATGCCAACAGTGCCAACACTGTGGGATTGGCCCCGCCCATGTAAAGCACAGCATTAGTATTACAGGATCACTTTCTGTTCCCAAAGGCAATAAAACGCAGACAACCAAATTCCAGACTTCAGAGGAGTTGTGAATATTTTTGCAGGGTTTAGATCTTAGATCCTTAGCAAGTTCTGTCTGGGAGTTCAAATGTTGTGTCTGTTCCAATCAGAGTTCCCAATTCAGAATTAGATGGTAAATATAAGAGTAGTTCATTAGATTCTATTTTAAAGTTGCACACATTAGTCTTGTCTGGATGGTTGATACTAAACAAAGTATAGAGCATGGACTTGTGCTGACATCATGTCAGTATAATTGAGAATTTAATTAGAAGCCAGATGACCCATATGTGTTATGAAGTAAATATTCTAATGTAGGATGCTGTTGTCTAATTTTACATAGCATACTGATTACATATTAAGAAACTGATTTTCTAATAATGATTTATTACATTTGTTTTGTTTTTGGTCACTTAGGTCTGGGAATGGTCACTCCTATTAATGACTTGTATGGGGTAGAATCTGCCACGATGGTGAAAGGCGAGAAGCTGACGCGCTGTAAACTAGCCAGCCTCTACAGACTGGTGGACCTGTTCAGCTGGGCACACTTTGCCAACTCCTACATCACAGTAAGACGAAACCAAACAAGATTAAAGAAAATAAATCTTACTACTCAGATGAAATGGAGATGAAAATACTTTTGTTGAATACTGCATGTATCAATTTTCTTTTCATTTTGAAGCATGTTAACTTTCAAACACAATCTTTTTCTCTCTTTTTTAGGGGCGTGTCAGTAAAGAACAAGACCACATACTCATCATCCCTAGAGGCTTATCATTTGCTGAGGCTTCTGCATCAAACCTGGTGAGAAACATTAATGTTTGTGCTGTCTCTGTTGAGTCTCTTAAGAATTTTCAATCATTGTTGAGTTAATAGCTCCATGGAATTTGGCCAAATAGATGCTTGGCAGCACTACTTTTACCCTTTTCTTATTGCCTGTTTTTGTCTGATCGTCTGGTTGTCTTTGATTAGGTTATGAGAGCTTTTTTCAATTTGCAAAAGTTCAAATGATTTTTAACTGTTTTAAAACTATGAGTATGTGTAGGTTGTCTCTTTGGGTTGTTGCTCTAGGGTGGTGCGTCAAGTGATCAAGAGCAAATGATTAAATTCTATCAAAGCTTGAAAATGCATAGGTCAATGTAAAAAGAAAAGTCGTTTGTTGGCTTAAAAATTGTCTGTATGAATCGAATCAAATTTTGGTCAAAGTTTCAAGAAACATTGCTTGAATTTTTATTTGAGATGTTCTTAAAGAGAACAGACTTTAAACTATACCCTATAGTTGGTTGATAAAATTGATGTTTTAATATTGACAACTCTAATTACAAATCAGTTTTGTCCCAGATGTCTGCATGAAACTAGCAGCAAGTTTTAACATACATAGGGTGTAATTTATGCTTTTTGAAAATTAACTGCGTTATTGATGTTAAAGTGTCAAATGTTTAGCGGCTTTTTAGCGACCAACAGCATTGGTGAAAAAAGGCAGTCTTTGGCAAAGTTATCACAAATGAATTTAATTTACACATTATTAACGTAGACCAATTCATAGCAATTTGTAATACAGACAGCCTATTAAAGAAAAGGTTCCACTTCTTCAAACTCACAAAACTATGCTTTATAAAGAGTGTATGAAACTGGTTGATGTCTGAATTTTGATGATTCTCTGTGTAGTGTATGCTATCGACATGCAAACAAAACAAAATTGTTCCTATAAACATAAAAATAATAGTAACAAAGTTCTGACAAGACTTAAAGAACGCTGGGACTAAAACGAAGGCAGTGAATGATGGGAAAGCTTTTGATTCTGTGAGATGGGCATTGTTATACAAAGTTTGAGATAACGTCATTTATAGAGATGTGGTCCTAATATGATAGACCCACAGCTCATCAAAGACAATTAGATCAGTTCAGAATATTTTACCCTAGAGAAGAAATAGACAAAGATGCCCTACATCCTTTCTCCTTTACACTTTATTTATAGAGCCACTAGGTCAGTGGGTGAGACAGGAAATGGGAATTGAGCCGTACCAACATAAATTAGTAATGTTTCTGATGATGTTTCACTCTACTAGAAGTACCTTCAAGCCTTCAAAAATCTGGAAACTGATGTTTTCCTGCCAAAAATGACATTTTAGGGAAGGAATAAAACACAAATTGTGGCTTTGAACTCGAGTGATTTGTAAAATATAGTAAATACATTTGATATGTAGTGGGGTGCAGAATGTTGTCTTACATTAAGATGGCCATCAAGATGTGTGAGTCCAAAGTTAATTTTCAGATTGAGAGTACTCTATTAATCCCCAATAGGAAAATTTGTATGTCCAGTAGCAATCTTGAGTCCGAAAGAGAGTTCCAAATAGATTCTTAACAGCTGCTTGGTGGTGCTGAGTTGGGTGCGGAGGACCTGGAAAAGCTGCCATGACAGTTGGCTCTGCGCTGAGCGTGGTGTGGGTTACCATGGCAGTGATATTTGAAAGCTCCAGTAAATCATTAAAACCACTTAACTGCCACTAAAAGTTCCACATCTTGACAGCAACTCACATCCTTCACTGTGGTTGGAACAAAACCATTTGTTGTTCTCAAACACTACAAGTTCACCACCTCTAGTGCTCCACTTTTCCACGACTCTGTCCGCATGCAGTATAGTGAAGTTGGGTATGTTCAGACAGGAATCTCCTTTGATGCTGTTCAGCCAAGTCTGTAAAACTGACTAAGCTGCACTCTGTAGATCCAGTCTTCATTCCTTCGCCTTTCGCTTCACTCCAGCACAAAACATCTCACCCCAACTGCTCCAACTCGTCATTCGCGACTGCTGAAATAGCTCATATTTTAAACTTGAAAATAATCCAACAAAATGTGGAGCCCTACATGAACCTGCTGCCATCACAAGTAGCGCTTTTTTTTTTTTTTTTGCAACATATTGAACAAACAAGTAATGAACATATTCCCTTGCTCTACCTAATTTGTTTAGAAACCTGTATGTAGAGATATATAAAAAAATTAGAATAGTAAATGAGACAAAGGGCTGTCTTGTAAGTCTGCCAGAGAAACCAAAAGTACAACTTAATATTTCTTTTTTAACCAAATATATCCCAACTCCCCGCAATTATTGAGGGAGTGGGGTTTGGGAGAGGTGTGTGTGTGGAGGGGGGCTGTGCAGTGTTTTGTATGAGTGTGATTTTTAATATGTGCTTGTTTTTGACTTACTGTTTTTTTAATGATCTGGATTTTAATATTTGAGTTTTTATTTGTTCTGTTCAGCACTTTGTGTAACTTTATGTTGGAAAAGTGCTTTACAAATAAAATTTAATTAGATTATTATGATGATTAGATTATATAGATTATTATGAACTTTATTTATCAACAGTCCAGAGCAATGGAGAATGTGGAAAAGAAGTGAAGAAGTGTGTGCAGGCAGGCTGGAACCGATGGAGAGAAGTATTAGGTGTGATGTGTGATAGAAGAGTTTCAGCTAAAATGAAAGGGAAAGTGTACAAAACCATGCTGTTTGGTCTAGAAACAGTAGCACTGAAGAAAAGACAGGAAACAGAGATGAAAGTAGCAGAGATGAAGATGCTCAGGATGTCTCTGGGAGTGACCAGGATGGATAGGATTAGAAATGAATATATCAGAGGAACAGCACCTGTTAGGCGTTTTGGTGATAAAGTCAGAGAAGCCAGACTGAGATGGTTTGAACACGTGCAGAGGAGAGAGAGTACATCGGCAGAAGGATGCTGGGTTTGGAACCACCAGGAAAGAGGGCTAGAGGAAGACCAAAGAGGAGGTTCATGGATACAGTGAAGGAAGACATGAAGATAGTTGGTGTGACCAAAGAGTTTTCAGCAGATAGGATTAGATGGAAAAAACTGACTTGCTGTGGCGACCCCTGAAGGGAAATGCCGAAAGAAGAAGAAGATTGTGAACTTTATTTATTGTTAATATTCCATAAAACTTTAATTTTCTTTGTTTGATAAAAATGCAAACCTTAGCACAGAAGAAGATAATGGGATTACCATGACTACTGGTAAGAAACAAGTAACAGTAGCTCAAGCTAGCACCAAAAGATGCAAGACAACACTGGAAATTGAGAAAATGGAAACGATTATTTTCTCTTTGAGACATCATCAATAAAAATTTAAGCTGATATGGTAAAAGTGGACTGGATTTGTAACCTCATTTGGAGCATATTTTCTTTACCTCAACATGTAGAATTTGATACGGGGATGTATGGTGGAATCTATACACTCATAAAAAAGGGAATAATTTATTTTTTATAAGGTGATAAACTTTTTGAGAAACAGTTGAGTACTTGGAAAAATATCCCGTTGGCATCATTTTTGCTGAACAATGGCCTTTATGAAAATAAAAAAGAGGGACTTATTAGAATTTAACAGGGACAGATGTTAAACCGACCAGAGTTCTGTCCGCATTGTTGATGGAAAATACGGACTTGGTGCTCAGCAGAGGCTGTGTGTTTTTGAGTGTTTCTGCCATTATAAAATTTATGGAATAATGTCCATAATTACTGCAGTTTCCAAATAAAATAAAACTAAACTGTAATGTGATTCAACAAAAAATGTAGGATGAGTTTTCAATAGGGTCAAATTAAAATAAAAGTTTGCATGTTAGTCATTATTCTTTCATTGGCCAAAAATGACTATTTTCAGGATCCAGCGAACTAACTGTCCTCTTGAGGCCACTCCTTTTAGCTTTTTTTTTTTATTTTCATTGGCATTTAATTTCAGATGATTTTGCCACATGTTTATATTTAGAAGCACCACGTTATCCGCTCCAGCTGAGCTGTGGTTTGACTGGCAGATTGCAATTTGAAGGACACGACAGGGAGAATTGATGCAACCCTGCATACGTGATGTAACCAAATTGATGTTTGATCCTTTGCCAGCTGGCTCTCTGTATGTGAAGACAAATATGGCAATGGTTACTTACGCTTGGCTGTCACCATTCATTTACCTCAGATGGACAAAGAATCAATAGAAAGTTGTGCGGTCAAACAACTGTTTAAAAGCCTGAATGTCATTTAAAATGTACTCTTTATTTTTTTTGGCAAGCCAGTTTGACTAAGCATGCAGCTGTTGTAAAAGAAGAAATGTCTTTTCCTCTCTGTTTTATGAAAGATAAATGTGAACTTAAAGTCTGATGTGTCATATTGGACCATGCTATTACAGTGATCTCAAACTTTTCTTTAAAATATTCTAAAGCTGTTTTCATAAATTTTGTCCACAAAGTTTTAAATTAAAGTCTGGATATTTATCTTCATCTGACATCTTTATTTTATCCATCCTACTTCCTTTCCCCTGGTCTTCTTCTTCTTCCATCTTTCCCTCTAAATCTTGTTTCTCCTGTCTTGTAATCTAATAACTGATGACTTGCTTCTAATGAAGTTGTCTAAATAAAGGACATGTTGTCCACTCCCTGATGATATTACGTTTCCTGGTTACATGCTAAGCAGACAAAGAGCGGGGTTTGTTGATAATGAGATTTATGTCATTGCACTTTTTAATTTGGACTTGTGTTTCTGTTCATCTGGTTTATGTTAAAAAGTTACTTTTATATGTTTAAGAGGAAGACATAGCTTTGGATCTGCTCTGTTAAGGCATTATATCATTTGACTCATTTAGGCCTGGTTAGTGTTACGTATGTCTACGTCCACACGGCTATGGCTCTTTTTCAGCCTCTCTTTACATGCAGTGAGGGTATTCAAATGCACAACTAAAAGTTTACATTATGATCAAGACATGCTACATTTAGGAAAGAGGTAATTTTCTGACCTTCTGAATATCTTCTCAGGTCAAAGTGAACATCATCGGAGATGTGATTGAACAAGGCCCCACCAAACTAAGGGTTGACCCTGCAGGTTTCAGTCCACATGCTGCCATCTACTCAATGCGTCCAGACATCCGCTGCATCATACATGTGCACACTCCCGCCACAGCAGCTGTAAGTTCACTTTACATCAGATTTTGCAAACTTTTAAGTTCTCCAGATTGACAAGTGCAAAATCAGTTTTGTTTAAAGTTGACAGGGGTATCTTTCACATTGAAAGAGGGTAGTTCGGTCTGAATGGCTGCAGAGTTTAGAGAGGAACATGAAAGAGAAGAGTTTTCTCTACATGATGCACAGCTTTCCTCACACAGCTACACAATTCTCTTCCCTCCTTTTTATGATTGCAGGTTTCATCTATGAAATGCGGCATCTTGCCCATTTCCCAGGAAGCTTTGATCTTGGGTGATATCGCCTACTACAACTATCAAGGCAGCCTGGATGACCAGGAGGAACGCAGAGATTTACAGAAGGCCTTGGGGCCAACAGCGAAGGTAGGAGAAAGAAAACAAACGGTGTACAAGACGGCAAAGAAAATTCAACAAGTCACAGAGAAGCTTTAAGGAGACATTGACTTGAAATAACAAATTAAACTTTTGCTAAACACTGGCTTTTTAATGCTTCTGATGCTGAAATTGTCTTAACTTGAATACCAATTCTTTAAAATAAAATGTAGTTTTATTGTGCGCAAGTCATTTATGATGTGAATGAAGTGTGTTCTACTCACATTTTTTCAGTCAAAATTCAGTCGATATAATTGTAAGAATCCTGCTCTTATTTCCTGATTATTTCATCTAACGAACTAGCTACCTGTTCAGGGTGTACCTTGCCTCTTGACTGAAATCAGCCAGGATAGACTCCAACACCCCAAGACCCCGTTAAAGATTAAGCAGTTCAGAAGAGTTTTTCTTAATTATTGTTTCTGTATATTTCTCTGTTATTTAGGTTTTGGTGTTAAGAAATCACGGTGTGGTTGCTCTCGGGGAGACAATTGAAGAGGCCTTTCACTACATTTATAACGCTCAGTACGCCTGTGAAATCCAGGTACGGACCAGCACCGATTCAGTTGCACAATCAGCTTCTTTACTTTCATTAGATCAGCAGGAAGGCAGCTTTTCCTGTAAATATAATCTCTACACAGCTGCTTTAACATTTCCCCTCTCTGACCTGTTTTAAACACTTTGAATGTTTCTTCTAATCTTCTGCTATGTGAAAAATGTTGGCAAAACAACTATTTATCCACTTTGAATCTGATGGAGGGAGGAAATGTCTGATCTGCAGTTGGTGTTGTTCCAAATTAGCATATTAATATTTTTTAAAAAGGTCCTCATGGAGTCACTCAGATGAAGAAAAAGGCTTGTTTTTGACAAATTTCTCTCTTATATTTCATGTACTCAAGCAGATCATTCTGGTTTACAAGTCTTCTATTTTGTTTTCTTGTATCTGCTTGTTAACGGAATGGATTTTGAGATGACAAGTTTATCCTTTATGTAACAAAGTATGCTAAATCTCCTCTCACGCAAAATAAAATAAAAAAACATTAATCCATCCTGCAAAGCCCGGCTTAATATCTATGAATAAATCTGCTATATGTGTCTGTTATTCACCATATATTTAGAGCTGGGATAAAATTAGATTGAAAGCTCAGATTTTTAGATTTAGCTCATTCGTCAATCTAAATTTTTAATTTATTTTATGGCCTGATTTCACAGATGTTTACTAAAATCCAAAATTGAACATTTTGCACAAACTATGAGCTCTCAATTGATTTTCATTTACCGTTTTCTCTGTTCCAACCTTTTTTATTTAGGTGAATGCCATTTCATGTGCCGGCGGGGTGGACAACCTCATAGTTCTCGACCAGGAAAAGTACAAATCTCGAGTGTTTGCTGTTGCCACGGGAGAAGCAGTCAACATGGCTGGTCAATACAAATGGAAGATCGGAGAACTGGAGTTTGAGTCTCTGATGAGGATGCTGGATAATCTCGTGAGTTATTTGACAATACAACCAACCATACCTCGTACTGATCAGATCTAATCCAACATGAAATGAAGTCGTAATAAGATTAGAAGCAAATACTAGAAAAATAACCTAATGAAATCCAACAAGCTGTTCAAAGAAGTGCTTTTTTTTTAAATTAGCTTTTATAAAACCACTGTTCTACTTGATTCTGAGGCATTTTATTACCAATTTATGTACACTTGAAATTTCAAGGAGGGATCATAAAAAAATCTAATTTAAACCTAATCTAATTTTTTTCATACTATATTTATCCTCATGGGGAAATAATTTTTGCTGCACTGCAGTAGGCAGCCATGACGGCGCCAATGGTGGGAGTAACTGGGGGTTAGGTGTCTCCTCTTGAGACATGTGGGCATGAACCCCATGTGGAATTGAACTGGCTTCTCCCAGTCCAAGGACAAACATTTCAGCTGTAACAAAATGCTAATTGAACGTTAATATTTGATGGCATATTTTTGCATGTGAAGTGATAGAAAAAGGAAATAAAAGATAAGCTATTGATGACACATGCAGCAAAAAAGCTTGATTGTACATTAGGTAAAAAAACATGTTGGCAGAGAAATTAATGCAAATTCTTTAAAAGCACAACAATAAAATACCTTTTAAAAACTTTTTTTTAAATTTCTGTCGTAAAGTTTTTGTTTAATATCCCTTTAGAAATGTGATCATAACCAAAAACCCCAAGAGATTTAGTGGTGAAATAATCCTCCCTCTGTTATTTATTGATTTTTATTCATACCATCTGTCCTCCGTTCATCCCCACTCCCTTAATTCACTTCTCATCTCTCCAAGGTTTTTTTTTTGTTGCCACCATTCCTCCATCCAACAATCTGAGTCATTGAACAGCTTATTTTCATGTTTCTCCTCCTTTCAAAGCATTTGTTTTTCCCACATATTTAATACATTTTGTGCTGAGATAAGCCTTTAGTTTCTTCATACAACGCAACACCATGTGGGAGGGAAATAATAAAGCCGTTCAGCTCTTGATGTTGACAGGCAAAAAAGAGATTCAGAAAACTTCCTGCTGGGAATGTGTTGAAATGTCTGAACACATCGCAGGATGTTTCCGGATAAGATCTCGCCAGCTCAGTTGGATGATAAATTCAAGTTGAAAGGTCAGACGTCGACAGCAGATGAACACAAAAACGATGTGTGGAAATTATGAGTGAAAAACAGCAACAGCACAGAAAGAGGGGAAATGGGAATATGAGGGGGAAAAGGGATAAGTGGAAGCAAAGAGAGCAAAAGAAGAAAGGGAGCAAAAGGATAGGGTCAGACAGGAAATGGCTCCATGATTCTGTCCTTTTATTGGCAGAAACCCAGCGGTCATCTCTGGGGTTTCTCTTCGCTCACTGTGAGAATGAGGTGCAAAGCAGCATTCCAGCAAGAAAAAAACAGGGGAAAATAACAGCTTGTTTCTATTATTCCAAGCTTCTTTGATTTCTCTTTCTATTTAGGAAAATATCTTTTAAAAAATAACTTTAAAATAAATTTATTTGGAGCATTCAGAATTAGAACATCACAATCCTTCCAAAGTCCAAACATTTAAATATGTCTCAATAATGCATCTTTGTGTTTGCCCTCAGGGTTACAGAACGGGGTATGCCTACAGACACCCCATCGTCCGGGAGAAGCCCAGGCACAAAAGCGAGGTGGAGATCCCTGCTACTGTCTCAGCATTTGTGTTTGAGGAAGACGGCGATGCCACACGACTGCCTTTTAAGTTCTTGCAGCAGCGACAGCAAAGGGAGAAGACGCGCTGGCTCAACTCACCAAACAGCTACACTAAGGTCAACTTGGAAGGTGGAGAAGAGCGTTACAACAGCCGGACCACCACGGTGAGTACTCATTGTGTTCATACTGATATCCACAGGACAAGAAAACCCATGTTATGTCCATATCCACAATTTTCTCCCTTTGGTTTTAAAAACAATGTAATGCCACAGCACCCTCTAGTGTCGGAAGAGAAAACTACAACTCTTTAGTCTAAAATTAAATTACTTTGCTTTGCAGTAAGGATCTCCTTTTCATCCCCTTTCTCTTTCTCAGTGGATGAAGGCAGATGAAACAGGAACTCCAATCAGGATTGAGGACCCTAACCAGTTTGTCCCTCTGAATACGGATCCCACTGAAGTCCTAGCGAGAAGGAACAAGGTGAGTTTAATATTGATATTTTAATAAACATCCAAATTCATCTCAAACTAAAAGAGTTTAGAGCGTATGTCATAGTTTAAACATAAGATTAAGCAATCACATGGTATGTTTTATGCGTTCCATCAACAAAAAAAATGTTTACTCTCTGTCATTATTTCTGTATGTTGTTAAATCAGCTTGGAGCTGAGTTTCAAATAATCCTAATTCCCTGTTTACGGTTTCTGATGACAACGCCATGTGGTTTATCTTGTTTCAGATTAGGGAGCAGAACCGCTTTGATGTGATGACATCAGGACCTCGCTCGCAGCATCTTGCAGGAATTCCTGTTGATCAGCCACGCAGGGTAAAAACAAATTCAGAGCAAACATTTTCACAAAAATATAAAAAAAACAGTTTTACATTTTTTCTTAGAATTTAAAGACTTTTTTATGTGAAAACTGCAACTATGACTTTTTTTCTGCAGAGGACCAAGTAACAACCAGAATGAAATAGAATTTTAATTTTTTTTTTGTTTGTTTATTTGTCCTTTTTAACCTGCTTTTTGTTCCACAAAGTTGGATCAAACAGATCTGAATATTTTATTTATGCTGGGAATGTGGAGTCCACAGCTGTTCAAGTCACTTTGCATCTTTGGAGACAAAAATAGCAGCAATAAGTTGTACTTTTCTTGCTTCACGCGGTTTTGTGCACAGTTTGCCAGACTGCCGGCCCAATTAGACATCTGCTCAGGTTATAAAAATGTGGAAGTGTTTATAAAAATTGACCCATTTTCAAATATGATTACAGTAAAGTAAGAAAAAGAAAGAATTTTAGAAAATTCCCCTTAGAGAAATTTCCACCAATAATCTCAACCCATAAAAACATCAAAGAACAGAGGTCACATCTGCGTCAGGAGGAATCGTGAACATTACATTCTAATCTGATGAGCATTTATTTTGTATGTTTATTTTTTGTCCCCACCAGTAACACCAACCAGTGTAAAACCACTAGATGGAGGCATATGTGCACGTTTGCAAAAGTTAAATGAATTCCGTCAAAGCAACAGGAGAAGTCATAAATATTATCATCAAATGAATATTTTAATTTTATTCAGATATTTTTATGACTGACGTGGTTCATGCTTTCCTTTAAGGATCTTGCACAGATAAAAATATCGGTAAATATTCTTTTTCCACCTGTTTGTTGTGGTTCTCATGCAAGTGTCCTGTCTTTATTTTAGGAAGACTGTTTTTATTTTTGGTCATGTTCAGTTCAGAAAGCTGCATGTGATTATGTTTGATTGGGATTGAGAACGGTCATATTTTTGTACTTTCACCAGTTTTGTTCAATTTATACATTTTTTTTCTCTTAATTAGTAGTCATTAAAGTGTCTTATTTGTCAGAGCATGATTGTGGTTGTACCATTTTGCAAGTACACTAAATGTGCATGAGTGTGCCTTGCTCTCTGGGTTGATGCTAAGAGTGAAGTTGGTGATTAGATGTGCTCTTTTTTTATCTGTGAATATTGAGTTTTAGTTGCATCATTATGAATCATATTTCTCCATCACAATCAGTCTTTTATCTTCACATTTTTTCTTTATGTCAGCTTACTAGTGTGTGTATATGTTTTTTCTTCAACGTTCATACTCTCCACTCTCTCCGCACCTCCTTTGCAGCCATACGTGCCCACCGAGGAGGAGCAGATGGCTCCCCTTCCTCCCAACCCATTCAGTGAGCTGTCGGCAAAGGAGCTGGAGGAGTACCGCAAGAACGTGGAGAGAAGGCAACTGGGCCTCAGCGGTACGACAAACACACAATCAACGTGCAAACTCGCACAACAGTCTGTTGACAGTCAACAAAAAAATCTTTAAAGGGACATTTTACAACCAAATATTGGCATGGCTTAAAAAAAATCTGATCAATAATCAATATAAAAGCCACATTTTCACTACAAACAGAGGGGGAGAGTTAGTGTGGAGAGGATGGAGCATTCAGTTACAGAAATTCTAATTCTACCTCACAAAAAAATTAAATTCGGGGCTCATGTTTCCTCATTTATTTTCTTCTTTACAAGATTTTGTATTTATAATCCAGGACAATGTCCACAGCCCTTTTGCACAATAATATTGAGTGAGAGGTGATGGGGTCAGCACTGGTTCCACTGCTGTGTGGCCAAACACACTCACACTCAAATACACGTCAATGCTAATCATATTAGCCCCTCGTCCTGCTGTCTTTCAGAGAGGGAGGTAAAAGAATAGACAGACCTTCTAGGTGTATCTCTTTATACGTGTGCATGTGATAGTGTGAGGGTCTCATTCTGCACACCTTCAATCAGATTGTAGATTTAAATGTTGGTGTGAAGATCAGTGAGGGCATGTGTTCATGTTCATGCATGTGGATTGATGATTCAATACTAGCTTTACTGTACTGGCATATGAAACATGGTAAGTGTGTGTGCGCGTCTGTGTGTGTGCAAGGCCGGTATGACTAAGATGGCAGACCGAACTGACAGCAGGTCTTCACACCCTGCACATGAACAGAGCTCGTTGCTATGACACTGTTGCCCCCACAGCCCCATGAATCCCCGGTGACCCATCTGGATACAAGCTGGAGTCCGTCTGGAGGGAGCTGATACACACTCACCCTACACATCAGATCACACACACACATACATTTGTTGGGTTTAGTGTGTGATTAGATAACTTGATAAAGATGTGTATAAGTTTAAAACCAAAATGACTGATATTAGGCTGATAGTTATTTTTTATTACCAAAAATGAAGCAGATTTGATATTCACACTTTGGGATTTTACATAACCTCTTTCTAATTTTATATTCTGGGTTTGACGGAGCTGTGAAAGACTGGACCAATTGCAAGCTGATTGTGTAACTTGAAATCCAACAATGATTCAGAAATATGACTCACTGCAACAAATGTGATGGAAATAATTAATATGAATTATTCTCTTTATTCTCATCAGAATGTATTCTAACATTTACTTCTCAGAAAAATGTGGATTTGTATTTTTGTAAGATAAAATATCTAATAATCTAGTCTTCAAGTTTTCTGCTCTCTAGGATTTAAAAAGTTGTGGATTCCAGAATAGTGGATTAATGTCGCAAAAATCCAATCAAACTTTCTGGAGTCTAAGTCATAAAAATTCATTACAATTTAAAAATTTTTTTGATTGTTTGGCAGAATCATAAAGTACTTTAAAATGATGGCATAATATGGTTCCTATAAAATACTAGCTGTAGTTTAAATGTGTTGCTAAATTGATCCGTCAGTGCAAAGAATGAGGAGACGATCTGATGGTCTTTCATGAACACAAAGCACAACCTCCTCATCGGTACCCAGCAGCATGTCAGATGCTCAGCCCTCCTGCTGGGAACAAAATAGTGATGGCACAACAAGAGCCTGATGATCAGCAAACCAGGATATTTGAAGTTTTGTGTGAAAACAGCTGGCATGGCCTGATTCTAGCATGTGTGTGTGACCACTAATCTCTCGACCTCCCCTGCCTTTCCTCCCTCCCTCATGACCCACCGTCCCAAATCCCCCTCCAACCTCTCATCCTCATCATCCCTGCTGTGGTCCCTCTACTTCAACCACCCCCTTCTCACTCTGCAATCTACTCATCCACTCCTAACCCCACCTCCCTTCATCCATACTTCCCTACCCGTGACCCCTCCCTGCAGATGGCGAGCACGAGCTAACCTCTGACGACGGCTCTACTCTCTCTCACTCTCTGTCTATCACCCAGTCTCCACAAAGTACTCCGGCTAAAGAAGGTATCACTCACACAGAGAGACTGAAGTTGGTTTTCTCTTTTTGTTTGTCTGAAATTAAATGCATGTTGATGTGACTGACACAAATTTAATATGGAATGTATAAACTAATTATCTGTAACTTTATAGAGGAGGGGGGTTCCAAAATCAACATTTTGGAAGTTTTTTTCATACATCAAAAAAAATGTAGTGGTTTTATATTTCATTCTTGAATGCTCGAGTATTTTGACAGCCAATAATTCTGTATGCAGATACTATTTGAATGCCATGTGTTCTTGGCCACGCCTTCTGTTCTCCACTACGCCCACATTCCAACTTAAGTAGGAATTGTTTTAGTTCCATTTCTCTGCTCATGCCCAAATTCTCACAAAAACCACAGAGACACTTTGATGTATATTGACCAAAAAAATAATATAAACAATGCGTTCACTTTGCTAACTTGTGCACGCTTCCATTGGTCAGGACAAGGTGTGGAGGAAAAGACTGAGGAAATTTAGTCTTAAAAATTAAACTGGATCTATGCATTTACCAGTTTTTTTGGCGGGTGTGGGGTTTGCAAATTTCCAATTTTTGAGCCACCACAAGATACAATGTTAATTATATTTACCACAAGATAAGAATTATCACCTCAGAAAAGGAGGAAAAAGAAATAAAGAGTTATATCCTTGTTTAAAATGACATTTGACCTCTTCCCATTCTGTATGGTATGCTTCATATTTGTCATGAAAAAAAATCAATATGGTGTTCTCTGAGGGATCATTAAACTAAAACCAAGCGCATCGAAAGGCCATTTAGTTCTGCACAGTGACTCATTCATTTAGGTCAGGTATGTCGGATCAGATGCACATTAAAAACAGTCAGGTCACTGAAGAGGTCAGAACACGGTGAGACCTTCTCTGAAAAAAAATACCTACAATGGTTCTTGTGGGTTAACGCGGTAATTTATTTTAAGAAAGTTACCATTTTGAATTTTTAATGTGCATAAGAAAAACTGACAGTTTATCATTCTGTTGCATAAATTGTCACATGCTAACACAGGTGTGAGCAAACTTTTTGGTTCACGGGCCACATCAAGTTCTAACATTTGACAAAGGGGCTGAAACAGGAGCAGATGGATAGCATGCTTTGGTAACCACTAGATTAGACCGTTAGAATTCTTCTTCTTTTGGCATTTCCCTTCAGGGGTCGCCACAGCAAGTCCGTTTCTTCCATCTAAAGATTAGACCGATAGGATGGCGCGCTAAATTTTAAACAAGCGCGTGAAATGTTACATCGAGTGCGTTAAATTTCAAATCTAGTGCGCTAGGTCTGAAATCTAGTGCGATAGGGCATAAAAATGTGCATATAGCGGCGCTAGGTTTGAAATTTAAGCGCTTCATGTAACATCTAACACGCTTTTTTACGTGCGTGTATTGGCCCCGATGGCTTTCCATATCTGTGCACACTGTTTATTTGACAGCGTGCACATCACAGAAATACACACATTTAATGGGAGAAGTGTTGTTGTTTTCTGAACAAAGCCAATATTATCTAGAGTGCGCCATCTAGTGAGGAAACATCAGAATTACAGAGGAAATAAAACATTAACAAGGTTTATTTATTTAATTTTTTCAAGTCCCGACGGGCCGGATCAAAACGTTTAATGGACCACATAAGGCCCGCGGGCTGCAGTTTGCCCATGCCTGTGGTAACATATAAACAATTATTAATGGCAGAGCATCTTTGTATTTCTTATAAATATTTAACCCAATCAAAAAGATTTTTAAAAAAGAGACCCACCTACAGTTTACCTGGTTGTTTCTGGGTTTTCATTAAGCCTTTTTGTGTGCGTTTTGAATAGAAAGATGCAACTTTGACCGCCAAATAAAAGACAAAACTCTCTAAACATAAAATGTTTCAGTCAAATCTATTTCTCATCAGTACATGATCAAGTCGATTTAGACAAGTCCTGGCCTTATAAATATTTGATCTTGGTGAAAAGAGTTTTGACAGAAAGCTCACACTTTTTGCACATCCGTTTAATAATTCACCTGTCGCTCAACACTGCCCCATCTATAATCCTGAATAATTTACCCTTCAGCGTGAAATAACCTGTTTATTTCTGTTTGGTATTTTTACCGGCAGATCAGATGGTAGACGTAGACATTGAATCGATCTTTTGGAACCTAACCTTAAATAAAATGTCCCATTTTATTCATTTATTTATTTTTTAATCCCATCATTTAGGTTTTAACCAATTTGTCTCATTTTATTATTAAAATTTGTCATAATGTCTAATATATTATCATTTTTATGACACAGGAAGGCTTTTTCTTGATTTTTTTTCAAATTAAACTTGTTCCATGTGAAATCTGACCATCCATTGAAGGAGATAAGTTTGATGTCATTAAATGACAATCATCATGAACCCTTGCTGCCGTTATTATAAGTATTAAGTAACACCACAGGGCATGATTTGTTGATCCACTGCTGTTTGGATTAATTTTGTGTCAATAACTCAGATCTGACGTACAAATATGACGTCCTGCCTGAAAAACACAAAGATCAAAGATTCCTCATTACAAGTTGTAAATAAAAGACACTGCAGGATCGAGTTCCTGTCGGCTTCCTTCCAGCACAAACACAAAAACCACATAATAGCAGTTATCCAGTGACAGCACACCGACTCAGGGGGACCATATTTTCTGACTTCACCATTATGAGGTCAACCATTTATGATGAAACCGGGTCAGCCGCTGGATGAGCCACTTTTTTAATGTCATCATGGTGTGTATTGTTACATGGAAAAAACAACCTGAGAAGCCTCAGTAGTTTTTGTGTTGTAACATGATATCGGTTGCCCTGGATTTTCTCGAAACTGTGATTCCACCCCAGAGACAAGGACGTGACACCATCAGGCCTGTTACGTGAATGGGAGAAGGAACGGGGCTCCTCTGTTGATGCTTCTGCTCCAAAGACATATTTTATTCATTAGGGAACCAACTATTTTTTCTTTACATAAAGATATACAAAAAAAAGTTATTTAAAACAAGTCATTTGCAAATGAAGGAATCCAAATTAAATCGAAAATGTTCGTTAAAGTTACTTAATATTTCTCAAGTTTTATTTACTCTTTTACCAAATTCGTTTTTATTTCATTTGTTATGCCAACGAGCATGTATTTCCAAATTAAAAGAATTTTTGTCAAGTCTTGACATAAAAATCTTAGATGGACTAAGAAAATGTCTAATATGATTCTTTTGATTTTTTTTGAGGCTGAAATATAACGACACCTGCACAAAAATATAAGCAGCTGTTCATTTTAATAATATATTATTGCTTGAAAAACTAGTTCAAGGCTATCAAACACGATTAGACATCTTCAGTTTGATAGCTCCTCACTCTTTCTCCCCCTTCCCTCAGAAAACCACACCGGCCTGATGAACGGCAAAGACAACCACGACGACGAGCTGTCAAGGCGCGTCAGTCAGCTGACCACCAGCGTGGAGAGCGTGGAGATCACAGTGCGCCCCGGAGAGAAGATTGAGGAGACTCTGTCCCTCGAGAGCTCACCTTCCAAGTCACCAAGCACCAAGAAGAAGAAGAAGTTCCGTACGCCGTCCTTCTTGAAGAAAAACAAAAAGAAAGAGAAGATGGAGGCCTGATGGTGAAGCAGCAGAAATAAGCACCTGCTTTGAAGAAGAAAGAGGGGGCTCAGGGACGTCCCCACCAAACCCCCATCCCTCCGTTTCTGTTTAATGTCTTTGTTTCGTCTGTGATTTCAGTGTCTTTTTATGTTTTTCATTTATTTTTTTAACAAGAGGTTTTTATGTGCAAAAAAGCTGAATGATAAACCTGGAAAAACAAAAAAAATCATTTGGTTTGTTAAAAGAAAAGAAGAAAAAAGGACATTTTTTTTTCTTTTTGCAAAGAGACATGAATGTTTGGGTCCACCAGTAAAACTGCAGCGATGGCAGACAGGTGTCGATTATGCATGCAGTACTCTTACTGGGCTCCTCGGTGGGGTCATTTATGACCATTTAGACCGTAAATAACTCCACTTTTTTTCATCTTCCCAGGCTAAAACCTAACTTGAAGCCTCTTTGTGTATCTTTTTGCTTGTTAACCCGTTTTTATGAATTACCTGAATTGCTGCGTGAGTGTTTTTTTTAACTGCACAATTTAACTATTTTTTTTCATTTCAAAAAGTTTGCATAGGAAGCTGAAAGACCACATGAAACTTCAAGTCACACTGGAAAACTGGTCTTAGGGAGGAAAAAATAAACCAGCCGGAAGGTTTTTAGACAGTTTCTAAGAAAGAGATGGTAAGGTCGAAAGTTGGCGGTCTATCACAACAATAATCTCATTCATGTTGCATTTTTCTATCTCACTTTTTTCATCTCAGTGGGGTTTTTTTTCTTCAAATTTACTGGACGGAAGGGCAAATGATGGAAACAGTCTTTCTACTCAAACATCTCTGTTACTTTTCGTCATCTCATGATTAAAATTCAACACCAGCCCCTTTTTTTTGTATGCATTTTCAATTTTTTGAGGAGGAATTGATTTTTGTGCATGTTTTCTTCTTTTAGTGAGGCCTGATTCTCTTCTAATCCTCAGAGCACAGATTAACTATGTAACACAAATATATGAAAACTGGATATGTTGGCTTTTTGTTTGATTTTTTTAACCGTGTATTTTGTCATACAGCACTTTTCTAGAAGTATATTACACATTTTGTCGCAAGTGGTTCTACCAGTGGAGGGGATTGTGAATTTTCAAGCTCGATGACGTGCAAGTAGTAAGGATAAGCAAGGTGTTTAAAGAAGGTCAGAACCCAGAAAGTGAATCGAACAAAAAGAGAGAAAGTTAATCTCATTGGTGTCACATGCGGAAAAATAATTCTGAATTTCTCAACCATTTTATTCTCAAAAATCTAGACGATCAGCAGTCATCTGCAAAATTGAGAATCAAAATAGTGGTGAGTGTGTGTGTGTGTTTTTTTTTCTTTTTTCAAAGCCATATTCTAGTTTTCTTCCATCTTTATAAGACAACAGTTATATTTTTCTTTCAACTGCTTGGGCGTCATAATCCCACTCAATCCAAATGTTAACTCATCCCATTGACTGCATCTGCATCCCTCAGGTTCTTCAATCTCACCTCTACTTGCTGCTTCCTTTCTTTTCAAGATTCTTTATTGTCACTGTTCTCACAGTGGAATTTAGACACAGATAAATTTTTTCTGTTAGTTTTTACTATAACTGGATCATTCTTACTTTTAAGAGGTCACATGAATGTTTATTTTTATTCAATCAGAGTAAGCAGGGTCCTTATTGGCAATAATGAGGGGGGCCTCATGTAATGTGGCTAGTAAACACAATCATGTTGTAACAGTCAGATGACCTACTGCTGAACTCTGGGTTGTCACACGTCCTCCCCCCACAGTTTAACTAGATGTACTAATATCCCAGCTAGCAATGTGAACTATTGGATTTGGAGGAAGGGATGCTGGGTCAGATGGTGCAGGGATTCATCTTCTTTAACTTGTGTTAAATGATAGTTTTTTGGCTCTGTGCAAAAAAAGCTGAGGTCACACAACTGAAAGAATGAGGAAGGTTAGAGATCAGAATTGGAATGTGTGTGCTGAAGAAAAAGGCTGAAATAGAACGGACAACCTTACACTTATGCACCATCGTTTTTTAATTTTTCACCCAGTTTTTTTATTTGTTCTGCTACAGCATCGCTCTTTCTGAAAATGTCTATTTTTTTTTTCATTTGAATGGCAGTACTGCTTTTTTTCATTTTAGTTTGCAGAAAACGCTGAGCTTCTTTTTATTTTTTAACCATCATTTTACATGCAATTTTTTTTCCAGATGAACTGAATGTGCATTGCAACCTTTTTATTTTCTCCTCTTTTGTTTCTGTTTGCACCTTGCTTTACTAATGCATCTCTTTTCATCTTTTTTCCTGGTTTGAGAAAAATAAAAAAAATTTAAAAAGAGTTTAGCTTTGGCATGAGCCAAGCTACTTTGTGACCTGTGAAAATCCTATATAAATGGTTATCTAATGGAGTTGCTTTTAGATGTATTGCTAACCTGTGTAAATTCGCAAATAAACTGTATTTTAAGAAGTGATGGCCCTTTTTTTCATGTTTGTGCATCTCATTTCATCTCATTCAAGTTAAGTTTATCATGATTCATACACCTCTACAACTTTTCATTCCAGACATATGCATACACCATACATGTGCATTTTGGCCCCTCTGGACTGGGATTTAATTTTTTTTTTAATTAGCAGGAAAGTCAAATGTTGCCTAAGATTTTGTCAAACCAAAAGGATTTTGATTTGATGCAAGTGTGAATGTGTCAATATCCTACAAAAGCAAGTGGAATGTGAGGATGATGTAAACTGGAAAACATACAATAAGATATGCATGATTTTATTTTTTGAAAAAAAAAAAGTATGTGCTTTTCTGAAATTTGACACAGCGATGCTAGTTTCTGAAACTCTAAAAGTTATTGTTTACTTGATTGTTCTTGTTCAAACTTCTGTTTAAAATTTCTTGTAAGCCAGATTGTAATTTATTAACTTTACGCCATCGGCTTTAATGACTGTTGTTCAGCATTTATTAAACCCAGGGGACGCTCACAAATTAAAATTTAAGGTGGGCTTAAAATCATCAAATATACATGAGTATATAAATAACCTCACAATTCATAGGTGTGGTTTAGAGGAAAGGTTCAAACGTATTTTAACCCATTAGTATTGCATTTCTATCTCCGACCTGAAATGACAGCTGTAAGCCTCATTTAACAAATTCCAAGGGCCCTTTTTTCTTGGTTTTAACACAAAAAATAGCCTTAAAAACTTGATTATTTGCCTTTTTCCTTATCAAATACATGACTATATGATGTCTTTTGACTCAAAAAGCAGATGGAACTCAGTGTCCTGTCTGTACAGCTGAAGAATGTAACAAATATGGCCACATTACATTTGATAAAGTCACAGACCACAAAAAAGCACCTGCTTCAGGTTTCTATTGCCAATATCCCCAAACTGCCGTCTTGTCTAATCAAAAGGTTGTTTGATACAGTGATGCAAACCTGTTCTAGTCACAACGTATGAACAGTCTGGTATCCAATCATCTAACCAGCCTTTGTGCCTTTAACTGCACTCAAACTGTAAAATGCAAACTAATATATGCAAAACACATGCAAACTCAACAGTATGATGAATCAAACTGATTCTACCATTTAAGTTAAATACTTAGAGGATTTTCCCGTATGTTTTAAATTAAGATTTCTATTACGTTCCTCAAAGTTTTGTTCTAAATGAATATTTTACACATTTTACCTGTAACTTTTAACAAATAAACTTTTGATCATTACAAAGATGTCTATTTGAACCTCTAAAGTTGAAACTATTTCAAGAAAAAATTAGTTTACAAAAGATACTTATTCTCCCAGAGAAATATATCAATATATACGCACATATTTATGTATATGTATATAAATTCAGGTACATATATTTCCATATGTAACTAAACCAGACCCTGGTTTCAAAATCATAATTAAAATAGACTTTAATTTTCATCTTATTTTTAGAATAACTCAGTTTACCATATGGAGGTTTGTGACATTGACCAAATAAACAAGCACTTTGACTGGAACTTTTCTGTCCAGAATAAAATCAAATGTTCAAAAAATAGGAAGTTGAATGAGCTCTAAATACGTTTTTCACTTCGGTGATCATTTGTGCTGTGTAGGCTTCCGGTATTTAAACAGTTAAACATTGTAGTGAATGCAATGATCCTATTCAAGTCTTTCATTGGTTTGGTTTGTTGTTGTAATCAATAAAAATGTATGGGCTACTCCAAAACTCTATTTTTTATTGTCTTGTGGTGTAAAAAAAATTAGTTTAGAAATTATTTATACTGTGTTGAAATGATGTATGTAGCAGAATTTGTATCTCTGAATAGTTCTTATTCTACAAAATTATGTTTCAGTTTTTTGATCAACCCTCGCTGAAGCAATGGTGAGCTTCTCATGACGTACAATAGTTCCTGCATCCAAGAGAAAATCTAATGAATTTCTAAACCTACTGGAAGAACTAAACATTATGTATTGTGGGGGAGCATCTGGCAGTTTTTTTCTATTGTTACTGAAGTTTTTTGGAGTCTGTGATGTGAAGTCACGTTGTTAAGCCTGAAATCAATGCCCAGCGCCTGATGCTGTTGTGGCCCCTCCACCTCGCAAAGCACTGCATGCACGCGGAAAAAGTCCGTGTGAGTGTGTGTTAGAGAGAGAAAACGGAGCGACCAAGCGAGAGGAATTTGTAGGTGTGTGAGTGTGAGATAGTGACAGAGAGAGGAGGAATTTGTCTGTCTGTCTGTGTGGTGATTGTGTGATTTTGATGTCTAATGGTTGTGTGACAACAAAATGTGTTGTGCGGGTAGTTTTACTGCAGGCTGGAAACAATCTGTGGGGGTTTGTGATGTTAATGCCAGACTGGTAGATATAAGGGGGCTTGTTACATGAAAAGTAGATCTTGGCACAAAAAAGGATGGGCACCGCTGATGTATTAGGAGAAAAAAAAACACAATGAAAATGAAATAATCATTTCCAAAAACAAATTATATTGCCAGTCTTTGATAATTAATTCATAAAAAAGGTGGCTTTCATTTTGAAATTGTATTTTTTTTAAATTTGACCCTAAAAAAAGTTTGAACTTATAGGCCTGTTATGCAAACCCATACATATATATACAAATTAATATGCATGTTACATACAGATTGATACCGTTTTGTGGAAATAAAGATGTGAAGAGAGGTTTGTTTGTTCGTACCCAGACTGCACCATGCTGTGAATGTCAAAGCAATAAACCTACTTGTGTCCAGATGGATGAGCTGTTGGGGGAGTATGGAAACTATGATAGGCCTTTTTTAGGTGATGGTGGTGGGAATTCAACGGGGGCACCCGCTTTACCCCACACCCACATACACACAAAAGCCCTTACTTCATCCCACCATAAGAGACGTGGCTAGACATCCCACTACTTAAGCTTCACATTTCACCAGAGTCTGCAGTGATGCCCAGATGCCACTGAGATAAATGAGGGACAGAAAAACAACATGAGGGGTCAGTTAGGTCTGACATACACACACGCCTTTGCAAATTTTTACAATTCTTGTAAACTAGAGTAGAATTTTCTCATGACTCTTCTGTGTGAACCTAGAAGACAAAGAGTTTTTTTTTTCTATTTACATCTTTTTAATGAAGTGCAACCTTTTTGAGCTGAATTTTGACCATTTGGAAAAAAATATTCAAGTTTAAAATTTTAACACTCACAAACGAGAATAAGAGCTATGGCAATGAATAATTTACTTTATTAATCTGACAGACAACTGAAACTCTATATTCCTATTGGGCAATTTAAAAAAAAAAAAAATTTCCAGACCCATCGCTGTGTGGTCAATTTTTTACCCAACAACAAGTGGCTGAATGATGGGGTCACAGCAAGAAGGTCGAGGTTCGAGTCCTAAAATGAGGAGGAAGCTTGGAACACTTGATTTTCTGTGTGGAGTTTGCATGTTCACCCTATGTATGCGTATGTTTTCTTCGGGTATGCCGGTTTCCTCCCACCCGCCAAAATTACGCAGGTTAGGTTAATTGGCCACTATGAAATTGCCCCTAAGAATTACTGTGTGTGTGGACGGTTGTATGTGTGTGGCCACTCGACAGACTGCAGATCTGTTCGGGGTGTACACTGCCTCTAGCCCCCGCGACCTAGTTAGGGATAAGCGGTTCAGAAGATGAAACAAAATGAATTTTTGGGGTTAAAATACAATCATGCTCAATAGTATTACTAAAGTTATCAAAGCTATTTCATTTCATTCAACACACAAAAATTCATATTTAAACTTTTAGTACTTTTTTTTTTTTTTACTATGAAGAGATCCAAGTGACAACTTTGACAATTGATGGGAGAAATTAGATTGCATTTAGTCGCGGTATCATTTGTTCTGTCTGCTATTGACTCCCTGTTACAGGTTATATATAGTCCACTTTGTTACATCCTCCTCTTAGCGTACAATGAGACCGGTATCTTCTCTCATCTGGAAATTCAATCCTTCAGAAAAGATCAATAGACTTCTATTTCCCTCTGTCAATGATTCAATAGCATATTAGCATGAACTCGACATTTTGCTCAGTCCTTGGTATAAATTCTACATTTATTTAATACAACTGAAACTTGCTGACCTCTGTGCATATTGATGAGTGTCAGTTCAATGTCCCCTTGCTGACCTGATTATTCGTTTCTATTGTTGTGACCTGTTGTGAAGATCAATGTTCTTCTTCAAAGACGATGATGTAAGAGTGTGTTTGTGCATCCTCAGCAGAAAAAGGAAGAACTAGAGCTACTCGCAGTGATCTATAGTCCCTTGTCAACCACAAACAAACTACATAACTTCCTTATCACCAGAGCCCAGGGATTTTAAGGAAGGAAGGCACGAAAAAGGTCTAAACATGATGATCTCAGCTTGGTTGGCTTGAGAGGAACTGGTGTGGAGAGGGTTCAGGCCAGTTCTTTTGTGCTGAATTTGATTTTCAGGTCATAACTCCTGAATCTTATTATTCTGAAAAAGCCTAGAACGAGGTATGAATGGAGCCAAACTAAATTTGTATCGACAAGACCTTTGGATATAAACAGAAAAAATATCCCAGTTTAATCTGGAAACATAGAATCCAGACATTGCTACTTTAATACAATCCCAAATATTTCTTTATTTTTCTTTTCTAAGCAAATAAACTTGAAATTAAGTAAAAAGTATAACCATACGATACATTTTCTCTGTGGATGCAGATCAGATTATTCAAAGCTGCTTTTTATGAAACAGCTTCTCAAATCACGACCACGGGGCGGGGGGGGGAGTTATTTTAATTTGAAAGATATATATTTTTTCCTTGTTAACTGAAACATCTCATTTCCTCTTTTGCAATTTCAAGAATTTGCAGCAATGTCCCATCTCCTGCCAGGGAACATGTGTGGCATCATGTGTGCAATTTCTGTGGAGTATGCATGACCACAAGGCTTGGTCATGCATACTTGTTGTTGACAACACCTTAATAGACCCAGTGCATCGTTTCCTTTTTCATTTCTTTTTTTCTTCTTTTCCTATTTTTCTTTATGGTTGCCACTCCCCACAGCAAAAGGGAGGGGACACCGCTAAGACAGATGCCTTGCTTCTTTTCAGAAGGGGTGCATCTGCTATAAAGGGGTCAATAGGTGCAGTGCGGCTACTGTGAGTTGTGTCTTACAGCCTGATCCTCCTCCTTTGTGTCAGCTGCTATCTCTACAATGGAACGCTAATGGGAGGCTTGGTTTTCCTTAAGTGACACTGATTAATGGCTGAGAATGTAGACAGAGATCCTTCTCCTCCTCATCAGTATGAGCTACTTATCTTCATGTTTGGAGTTAAGCATGCCTTAAAATGTTTGGACTTTTGGGGGATAAAATGGAATAAAGTTTTTTTTTTTAATTGCAGAGCAAGAAGTGTGTTGCTTTAATACTTTTTGTTTCTTCATAACTTTCTTGCAACCAAACTCTGATTATTTGTTAACAAAAACAACACCAACAAAATATGTTAGATTAGTTGTATCAGATTAAGAGCCTTGAAAAATATCATACTGCTTGAGCAAGCAAATTTTGTAGTTACTTTACTGACATTTTAACAGCTGTCTGGGGCACGCTGCACTAGTCAATGTGAAGTATCAGCCATGCTTATCTTTCAAAAGTTATGTTGAATATGTTACATAGCTGATGACCGAGTAATACTTTTGCAAAAATTTTAAAATGATACTTTTTTCAGTCTCTTTCACTCTACTCAATTTCTTTGAGTCATGGTCAAGTACTTTGTAAAAAACTTAAAATTATTGTTAATAAATTTGTGAAATCTGTATTTCAGGAAGCATTGATAACAAAGCAAAGGAGAACAGAATTTACAGGTCAAATGTATTTATTAACAAATAAGACTTTTTTTAGGAGGAATGGTTTTCTCTACACTTTAGTTTCAATATCTTGCTGATTTCCAAACCAAAACAAACGAGACACAAAACACCCCTAATAAAATCCCTAGCGTACAGTTTAGTTAGAAAAACTGTCCAGGCTAAAGAACTAAAAGCACAAATTTTTTGTTTCATTTTCTGAACTGCTTATTCCTAACTGGATCACAGGGGTGCTGGAGTCTATCCTGGCTGATTTCAGGCAAGAGGCAGGGTAAGCTCTGAAAGAATCGCCAGTCTGCTGCAAGGCCACACACACAAACAACTATCCACTCACACTCATTCCTTGGTGCAATTTCATAGTGGCCAATTAACCTAACATACATGTTTTTGGAGGGTGGGAGGAAACCTGAGTAGCCGGGGGAAACCGACATGTACACAGGGAGAACATGCAAACTCTACACAGAAAGGCCAGATATTTGGGTCTCACTCCAGTCGAAACTGGAACCCCAACCTTTTTGCTCTGAGGGCACTGTGCTAACCACTGCACCTTCGTGCAGCCCAAAACTATCATTACATGGTGTAAATATGTTGTGTTAACTGGGCATAAGATTTGTCATACTGGTTATTGTACAAGTGTGTGACTCACTGGAGCTGCACAGCGAGTAATTACCCTCTCCAAAAAAATTGTGATTGCCCTTTCCAGACACGGAAAAAAAAATCCGAACATTCAAAGACCTCTCCACCATCCCAGTCACTCCCTGTCTTTACTGCTGCCTCGAGGCAGGTGTTTCAGATCCTTTAATACATGGACTAGTAGATTCAAAAACACTTTTCCTCCCACTCCCATTACAAAAAATATTGCATTGCAAAAATATTTCCAATTTGAGATTTTTAATGTGCTTTTATGACAGTAAGTAAAACAAATTAACAAGTTTTAAGGAACGGGTTTCACACAAAAAAAAAGCTTTTTAAAGGTTTATACCATGTTTTAAAGGTTATTCTCACATAAAAAACATGCCTCAAGTGGAATTTTATTTTATTCATGCACAAACGTGAAAGTGAATAAATGTATTTTAAACTGTTTTTCAAAGAAGGTTAAGGGTTCGAGTCCTGGAGTGGGCCGAGGCTTGAAACACTGGCCTCTCTAAGTGGAGTTTGCATGTTCTCCCTGTGTATGAATGGGTTTTCTCCGGGTACTCCGGTTTCTTGCCACCCTCTAAAAATATGCATGTTAAGTTGATTAGCCACTACAAAATTGGTTCTAGGGATAAGTGAGTGTGTGGAGGGTTGTCTGTGTGTGTGGACCCGCAACAAACAGATGACATATTCGGGGTGTATCCCGCCTCTCGCCTTAAACCAGCCAGGATAAGCCCCGGCACCCCCCACAACACTTATAGGGATTAGTGGTTCAGAAGATGAAACGAAACATTTTAACATCATTCAAACCCGAGTTTGACGAGCTGCTTGGAAAAGATGTTTCACAAATAAAATGAACTGAATAATTTATAACCATAGTTATAAAAACAGAGTGTATGCTGTTCCTTTTATAAAATACCAACAGCTTTTCACACCTGTACAGACCTACTGTGTTAGTCTGATATTACTGTTAATTTCCAGCTCTTCAGATGTGTGTTTCACACACACACACACACACACACACACACTCACACACAAGTTCCCCTATGCCCCCCGCCCATGGGAGCTAACACTCATTTTGTCTGGACTGTGTACCTCTTTTGTCTTTCCATTTCTATCTCTCCATGAGCCTGCATTCTTACCCCCTCCCACTTTCTTGCCCCAAAAGCTGATATTAAAAAAGGATTACCTAAAAACAACATGGGTAATTTCCTGCCGTCCTAAGAGCTTTCCCCCTGTTGAGAAAACTCTTTCTTCCTCATAGCTTCCTTCTCTATCTGTCTGTACTATACCAGGAGAGATTTGGAAGGGTGACAAAAACAATATTGGGGGAGGGTAGAGTAGGTGTAGCAAAGCAATAGAAGTCCATTTCTTTCTGTCTGTCTCACTCAACCCCTCCATCCTCTGCCAGAAGAGATTTGGAGGGCATCAACAACAACCAAGGGGGTTACTGAAGGGAGGAGGGAAAGAAGACAGAAGTGTGACTCCTCAGTGACCAAATCACTGCCAAATGTAAGGGTGGGGGGCAGATGAGCTGTGGAGAGAAGGGAGAACGAAAGGTGAGGCTGATGAAAGAGAGATTAAAATAGCTGCTTTGAAAATTAGAATTCAATGAAACATTCTGGTTTTATCTTCAATTTTTTTATTATTAATATTAGATGGAATACATTTATTGTTATAAATTTTTAAACCTGACAAGACAACATATTTTCTGAACAAAGTTGTTTTGATATCTTAATGTTTAAAAACCAACTCGATTGGTTGCGTAAAACACAAAATATATTTAATCTAACTTTACAATCCAGGTTTAAAAATAATGAATCAGACTTATATAGCGCTTTTCTGGACACTCAAAAACGCTTCAGAAATGCATTATTCATTCACTCCATACTAGATACACACATATTCATTCCTGATGATGGGAGCTACCATCCAAGGCGCATACCACTGTCATCAGAAGCAACTGGGGGTTTGGTGTCTTGCTCAAGGACACCTCAGCATGTACTCTGGACAGGGGATCGAACCATCAATGTTCTGGTTATGGAACAGTCGCCCTATCCACCGAGCCATCCTTCCCCTGTAAAAATCCCAATTTGTCTAATTTCTGACTTTTTTTGGCGAACGTCAGACAGAACTATTGATTGTTATCATAAATTTTTGGTAATAGAGGGAGAAAAACTCAATCAAGTCTCTAAAAATTATTCCTTATCTTTATTAACAAAAATTATTTGACTCTTAGTGGTTATGTAAACATTGACAGTGTCACAAATCAAAGGATTTCTCATCTCGTGTGGCTTCAGAGACCAGGTGGTTGCCCATCCTTTGGTGTGGTAAGCTCATTGAATCTAATTTAAGAAGACCTAATTTAATTGTTACAGTAATCCAGTTTAATTTAAGTCATTATTATTGAGAATCATGGTTTTGTAAAACAATATCATGCTTAATGGAAAAGCACTAAAGTTGATATCCTAAATATGCAGCAAATTGGCAAAAAAAAAAATCCCCAAAGCACAAAAATAAATAACCCTAACATAAAGTTCATACAAAAAATATATGTGACACATATTTGAGGAGAAAAGGACATTAATCACATTTAATAGGAAATGTCATGTTTCCTACAAAAATCATCCACATATCCTGAGATTAAAACCTTTTATGACATTAAAAAAGCCACATCCGGCATTAGCTTCCATCCCAAATTTGCCAAATCCTCAAGTTCTTTTGGTCTTTTGCTCCAGATGTGAGCAGTTTATGTTTCAAATGTAACATGTGTGGCGTATGTTCAAGGGTCAGTTAAGAACTTGACCCCTTCATACCAACATTAATCTGCCGGTCGTACCACTCTGTTCGGATTTTGAATTCATATTTGTTTGTTTATTTGTTTTTGTTGGATTTCTCATTTTAAAAAATACTTTTTTTTTTTTTTGATGGAAAATTTACAGTGGTCTGTAGAAAAGAGGAGTGTCCATGTGGAAAAGTTATGTCGGCCCTCTGGAGCTGCTTGACAGACACAGTAACTCTGCAGGGCAGTAAAAAAGGGGAGATAATTTGAAAGGGTAGTGGGGTCAGGGGACAGTATCTGTCATGTTATCCTGCCTGTATGCTGCTATTCAGGAGTCACACTGACCTCGATTCACTGGTTGCTAACTAGGGCTCTGACACCACACACTGTAATGCTACACTCTGGGATGCTACGCACACATGCACACAGCATTACACAACTGCAACAGAAAACCTTTTCTTATGAACTTCTGTGCATTCAGTCATGTCACACTTAGTGTTTTACGGCACTCTGCGTCATACACAATCTGTCCTTTATCCCTGTCTTTTTACAATACATTCATACATGCTCTCAAATACGTAGTCCGGTCCACGCACTGTGGGGCATGTACTCAGAATTGCAAATATTTTAATGTGTACAAGCATAAATGTTTGATGTGCATGGCCATTTTATTGGTATAACATATATAACATGATGGATTCTATACTGAATATTAATATACTTGAAGCTAAAACCACTTAAGGGTACTTTTAATGCACTGGAATATTTTACTCCTTAAACAGTCAAACCAACAAATATAAACGATCATTGAAACATTCCACAAAAAATTGCTCACTTGCTTACATAAACCTGGTATGAAGCACATTATGCCACGTTTGTATTTGACCTTGCCTTTTGTGTCTTTTTAATACTTGCAAAGATTTCCTTTCCTTGCATCTTTTCCCACCGACACAAAATTATAAACTGTGCATTTTGTAAAATGTATAAAGAAGCTACCAAAGCACATCCATACATCCCACCACCCTTTATAATGCACACATTGTGATCAAATCCCTGTGGATGAGCAGTGAGCTGAAAAGCGTCTCACTGTGCCTGTGGTCCCTCTAGATAAGCCATTGTAAGCCTTTCAGTATCACAATATAGTGTCCCTCTTCCACAAGACAGGATATGGGTCATTGGGTCAAAGGGACTAAGTGCTGTGTATTAAATAGGAATTATGAATCTGGCTCCTCTCTCTCTTCTCTATCAACTACAGATAATCACCTGCAGATTATCCTGTTTTGAATCCCGTCCTTAATCAAACTCCTCTTAGAGAAAGTAGATGTTGTATGTTGACATGTTTTTGTGTAGCCTAAACAGACGTAAGAACTCTACCGCTAATCAGGATATCGGATGGCATGTGCAATATCTAGTAGCATAACAAGATGTACAATTGGTTGAAAAGAACAAAGAAAAACTTTGCTTTCTGTTGATCTTGTTAGGATGTGTGATGGTTCAGAGAATAGGATAAAACATGGAAGTAGACTTCTTACAGATTGAAAAAGAAGAATTTTTAGATAAGGGGAACAGACTTGTAGCTCTGTATATCACACCACTTTTTCTCCTGTGCTTAATATTTGCTTTTTTCCTGTTTTTTTTTTATTTTTTATCTCTGTAGATCTCTACTTACAGTTTTCTTTTGATACTCATGGGAAATTTTGAGCTTTCACTGTGATTTACTCTTTAATAAATAGGTCAACATGTTGTTTTTTTTATTTGCTGTCTTGTCACTAGGTTACCACATGCCCTGCATCTGTACACCAGCTAAAGCCAGGTCAGCTTAGCTGAACGTAATGAGGAGAACCAGAGCCATTTAAACAGTCCGGCTCACTGTAAAGCTCACTAATATGAACTGCATCTAAATAGACACGATTTAGATATAAAGTAACATTTCTGTTTGAATTTATAGGCTAAAGATACCACATTATATTAAAAAAAAAAGTTTAGGTGAGGTTTCGCTTATGTATGCTATTAGCTGTCTCAATATCGACTCTTTTCAAAGTGGTTTCATTTTAATTTATGAAGTTTTATTACCCAGGCCCTGGCTTGTCATTGGCCTCATGTCCCAATTATCACTTTCTGTTTCAAATTCAAAAGGTAGAAACATTTTTTAAATAGTTGAAAGCATGTCTGTTATACATAATGCACCTCATTGCATCCTTCCTTTATAATGCAAGCTTATAAGAGCAATGACAGTGGACTTTCAATCAAGGTTTTTTTTTTTTTCAGAAATGTAACTTTACAACAGACTGCAGCTGTAAAGTGTGGTCTTTGACTTGCCTCGTTTGCACATAATCGAAAATGAAAATATGAATGCACTTTAAACTTTTGTAGTTTACCTTAATTACGTTGATCTAAAATAAGGGCCAGATTTTGCAGAAATTTTTATTTTAATTTGCAGAGCTTTCAACTTTGATGCTTTGTTATTTCAGTCAAAGTCCATTTTTTTTACTATTTAAAGCTACATGCAACTAAGTAAAAAGCTGTAAAGATAAAGAAGAGGATTCAGTATAACCAGTAACTTCCATGTTACCATGTGACAGACCTTTGCATCCCACTCAGTAAAAAACATTTATCCAGAAGTACTGTATGTCTTCTCCTAATGAGATATGCTACTATTAGATATTAGTAATTAGATATTAAAGTAAAGATAGTAGATATTAAAGTAAAGATAGTAAAATTAGATATTAGTAACTGCACCGACCAGATGTTGGTGCAGTTTTACAGAGCCATCATCGAGTTTGTCCTCACCTCCTCCATCACCGTGTGGTACGCTGGAGCCACAGCCAGGAACAAACACAGACTGCAGCGCATTGTGCGCTCCGCAGAGAAGGTGATCGGCTGCAGCCTTCCATCTCTCGAAGACCTGTACGTCTCCAGGACTCGGGGGCGTGCAGGTCGGATAGCAGCTGACCCTTCCCACCCTGGACATGGACTTTTTGAGCGACTCCCCTCGGGCAAGAGGCTCCGGTCCATTCGGACCAGAACGTCCCGCCACAAAAACAGCTTCTTCCCTTCTGCCGTTGGACTTATGAACTCTTTATAACCTGGATCCCCACATCTCTTTGTCACTTCCCTCTTGTCACTTTACTATCTTTATTATTTTCTATTATTTTCTATGACATTGCACTACCGTAATTTCACGGCCATAAGGCGCACCTAAAAGTCTAAAATTTTCTTCAAAATGAGGTGTGCGCCCTTTCGTGCGGTGCGCCTTGTGTGTGACCTAAAAGAAAAAGCGGTGCCCGTGAGGCGAGGCGGACCTGAAAGAAAAGGCATGAGAACGTTAAAGAGTGAAGTGTGGGCGTGGATTGTGTATAAAAAGGTATGTGCTGTATGCACAACATTGCTGTTTTAACCCTGAAAATGGCAAAGAGACACGCTTATGACGCTCTGTTTAAGCTGAAGGCAATCAGCTTCAGCTTAAACAGAGCGTCAGAGGAACATGGGAATCGAGCCGCCGCGAGAAATTTCAGCATAAACGAGTCAATGGATTGTAGATGCTTGGACTAACGCAGTGCTTCTCAATTATATCCTGTTGCGCCCCCCCTAGAAAGAAGAAAATATTTAGCACCCCTCTCCCCTACTCTCCACCATGACCATAATTAGTATCATTTGTTTATGAAATTGTTATAAGCAGTGGTCCCCAACCACCAGGTGGACCACCCCTGGTGTGAGGGGCCAAACTAGTATTTTTATTCACTTTGTTTTTGTGATGTCTTTATAAGAAGGTATGTTTACCGTTACCATGGCAACCAGAGTGTGTTCGAGCAGAGATAATTTTTCCACGTTATAAAGACGCTGCTAATAAATTTTCTCGTGAAGACAACGTGGATTTAAATGTATAATTATTGATTTAAAAAGCCAGTTTTTCCGGCTGGTCTTATCACCTGTAGACCGGTCCGTGAAAATATTACCAGACACTAAACCGGTCCGTGGCGCAGAAAAGGTCGGGGACCCCTGGTTCTAAGTACACTTCTGCATAACATTGTATCCTCATTAACATTACAGAAAAAAAAGAAAAAAAAGAAAAAGAACAAGTGCATCAATATACTTGAATTAAAAAAAAAAAATTTTTATTTAAATTATAAACTACAACTACTGTAGTGGATGTACAATTACACTTTATTCTAGTACGGCAAAAAAATAAAAACGTGTTCCACAGGATCACACGCGCCCCACTATTGGAGAAGCACTGGACTATTTTTTAATACGCACATTTGCATGCTTGCGTGTGTGTTGTTGCAAGGCGGTGTGTGACTGAGACTGCGCCTTTTCGTACGGTGCGCCTTATGTGTGTGTTAAATACAGCAACAGCGCACAAAACTGAGGCTGCGCCTTTTCGTACAGTGCGCCTAATGGCCGTGAAATTACGGTACTTTTCTTTTTCTTCTGAGCACTCTTAGTTTTGTTAAAATTATTATTATTTTTATTTATTTTATTTTTATTATTTTTATTTTATATGTTTGCACACCAGTACCAGAACAAGTTCCTAGTCTCTGATATTTTTCACTGACATGGCAATAAAAGCATTCTGATTCTGATTCTGATTCTAGTAGATCTCCGATTGTTGCATCCAAAAATACCTGCATATTTTTTTTCAAAAGTGTGATTGATTTTATGCACTTATATTGTAGAAAAAAGACTAATTTTAAGACAAAGCAGCTTTCTTGCTGGTGAATCCCTGCGACAAACCACCATACTTTACCACATGAAGAAGGCCCTTTTCAGGAGAAGTAAAATGCATGTTCGAAATGATGTGCGGATATGTCTGTCCACTTGAGAGGCTGAAGAAGAACCAACTTTAAAAGTGAGTATGTGCACTACTTTCCCTCCGCGGTTTCATGGCCAGGTTGACTCAGCCTTCCATCTTTACCGTCTCCACTTTGAAATTCCTCCCACCTTTATTTCAGTGCATCTGACCTGGGGAGGTACAGGGGTCGTGGGCCAGTGGTGAAAAAGCTTTGGAGTGTTGTAGAGGGGGTAGATTCAGGAGGTCTAAGGCCTGCTTGTTATGAGCAGGGCCCCCCTGTAAGCCATTTCTTTCAGTGGGGAACTGAAATGAACTCCATGGGAGGGCACGGCGCTCCATTGCAAGCGTCTGCTTGCACCCCCACTCCACCCCAAAGCTGAGGAGGGCCAGCTAGCCATCTGCGTCCTTTGTCTAAGAAGAAGGATAGCAACCCCATTTCTTCTCTACACACCCCTACGCATTTATACCCAAGAAGTCAGCTTGCAAAAAGGGGGCAGATTTAAAGATCCATTTGAAGATACTTGATATGTTTTTATTCTCTGTCCAAAGAAAGAAAAACACAGCATTTTGCTCTTTTCTCTTTTGCTATTTCTAACTCTACCCAGTTTCATACACTCAACATGATCAACTTTTCCCACTTCTTCCCTTCTGTTTCTCCCATCACTCTGGCACACAAAGAAAGCCAGTGTTCGCCTGGGAGTTGCCAATTGACTTGCCGAAATTGTTCCCATAGCTCATTGTTTCTGCCCAGACATTTTGGTGAAAAGTACCCAGCCTCCCTCAAAGAGGATGTTTGAGTTGGTCAGTGAAGCAGTAAACGAAATCCAAGTTATTCCTACCAACTGGTCAATGTTTAGATATGATGAACAAAGAATGGGAATTAAAAAAGTGTCTTCTGTGGGGACTGCTGAGATTCACAAAATGTTTAAAAAAGGAACATCTGACACAAAATCAGCCATAGACATGGGATGCAAAGTTTTATTCTAGCTCATTCGTTACCAGAAAAATCAACAACAGATATGAAATAACAATCTATAGACCAGAAACAGAGATGAGCTGTTTGCTTTTGATTTACTGCAAATGTCCTGTAAGAAGACGTCTAAACTGCTGAGAAAATACACATCCCTTGGCTCTGCCCTGTGTTTAGAATGAAAGATTTGCAGTGCTCATGCATGAGTACTTAAAGTTTTACACATGTGCTTGTGTGACACAACCTCCAAGTGGTTGTAAAGTTCTCACTTACTCATGCACTCAGTAACCCCCATCCTGCTCCATTGTTTGTGGAGAGTTTCATGGTGAATGGAAGACCTAGTTTTAGCAGTAGAGGCTGGAGGACCCTCTCCGCTGCTCTTTCCCTCTGGCTGCTATTGTTTGCCAGGGCCTCTGGCTTGCTCGAGGCCCATCCTGGACCTATTTACTTAGAAAAAAACAACTGCTGAGGTCACCCAATGTCACCCATTGGTCATAGCAAAAACAGATTTGGTATGGAAACAATGGAATACTGTAAAATGACCAAATTGGGAAAGTTGAATGCCTTCCAAAGCATAGGAGAAATTTGTTACATAAAATGTGTCACTTATAATTTAGATAAATAGTTTTACAGTGGCCATAGTACATTTTCATAAACAATTTTGTCTTTTGTCGTGTGCAACCAAAATTTTTTGATAATTGCATTTTTCTATCTCCCTGGTGGCTAAGAAAGATATAGTTGGACTAAGTTGGACTTAGTTTGATGTATGAGAGTAATAAAGTGAGTATAAATGTACTGAAAGTGGTAGTCTTTACTCACGTGCATTGGGTCCAGTTTGAGCAAACGCTTCCATGGAAATATAAGTACCCCTTAAAAGTTCAGGGAGAGAATGTGTGAGAGTGTTGAAATTTTGCACAGGGGATTAAGAGAGGTCAAAAGTACGTATTTCACTGTACTTTTCGATTGCTGTAAGAATGAAACCTGGCTCCTTTCAATCATTGGTTTCATGATCAGCTGCTTGTGAAACAATAAACTTTATTTAAATTGGTTTGCACGGAGTGTCAGCTAAGTACACAAAGTTACTGAATGTCACTGCCGAATGGGAAACCCTTAAACGCCAAATTGAGTCAATACTTGATGAAACCTGGCATTACATTTCGATACTTTCATATTTCTTTTTTATTCATGTATGTTTCTGGCATGAAACATAAGGTCAACACCAACACCATTTTTTTAGTTGTGATTCTTTCAGTCCCTTCAAAGAGAACTGGTTCTAAAACCCACGTTATGTGTTGTGAGTTCAGCTGTACCTAGTGGGTAACGCCCAACCTCGTGCTTCAGCTCAAGCTGTGACCAGGCTCCATATTCAAAGACTCGGCAACCTGGGTCTCGCCACAGTGCCCCACCTCCAGCTTAGCCCCAGAGAAGACCCAAGTGACTCACTATTCTTTATTGATTTACTTCTTCATGGGAGTCTGTGTTTATGTTCCATTTTGAAGCTCTGAATACTCATATCCAATATTTACAATGTTTTTGATCATTCCTACATTAAGTAGGTGAGGAATAAAACAATAACTGTAAACAATAACAATAACGCTTTTGGAAAATAATGCAGGATAACTTATGTGTTTTCTTTGGCTGCTTAAGATTAATCCAACATTATATTTGACACTAAAAATTATTTTGCCATTTTTACTGTCTTGATAAGTGACTTATTAAATGTCTGGCACCCCATGTAACCCCATAAGGGATGGACGGTTAAGAAGGTGAAGGTCCAATAAAAACAATACAACAGCCCATGGTTTCACTTTTCAGATTGCAAGTTTACATAAGCCTCATTTTTATATTCGTCCAAGAGACTGCAGTTCCAAAATGAACACATGGAATGATGCACATTTAAAAGCCACGGAGTGAATTATGAATCATCAGCATGTGAAGAATTAGTAGTGACAAATTTGAAAAAGAGATTATTATAAACGTAACTGATGTATGAAGTGTGAGCTGCCAACAGAATCCATCATAGCTGCCTGGCAGATGGTTGAATATCCTAGTACAACTCATCTACCCCCACTCTTCTTGACAGCTAACAACACGATGTAGTGTTTTTCTCAATTTGCAAACAACTTTTATAATTTAGATATAGGGTAGCAAATCATATCATAACACCATGGCACGCTATAACCTCTTAGAGAAATGAAAAATGCAGTCAGGGATGGCTCCTCGTGTAGATTAGTTCTCAGTAGTAGCACGTGATCTTGATCTGCATAGCTACCAAAGATAACTATCAACCTTAAGTCTTGAATTTAATTCATAATTGTTCTTTAATCAGTTTTCATCAATCTGTCTTAATGATATTAAGATACATGCGGTACGTTTCCTCAGATCAAATCTTTCTTGACCTGAGCGTCCCTAAAAAAATAAAAGCAGTGTGTCACAAACATGATTAAGCCTGAGGCAATGTTGCTATGGTGCATGGTAAAATGTCTGGAGTGTTTAATTGCACCTAATACATTTTTTCTTTTGGTTTAAATGACAGTGCTTAGCCTCCTTTTCACCCACACATGTACACAAAAGGGTGCTAAATGGGGTATTTAAGCTGTCAGGGTGATGAAAGCTTGGCGGGAGTTTGGCTTCACATGGTGATGTCGGAGGGAGGCTTTTGAGGTCTATGATCCCGCACTTCCACGATGAATCATTGGCTATTATAATCATCCACTTCATCTACATGTCTCTAGAGATGCCGCAGATACGACTGGCAAATATTTGTCTAAAAACAGTCATAAACAGCCCACCCACAAACATGTGTGATCTACAGATGATTCATTAGACAAACTGCTCAGAACTGTGACATAAAGTCCCAAAGTGAAGAACTTAATAAAGTGCTTTCAAGAAATATGGTGCCCACAAAGTAATTTGGGAAAGAATGTCATCCACTGAGTTGTGTTAGATGAACAGGATAACAGGCAATTCGAATGCTTCATAAACTTTCCTATGACTGCAGGGAATTTGTTAGGCTAGAATAAATCAAACCTGGTTAAATACATCTAGACCAGCCTTATCTAAGCAAACTAAATGTACATTACCTACATCCTATGGAATCTTTTTTTTTTTAATATAACAGTAGATACAAGGGCTATGGATCATTTACATAAAACTCCATTTAAAACTGATGTTAATTGGCTTAACTTTCAAACATTTTCAGCTTTTGGTATCTTGCTTGAAGGTAAAACCTCATCACAAGGTTTCTTATTTATGTTGTTTACAAAATGAAAGTTAACGCATTGCGCATCTCAACTGTTAAGGCAGCCTAATTATTTTTGAGACCTTTTGTATTTAAAAACCTTTGACAATCTAGTTGGTAACAGTAATGCCTAAATTTAGTTGTGGTTGTGTCCCTATAAGGTCTAGTACTCACACCAACATACACACACATGCATACAACGGCCCTAGGCAGCAAGCCCCCTCCTGCTGGGCCCCGTCTTATCCTAATGGGATTGCCATGGTGGAAGTCTCCCAATAATGAAAATAATGAAATCAGCAAAGACCCAAGGAAAGGCTAACACTCTTTTCACAGGCAGCATCTCCAGCCAGACTGCAGACAGTCAACGCCCTGCCTCCCCTCCTCTTCCCCCACAAAAAACAGACAAAAAACCACATGGGGCAATGGAGGGGAGGGAGATGAAGAGATTCACAAACCCAGGGTGGAGGAAGGTATGGAAGGGAGATGGAAGCCGTGAGGCAGAATTGAAGAAATCAAAGAAAATTTAGAGGACAAATTTTTAACTCGATGTGTCCACTGAGACAAAATTGCCATTTCTATCACTACACCACATCAGGTAACACATGTTCAATCAGGGATTTTTCTTGCAAATTGACATGAAAATATAAGAAATATACACCTAAACCTGGAGTGTGTTTTGGTGATCTGGCACTGAAATAAACATATTTAAAAGAAGAATTGTGGGATGTGTGAGGAAAGGAATGGAGTTCCTCTGAGACGGGAAGTGGGAGCAGTGACAACAGGAAGTCAGTGGGAAACAGATAGAGGTCTGATTCCCACAGCTTGGTTTGTTGCTTTCCTCATCTCTGGAACCTTCTTCTCACTTTAAGACCACATCATCATCTGGCGTCTCCAGAGGATAGAGCTTTTTTAATCTTCTGCTACAGTATGAGTTTTGCTTTCATTTTTGTGACTTTGTCACATGCTCCAACATCTCCAACAACTTTATTATGTCCTCTTGTGTGATGTGATGTCTGCTTAGGGTTGCAAGTACCCTTTTGCTAACATACAACATTTTACTTTAGAGGTGCATATTTTACACGTCACACATTTTCATTCAGTTGCAAAACAAATTTTCTGTCAATTTTTCTACAATATGCTAATTTATCCATAAGTTTATCAAGAATAAAGAATCTTTTCAAAAGAGAAACGGAAATAATCATTTGTGTTGATCGGAGATATTTCACAAATAAAAGTGAGTCAGGGCTGCAATGTGGCGCAGTGGTTAGCACAGGTGCCTCACAGCACGAAGGGCAGAGTTACAAGTCCTGAAGTGGGGCGGGGCTTGAAACAATGGCCTTTCTATGTGGAGTTTGCATGTTCTCCCCGTGTATGCATGGGTTTTCTCAGGGTTCCTGCGATTCTCCAAAAACATGCATGTTAGGTTAATCAGCCAGTATAAAATTTCTCCCAAGAATGAGTGTCTATATGGATGGTCTGTATGTGTGACCCAGCAACAGACAGGAGACCTGTTCCTGCTGTGGTCTGCCTCTCGCCCATAATCAACCGGGACAGGCTCCGGCATCCTCCAGGACTATTTTAAGAATAAATAGTTCAGAAGGTGAAAAGTTATTCAAATGGTTTGTGATCATTGAGTTGCTTAAAAATCTTGTGTAATCACATTTTAAACACAGGCACAGCGTTTTTTATATAGTCACTTTAATGACTCACAAAGTGCTCTTTCTCTCTGTAAATCTCAGTACAAAAACATTGCTGATTGGAGATCCCTAAAAAAACAGGGATTTCATTTTTGTGTAACAATTGTTACAAGTTGTGACTGTGAATTTGTTCAGTTTTGTCTGTAAATCAAACTTGTTCAAACTTAAAACAAAATTATAGAGAATGGAAAAAGTTGGTTTCAATCAGACACAAACTTTGTTCTCACATCTGGTCATTTTATTTGATGCAAAACATTGGGAAATACAGATGTAGCCCTGTGTTTTACCAGGCAAAGCAGACTTGGTTTTTTATAGCCTAATCCAACCCACTCATAATTATTGTCAGTCACCTTCTTATCCGTCTATCCATTTCAGGGTTGCGGGGTCTGTTAAAAAAAAAATCAAAGTAGAAAACTCTTCCCACCATGTGTTTTGTACTTATAACATATAAGCTTTTTAGTACAAAATACTTGTTAAAATTATACACATCTTGAACTCAAAAAATATTGGAGGAATTTGCTTTCAAACTTTAACAATAAAAAGTTTTTGCACATTTGCAGCTGCTCATGTGGAAAAGTCCCGAAACTCTTTAGAAAAGCTTGTTTTGCAAGAATTTAATCTGCTGCAATCTATCCACATAAACTTGACTTATGTACTTAACATCCTGTGCCATGTTTTACTCTGAACATCTTTGGAGTCATCAATTCTGTTTGGATCTTAACTTTGTCACAATAAGTGAACTAAGTGGAGACAGACACCCCCACATACATTCTTATCTGTATGTTTCACTCAGGGCAAAACCCAATAGATTTTCAAGAGTAACCCATCTTAATTATTTATTGACATAGAGACAAATGATTGATCTTTTTTAAACTATTTTCTTATCAGTTTGTTGTAAATATGAACAGGAAATATAAAAAAGTCTCTTTTTTTCTTGCAGTGCACAGCCAAATGCCATTTGTAAATGACACAGCAATTTTGTTCCTGTAATCTAGTTCTAAAGAATACAAAATGAGCTCATCTTTGATTCTCAGGACTTCCCTAACACAACGTCTTATTACAACCCCCCATGCTGTTCATTGACTCTTTGAACCTGCTGTGTCTGTGTCATGCCTACCAACTCTTTCTGATCTTCCTCTGCCCTTTAATTTACTGACGAGACACGCTGCCCCAAAGCCTTCCTGGCTAATTTGGCAACGTCCCACATCAGAGACACAGAGTAGAGGCAGGCGGCTAAAGGAAGGGTTGTTTTAATATTGCAAGGGAGTAAGGTGCCACACCTCCAGCGGGGCTGCACAGGCACAGAGACAGAAGTCTGAAACTCCTGTGGATAAATGACAGCTTAGCATCTAAACTATTTTCTCATTGTGCTGTAGTAGATTTTCCTGCTGGGAAAGGACATGTTGTCTCCCAACACTTCCTGTTACCAGGCTCTCTCCCTAAAACAGATAAAACATGTTGTGTTTACTGCTGTAATTGGATGTTTTAAGCTCTTAATAAGCACCTCTGACTATTTTTACTGAGTTCTGCAAGTTTGTGCAATTGTGTGTACATAGACTTGTATCAGTGTAATAACCTGTCACTGGCATGTGTCTGATCAAAACTCAAGTTCACATTCATCTCTTGTAACTATGTTTTGCTTCTATTTGTGCACTAATCCATTTTTTTCTAACAAGTGCTCTTTATGTTTTATTGTTTAGATATGCTTGCTTTACTCTTTGCAGCTATTGTCACCAGATGTCAGTGCCTGGGAACAGAGGCAAACAATGGTCACTAAGAGCCAAAAGGCAATTTGCCTGGGGAGGGGCAACAGGTTTATGTTTCACCCAACATTGCTTTTCATTGGCATATTTGTAAGGCACTGGATGGCGTAGGTGTTTCTACCGTGTTCTCTAACAGCAGGATAGCAGAGTGATGGTCTAAAATGTGGAAAACATGTACACAGGGGACAGTGTTGTGACAGAAAGTAAGCAAAGAGATTGAGAGGTGCAGTCAATGCTGAATCAACCATGCTAATTTGAGGAACAGGGTGGGTTGAAGCGGTTTAATGTGTTGTTTTGATACTGTCTTAGAAGGGAAGGCAAAGAATATCCTGGAATGGAGATTATACCCAGAAAGCCTTTCCCTTGCGACTGCACAGTTCAAACCAAACAAAAGAGTAGCCTGACTGCAATCTTGATGGAAGACAGATTAGAATCTAGGCTGGAAAGCCCTGCCAAAGCAGGGAACCACACAGCTTGTGGCCCTTGGGAAAGTAAGCACACTGACTGTGTCAACACGAGGTCAGTAGAATAGGAACCAAAATCAAAAGAGGAGGAAAAACGCAACGTCACGTTGCCTCTTTTCTCTTGTCATTTTCTGTGGATGAGCAAAAGTTTTGATTGAAAGATTTTTTGAACAAGCACCAATTAAAATACTTTCTCTTGCTAAAATGCATTGCTTGCACATAACAGTGTAACTAGGACAGCTCAACTGGGGATTTGTGGATTTGTGTATGTTAGTGTAAAGAACTCACCACAGCAGGCTTGCATGTAAGCCATCAATTACAGTAATTGATCTGTTGAGGGGAAAAACAGTAAGGATGGCCTGTTTTTAGTGTTTGTGTGATCAGGCTCGACCTCCCATGAAGAGCAAATAGCCATTGTTTCTCGTGAGAAGAGGGCATAAAAACGAGGAGCGAGGAACTCTTTCAGACGTCTTGTTTACCACACTAGTGAATTGAGGTAAAAACAAAAGAGACAGACCACATTAGTTGTGCCACTTTGCAGCTGACTTTTACATGTCTTAAGAACTTTTTTATGTACACACAAACAGCATCACTAATTTTCATGCTATTATTTACAATGTTTTGCTTTGTTGTGTAACTCGTTTGCACTTTTATCCATTATAATGAGGATAAAATGTAACCAGCAGAAAAAAATGGCCTGCTAAATCATTCAAAAGAGTACTTCTTGTGATTTGATTGGTTGAGAGCAGGAATTGGCAAGCTTTGTGCGTCACATTGTCGTGACAAAAGTGTTTCAATGAAGTAGCCTGCAGGTTGACAATTATTCATTTTCTCTTCATTCACAGCTATGAGGTTTTTTTTTAATAGTTTCTAGTATTTATCTCCCATTTGTATCACACCATCCCACTATTTTGTTTCCGTTTTACTCCTACTCAACCACCCTCAGTGCCAAGCTGTGCTTGATGACGATGTGCATTATCTGTGAACAAGCTTCATCTGGAGTGGTCATCTGAGAACGTTACCAACCAGTGGCATTTGTGAAAATGTCAGTGAGTTTTCAAGGAGAATGGGGAAAAAAAGAACTAATACAATAAAGCTTTCTGAGTGTAGCAACGTGTTGACAGTTCTGTTGGTGTAACTATAAAATTTGAAAGTTTATTTTGGGAGGAACTTACATCACCTTGGCCTATTCAGACTGCCTATGCTAGATGGAGCCTACTCTGAATGCTGAAAAATAGCCTCTGCAAAATCCCCTCCAGAACTTTTTCCTTGGTGATTGTTTAGCAGATTAAAACTCTTGCTGGCTGGATGCAGAATGGTTGTCGTTTAAAATTCTGTGGGGAAAATACACATGAAAACCCCGACCTTATGAGATTTGCTTGATATGTGAGACATTTCACTCTGAATCAAATAATTCTGCGAACCGCCTGACTTCTTTTCCACATCACAGACTTTTTACTATTTTGTTAAAATAATATTTAATAGAAATCACTCAATTAAAGTCTACCTTTTTTATTATTATGAAGAAGTTGTTTGTGGTCCCACACATGCATTTTTGTGTCATCCTCATTTTATATTGAACTGAGTGTTTGCAAGATGAAATGTGGAAGTAAAATGAAAATTGAACCTAATAGATTATTTAATTGTAAAAAAGATTACAAGAAAGACAAAAAGCAAACATAAAAAAATATTCTAATTGTCACAAGATATCAAAAGCACCTTTTTAATTGTCATCTGGAAATTTAGGGTGTGTGATTACGAATCTGTTTACTTTGTGGATAATCTTCATTGCTGTTTTTGCAGGACCCATAATAAAATTGACACATTTTATTGGCTATTTGGTTGCCAAACATGAGGCATTAGCGCTTGGTTAAGTTTCTTGTCCCATAAAATTAAAATCTTTCCAAATAGAAATAAAAATTTTAAGCAAATAAAGAACAACTTGTCTCCGTGTGAACATTAGTCTTCTTTTAGTCACACTGTCTCCAAAAAGTCTAAACCTGAGGGACCGTGTGTGCTTTATGGGCTTCTCTATTAGAGTCACAGTTGCAGAAAATGAGTAACCTATTTTGTAGTAAGTTGATGAAATAAATGTGGGAGTAAAAAAATGGAAGATTATTGGTTTAAAGAAATAAATTAAGGTATTGTCAAATTAAAAATCCATTTGTATGTTAGAATATAAATCACTGCCGTCTCTGTGGTTACTTTTTATAGAGGATACATAGCATAAAAATATACCCTTAACTTATAGTATGTTGCATAACTTCAGTGGTGTTGTTACAATTTCCCTATGTGAGAATGTGTGTAACACTTTTGGTTGTGAGACTGGGCTGTTGCTCTTCAGGGTTTGACCTTTGTGACTGTCTCTCCTCTGGAGGTCTGAGTTGGTTCACAGTGTTTTTTTTAAACAGACATTGGCTGAAAAAAAGGATCATGGGGCAGCCTTTAATCAAAGCAATGGTGTGAAGAGGACCAGTTTGTCTTTTCTGTGTGCCTGTAGGACATCTACACCCCAGAGTAGTGGTCTCCCATAAATCTTTACCTTCACCCTGTCTTCAGAGTTGTCTATTGGGACACATGACTCATGCTTCCATATTCCACCAACCCTGCAAGTAGTGACCTGAATGACCTCACTTGTGATCCTTTCTCTTGAAGAAAACGATACAAGAAAATCTTAAACGCTTTTCAGACTATGTGTTTTATTCTATAGGTTACCGTACCCTGAATGTATGCATGACACAAAAACGAGAAATTTTTTTTTAAAAAAGCTTGACCTATAAAACTTCACCCAGTGACCTAAAAAGAGAGCATACATACTTTAATCTTGAAAAGACAACTGTCGAATATTTCTTTAAGAAAAGGTTAAAAGGTTTTTGTTTAACTTAAGACATGCCTTGATATTGCAGAGATAAAAACAAAAGTAAAAGAAAGAAAAGGAAACTGAAGGAAAGAAAATGAAGGACTTTTAGATTTTTCCCTAGTGTGATGGGCTTGAAAGTTTCTGTCACTGTGAACTTTACATCAAATGATTATGGATTGCCCCTGGCTCTTTGAAGCAAGCAGGCATTTGGGATGGGGGATATCAGAACTAAATGCAGCCCAGTGCCTGGACATGTTCCAGTTCAAAAGAAACAGGGCTGCTAGTACTCTGAAACATCCTTAGATTATGACATAGTTCAAGGCAAAAAACTTAAATTATCGTAACTTCCTTTCTTTGAATGAAGATCAGTGCAAACCTCATGTTAAACAGGAATTATTGAGATGTTTCCTATGTATATTATAATTAGATAGTTATAATTTTTTAGTGAAAAATAGTCGCTTCAGTTAATGAAAACACTGTGTTTTTCAAACATAATGCTCAGTTAGTTAGAAAGATGTGTTAATCCCATAAATCAATTGGTGATTTAACGATTCAATGATTTAACGATTTAACATTCACTGTAACAAAACAGTTAATTGCAAACAAGCAACCTAAGTACAAAAAAGACAGGAGGTTCAAAGCGAAAACATATAATTTTATTTTAAATTTATGATGCAGAAGTGGGACTGCACGGTTGTGCAGTGGTTATTACCATAGCCTCACAATGAGAAGGTAAGAGTTTGAGTCCCGGAGAGAGGGGGCGAGGCTTGAAACACGGGTCTTTCTGTGTGGAGTTAGCATGTTCCCCCTGTGTATGTGTGGGTTTTATCTGACCCTCCAAAAAAAAAAAAAAACATTTAGGCAACAGGCTACTATAAAATTGCCCATAGAAATGTGCGTGTGCGTATGGGTGTAAGTGTGATGCCCCGCTACAGACTGGAAACCTGTTAAGGGTCTACCCTGCCTCTCGTCTGAAAGCAGCCAGGATGGGCTCCAGCATTCCCTGCAACCGCAGTAGGTATAAGCAGTTCAGAAGACAAAACGAAGCAGGAGTACCATGAATGAAATAGGTTTCTTAATAATAATTTACTACCATTTCTAAAGAACTGTAGAGTTTCAACTAAATGGTCTAATTTTCTATTTGATTTTACCTACAATGTCACTGTACCATATTCAGATCATCTCTAAGAAGTAGGTAATAAACCTCTTAATGTACCGGTAATATGTTTAATTGGCTCAGTTAAACTGTTTGAAATGCCAGTTCAAAGAAATCTAACATTTTATATACTTGTCAAGTCATACAGTTTTGTGGAAAATGCAATTTTGGCAAATACAGGCGTATTATCGTTTATATTTGGCCAAAAAAACCAAATCTGACTGTCAATGCGTGTCATATATTGAAATGCCTACAAAATGCCTCGCTTTCGATCCGATTATCATATATTCCGGGCAGCCATTGCTACAGCGCAGTCAGAGCTAGACTGGTTACCTCTCCTTGCGTCACTCTAGCTCATCGTGGATTTGCGGATTGGATTGACTGCGCATGCGCAATTTTTTAATACTTTCAGTGTGGTCGATGAATACAGTTTTTAGGTACAGGTAGGATTTTAGGACAAACACTAGTACCACCAGCTTAACTGCAGATGTACCTGTTTTTACGTCAAATTACTTATAAAAACGATTACTGTACCTAATATTTTTCTCACCTGATTAGATAAACATTGTGGGTACTAGGACCAAGCAGACTCTCAGACACAGAGGGGCCGGGCTCTTGTTTTCCCATGCACCAGCATCCAGTGACATTGGCCCCTGCTCTACATTAAATACCCTGCATTCATAAAAAAAAGAAGAACAAGAAAAAAAAAGAAAAGAAAGGAGAAACCATCTGACGAGAGCTCTGAACACTGGATCCTCGGTTATTGCGCACAGTACGTCTGAGAAATCAGCTGAATCTAAGAGGAGAAAATGGCCAAAGCTGAGAGGCAAAGAAGAAGTTTAAAGAGTGAGGAGTTTTTCTTTGATTCTGAGGCATCTCTCTTGGATCAGCAAGATTATGAGATGTCTAGTTGTCCTTTCAATGACGTCTTCAACTCCAAAGACTCGCAGATGGAGCAGATCAACACTTTTCTGAAAAATGTACAAGTTTTACTGGAGGCTGCAAGATTTCTTGAAAGCGCCGATCGAAAAGACGGAAGTGAGTTTATTTACCCTGGTTTAATTCTTTATGTTTTTAAAATGTAAATTAGTGGAAAACAAGACTTGATTGTCAACAGACCCAGACAACAAAGGACTGAGTTCATTCAACTAAGCACCACTGCTTGCAGAAAGCAAAGCCTTTGACAGAGATCCAAATAATTCAGGCTGATTTATAAAATCTTGAGCGAATATAGAACATTAAAGTGCAAGCTTCTGTTTATTTTTCCATTCTTTTTAACGCATTTTCTGCCTGTTGGCTTCTGCTTTTCACTTCTATAACTGTCAAGCATACAGATTGTATTTTTGTTTCCTCCTGCAGCAGCAATAAAGCATATCTCAGTTTAATGAGAATGTGCATGAGTGTGGAGGTAGTGCGTTCTAATAAATCTGATCACATTGCGGCGCCCTCCTGCACACTTTAGGATGATGTCATTGTTGCCCCGCAGGTTTGATCGAAAAAAATAAATAAAACAAAGATGCAACGCAACAGTAGACATAAACAAATGTCAAATTGCACTGTTATAACAGCATTTTATAAGTTGCATGGCTGTTAAATCTAACACATTAAGGATTTGTTACATAGTAAATAAGTTATGGGATTGAATCTAGGTGGAAAATCTTCTAAAATGAAAGTGAATTCTGGTTTATAGTCAACTCAGTGGCACAGCGTTGAAGAATTGCAACTGGAAAATCGATTGATCCGTCGACTGATCGTGATTTATTGATTTAATAAAAAATGAGCTCTTTCACTTTCGAACATTTTGAACAATATTTATGTGCAGATGATGACCATGAAAACAGATGTTTGCATGGAAAGTTATTCTGTGCAATCTGACAATTGAACGTGGGATTTTCTACCGCGGTCAAGTGAGCCGGGGTTTACTTCGCCGCGGTTCACGCTGGAACCGTTGTGCGCCCTTTTTTCACTTATTACGGTAGCCAACTTTATTCTCAATAAATACATAATGGACCATAGTTTTTTTTTAAAAAACAGACCAACGCGTATTCTATCATCCTAAAATAAGTCACGTGACAAAAAATAAGGCTTGGATTCTTTGTACTTTTGGAATAATTCATCTCTGAAAATGACTACTGTAACGTAGCTTTCATAGTCCGTAGTTTCCGAAGCCAACTTTCAAGCTCAATAAAAAAAATTTGGCCCATAATAGATAAACCAGACAAACGCATTTATATTCTCTAACACTTATACTATCATCATACAAAAAAATCAGGCTTGCATCCTTTGTACTTTTGGAATAATTCATCTCTGAAAATTACTACTGTAACGTAGCTTTCATAGTCCGTAGCTTCCGAAGCCAACTTTCAAGCTCAATAAAAAAAATTTGGCCCATAATAGATAAACCAGACAAACGCATTTATATTCTCTAACACTTATACTATCATCATACAAAAAAATCAGGCTTGCATCCTTTGTACTTTTGGAATAATTCATCTCTCAAAATGACTACTATAACATAGCTTCCATAGTCCATAAACAGTAACATAGCATCCAAAGTCCGTAGCTTCCGAAGCCAACTTTCAAGCTCAATAAAAAAAATTTGGCCCATAATAGATAAGCTAGACAAACGCATTTATATTCTCTAACACTTATACTATCATCATACAAAAAAATCAGGCTTGCATCCTTTGTACTTTTGGAATAATTCATCTCTGAAAATTACTACTGTAACGTAGCTTTCATAGTCCGTAGCTTCCGAAGCCAACTTTCAAGCTCAATAAAAAAAATTTGGCCCATAATAGATAAACCAGACAAACGCATTTATATTCTCTAACACTTATACTATCATCATACAAAAAAATCAGGCTTGCATCCTTTGTACTTTTGGAATAATCCATCTCTCAAAATGACTACTATAGCATTGCTTCCATACTCCATAAACACTAACATAGCATCCAAAGTTCATAGCTTCCATAGCCAACTTTCAAGCTCAATAAAAAAAATTTGGCCCATAATAGATAAACCAGAATAACGCATTTATATTCTCTAACACTTATACTACCATCATACAAAAAAATCAGGCTTGCATCCTTTGTACTTTTGGAATAATCCATCTCTGAAAATGACTACTATAACATCGCTTCCATAGTCCATAGACCGTAACATAGCATCCAAAGTTCATAGCTTCCATAGCCAACTTTCAAGCTCAATAAAAAAAAATTGGCCCATAATAGATAAACCAGACAAACGCATTTATATTCTCTAACACTTATACTATCATCATACAAAAAAATCAGGCTTGCATCCTTTGTACTTTTGGAATAATCCATCTCTCAAAATGACTACTATAGCATTGCTTCCATAGTCCATAAACACTAACATAGCATCCAAAGTTCATAGCTTCCATAGCCAACTTTCAAGCTCAATAAAAAAAAATTGGCCCATAATAGATAAACCAGACAAACGCATTTATATTCTTTAACACTTACACTATCATCATACATAAAATCAGGCTTGCTCTCTTTGCAGGTTTGGAATAATTCATCTCTGAAAATGACTTTTGTAACGTAGCTTCTATAGGCAACTTTCAGGCTGACTTTCACGCTCAATAAAAAAAAAGTTCCATTTATTTTTATTTTAATCATCAGGCCAAAGTTTCAAACACAAATGCACACAGTCAGAAACAGATCACAGGTAGAACATGTAGATTAATAATTTATTCTTCTCTCTGCATCAGGGTGATCCCACAGGGGCAGTAGCATGTCTGAAAAAAAGAAGAGGAAACAAATGAGCAATCAAGGCAGCCATTTGTGTCAACATTTATTTATTTCGGTCACAGTGCAACCTCACATCACAACCTTAACATCAGTCATGAAATGAGTATTATGTCACATTTTGGGAAAGAAAATTATTTTTTGTCTTCCTCAGACATTGATGAAATACCGTATTTTCAGCACGATAAGGTGCACTGCATTATAAGGCGCACCTTCAATAAATGACAGTTTTAAAAACCTTTTTCCATAAACAAGGCGCACCGCATTATAAGGCGCTACAGTAAAGGCTGTTCAACTTTGTCCTCCAACTGTGGCCATCTCGCTGTGTTCTCGCGGAAACTCTGTTTAGTCTTGTTCGCTTGGCGCAGCGCATCCTCTTGCTTCCTTCACTTCCTCACAGAGGTAAGATCCTAAGCGTAAAATGTCAATTTTTATTCCGGGTCGCGTCAGGCTTATCTGTCGCTGACTTTTTTTTTTTTTAAATAAATATATGTTTATAAAATGTAAACTAAAACGATGTGTGGGTACTAAACTAAGGAATACTTGTTATAAAATGAATCATTTCTATAAAACAGAGCAGTAATGTTTAACTACTAAACAGGATCCGCAGAGCCAGCTCATCCTCTGCGCACGTGAACACCTCTTAATTTGGTAATCCTAGCCTGCGCACGTCTTTATTTTATTTCTTTTGAACTGGTATCCCCGATATGAAGGAGTAAAAAGTTAATGATAAACTACAGGTAGGAGAACTGAAAAGACAAACACACACCGGTAAGAGTGAGGTGTGGAAAAGCGCAAAATAGACTGGCACCTTGACGCTGAGCGGGCATTTAAACTGCTGGACTGGCAAAAGTGATGATCGCTATTTTATCATTTGTTTCAAAGACCGTCCCTCCTCTTTGCGCTAAGCAGGCCATCACAGACAAGTGCGTTAGGGGTCATATAGTGTGATTTAGTTTTTTTTATCATTTAAAAAGCGTGTTCCTGAAAATGTTCCGTTCCGTCATCTTCCGCTTGTTCCGAGGTCAGGTCGCGGGGGCAACAGTCTCAAACAGGTAGCCCAGGCCTCTCTCTCCCCGGCTGCATCCTCCAGCTCACCCGTGAGACATAGTCTCTCCAGCGGGTCCGGGGTCTGCCCCTTGGTCTCCTCCCGGTGGGACGTGCCCAAAACACCCTGCCTGCGAGGCGCTCGGGGGGGCAGCCTGACAGATGCCCAAACCACCCCATCTGGCTCCTCTCGACCTGGAGGAGGAGCGGCTCGACACCGAGCTCCTCCCGGATGGCAGAGCTTCTCACCTGATCTCTGAGTGAGAGCCCAGCCACCCTGCGGAGGAAGCTCATTTCGGCCGCTTGTACCCGCGATCTCATTCTTTCGGTCACCACCCACAGCTGGTGACCATAGGTAAGGGTAGGAACGTAGATCGACTTGTAAATCGAGAGCTTTGCTTTTCGGCTCAGCTCTCTCTTTACCACGACGGACCGATGCAGCGTCCTACTTAGTGCTGATGCCGCACCAATCCGCCTGTCGATCTCCCGCTCCATCCTTCCCCCACTCGTGAACAAGACCAGAGATACTTAAACTCCTCTACTTGGGGCAGGACCCTGTCCCTGACCCGCAGGGGGCATTCCACCCTTTTCCGGGCGAGGACCATGGTCTCGGATTTGGAGGCGCTAATTCCCATCCCGGCCGCTTCACACTCAGCAGCAAATCGATCCAGCGAGAGCTGGAGATTACGGTCCGATGAAGCCAACAGGACCACATCATCTGCAAAAAGCAGAGATCCGATCCTGAGGTCATCAAACTGGATCCCTCCAACACCTCGGCTGCGCCTAGATATTCTGTCCATAAAGGTGATGAACAGAATCGGTGACAAAGGGCAGCCTTGGCGGAGTCCAACTCTGGAAATGGAATCGACATACTGCCGGCTATACGAACCAAGCTCTGGCTCCGGTCGTACAAAGATCGGACAGCCCGTACTAAGGGCTCCGAGACTCCGTACTCCTGGAGTACCCCCACAGGAGTCCCCTAGGGACACGATCGAATGCCTTCTCCAGATCCACAACACACATGTAGACTGGTTGGGCAAACTCCCATGACCCCTCCAGGATCCTGAAGAGGGTATATAGCTGGTCCGTAGTTCCATGTCCGGGACGGAAACCACACTGCTCCTCTTCAATCCGAGACTCGACAATCCGACGGACCCTCCTCTCCAGTACTCCCGAATAGACCTTCCCAGGGAGGCTGAGGAGTGGGATCCCTTGGTAGTTGGAGCACACCCTCCGATACCCTTTCTTATAAGGAGCGACCCCCACCCCAGTCTGCCAATCCAGAGGCACTGTTCCCGATGTCCATGCAATGGTGCATGGTGCAAAGGCGTGTCAGCCAGGACAGCCTAACACCATCCAGAGCCTTTAGGAGCTCCGGGCGAATCTCATCCACCCCCAGAGCCCAGCCGCCGCGGAGCTTTTTGACTACCTCGGCGACCTCGACAGCAGAGATAGGAAGACCCATCCCGGATTGCTGCCACCCAATTTTCTGTAGGAATTTAGAACACATGTCTACAGCATTGAAGCCATTTTTAATTATTCACCTTTTTCTGATAAGAAAAATAAGCTGTTTTGATCTTTCCTTTGTTGTATTGTGAGCCGGGAATCCCCAAATGTTTGCACACCTCGGCCCAGAATGTATCATTTGTTTCGCCACCTTCAAAGTTTTCAGAACTTTGTAGGTCTTTAATTGCTTTCAATATGTCAAGTATTGATAGGGAAACTTTTGTTGTCTGCAGCAGCAAAACTATTAGCAGGAACTCATAGAAGAGATCATATTACTCCCGTGCTAGCGTCTCTCCATTGGCTTCCTATTGAGTTTAGGATCAAGTTTAAAATCATCTTACTAACCTACAAGGCCCTAAACGGCATGGCTCCATCCTACATTAGTGAACTTATAGTACCTTATCAACCAAGCAGAACACTCCACTCACAAAATGCAGAGCTGTTGGTGGTTCCCAGAATTTCAAAAATTACAGTTGGAGGTAGAGCGTTTAGCTACCAAGCTCCAGTTTTATGGAATAAGCTCCCAGCTCAAGTGAGAGAGGCAGACAGTGTTCCTACATTTAAAGGGAGGCTTAAAGCATTCCTGTTTGAACAAGCTTATCAACAGGCCAGATAGAAACAGATTCAATTAGTTGATATAATTACTAGTTGGCTGCTAGATAGTAAAAGCTGGGGAAAGTATGGTACATTGGGGTTCTGTCCTCTAATTCTATCTTCTATTCTCTGCCAGACTGCCTTGGCTCTGTCCTCGTACCCCCTACTCTAACCCTCTACCCTAAACCCCTGGCTTTCTATCTCATTCATTGTTCTCAATTGTCTGTTTATTTAGAATTTCACTGCTAGTTGGTACAATACAATTCACATGTTGTCCACTTCTCTCCCTCCTCTCCGGGAGAGAGCCCCATCCAGGACTCTGCGTTCCTGTCCTGGGCATGGCCACACCGAGGAGACCTCCGCGCTTCTTCATCCCCGCTCCATCAGGATGAAATCTATCTACTCATCCCCGTACTGGACATCTCCGGGCTGAGGAGTCCCCCGTGTTTCCATCAGGATGAAGAACATCTACTCATTCCCGTCCTGGACATCTCCGGGCTGAGGAGTCTCCCGTGTTTCCATCAGGATGAAGAACATCTATTGACTTCTTTAGATATTTAGCTGTAGATTAGAATAAGCTAATATTTAATCATTAATCTTTGACACATTGTTTGCTCGTCCCGGGGGAGAGATCTCTCTTTCACGTGGATCCACATGAGGTTTCTCATTTTTTCCCCACTGATGGTTTTTTTTAGGAGTTTTTCCTCACCGAGAAGGAGAGTCTAAGTGCATAAATGTGCTAGTCTTGTTTAGGTAGCATTTGTTAGTTATTTTTCTTGCTGTGTATTTGTGTTAATACATTCCTCTTTTTCTTGTGAAGCCCATTGAGACGGAAATTCTGTGATTTTGGGCTATACATATAAAATTGAATTGAATTGTAACAAAAAAAAATCTGTTATTTTAATGTTTTGTTGTGACCACACACGATTCAACAGACTGTGTGTTCACTGAATGTACGACATTTGGCCCACGGACATTTGGGTCACAAAACTGCAACCTACAGGCTTCTGGCCCACCAAGCATTTATCTGCCCTCTATAAAGATATGGGGTTACCCAAAATTCTTTTGATATTTTCTTGTAAATAATTGTGATATTTTCTCTCGATTTCTGTGATATTTATGTGATAATGTATCCTGTTAAATTGAATAAAACAGTTGCATTACACGACATAAGTGCTTTTAGTCAGTTTTATCCCATTGCCCAAATATCAAAGATTGCAGTTTCTTGGCTAAAATGGCCATTCACGGCGTTGTTTCTAGTGTAATAACAAAAAGGGTCGCGCTTATGTCAATGTCTGTTGTTTGGGGATAAAATTTTACTTGGATTTGTGTGCTCACTCCTTTTATTTACTAAATTTACACAAGTGAACATATCTTTGGTGAATCATGTCTGGTCACTACAGATTTCCAATATTGATATTGTTTGCACATTTGAACTTTATGAAAAGGATGGAGAAAACATAAACGTACCTTTACAAAGACTGAGAAAGTATAAACCCTGAAAAGAAAGAAAAGATGATTGAGCACTCAAATACATCAAATGTCTCATAACATCAAGAAAAGATTAAAAAATTTTTTTACATACCCATGTCTTGAGTCCATTGTCCAAAACTTTAGAAAAGACCACAGTAAAATTACATTGGACCTTTTCAGGCTGTCGTCAGGTATGGTAGAGAAATTCCAAACTTGATTGTAACAAAACGCAGTATGACTCTGGAAATCCCGCACGGTGTATTATTTTTCTTTTGTTATGTTTTTCAAGTATTTGTTGCTAAAATGTGAAGGCGTTGATGAAAATTGAGAGACAAGAAATTTGGTGCGATCTTTCTGTTCGACAAACACAAAGTGACCAAAATGGGCTGATTCCATCTGCTACTTTAGCTTCTGGACGATTCCGTATTGTGATGTAAAAAGGGGCATAATTAAGGGCGTTACAAAGATGCAGACACAATTTTCCATTCCTCCAAAACAATGACTGGGCAGAAAGTTACAGCCCAGTCATTGTTTTGATTGAGAAAGTTGGCTTTGGAAGCTATGTTACAGTCTATGGACTATGGAAGCTATGTTACAGTAGTCATTTTCAGAGATGAATTATTCCAAAAGTACAAAGGATGCAAGCCTGATTTTTTGTATAATGATAGTATAAGTGTTAGAGAATCTAAATGCGTTACTCTGGTTTATTTATTATGGGCCAATTTTTTTTTTATTGAGCTTGAAAGTTGGCTATGGAAGCTATGAACTTTGGATGCTATGTTAGTCCATGGACTATGGAAGCTATGTTATAGTAGTCATTTTGAGAGATGAATTATTCCAAAAGTACAAAGGATGCAAGCCTTATTTTTTTGTATGATGATAGTATAAGTGTTAGAGAATATAAATGCGTTATTCTGGTTTATTTATTATGGGCCAATTTTTTTTTATTGAGCTTGAAAGTTGGCTATGGAAGCTATGAACTTTGGATGCTATGTTAGTCCATGGACTATGGAAGCTATGTTATAGTAGTCATTTTGAGAGATGAATTATTCCAAAAGTACAAAGGATGCAAGCCTGATTTTTTTGTATGATGATAGTATAAGTGTTAGAGAATATAAATGCGTTTGTCTGGTTTATTTATTATGGGCCAATTTTTTTTTATTGAGCTTGAAAGTTGGCTTCGGAAGCTACAGACTATGAAAGCTACGTTACAGTAGTCATTTTCAGAGATGAATTATTCCAAAAGTACAAAGGATGCAAGCCTGATTTTTTTGTATGATGATAGTATAAGTGTTAGAGAATATAAATGCGTTATTCTGGTTTATTTATTATGGGCCAATTTTTTTTTATTGAGCTTGAAAGTTGGCTATGGAAGCTATGAACTTTGGATGCTATGTTAGTCCATGGACTATGGAAGCTATGTTATAGTAGTCATTTTGAGAGATGAATTATTCCAAAAGTACAAAGGATGCAAGCCTGATTTTTTTGTATGATGATAGTATAAGTGTTAGAGAATATAAATGCGTTTGTCTGGTTTATTTATTATGGGCCAATTTTTTTTTATTGAGCTTGAAAGTTGGCTTCGGAAGCTACAGACTATGAAAGCTACGTTACAGTAGTCATTTTCAGAGATGAATTATTCCAAAAGTACAAAGGATGCAAGCCTGATTTTTTTGTATGATGATAGTATAAGTGTTAGAGAATATAAATGCGTTTGTCTGGTTTATTTATTATGGGCCAATTTTTTTTTATTGAGCTTGAAAGTTGGCTTCGGAAGCTACAGACTATGAAAGCTACGTTACAGTAGTAATTTTCAGAGATGAATTATTCCAAAAGTACAAAGGATGCAAGCCTGATTTTTTTGTATGATGATAGTATAAGTGTTAGAGAATATAAATGCGTTTGTCTGGTTTATCTATTATGGGCCAAATTTTTTTTATTGAGCTTGAAAGTTGGCTTCGGAAGCTACGGACTTTGGATGCTATGTTACTGTTTATTGAGTATGGAAGCAATGCTATAGTAGTCATTTTGAGAGATGGATTATTCCAAAAGTACAAAGGATGCAAGCCTGATTTTTTTGTATGATGATAGTATAAGTGTTAGAGAATATAAATGCGTTTGTCTGGTTTATCTATTATGGGCCAATTTTTTTTTATTGAGCTTGAAAGTTGGCTTCGGAAGCTACAGACTATGGAAGCAATGCTATAGTAGTAATTTTCAGAGATGAATTATTCCAAAAGTACAAAGGATGCAAGCCTGATTTTTTTGTATGATGATAGTATAAGTGTTAGAGAATATAAATGCGTTTGTCTGGCTTATCTATTATGGGCCAAATTTTTTTTATTGAGCTTGAAAGTTGGCTTCGGAAGCTACGGACTTTGGATGCTATGTTACTGTTTATGGAGTATGGAAGCAATGCTATAGTAGTCATTTTGAGAGATGAATTATTCCAAAAGTACAAAGGATGCAAGCCTGATTTTTTTGTATGATGATAGTATAAGTGTTAGAGAATATAAATGCGTTTGTCTGGTTTATCTATTATGGGCCAAATTTTTTTTATTGAGCTTGAAAGTTGGCTTCGGAAGCTACGGACTTTGGATGCTATGTTACTGTTTATGGAGTATGGAAGCAATGCTATAGTAGTCATTTTGAGAGATGGATTATTCCAAAAGTACAAAGGATGCAAGCCTGATTTTTTTGTATGATGATAGTATAAGTGTTAGAGAATATAAATGCGTTTGTCTGGCTTATCTATTATGGGCCAAATTTTTTTTATTGAGCTTGAAAGTTGGCTTCGGAAGCTACGGACTTTGGATGCTATGTTACTGTTTATGGAGTATGGAAGCAATGCTATAGTAGTCATTTTGAGAGATGAATTATTCCAAAAGTACAAAGGATGCAAGCCTGATTTTTTTGTATGATGATAGTATAAGTGTTAGAGAATATAAATGCGTTACTCTGGTTTATTTATTATGGGCCAATTTTTTTTTATTGAGCTTGAAAGTTGGCTTCGGAAACTACGGACTATGAAAGCTACGTTACAGTAGTCATTTTCAGAGATGAATTATTCCAAAAGTACAAAGAATCCAAGCCTTATTTTTTGTCACGTGACTTATTTTAGGATGATAGAATACGCGTTGGTCTGTTTTTTTTAAAAAAACTATGGTCTATTATGTATTTATTGAGAATAAAGTTGGCTACCGTAATAAGTGAAAAAAGGGCGCACAACGGTTCCAGCGTGAACCGCGGCGAAGTAAACCCCGGCTCACTTGACCGCGGTGATTTTCTCAGCTCTCTTCTCGATTGTTTGCTTCCTGCTATTTGGAGGCGTGACGCTTTGCTTTGCACATGGCGCAAACTCCGTGTGCGGTTGGTTAAGGTTGAGCCCCGCCCTCCATGCTTGTCAAACCCCTGCGCAAATCAGCTATCTGGTCGCTATCTACGTCATGTGTTGCTGGGCCTGGCTTCACGTGGCAAAAAACTCCCACTGTCCTTGTAGATTGTGGGAGTTGTAGTTTTTATACTGCAATAGGAAACAGGGAACATGGTGATCTTCACGTGTTCCAGTTTAATCACAACATTTAAAATCGCATTTAAATCAATTCCTAAAAGAAAACATTTGCTTTGAATATTTAATGTCATCATAAAAATCTAAAAAGCGTAGAGGAGCTCTCAAACTATACAGTCCAGATCAATGTAAAAACTATGTAGATATGCAGTTGTGAAGCTCCAGGATTGATTAATCTTTTTATAATTAAATGGTTCGGTATTGCCGTGCTACGTAGTCATTGAATAGTGTTGATTTTGTTCTACAAAGCTATTATTTTATCTTTATTTGACAATCGAGTTGTAAAACTCAGTTTCCCAGAATGCAGTGCGGTTTAAACAGCCTTTAGAGCCTCCAGCTGAGCAGTGAGGTAAACAAACAGCACAGCAGAGGAGAAAAAAAGGAGCAGCAGGAACATTGATGGCTGTCTTACTTTAAAACAATTTTATATTCTTTATATTTGGCCTTTTCTACTCATTTTAAACTCTATTTTCTATCAAATTTAATACTTTGATACAGCCATTTGAACGTTTTTAACAACAAAATTTGCAGACATTGGCAATAGCTTTGCTAGCTTCGAGAACCAGGCTTTCATTATTTTATTTCCGCCTGATCCTTGCATTTTAAAGGCGCTTATCAGGAGAAAAAAAAAAAACTCGCCGTGAACCGATGTGTTGTCTTCCTTGAAATCAAAGTTAACAGGTCGTGTATGCTCTTTGTAAAGCTAACATTAAACGCTGAACAGTAACATTCATGGCTGATTCAAGCGAAATGACGGCTGTTCAGCTAATAAACATCCGACTGTTACTGGAGGCAGCGGAGTATCTAGAAAGAAGAGAAAGAGGTGATTATTCTTTTTAAATGTTGATTTTTTTTTTTTATTAAAATCGTTATGTTTAATGACTGTTCTAACATCACATATGTGAGATCGAGTTCTATAAGAATAAAAAATACAAACGATTTCAATGTGTTCCACTGTGAAACGTTGCCATGGATTTTGTCTAACCCTCATTTTTCTCTCAACAGAGTGTGAACACGGGTATGCCTCAACCTTTCCATCAAGTCAGAGCACAAACTACCAGAGGCAAAGAAAATTCCGAAATAAGAAGTTTAATAATAACCACAACAGGTAAGACATTTAGATTCTTTTTATTTGTACCACCATAATAGCACATTTTTAAATCCTGATTGTAAAACAGACAGGCTGGTGGATCACAATCCTTTAAACACCAACTTGTTACTCTCAGAGTGTTTGGTGATGGTGAATAGAAGTGCTGCATTCATTTCACAATCAGAAGTACTTTATTGATCCCGCACGTAAAAAGATTGTGTGTTACAGCAGCACAGTAATCATTAAAAAAAGAAATAGTGAGTAAATATACGAAAAAGGAATAAAGAAAATAAAAAGCATCGAACGGGGTGCTCTGCCATCTGGTAGGAGCTCAGAGTAGAGCCATTGCTGCTCCAGGTTAAGAGAAGCCAGATGGGGTGGTTCGGGCACTTGGTTAGAATGGCTCCCGAACGCCTCACTGGTGAGTTGTTTTCGGCACGTCCTACCAGGAGGAGACCCAGGGGCAGATCTTGGACAGACTGTGGAGACTGTCTCACAGTTGGCCGGGAAACACCCCAGGATCCTCCCAGGTGAGCTGGAGAATGCAGCTGGGGTGAGAGAAGCCTAGGCTTGCCATCTGAGGCTATTGCCCCCGTGATAATGCCCTAGATAAGAGGAAGACAACAGAACGGAACAAAATAATGCAAAAGTAAGGATTACAACAAGTGGTATAATTTAAAAACTATTAACAGACAGTATAGACAGAATGTGTATAAAGGTGATAAAAAGTGACAGTAGGTGATTAAATGCATGATCAAAAGTTATCTGTTTCTCCAGGAGTTATTGTAAAGTGTTACTGTATAGTGTTGAGAATGAAAGATTTCCGGAACTGGGCGGTTTTTGAGCAGAGCCATTTGAGCCTTTTGGAGAAGGAGCTCCGCTGTTTGTCCAGAACAGAGTTGAGCGGTTGATCAGAGTTATCCATGATGAATAAAAGTTTGCTCAGTGACCTCCTCTCCACCACTCCTTCAGCGGTTTACTGTTAAACAAAACTATTTCCTGCTGTTATGTATGTAGATACTGTAATCATTTTTGGCCATGCAGATTTAATTAGATCCTTTAAAGATATTGCTCAAGTATCAATGTACACATCTGATACAGACTGAATTGTTTTATAGAGAAGTGGTAGGATTTGAATAACAGTGTAATCTGCAATGGCCACCAAGTTTAGGGATTTTGGTAGAACAAAAACACATTTGTCATTAATGTTTCTTTTTTTAACCCTCTTTTCTTGATTAATTTATCTTTTTGTCATGAAGGAAACATAACTACGCATGGATGGAGTTTGTTGGTAATCACAGGTGGATCTTCTTGCTTATTATTTCTCCTCCCATGTTGGAATTCAGAAAGCAATTCTTATCTATCAGAAGAAATTGTATTTTTTGACTGAAGTAGAGAGAATTTCCCAAGTTAAGACTCGACATTATTGTGTTTTCGTTTGACTGCTTGGCTGCTTACAATCTGTTAATGTAATGGTCAAACATCAAACACTAGTTCCTCTCTTGCAGTCTGAGAGCCTGTTAATATTAATGCAAGAGTGGGACCACAAAACAGGAACTATGCATTACTCATAACAAGCAGTAGAATGTTGCCTTGTTCTGCATGGCAACAGCCAGAATCAGATAAACTCTACGTTTGCAGCATTGTTTATAATGCTCTATATGTTTTTTTTTCTGCAAGGAAGTATATCTAAGCATACCTGGTGATTTTATGTTTTTGATAAATTCACTCATCAACCTGATGAGCATCTTGATTCTTAATTCCAAATCGGATGGGAGATGACTTTTAGAGCTGAGCCAAAATAGTTATTACAGGAAGCACCATTTACAAAATGTTTTAAAAGATAGTAACACTGAATAACACAAAAGATTGTGTGAAAAGTATTAGGTGTCAGAACTCTCTGAAGACATGTTCACAACTCACCCTGTTATTTAACACATTTAGTATCCAGCACCATTTTAGATCTGCATATTGTGTTGTGACTCATTTTATTCCCACTTGAATTGCACACCTCTCAGAACAACAAAAACAGCATTATTTGGATATTGCTGCTGATGTGAGGTCGCTTATGGTGTAGCATTTCTGTGTCATCTGGGATTATCTTTAATTCATCGTTCCTATACACGTTTGCCTCATCAATAGAGGACGGACATTTTTCTTTTTTGTGATAATGTCAGCTGCCAGGTTATGATGTCAAATTCTTCTTTCAAAAACGTTATAGCATAATTTTTCACAACAGAGTCATGTTTCACCCAGTTTGTCCAGAGCAGTTGTGGCTATACACGTAGCTTGGCACGTGTATAGCCAATCTGAACACTTTTAAACTTTTAAAACCCCTCAAGTTATCATTCAGAACTCTAAAGATTTAATAAGATAATGATTTAATGCATCAATCTTAGCAGAAATATTAACAGTACACATCGATTGTGTGCACATATTTATCTTTCACTTGCTTGCCTCTTCTCAGTAGCACATTGTGGCTTAAAGCAAAGGGCTTATCTGACTCTGTCCTCTCCTGTCTACTGTTTATAGCAGGGATGTTTTATCTAGTTGACCCACTGTGTGTACGCGCATACATGTGCACACTCACGTACGCTTGCATGACAGCAGGAGAAGTCTCGATGCTGTTATGTGGGGCCTTGAGCCAGTTTATAATCTGTATTGGATTGTTGTCACACTCCAAACTTGCAGATATTTGATTTACAGGGTAGAGAAAGGACTTGTGATGGTCAAAGCTGACAGGAGAAAAAAACAAACTAGAATGGCTTTCCTTTAATGTTTTTACTTAATTTTTTATTTGGATCAGCAATGTGTTCTTATTGTCTAATGTTTTTAAGGAAGCTGCAAAAAGAAGGCATTAGCTATAAGATGTTAGACGTAGGTTTCATGCACAATCTTAAAGTTTTCTATTTTGAAATACAAAGTTGAAGAGAAGTTGCTGCAACTACATCTAGTACAGTAGAACATCTAGTGAGCCTTTTGATATCATTTTGTTGACCTTTATCTTGTTGTATTAATGCTCATAAGGTTGATTAGCTGTCTTTGTCTGAAAGTGCAACACAATCATTTTTACTGGACTGAAAGCCACAACATTTCTCCTCAGATTGAACTCTGCCGTTTAAAATCTGGTGCAGCTGAAAATATCAAGTGCAGCTTGAAAATATATTTTTTTAAATGATGCACATGTTTATATTTGACTCTGTTTGTGAAAAGACCAAAATGCAGATAAAAGCCTAAAAAGACCAATTACTGCGGGTATATGTTTGCAGATCCGTTCTCAAACTCTATTAACAATGAGATGCATCTGATTTTTTCTCAAATATTTATTTATTTATTTTTATCTATGTAAAAACTAGAGTTGTCATCTTTTAAAAAGTACTCTATAAGTACTGAAAACAGTTCTGCACCCAGATGTCGTTCTGACCTTGAATTAAAGGGGCAAATGTCAAGTGGAGATCAAGTGGAGCCTATAACAATCTCAAGAAAACACTCTCATTTTATATAAATAAAAAATGCTAGATGACTCCTGTAACGGAGTCGACATCAGACGTCGACAGTCAAACTATGCAAGTATTTCTTATCTGTTAGTAGATGCAACGTCCGGATTAACAAACACGTTCATTCTTTCATTAGAAAAAAATAATCCAGGGTCAAACAACCTCATTTAATTTAAGACTTTGACATTTTTCTCCTCCCAATAAGGAGAAAATATTTGAACTGTCCATGAACTCTTTTGCATGGAGGCAAAAGTTAAACAGCTGAGACACACTTTTAGGTGGAACAGTTGTGTGATTATTGGCATTTTTCACTCTTGAGTCCAGGTGGTGAAACCCGGCCTGTGATAACAACTATAGAACTGCAGAAGATGTGAGTTAAAACCAGCCAACAGTGCACATGTGAGCACTTAAGCACGTATAGATTTTCAGGAAAACCAGCTTACAAGTGAGCCATGTGTTATGCCATGACTGTGGCTACTCAGCCTGGTCATGAATGCTTTCAGTACTAAATCATAAATACTACTACAATTAACCCGTCATAATACGCACCCTCAAGAATTTCAATGTATTCATATGTTGATAAATTATATCCTAAGGGTGTGACACATCTTCTATCAATAATTTAAACATGGAAATAATCATTTGCTGCGATGAAGCACCAAGTTGATCAGGCTGAACAATGAGATGAACGAGTGCTCTTCAGAACATATTTTTGATCCACTTTATTACCAGTGCATTTACGTCAACGTGCGAAGTGAGCTTGGTTGTTAAAAGAAGAAAAAAAAAGATGTTGCACATTATTCCACAACACAAAGAGACATTTTATTAGAGCCCTGTGGTTTCTTCTGATGATGCAGAGGACTGTTTGTGTTGAAGAGAACTTCTTGTTCCCATGTTGCCACACAAAGACCCTCTCACACACCAGCTGATTCACTTTACATTATTAACAGAGCACTGAACGCGGGTCGTTTGTGTGTATGTACATGCGTGTACCTGCCCATCAGCATACACTCACGCATGCACTCCTTTTAATACTTTGTGGACATGTGGCTGCAGTACCACACACATCCTTCTCAAGTTCTGTTGTGTATTACTGTGGGGGAGGCTGTGTAATGGCTGAGTGGATCCCTGCCGGCCGCCTTGTTGACATTTGTTGGTTTAACAGGTTTTAATGTGCTGGGACTTAAAATTTGACTTGTATGGGATTAGTTAATGAATCCATAAATCAGTTAGGACATCCTACTTCACCATGTGGTTTTGAAGCAGTGTTTGCGTGTCTTTATACCTATTCTGTGCATTTTACAATAGATGTCCCATGTTATAAGCTTTGCATCCGTTTGTAAATATACATTTTGGTTCGCCTGTCAATTGTCCAAAAGTCTACATTAATTTAGTATTTGACCATCGATTCTCTTTTTTTTTTAGGTCAACACATAATGAGCTGGAAAAGAACAGGTGAGTTTTGCATTTTTACATCTCAAGAACACAGTTTCTACTCATTTGCAAAACATCCTCATATGCAAACAAGTTCATTTTCTTTTTCTGCTTTCTTCCATGTGTTGACAAATGTCTTTTCTTCTCGCCCGTCTTGTTTACTCTCTTGTGTAGACATTGCGTCTGGTTGCATATATGAGTGCCTGTGATACAAATGTCATTATCTAAGTCTGCATGTGAGTGAATGTATACACTGTATTTCACCACCTCAAGACCTGTTCTCATTAGGCTGTCATGTGTTGTCTTTATTGAGTTTTTCTTGTCGTTTGGACTGAAATGTCAGACAAAGGTGCTTCTCTGCTGTTCACCATCATGTTTGCTTGAACTAAACAACCCATCATTCATCTAGTTTTACCATTAAATGCAGCCCCATAGATTTAGAGCCATGTTTTCTACATCTGAGCTTGATGCTTTGGACTTTTGAGTCCATTTGTTAAAAATAAGTTTTGTTTTAATCCCAGTATAATTTAAAAAAAAAAAAGGTTATGACTTGTCTAGCAAACAAACCTAACTTAGTATTTTGAAACATATTTTAGAGGTTTTTATTGACAAAGATAGTGTGTTGTACAATTTTACAGAGTGTTTGAGATGATTTCAATCTGAAATGTAAGAAGTGGAGTGATATCTACAACCACATCATCTGAAGAGGCTTTTTGAAAAAGCCTTAATCAGATTGAAATTCCCACCCACATAGTATGCTAGCTGGTGTGTAGTCCGTCTGACTTGGTAGACATCTTGAAGTATCAAGCGGTAGAAGGATTTTCTTTGGAGCCTTCAGGAAACAGGGCTTTGGGTTTTAAAAAAACCCAACTAAACAAAGTAACTTGAAAAAAGCTTGCCTTCCACTTCATTATCTCAAAACATGTGGGTACGATGAAAGGATGTAGGAGGCTGAATCAATTCAGTGTAATTACATATCACCTCAGCCTGCTTCTCTCACCATGCTCCCCAGCAGCCTCCTCTGCAAGGATGGGAACATTGGAAGGAGATCCAGAGAGTTAAATATAGACGAGAGTTGTTGTGTCATCTTGGTGCTCATATGCATAGCCTGCCAAGGCGAGCCGTTCGGCGAACCGGCCTTAGCAGATTGCGGCACAAATGCAGGTTTGCATTTTTCGACGCACCACCCACATAATTATATGTCAGAAAAAAAAGGTGCCAGCTCATTGGTGGATTCCTACAACAAGTAAAGACTATATTTGAGGTTGGATTCCAAATGTTTTTTGTACAGCCTGTTACTACGTCTGTTTATGGCATATAGCCATCTGTGTCATTTTGAGCTGGCTAGTTGAAACCATTTAGATGGCAGAACGAAGAGGTTAAGATGATTGCATTGACTGAATGAAAGTCAGAACAGAGCTTTTAGTCATTACATTAAAATTATTATAAAATATAGTCATTATGGAGTAAAACAGACCTCTAAAAAGTAATTTAAATAATAAAGTTAAATGGAAATAGACATGAACATACTGAAGAATCCCTCATTAAAAAAAAAATCCATAATCTTACTAAAAGTTTTTACTTGTAACTTCTCCAGCCTGATCCAGTAATTATGATGTTTTGTTGCGATAAAGACTTCTGTTGGCAAAGAAAGGACGGCTTAATGTACATGGTAATCTATCTTTTAAGAAGTGCATTTAAACTCAGAATCATTTATAATCCTCCTATTTTGCTAGCAGCTAATCCAATTTCCAAGTCCTTCTGTGAGCTATACATGTCAGCGAAAGTCGCTCGCCCAAGTGGTTCAGGCTTGGGTAGAGAGACTACAACAACAGAAGTAGTATTCATTTTTTTTCTTTCCCTCTAAACTGAGCAATGCTTATCAGTCCGGTTCATCCCTGATCAGGGAGGTGTTTGGGCTTGCACGACAAGCACAAGTCCCGATAACCTCTGTGGTGTGTGGTGTCATAATGACAGCAAAAAAGTGGGGAGGAGGATGAGTTGCTGAGAGAAGAAAAAGGAAAAAGTATGCATGCTCACACATATTCTAGATGCTTAGCCTCAGCTGTAGGAACAGATAACATGGAGCTACGCTGCTTTGATCTTGCACCGCCTAACAACCTTATTTTACTTCCACATGTCACCACTAAATTACACAGCCTTAGTAGAGTTTAACTGGAAAAGGTTTGCAGGCCTACATCTTCACCACTTTGATCTCATACCCTCCTGCCTCTTGGCCGTTTAGTTTTAAAGATATTTATGATAAACTCCCACGCTTGAGTTGTTGATCTTTGTGTCGCCGTGTGTGAATGTTAAAGGCTAGCATAGCCTAGCTTTTACTGTGTAAACACTTTTAAGGAGAATCAATACAGGCTTTTTGCCTTTCTTGGTCAGTCTTTATGATTTTTCTTTCTAATGAACCCATTTTTAATACCTTTGGAAGTGGCACTAGTATTATCATTTTAATTACAATGACACATTTTCTTGTTTTCTTTGGAGGAGGATTTGGACAAACACAGGAAGTTAAACATATTTTGTTGTTCAGATGTGAAACATTGAAAAGCCTATTCCAGCTTGGCAGAACCCTCCTTCAGTGGTGCATAGGTGCATTAGTAATGCCAGATTAGTTGTTTTGCCATGTAATTATCCATCAAGCTAACAAGAGTTACAACCTACTGTATAGTTTGTTTTCTGAAAGAAAAAAATTGAGTGAAAATTATTCTGGTCATGTCCCACTCCACCCCCCAAAACCAATATGAATACAATTTTTTTTCTCAAGCAGTTTTAATGTAGGAATGACCTGCACTATCACCAAATAAAAAAGACAAACATAGTTGTTTGATGTAGAGCATTTTGTATATTTTCAACCTTTAACACTTTGACCATTAACTATCATGCAAGCCTTTTGCCTTGGACTTTGTTAAGCACTTAAACGTGAATGAGCTAGGATTAGTTTTCCTGGTTGCGCTCCTGCTTCTCGAAGAAAGCAAATCTGCTTCGCCGGTCGTTCTGTTGCCTGCCCAGTGCGAGCAGCCTATTCTCAGGCTGCAGGGCCTAAAACTGGAACCATTTGTTCAAACCAACGTGACAACTTGTAAGCTCTTCTTGGCACATAAAAGCTGCTTAAAAGACTTGATCTTTGGTCTGGTGAGTCCAGCTAGAGCATGTACACGTGCTGGAACATTTCAGCTTCTCTCGCTCTCCAACCCTACACAGTACTTGTTCTTAACGGCCCAGCTCAGCTTTGGCTTAGTTAGCGATGGTCTTAGAGGGCAAGGAAGTAATTGACAGGGTTATGGGATGAGTAGAGGGATCGATCAAACACACCTGACTAATGGAAGCTTTGGCCTGCACGCAAGCCCTATCTGTGCTCTAGATTTACATACGGTGGGTATTTCCACTCTGTAATTACCACAATGAGGCATGAGCCTGTATCAAGGTAGGATATTCACACCTGCCACATCTTTTCAAATTGGGGTTTAGCTGCTTGTTCTTCCAACAAGTGTTGTAGTCTCCCCACTCATCCACTGTGTAGTTATATTGAGAAGATCATTCTGGTCTAAAGATTTATCTCACTCAAGAGTTCACTCACCTGTTAACAACAATTTAGGTAACTATAAAATAAAGCGATAAGTCAATTGCTCCCGATGGGTACCATAAAGTAAATTATAATAAAGAGTCTTTTATTGCTGCATGTTTAAGCAGCAACTTCTTGTTCCGGTTCTTACTTGTCCTTTGAGATTTTAGTATAAACAGTATGTCCACTTTGTCTATTGCCAGCTAGAAATGTACTAATCTGAGAGTGTAAACCATTTCAAACATTTTTAATCCATAAAATCATGCCTATCAATTTTAAGAAGCTAAAAAATAAGTAAGATTAATATTTCAGGATGATGGGAAGAAAGACAGTGAATTCTTTACACAAAAATTAAACTTTGGGATGGATTTCACCTTGTGTTGCAGTATTCTATAAAAATGCACTTTGCTACTGAAAGTGTTACTGTTTATGAAGTAACAATTATTAAATCTGTCTCCTCACTTGTCTGAATCAGCAACTTTCATTTTATTTGCTTCATTTCTGCAACACATGCTCCATCGAAAGCGAGGCAGAAAAATTTTCTGACAAACCAACTTTTGGTAATTTATTGAACGCAGCGCACACCTGTTCCTTTTTTACATATTCGGACTTCCCCACCCGCTTGCACAGTAGAGGACTGTGTAAAAGAAAAGGTCATAGTTGCTGTGTTTCAGGAACCCTTTGCACAAAGATCTAATGTACACAGAGTTAAAGAATGTCCCGCAGATGGGATGTGATGCCGCCACTTAATGGCTCAACCATCATTTACGTCTTGCCCTGCTAACCCTTGTCTCAGATTGCCGTGGCGCCTTCCTGTTGTGTCCCTTATCACGCAAAAGTGGACATGCACAGCCATTTGCAAACACAGTGTGACTATACAACTAATAAAGCTAAATAATTATGGAAAGTTAATCTGTAAATGTAAACTGTTAAACTGGCTAAGAACTGTTGTAGAACTTGTTCCATTGACATTATGTACCGTGTGTGGGTGAGTTGACTTTAAAGCAAATAGAAGAGGCTATATTTGCATATTATTCCAGGAAACCAAATTTTCCGTTTTTTTTGTTTGGTTGGGTTTTTTTTTTTTGTTTTTTTTACCCTTAATTTCTAGAGTTGCTTGTTACAGTATCTGTTACACTAATTTTATTTTTGGGTTTGTAAAAAGAAGATAGTAACGGTGAAAATAAACTGATGTAGGTTGTGCTGTGTGGTCTCAATTAGAGTAAATCTGACTACGGCTTCTATTTTTAGCCGCACAGTTGAGGAAAAGGGGGAAACACCACCACCCTTTGACCAATCAGAGATTATCTTTTCTCCAATGAGATCAGTGAACCAAAGCAGCAGGGTGAGACAACTCCGCCCCTTTTTTACTCAACAGCCACCGCACGCACTTTTCCTTCATCTAAGCATCAGCGAATGTGAATTTGATATTTAGATTATGCCCAAAGTATAGCCCTGGTGGATTTGTTTGCCACATACAGCGAACTGACTTGTGATGTTATCCAAGATCTTATTCATAGCAGAATGAGTAAAGCGAGCGTTCACCTGTTCAAATGCATCCATATTTCCACAACAAAGATTATTGTAGAATATTTGGATTACACTGTAGCTCCCACTATGTGAACATATTAAACACAACTCTGTAAGGTCACTTGCTGGCAAGGCGACCCCCAAACTTGCACATAAACAAACACACTCCCACACTATCGGGCAGCCTGCCTACCAAGCCAACATCTGGCTGAATCTCCATGGCTTTAAATGAGGCACACTTTTGGAGTCCGGCCACATTGAAGTTTTAATCCAAAGCTTCTGCCCTCATCCATCCACTTCACAGAAGGTTAGTGGGGGAAATGAAAGCCAGAATGGACTCCGTGTTGTGTAAATTTGAATTCAGGAAGAAAGCAGATGTTGTCGTTTTGTGCAGTTAAAGATGATCCAACTGAAGTTGGACAAATAGAGGAAATGTATACTCATAATCCAGACATTTCTAGCCATATGAATGAAAAAAAATGTGATTTGCATTTTTCTCAACATGAGATAACTGTTCACCTTAATGACCTTCCACTCACCATACTATCTATTTTTGTCCGACTCACTCAGACCCCCTTCAGCCTGTCTCCTGCCTTCCTTTTGTTTACTCTGTAACTTTGTCTTGCCTTCTACACTGAGCTCTTTCTTCCAACCTTTGTCGGTGGAGCAGATTTAAGGCAGTGTATATGTGTGAACTAATTTGTCTATTAGAGATGGTTTCAGCTCCGGTCTCTTTCAGCCCATGTGCACCGATAGCACAACTCAACCTCTTTTAAACTTCAGTAAACTTTGTTGTATGAACATGCTCATGTGAGTGGTGGCATCTGGCTGCAAGGATTCTTTCAGTGCTTTTTCTTTCTGTCATTTTACTCAATGTGTTTAATACATTTTTCATCTTAGCCCACTGTCATTTCCACTCACTCCCCCCACACTCTGTTTTTCTTGCTGCCTTGTGTTAGGAACACGGCCTCAGCTGCTTTCACATGACTGCAGCATTGTTCTACATAGTAATTAACTGTGTTGCACTTTATTTACTACTCTCGGCCTTCGGAGTTGGTTTGAGTTTGTGCAAATCCACATTGATTTTTTTTCAACTCCACTTGGTCCTTTTATTGCTTTTACTACACAGTCCAAATGGATTTTTACTTTGGGCAAGCTGTCTGCAGGAAAACTCTTTTTCACACTCCAAATTTTTTTGTGGACCTAAGTCGCAGTTGCTTTAATGTTCAAAGTCTGCTTTTTGAGCATGCATTAACAGATTGTTATCTCAAGATTTTCTTTTTAACTCTTTGAGCAGACAACTGTTTCTTCTTCTGCATAGTTCATATGTTGCCTTGTTTTTTTATTTTTATCATGTTTAAGGTTGGAATAAAGATAATAATTTCTGAGTATAAGACACAAGTTGCTACAAAGGGCAACTTGTTAGATGATCTTTGTTTCTATTCATACCATCTAGTCAAAAACATGTTTCAACATAATCACTGAAGCAGCTTGGCAAGCAATTGGCTGCTTTCACCATGAAAATGTTAAGATAACTACCATAATAACAAACCAACAAAAGACACACACTCGTTTCACAAAATTTCTGATACAGCGGCACGTGTTTCTCCTTTTTGGTTAGTTTCTGGGCAGATTACATGGATAGAGCACTCCTCTTCCTCCCCCACTCTATATGGTTCACCCTCTCTCACTCTGATTCTCTCTACATCAGACCCATCTGTCTATGTTTCATAGAGTAGATGAGAAAAGTCGGATCAGAAAACTAAAACACCGGCAAAACTAATCTATCATCGCTGTTGAGCAGAAGCGTCTTCATTTTGCGTACCAAATGAGTTAATCAGTGAAATAAAATAAGAGTAAATTTGAAATATTGTTATTTTAGCAAATATTACTGAGCTTTTTGAATGATGTGGCTATGCAGGTTTTCATAGTCATTCTCCTGATTGGAGAATGAAATGTGACACTTTGTGGTCTGAGTTTTTTAATCAGTTGTGAGATTGAAACAAAGTAAAAGTATCTGATGACTTTCTGATGAAGACATTGCCAACATTTTATACAGGATCCCGCTGCATTTTTTATTTTATTGGCTATTTTGTTGTTTATATCTAAGAAAACTTCTTAAACTACAAGGGTAGGACTGTAGCTTTGTGGTCAACCTGCTGCTTTTTTTTTAACTTTTCCATCACCTAAAATAGTGAATATGAGCCACTTTATGAGAGAGGAAAAAATGTTACTCAGGTGCCAATTCTCATGTACGTAAATGCGACCTTAGTGGAGCCTGGCAGAAGTCATGTAAGAGCGAGTCAGGAGAGGGGGAAGTGTGACTCCTTTAGAGGACAGAATGAGTAAAAAGCATAAAAAATACACAACCCCACAGTCACTGCTTGTTGTTTGGTAAAATACTGGTAAAGGATAAGTGGCAAGCTAATGTACAATCTAATTGGTGCAAAAGTTTAAAAGATGAATCAGTTTTTTTCATAAAACAAATATGAGTATAAAAATCTGTTCTTGTTTTATTCTATTAAGTTACTCGTGAAGATTCAAAAGTGGTTTAAAACCTTCCCGTTGCCCATGTATATTACATCTTACCATCTGCAGAGTAGATCCAACGGCCCAGAACTCGTTCACTATGTATGAACCGGTGGGCGGTGCATTTTCTGCAAAGGTAGCAAGGTTCACAAAGTGTCAAAAAGTATAAATCATTCTTAATACACTAAAAGCAAAAAGAACCCTAACTTGTATCCATATTTTCTAATTGATTAAGTACCTACCGTTCGACCCTGCCTCCCCTTTTTAACACAGTGGGATAATTAGTTATTAATTTGATGTCGAGTTAAGTGGACAGGGCTTAGTCTGCTGTAAATGAGACTTAACGTTACATGAACCTCTAATCACTCCAGTAATCTTTGACTTCGCTGTGAATCTTAATTTGAACCTTCTTCCAGTAAATTGTAACTCTGCTGTAGATGGAAAAAGACAGAAAATCAGACATAGATTTTTTTCCACCCCCCTCTAATAAGGTCCTTCTAATGGTGCCTTCATTTTCTTTCTAATGTCAATTTAGTTGATTTATCACAGAAGCAGGCATTGATGATGTGTAATTAGTATAATAACTGGGTAAAGGCTTACATTTGTAATCTTGACATGAATTAAAAGTAGGTTAGATTGTGTGTGTGAGCATGTTAAAAGGGTTTCAGAGAGTGGGGGGATTTGTCAAAAGAAGCATATTGACTGATATCAGGGCTGGGAATCTGACCCGGTCTTTTAAAAGCATGTCCAGTAATTATGTCAGACATCTTGGATGGCTGAGAAGTGATCCATTATTTATCTATTCACAAATTCTGAATCTAGGGCAGCTCTATATTTTCCCTGCTTTTACAGATCGTGTTGTGGCTGCCACTTTCGTCACACTGTTCAGTGGATAAAATTAAAAAAAAAAAAGATAAAACATGGATTGCTTTAGGATTTTTTTTCAAATGTAATTTTTATTTTGTTCATATATTTTCCAATAATTTGAGGCCTTTGAGAATGGCTTTTATAGTCACATTTTATCAACGAGAAAAGGGGGAATGTTCTGATCTCGTGAACACCAAGAACAAAAAAGCAACAAAATCATTTTGACTTTCTCACTTCATTCATCACCTGAAGAGTTTGCTGGTGTTTAGTTTAGCATAAGAAAATGAACCCAGCATATGTTGTGTTTTTTCCGGCCTCTTCATTTGATATTTACACATTTATTTTATAGATGACTCCACCATCACTGTGATATTACCAAGAGACTATGGCCTCTTCATCTTTTCATTTCTTGTCATTTCAATGACGACAGTATCAGCCTTTTCTGTTTCTTACACATCACATTAGCTCGGCTGGGCGCTGTTATTCCATCATTGTGTATCTCACAGTATTCTGAATGCACACTGCAGCATGTGTGCCTTTCAGTGCTACTCAAAAGGCTCATACACTCCACATTGTGTGCACAGATGATGCAAGAACAATGGGAGGTGAGTTGTGCATAGGATGTGCGTAGGTTCTGTAAGAGTTATGGTGGGCAGCTCTAACATACCAGTGGGTAGAGCTTCAAAGGACAGTTTTTTTTTTTTTTAAATGTCCTGCTTCAATAATGCTAAAAGTAGTTTGGTGTTCTGTTTGCAACAGCTGCAGGAATAGTACAAAAGTAGCAGCATAAATTTGGTAGAATTGAACTTGATTTAATCCAAAAATGACCAATTTCTTTGCTTTTGTGCAAGAATGAGCATATTTAAATTTAAACTGCAAACCATAGAAGGGAAAGATCATTGTGTTTGATTTAAATAAAAACAAAGCACTTTCATTTTAGATATTTTTTTGCGAAGAATTATGATGTCCATGTGATTCACAAGCGGTCTGATCTGGAGAAAAGGGTGAATACAGAGGAAAGGTGCGGTGCAGTGACCCGGGGCTGGCTGGCTGCTTGCTCACATGTCGGAGCCAAAAGGCAGAGCTGCCTGCCTGCGGATCCATCTGGGGCCTATCAGGAACACAAGTCATACGAACACACTCACACAAAATTTAGGCAAATTTTAGAGACACAAAGGTTCTTACATTACAGAGAGCAGAGTGGAAGTGCTTCATTGTCTCAGGAGGAATTAAGCCGTCCAAATTCTAACCTTTTCAGAGTATTATGAATATGATCAGATGAAATACTTCCCAGTTAAATGTTGATAAATCAGCTGATTGCTTCATACCTGAAGATGTTTTTGGCCAATTAAATCCAGAGGAATATATCAAACGTTTTCTTCAAAAATTGATTTATTGTCAGTTTGCAAAATTGTCAATAATATACGAGTTTACGGGAAAATAATTCATGTTCTCTAAAATTTTGTAAATTTGCACAAAAATGTGACAAAAATAACGTGCACGTTTCTCTTTCTTGTGTCTTGAAATAAGTCGATTTAGGTCCATCACTGAAAAATATTTCTTATTAAACACCACAAGCTCCTGTTAAACCCCTCCATAAATATTTTACAAAAATTTTAAAAAATCCACAGGTTGTTTTTTTGTAGTAAATTATCTTTTCGATCTATCATATATTGGTGGATATGTAAGCATTCTTTTTATTTCCCACTGATGTTGTTTTACTTTTGATATTTGATATTCCTGCTCTGCGTGACAGTTTGGAGCAAAGGTCCTGGTAGCAACTAGTCATGTGTTATGTAATCCTTCACAGATGGAGTTTCTCACTCAGGCAACCCACAGCTCATCATGTCATTTATAACAGAGATAGAAGTGCAAAGTACAATGAAATTATCAGCCTCTCATCCAGTATCTGGCTGCATGTGTTGATTGATTTTAAATGTATTTTGTTTGATTATTTTTAAAAAAATAGCTTGTAAATGAACTCATGTTTTTCATTCACTTCATTCTTTGCTCAGAAATTGAACAGCAATGTGATTGTAAAGAAAAAGATTGCATTGTTATTTTGTTTAGATAATAAGTTTTCATGGTTTTAATTTTTGATCATTTTTAGGAGAACAAACATCAAGCTCAAAGGTGTGGCTACACCCTGTGAGCTACATTATTATCCACAAAAACTATTTGTGATCCAGTGATGTTGTGCCCTTAACAAGATGTACTTAACCAATCATTGGTCTTAGTAGATGAGGACACAAAGTTATGAGAGCTCCTGGTAAATCTATAGCTGTTTATGTAACTAGCATCAGCCTTTTTTAAGAACTCCAGAAACTACAGGATTGTTACTGGTTGTGCTGCCATAACCAGCAACAGGGTGAAGGTCAAAAACAGTTACAGTTTTTTTGTATACAGGGATTTATAGTCCCAAGCTGATACTCAGATTTTAAGCCTTACAAACATTCAAGCTGTTTTAGCTAATTGTTTACAAAAAATCCGACTTTTTAGGTATAAAGAATCTGCGGACGGTATTGATGCAAGCTAGATCCTTATGGGGGACCAGATCTCATTGTTTGTATCTATAAAAAGATTTGCATTGTTTTTTTTTTTAATTAAACTAACAAATATCTCAAATATCATTATTCTTTTTAAAACTTGTGTGGGGAATGTGCTTTAGTTTCTTTTTTGAACATCACGCAGATGGGAATGACTATCAGCGACAATTGTGAAATTCTCGACTTTCCAGTGTGATTACAATCAGTTTCCATCTTTTTTTTTTGTTCTGTTTTTCACAGTCACACGGTGCTTGTTTAACACTTCTTTTAGGCTCACTATGACATATTTCTGTAATTATCAAAGTGCCAAACTGTAGAATCAAGTGGGATGCACATTAAAGATTAGATAAAATGCTAGCGCGGTACAGTCACGTACAGTCAGGGTGTCTGTCGCGTACCAGAAAAGATCAGACTGATATTTAAAATTCTCCTGAAATGAGCAGAACGGTGTGTATGGTTTAAATCCGTTAAGTATAAAGTATAGGTGGTCAGGTGACTCCTCAGACATTATTAATTTTTGGCATGACAAAGTATTTCTTCATCATGGCAACTATTTTACAAGTATTTCTCGTCCTCCTTCTGAACATTTTGTCATGTCCTAAGGTCATGGTGGAGTAGGGGTGAATAACAGGAGACCTGGAGTCCCTGTAAGTGGAGGTTATCGGGGGTGTCAGCCAAGATAGGGGTTTAATCTCATTTGAGAGTCTCTGGTGTCTGGACTTGGTTCATTTTATGGCTGATAAGTCAGACAGTGAGGCAGACTGATCCGTGCACTATCACTCCTCCCTACGTTCTTTTATCAGGCTATTTATGAAAAAATGTTTGTGTTACTAAGGATAAGTAGCTGCTAAAGTGTCAACATGTAACAAAAGTAAATCTAAAGATTATAAAATGTCAAGTTGGAATGAGATATTTTTGAAGGTTTATGTAGCAAAGGGGCCTTTCTACAATTAAATGTTCCTTCATTGTTCTACTTGTTGAACACAGTGGTAGGAAATATAATAACTGATAACTACTGAGTCTTGTTGTGTCTGCTGAAGCCCAGGTGTGACCATGAACACCACCTCCCTGCAGGCAGGCGATGAATACGCAGTGATTGAAATCTGTTATGTTCAGATCAAAAGAAACTGATAGACATTTTGCAGAAAAAAGAAAAGGTGGGCTGAATAACTTAGATTTAAATCCATGGAGGTCGGATGTAAGACTTAATTATCCCACAGGTTATCATTGTTGAAGCTTCTGCGTGTGTGTGAATTCCTAAAAACAGACCACATCAGGGCACGGTTTTGTTTATTCTTCAGCCATGCAGAACTTGTTCATGTACAATAACCCCAACAATACCTACGTAATGACTGGAATGGCTCACTCCCATGTTTTTATCAGGGCCATCAACGCATTGCTTGCCCAGCACACACACACACACACACACACACACACACATAAATATCCTCTACTTAGAACTCACACGCATCCAACATTCTTAACGCAGCAGAATATATTGAAGAGCTGAACAGCTTTGTGTGTGCTGTGGTCTAATGGACTCTATTTCTTTTGGCTCTTCAAACATCCCGCGTTAGTCTGGGTCACTCTGCCTACTCTTGGCGTTTTTCCACCCTCCCCTACAGGCCAGCTGTAAGGGCCACCCTGACTAATGGAGCCCTGATTGTGTTAAAGCTACAATTATCTTCCTTCACCTCTCGACTCAGGTCCATTAACAGGACAGATAGTACCTGATGTCTGTCTCCAGTCCCAGAATAAAGTTCTCTGTCAAAATGATGGAGGATACTAGCTGAACAGGAACCAGGAAATGCCATTACATCACTGCAACCACCAGTACATACGTATACTAGATGGGACTTCTTTATTTCTGACAATTTAAAGACACTTTATCACTGATATTTCATGCTGGACACAAGTCTGACATGACCTTCTTTCTTGAAGGTCAGTTAACAGTTAACATCTACGTAAATGAAACAATCTGGCAAAAAGATCCATAAACATAATCATTCTTTTGTTTTTACTATTTCTTTTAGACGAGCTCACCTGAGGTTGTGTTTGGAGCGATTGAAGGCCCTTATACCTCTGGGGCCAGACTGCACTCGCCATACCACCCTGGGCCTACTCACTAAAGCCAAAGCACATATAAAGGTATGTAAAGTAATGTTGAAACACACCACAGATGATGCCAGAATATTTAATCTGTTAATTGAGTTATTGTGCTTCGTCACAATTTTGAAACTTTTTTTAAACCTTTAGCTCCTTTAGTTTAATTTAGTTCCCTGACAGATTAGATTTCACATGTATGGCTCATGTAAAAAAAAGTCTTTATAAACTCAGCTGGGAACGATTCTCTAGCTGGGTATTTAGAAGTTTTTCCTGCTGTGACAAGGAGATTCTAAGAATGAAGATGTCCTGACTCCGTTTAGTTTAGTTTGTACTTGCAGTAGGACAATGTTTCTGTCTGATTAACTGTTTCCTAAATAAGTCAAATTGAATTGAACAACCACTGAACATTTTCTTATCCACTGTAAAACCTGCATGTGACTGCATTAGACGGAGCAGTTTGCATGTGAAAAGCTCAGTTCAGCAGCATTCACGTGACAGAGACAGTGGACACGGTGTGGGGGGAGGGGCATAAAGCCAATATTGTTGCTCTCATACAACCACCACTCTGCTGCTGTCTACCAGAGTCTCTCAGTTGCTTATTGATGGCCTATTGTTTTGGTTTGTGGCTGCGAGTCACACTTGTTAGTGGCAACACCTCTTTCCCTCCTGCGAGCACAGCACTAGTGTATCGGGCACTGATACGGCTGCCGCGTGGACTGTACGGTGGGTGCCGTAGAAACGGCGGCTCCAAGTTCAGAAAACTGCAATGTCAGCAAGTTGTAAAGGAGGGGAAAGGAAAGTTTTTAGGGGTTGAATGCATTAAGAAAAAGTTTATGAGCACTAAGTACTTGATGAAATGTAACTTTCTTATTTCTGCTTTCTTCTAGAAACTTGAAGAGGCGGACAGGAAGAGCCAGTACCAGTTGGAGTCTCTGGAGCGGGAGCAGAGACACCTCCAGCGGCAGCTGGAACTGCTGAGGGGGGGCGGTGACGATGCAGTGAAGAGCAGCCTGGGGGAGGGTGAGAGGATACGCACGGACAGTGTGAGCTCCACCCTCTGCTCCGAACGCTCCGACTCCGATCAAGGTGAGTGAGCTCCCCCACTTGCTGCTGCTCTCAGTTTCATCCACCGGAGGATAAAACTTGGAAGACGTTGCATTTTAGACTCTGGAGAGTTGGCTACTTGTAACCAACCACAGAATGAATCTCATTGCAGTTATTTAATGAATCTCAGATTAACACCATTTCCCCTTTTTGTCCTTTGTTTCTCTCCAGAAGAGATTGAGGTTGATGTGGAAAGCACTGAGTTCTCCCATGGAGACCTGGACAGTGTGAGTACGGCCAGCACCAGCGACCTGGATGATCACAGCAGCTTGCAGAGTATGGCCAGTGATGAGGGCTACTCTTCCTGCAGTGTCAAACTTGCCTTCTCCTCCTAGAACCCCCCCACCCCCACCTCCATCCCATCATGACCACCAAGCACCCCTGCCAAACCCTTCTGCCCTCCCATCTGTTTATCCATTCAGCCATGCTATTACCTGTGATGATGGGCACACCCCCAGCCAACGGATGCTCCCGTTGCACCACCTCACCCCCGGCCCCTGCAGACTCAAGCCTTTTAGTTCCCATCACTCCCCCCATACTCGGCTTGGTGTTGAACCGACTGCTGGAGAACTCCTTCGATGCCCTTCAACTTTGAGCCCCCAACCACCGCTGGTGAACGGGACTCTGTAATGCGAGACTGCCAATTAGTTTGACACTTAATTTAAAGGGAGATCAGACACTTATTTGAATTGTTAAATCCACATTTAAACAACAGTAGTTTACTTCTAAGTAACCTTGAGTAGATTTTAGTTCACTTATTTTTTAAAAATTGACAACCCCCCAATTAACTCAAAATGCACTTAATTTTTTTTATAATATTAAAGTAATTTTGATTTTTTTATTCGGTTATCTTTAGTGGATAAATGATGATTTTGACCTGATTGATCTCACCGAAACCTTTTATTGTTGGGCCTGGATTAATTAGAAGGGTCATCCTATGAACAGGATATATGGATACAGATACATGGAGCCCCAAATCCTTCCAGCCTCTGAATCTGATCCTTGTCTTATTTGTTCATGACTTCTGCTTCACACCGCAGCAGCTCAGACTTTTGAATCGGTGCTATTGTGAAACAAATTAACCACTGGAAGCAGATCGGTCCGATCCACCGTCACTGAGCTTCTAAAGCTAACAAAGATGATCTGCTATGCTCATTTTTCCTCCAGTCATGGAGGAAAAGGGCCACAACGTGGAGGAATAAGAAAAAGTGGATTCTTAGTGCATTTTTAACTATTGAAATTTTTCAACTTTGTGTGTTGTTTTACTTTTATTTTCATTTCTTTCCCCTCGACAAGCAGCTACAATAAGCCATGCCTCACTTGCTACCTTTAAAACCGTCCAAAAAAAAGGCACAAATCACAAAACAATAATAACAACAGCAGCAAAATGGAAAAAAAAAGTCCAAACCGCTACAAACTTTGAAGCTAATTCTCATCCGTAATCCAGCAGTAACAAGCAATAACTCCTGTAGGAATTTTCTCTCCTTAACATTTTCTCTCCCAGCGTCCGTCCAAAATTTTATTTTTTCCTTCCCCTTTATTTTTGTACATACAAATAGTTTAAACAAATAAAACTATAAAGATAAGCTTTATAAAAAGTAGAAGTTGTGGATAGAAGTATTGCCTCTGTTGCTGTTTGACTTGTGTTTCTGGTGCATTTTAAAATCTGTTTTTATTTTTTTTGAATGGTTGTAAATGTACCATTTCTTCACTGGTAGAAACGCTGTCATCCAGCAGGAATCTGCTTGGAGGATGCAAGTGTTTTTTTGGCGCTGTTTTTATTTATTTCACTCACCACTGTCCTTTTTCCTCCCCACCTCTCCCCCTCCTTTTATGACTTGTAAACGGGGGTAAGACGCTGCATGAGGCGATCCACTGGTGGTCAGAAACTGAAAACTGGTTTTATTGATGTCAAAAAGTCTTTATTTTCACTGGCATTAAGAATTGCACTTCAACTCTGGTTTTCTTATGTTTTCTCCTTCTCTGTCACGTCCGACAGAAATTCATTTATTTTCTATGGAGAACATAAAACTTAAAAACAAGTAAAAAGAAGAAAAAAAAAACCTCTTAATTTTTAATTATTTATTTCTCCATTCTTAAAAGAGCACAAGAAATGGAAAAAAAAATCACATATTTTGCTTTTTTGTCTGATTCTACTCCTATTTTTGATGCATATTGCTCATTCCTTATTTTAATAATTGTAGGTTTTTGGAGGGTATTGTGTTTTATTTTCTTCATGGGAGGGTCCGGGGAGGGAGTTTTTTTTTAAAAAAATGTAGCCATTTAGTTTCCATTTTCCAATGTTTTATCAAATGGACACTTGAAATGTAATCGGGCCCCTAAGCTGCTCCTAGTGCTGAGCCTCGCCTGTTTAGAGTCACTAAGCTTGTCCAGAGATACCCCAAAACTACCACACAGGAGGCGATGGGGGGAGCCACTGAAAGCCAAGACTTTACTGGCAAATACTGAGCCAGCTACTACACAATAAAGGGGTCTAAAACTCCACTTTCCTCTTTTTAGGAGGACGTAGTCTCTATTAGACTCGTGTTTTAGTTGACAAAATGTGTCTTACATTTACAAATGCCTCTAAGTGAGGATTATAAAGATTTAAACTGAACAAAGCGTTTGTTTCTCTCTGATGTCGCTGAGGTGTAGAGCTGGATCTGCAAGCTTTTTGCAGAAATCTGTTGAGGTTGTTGGCAACAAACCGGGAGCTCAGCGCTTCTGGTGCTTGGAAAATTTTAAAGACAAAATGCCAAAAAATAATTAAAAAAAACACCTCTAAACACCTCAGTGTCCTCTCTCTCTTTTTCTCTCTTTATCTCTCTCTTTCCGAGGGACAGTTTACATTCATTCTGCCCCATTTAAGTTATTAACCTTCATCTTCTTGTTGCTTTGTTTTCTCCAGACTTTGGTTTTATGAACGTGCACTGCTAAGTAGAGAAGGCAGCAGATGTGTTTTACTTTCTCGTTCAAACATAAATCTGATGCTTGATTTTGAACCTGTGTGACATGTTCTACTGCACGGGAACTTTTTTGAAATCCTCTGAAATGCAAACTTGGTCTGACTGAAACAGGTCTGTCCTTTCTCATATAAGAGTGTACGAAGTGTGTGGATCCGTGTCTTTATTTTCTTACTAAGACTGAGTTTCAGAAAGGTACCTGATTCAGGACTAGCACAGACTTTCCCAGACTGCTTTGAAGGCTTCTGTGGAATGTTTATTAAGAGAAAACAAACCTTTCTCGTTGCAGTTGTGAAGATTAAAAAGATAATTTATGCAGGTTTGGTCCTGGATCAGTTACTACAACGTCTGAAAACTCCTGGCTATGCTGCAGGTTCATAAGCTGGTTATTACAAATCTTAATAAATATATATCATTATATCTATAACTTTTCTGTTTAAAGTTTAGATTTCTGGTCAGGGTTGGGTTTTTTTTCTTTTGCAGTTTAGCCTGAAGCAAAGCAAGGTGCAAACATTGCAGTGTGGCCTGTAAACGCTAATATGAGCAAATGAGTGTATGAGGACGGATCAGCCTAATTCAGTCAACAAGTCCTGCGTGCAGTCGGACCCTTCCTGTTGTTCTGAACTTGTGGCCATCCTTTGTAAATCATGCTCTCCGAATGTGATGATTCTAGCTGTGTAAGTTGAAGATGCAATACTTATAATAAAACACCAAGATTTTCAAACCTGATCAACGAAAGCGTGTTGTTCATATGTTTATCGTCTGAATGTTATTTTTCTCAATATGTCACACATAAAGTTACATCTCAGAGGATTAGCCCAAATATTTCTTCAATTGGAGATTGGTGTCAAACTCAGTTCCTGGAGGACCGGTGTCCCTGCCGGTTTTCCATGTGTTCTTGCATCTACGTACCTGATCCAGGTTAACCATTCATGGCTGTTTATTTCACTGTATGTGCATCAGCTGTATTGAACCAGGAACACATGGAAAGGCTGCAGGGACACCAGCCCTCCAGGAACTGAGTTTGACACCCTTTAGATATTTATTCTCACTGAAGGCCAAAGTGTTTAACAGAAATAACAGAATACTATATTTCCACTAAAACTAAAATATTACAACATAACAGAATGCTTCAAGAAGGAACTACCCTTTAAAAAAAAAAAAAAAACCTTTATGTCTGCATTTGATCAAAAATAGGATTCCTTGTTCCCTTTTTTGGCAACAGCATAAAATTTGGCTTGAATAATTGAGATGCTACCAAACAAAATGTCTTTTTTTTTTTTAAATTTTAATAAAGCTTCTTAAATTTTGAAGCAACAGAGCTGTAAAGCTGTTTGATGAAGAAGTGATGTGGATTCACTTCTACTTTCAACAATTCAGAAACTTGGATTTTAGGTGCTGCAAAAAGTCCTTTTCAATTCAATTCAATTTTATTTGTATAGCCCAAAATCACAGAATTTCCGTCTCAATGGGCTTCACAAGAAAAGAGGAATGTATTAACACAAATACACAGCAAGAAAAATAACTAACAAATGCTAACTAAACAAGACTGGCACATTTATGCCCTTAGACTCTCCTTCTCGGTGAGGAAAAACTCCTAAAAAACCCATCAGTGGGGAAAAAATAAGAAACCTCGTGGGGATCCACACGAAAGAGAGATGCCTCCCCTGGGACGAGCAACCAATGTGTCAAAGATTAATGTTTTAATATTAGCTTATTCTACTCTACAGTTAAATATCTGAAGAAGTCAATAGATGTTCTTCATCCTGATGGAAACACGTGGGGTTCCTCAGCCCGGAGATGTCCAGTACGGGGATGAGTAGATGTTCTTCATCCTAATGGTCACACAGAGGACTCCTCAGCCCAGCGATGCCCTTTTCTTAAGAAACTTATTCTGAGCAGCTTTTTAATTTAGATCACATCCAATCTGGCAATCTTTTTATTCACCAAACTGAATCACTCACACACAAAGAAATAGATCTCTTAATGTTCTCTCCTTTTTATAAAGATGTCAATCTCACAGAAAAAGTGTCTCCAAGAAAAATGAAAGTATTTTTACGAGTTTAGAATTATTTAAAAAAAAGGACTGCTGTCTATGTTAACTGCCCTCAGGCAGGAGATGGAGTAGATGTTTGAAGAAGTACTGGTTTGCCACAGAGAATCATCTTAGAATCACTTGCTAACCTTCACATGACAGTTTTGGGATGTGGAAAGAAGTACCTAAGGAGATCACACCTGTGGGGAAATTTGCAAATGCTTCACAGAAATGGTCCAAATGGGATTTAAACAGAAAATTTTGTGAGGAGATAATTCTTCCTAACTCCACAGAGCTGCACCCACTATCAGGTAATATGGGACTGTGCACATTGCTTTTCAAACAGCACTATGCAGTCTGCATGTGCTGTAAATCTGTTTACTTATCAACTAATGTTCATGTGGTCTTTCATGTTTCAAGTCAAATGTACCAAAACATTGCAGAAGATGTTCAGTGGTGAACATTTCAAAAGGAACTACTGATTGACTTCAGATCTCTGATCCCTAAAATTTGACATTAAAATCTTTTGATTTGTTAGTGTTTTATGGTAAATTTATGTTTGTTCAGATATGACTATCCATTTATATTGTGTTCATAATCAGATTTATGTGTTTTTGGGTTTTTTTTTAAGACCAAATATATTAATCATAACTGTTGATTATATAAAACTATGGCTTTAAATCTGTCTTCAAAATTTAGTGGGTTTCAAATTCAGCAAAAGCCTGCCCTCTAGTGGAAAAAGATTGTCAGCTTTTACAATCGTGAATTTCAGTAAAATTAATTTATTTTACTTTAAAAAATAAATAAAAAATTTCAAAAATATTTTTTTGAAATATTTCTTTTGGAGCTTTAAAGTTTTTTATTAAAATGACTATCATTGGCCGATATTGTGGTGGTGTCTATCAAAGTTAGTTAGCAGGTGAGAGGTGGGGTACACCCTGTACAAGTCGCCAGTTTGTCCTATAAAGATTATTTCTAAATTGAATCCTCCTCAATATCAACTGAAAAACAACATAAATTGGTATCAGACAATCACAAATATAGTGTATAATTCCCAAAATCCTAGGAACTCACTTTTTTTCAAAAATCTTTTTTTTGTTATTTTAAGCAGTCGGTGTGGTACCAATAATCCCTTCTGGGTTTTCTATTTATTCATGGTATTTAACGTTTTGCTTTATGACTGATTCTGCAAAGAAACTATCCTGGGAAAGTAGAAGGTGAAAGTGATCAAGCAGTAGAACAACTCATGTGATAGTGACACTCATGATTGCTGAGGACATCCCAGAAAAGATTAGATCAAATGGAGTTAGTTTTAAAAACTGGTCTTCTGATCTGACTACCCAGATGGGAATCAGCACTTCCAATACTTAGATCCTGGTCGTTGGCTGAGAAAGTGTAAAATCCCCCTGAGATTACAATAGTGGGTCAATTTTAACTTTCTTGATATTCAAACAATTCAAAACAAATAGACAAAGATTTTCAGGCAGATTGAAATTTCAATCTATTGTTTCCTCCTAAATTGAAGCAAAACTTCACAGGTCAAGATCCCAATTTGATGGTGAGTTGAAATCATCCCAAGCAAACAATATGGTAAAAAATGAATAACGTGAAGCATAATAATATGTTCTGAACAAACAGCTCCTTAACAGTAACCAGTAGATGGCAATAGATGTTTTCAAATGTACCACATAATCATTGTGGTTAAAGGTCTGGATTACTAATCTGAATTTAAACAACCAAAATTTAGTTTATATATGTGTTTATAATTGTCTCATTTGTAAGAGAGACATGAATGCTGTATTTAAACCAACACGAGACTAAACAATAGATTATGGATGACTCAGATGCATCTGAACTGTTGTCTTTGGTTTAAAAAGGATGAGTGTATGAAATGCTCTAACCACTGACAGATCAAGCATTTTTCTATTGTAATTATCAGTCTGCAACCCTATCATAAAATCTATATTTGAACAGACAAAATTGGAATCAAATTTGTGATAACTGCATGTCTTAAATGATCATATTTGAAGTTGATCAGAAGTTGTTGTATTGTTTCACCACTAGGCTGCACAAACACTCTTCAAATCACTGCTTGTAAAAAAAAAAAAGGCATGACTCACAGAGAGCTGAAAATCCACAGAAAAAAGCAGCCATGATTGAAAACCTGGAAAACACAGTGGGTGTAAAGAGAGATGCTGCAATTAGAAGTGGAGCTGACAAACAGCAGTGTCCATTTGTGCCAATTATCTATAGAAAACCATCAATCTATGTCTCGAAGAATGAACATCTAATTGGAGGTGTTGAGTCATTTTATAATTTATAAGAGAAATAACAGCAAAATTTTAGATTATGTTGTTGGTGATGTGAATTAATAACAGTACTTTTTCATCTGATCGACGCAAACATAGAGAAAGTAAAAATGATAGTAGATCCAAAACCATTCTTTTAGAGAAAGAAATATTCTTTAAGAATGGTAGAGATCAATAATGTGGAACAGTGAGATTTTGTGACGGAGTTAGATGTATTAACACATCTGAAAAATAAGTAATGTTTTCCACAAGAGAATGTTTTACTTCTCTTCGTGAGGTTTACATTTTAGATTTTTTTTCCTAAACTACAGGAGATATTTTTCTATCATCACTGTTTAAGAAATTTAGGAGGGGGTTTTGGGTTTTTTTTACAAAATTTTTTCAACACAAAGTGTGTCAAAACTCAAAGGGTGGAGCACTCAGATCCAGACAGTGTATCAAATTCCTGCAGCATCCTCCACATCACTTCAGCTAATTTTAGTGCTGTTTCTTTGTGTAAATCAACCTCCAATCAGGATGCGATTGCACCTGACTCACCAGATGGAAACAACATGCTGTTGCTGTTACAGTATATGAAAAAAATCTGTTTCTGTGTTTGGAATGTGGGGTTCAGGGGTCAAAGCAGGAGAATATATAAAGTTATTTTCATCCCCATCACAGTGGGTTGTTCTGAGGTTGCGGTCACCTTTCCTCCATCACCAAATACCAGAGATGCATTGTTTTATGGGAATTTCTTCTCCTTCGCTTCTTTTATGACTCATCCTCTGGACCTCATTTACATTTTGCAGCTGCTGTTACATCCCCCCCATCCAGGTATGTTTGCAGGGGAGCAAACCCATGCATCCAATTACTGCCCTGACAGATCAGTGGGAGTCCGCACGAGGAGGTGAAACAAAGCAGGGCATTGGGGCTGTGGGTGGGAGGGAGGATATGTTACAGCATAAGGAGGAGGTGAGGTTGGGGTTCCTCCAGCAATGTGTATGAGTCATCATCCCCACGGCGACTAGGCTGATGACATCACAGCCATCTTATCAGAGGGGAGAAAGCAATTCCCTACAAATGTCCTTCGCTACAAGGCTGAAGGGAGGTGTGTGCACAATGAAAAATGCATCACAAATCTGCAAAGACTGACAGTGTGTAGGCCAACCTGATCTGTGTTGTCATCCTGAAATAAGGAGGCAGGTGTTTATAGTGTATGAGGCAGACAGAGTCAGTGATTGCATTTGCAGGGACGAGTTTGGAGGCTAGTCGACGTCATGTCCTGACCAGTCTCCCGGCCACCCAATCATACCCTGTCTGTGTGGATCTGCACTGAGTTTAGTCACGCTGTCAGGAAGAGGAAACCCAGCAGGCATTTAAGTCCCTCAGCTCACGTAGTCCATCTTTCAGACCCTGGCAGTTCTGATGAAACGAGCCTGCAGGGATGTAACCAGCTCAGTCCAGCATACAAAACAGAAATATTTAAGTGCTTTCTGATGAGGCTGCTTTTCACCAGCCATACACCATCCACAGTGGAAATACACTTTATCACATTGTGATTGTAAATCTCTTTCTGCAACTCAGAAAGCAATAGATTAACCAGTACTCTCACTACAACACACTTCACACCATTCTGGTACAGACTTACATAGGGCGGAGGCATTTTGTGAACAAATGTTATTTTTTGAAATTCGAGGATCAGATTGTGTTGGTGCATGCTGAGGAGCATGGCAGCCTCACAACTGTTCCTTACAACCCATTAGCACTCCCATAAATACATTCCCCCTCCTCAGCAGGTGGAGACGCTAGAGAAGACAGGTGGACCCATCTGAAGGCAAGCTGTTCTTATATTTCGATGGGACAAAGGATTAAACATTCAAATCTAAATTTTCTTTAATAAAATGAGAGTTTTCTGTTTCCTTGGCAACAGAAGTTGTAACTGTTTTATGTCTCTGAATGAGAAACTTAATCACTGACACATTTTCTAGGCATCTGAAACTATGAACATTCATGTTTCACACTGTTTACTTTAAGCAGGTTATTCAATATTTTTATTTGAACATCTGAAAACTAATCTTCATTTTATGATCAATAAATGCAAAACCAATCAAACCACTCACCAGTTTAATGGCAGATATGACCCTGTGGGAGGAAATTGAGAGGAATGCACCGTGTCCTATAGCTGACTGGGGAAAGCCTTGGGATCATCCTGGTTTGGCTGAAAAATGGGGCTGGGGTGAGGGATATCTGGGCTTCCCCTCCTGAAGCTGCTGTCCCTAAGCCTTGGTCACACATTACTCATCATGTCATGTCTGACTAAAATTCCGCTAATTCTGAAAATGATCTTCACATGCCACAACATCATATTTTATGAAAGTTCACAGTAGAATGAGTTGGATAACTCGAGAGGGTTGGCGCGGATCTTCATGATGGGTGCATCATCTCAAGAAATGAGTGAATCTGTATTTTCCATCTATAGAATGAATGTGGGGGAAATGACATAAGTGGGTCAGTGGCAGTGGGAATGTTGGTGGAAAGTGGGCACAAAACCTCACTAGATGACAAGGCTAAATACTGCTTTTCAATCTGTTTAATAAGCCAAATTCTCTGTTAGAGACTGATTCTCCCACTGCACTGAAGGACAGGCTTCATGTGGATGGTTACTCTCCCTGACGGTTGTCCACCTGTCAGGCTGCCCAGGCAGAGTGGCAGGTGCCAGCAGAAACCAAACTCCCATCCGGCTTTCCCCCAGTTTAACCTGCTGACCCCCACCAGGTGGTACAGGTCCATCAGAACCTGGAGACACTGACTCAGGAGCAACTTTTTTCCTCAGGCGGATAACACAAACTAAACACACCCTACTCTTGCAGGCATGTCGATGCAGGCCCATTTCATATGCAGCATTAGATATGTTTTCATTTTGAATTACATTGGTTAACTGTCTTAAATTATTTTAACCAGCTTTGTAATCTCAAGCACACTTTTTGTCTTTAAGAGTCAAAAGGCTTACTTTGTCTTCTAGAGTACCACTCCAAAGTGATACAATTTTGTAGTTGTGTATATAAAGATAGTTAAAAATTGCGGTTCCTTACAAAACAAGCCCTTTTGTATGATTTTTTTTTTTTGTTATAAATGAAGTCTCAAAGGCAAACAAATCCAAATCGGAATGCACATGGGACATGTAAAATGTTTCCCCTCTTTATGCCTCACAGCACTGACGAACATCATCCCGACGTGGGCGAAGGTCCTCCTCCTGCTCCCCCTGACACTCTCTTTTTTTTGCTGAGCATCATCTCTTTAGTGATGAATACTGAGAAGTAGCAGTTTGCTGATGGAGCGATGAGTTATTTCCTTTGTCCTGCCTCACACACAACATTTCTATATGAACAACCCTTGACACATTTTCAGGTGCTGACTCAGTAACGATGTCACTCAAACCCAATTTTCTCCTCATCAGTGTTTTATTGCCGATCATTCCTGCAGACTGTTGTGAAGCACAGACAGAGAGAGATCCATCAACCTTTCTTCAGTAAAATTTGATAATCCTTCCATGTCATCTCCTCACAAAGAAGTATGGATAGTATGAAGCAGTGATGAAGACCCTCATCAGTAGCATTGCTACCGTTTTTATCAACAAAATACAAATTTTGCACGACACACATATAGAACACTATTATCCCAAAGGATTTAAAGCTCTGGCCAAATGGAGATTGAACCCAGGTGTGTTGATGGTAATAGTGACACTGACACACACACACACACACACACACACAGTCCCAACCAGTTAGATGATCTGCCTTCCATAACTCTCATCCTGTAAAACGTCTTTCCACGGATATTAAAATGTTTCTTCTTATCCACTGTCTTATTTGCAAGTCACTGAAAAATAAGAAGACACAATTAGTGCAATTTTTTAAACATTTCCAGACAAGGTGAAAAACTACAGTTTGTATAGGCCCCAAAAGTGAAGCATTCAGGAACATGAGCTACCTAATTCAGAGAAAACTGCACATTCAGAGAGAAACTTATAACTGCTGCTTTAAGAGCAGCTTCAGCAACAGACTCCTGCTACCCCGTTGCTCAAAGGAACGATACAGAAAATAATTTCTGCCTTCCTCCATCAAACTATTTAAACTTTCACTTTCAAACCTTTTCACGTTCACTCACAACAATTAAAAAAAAAGATATATGTTGTATGATTGTAGCACTGCAGCACTCAAATTTCCCTTTGGGATAAATAAAGTACTGTATTTTTTATTCAATTAATTGAGATCAGGTTCTTTTGGATCATTGGGAAAATCTATTTTCAGGAGCGGGCCATAGGCTCAGATTAGAAAGTGTTGATTTTCATCCTACTACTTCAAACTGGGTGGGAATTCCTGACCTAAATTTTGAAAAAGATGGTACCCAGGCAAAATCCAACTTTTGTCAAAAACATATCCAATTTAACACAGATGCATGTTAATTTAGGAGTTTGACAAAATTTTGCATTTCTATTGCAGTCCAAACATGCGTCTTCACATACAAATAGTTATCTCTCTTTACCTCACAAATGATATCGGCTGGATGTAAGTATCTGAACAATTTTATTTGCATTATTTACATAAAATTTATGATTGAGTTCAATTGTTTTTATGAATAAAAACATTTTTTTATATGTAAAACAATTCAATCAAAATTAAATCCTTTTATCAATTAAACTAAAAAGCCTATTTAGACGTAAATTTTCACTCTATTTTTTGACATTTTATTTGTCGTTTTTGTGGCTATTTTTAAGCACTCCAACTGTGGGAATAATTATTTCTGTTTTACAGTGAATGAACTTTAACTTCTTAAGAGTTTATAAAATGAAAGAAAAAAAACTACTAAAACAACTGGAAAACAATTTGCACACAGTTAACGTTGAGAAGAAATAAAAATAGAAGGAATCAACTGTCTGCGTCATCACATCGATCGATTTCATCTTGTAGCAAGGTTACTAATGCAAAGACACGTCATGAGTCAGGTAAAAAAAAAAAACAGGGACAAGAGGTGAATCACACAAGAGAAGAAAATATAACTATTGAATTTTTTTTTCAAACTCTTACATGTAATTGGTTCCTTTGGTACTATCATTTACCCCTCTGGTCTGTTAAAGGCAGCTTATTGATGATTTTTTAGTTAACACTTAAATCCCAACATCCAAATAGGGAAATCTTCATGCAAGAAAAATCTCAGTGACAACGTCTATTATGACTTGTGACCAGGAAACAAGCAAGATGGGGTTGATGCTTGACTTTCAGTGTTTCTACTGTTTTGCTTAGTTGTGTAGACCAGTGTTTTTCTACCAGTCTTCCACGGCAACATAGTGTACCGTGAGAGATCATCAGATGTGGCATAGAAAATGATCCTATATCACCTCATGACATGACCTAATTTGACCTAATGTCGATGGAAATCTACCGGTAGCTCCCAACAGCTGCTTTGGTCGATTTTGTGGTGTTTGTGTTAAGAAAACTGGATTAAAGTGTATTTATTTATCTTTCCCAGTATGATATTTCCTCTTTTTATATACAGGCAGGCATTGGTTGTCTATTGTAACCATAGCAACCCATTCCACCATCTTTGCTGGTGGTGTGCCTCCAGATTTTTTTAGATTAAGAAAAATGTACCTTGGTTTAAAAAGGCTTAAAAATGCTATTGTAACTCTATTGTAAACCCATCTTTATACACAGAGTCACCAAATGAAAAAAGTCTAATCTTCATCTGTTCTGATGTCAAAATCAGGACTAATGGTGAGCAGCTGCTTTGGAGATCTCTCAAATGATAACCATCAAAATAGTTGAGTCATAGTTCTAAGGTTTGGTATGTGACATCTGGAGCCATTATTTGGAAATGAGCAAACATATCACAGAGTCTATCAGCCACACCAGAGGAACCCAGTAGTCTGCTTGGAAATTAGAAGTGATAAATCAAACAGAAAACTGTTGTACATAGTACTCTAGACTAGACAAATTAGTACTTTACTCCAGATGATTTGTTGTAGTTCACCATATTAATCTTTGTAAAAGCAGACAGTGTGTAGAGAGTAGTCTGAACAGGTCAGCCTACTGATAGGATTACATCATGGAAAGTATCAGCAGTTTATCATCCACCTGTTTGATCTAATACGTCTTCATGTCTGGGGTTTTTGTGTAATTTTCACAAGGTCGCTATTTTAATGCCATAACATTGGGGAGTGTCTTTTTTTTCTAAAAAAAAAAAGCATGAACACAAATGCAGCTTTCCGTACTTGGGAGCAAAGGTCTTCCTCCTCTTCAATTCAATACGTCTTTTATGTTGGTGGATGAAAACATCGATCAAATGAGTATTTCTGCAATAAGATAAAATTCTGATGTATTTCCTTTAACATGTCGTCACGAATGAGAAAGAAGAAGTGAGTGGAGAGATTGTGAGTTGTGTTTTGACTGCTCAGGCAGTTTGACTAAACCTAGTTGTGTTTTGGCATCTCGCTTTCTGTGAAAATTCAAGTTGCTTTAGTTCAAATGAATTTAACTGGAAGGGTTTTGGTGCCATTCCAAAAGTTCTTTGATTGGTTTATTGAGGTGAGTTGGAAGAACTAGTTGTATGAAGTGTCATTTCAGGATAGGAGTGATCGGAATTTATGTTTTGATCAAAGATGACAAACAGAAACAACTGAGTGATATGAAGATGAAAGAAATATCAAGGTGATGGAGTAAAAGCCAACAGAAGACGAAGGTGGGGGCAGAAAAGATGGTATATACTGTAAATTATAGATAGACGTTTGAGTAATCAGTTGTGACGGAGGAAGTTGTGTGAATCAAAGAGCAAAACAAGGAATCTGCCAACTTTCTTGGGATTAATGAAGAGAAGAAAAACTTAGAAAATAAAAACAAAATTTATAAAATTAGGATGCAAAAAAGAATAAAAATGTAGATATGAAAGGGTATACTATGTTTGGATGGGCGAAATAAGAAGAACGAGAGAGTGACAGAATGATGAATGGTTAGGGTGACGTACGAATTAATCAATGTTTAAAAAGTAGGTAATATGAATGGATAGATGAGTAAGTGAGGGGGAGTGAATGAATGAGGAATGAGAAACGAGGACAGGAAATAATAGGGAGGGGTTGCGAGAGTGAGGCACAGTGTGGGTTGGGTGAAGCATACATAAAAAGGCTTACAGGTTTTTACAGGTGTGGTTAAGGTTTGTCCTGTTCCTATTTCCCAGAATCTGAATTAAATTGTTGAGTTTTCTTTCAATCAAAAACACATGGTTTGGCTCTGCAACACTTTAAAACTAATCACCAAGCATGAAATGTTTAAGTCTTTCTGTAACCACACTCAAAGTGTTGATCATCAAACTTGTGGTAAATCTGGCCTATTTTGATGTTTGGCCAGATCACTCCATCTTTTTTTTTTAAAGAAACTTGGGCTCCTCAATATTTATCCTCCACCTCCTCACCTGCCTCATCAAGACTTTCCACTAGAACTCTGGAAATACTTTGTCATTCACCTACCTGCCAACTTGCCATCTCATTAACAAATTCCCCCCCAAAACACCTGGAGTTCTGTCTGCCTTTTTGGATCCAGCATGTAGACATATACGCATGCTTACAGTAACCATCTGTCTGGTTATTGCCTTTGTAGAAAGTGGTAACTAAATATCTAGTTTTGTACTTTTCTTAATCCTTCAAGCAAATTTTGTGAGTTTCCTGAGAGTTTTACTACAAACCAGGAAAGAAAGGTTTCTCAACATCTATTTATTTTTTTTATTTCATTAAGTTTATTTTGTGCTTTGGAGCTCATCTCCAACTTTGAAATGACTATTTGTTTGGTCTTGTATTTTAGAGTTTGCTATCTCTGTCTTTGCTAAATTTTGGAACATTTGGACATTTTTTGCATACCACCAACACTATAAAAATATTCCAGTTGAGATCTTTGATTTTTTATCACAACTGGGATAAATGGTTCCCATGGTGCCCAAGTTGTGGTTATTGTGCAACAATGTAAAATTAATTTTGTACACTTTGCACAATAGTTTACCCTAGAGCTTAGAAATTTTCTTCTTAAATACATTCACATTCTTTTATGTAACATGTAAAAAAAGGTTGGGGTTGTTGTAGTTTTAAGTTTTCATGTCTTTCTGGTGTTTTTATCTGTTTGATGTGACATTTTTTCACCTCATTAGATTTTTAAATAACAGCTTGAAAAAAAATTAAACATTTTTAATTCCGTAGATGCTGGTTAAAAGTTGCAGGAGCCAGATGGAGACAATATTATGGTAGCAAAAGCCTGGCAGGAGGTCTGGTTTATGGGCTCATGGTGTGAATATGACTCATGACTGGACCCATATGCCGGCTGATACCTGCAGCGCCTGGAGCCCTGCCTCTGTGGAACCTCCAGCTGTCATCCCACTTGTTCAATAAGGACCATCAGCTGCAAATGGTGGCTTATCAAAGGTGAGAGGGAGCACAACAGGGCACCTAAAGTATCGCTTTCTATGGAGATGAATAGAAAGTTTCAAGTAGATAAATGCAAGTCAGTGTTTTGGTCTCAAAACCTATTCACGTGGAAGTGTGTGTGAGAGTAAAAGAAACTTTTCAAACTCAGAAGACAAAGCACAAAAAAGTAGAAAAGACTAAAGGGAGTGTATGATTCACCTGGGCTTTTGGTAAAAAGGACATGTTTGTTTCACTCAGGCTGTCTCATTTTTGTAAACAGTTCTCTCCTGTTTTCGCCTGTTACATGCATGGTTTTGGATGCATGCATCCAAAACTAAAAGTTGCTTTAACTTTTAGAGCATCATTGTCATGACAAAGTCTTAAACCATCTGACAGTAGAATGAGTAATGTCTGCTTAATGAAATAAATGCATATTTAAAAACCTGAGGAGACATTTTATGTAGGTTTTGTTGGGTCTTATGAACCGCTTTTCCTAAACAGAGCCATGGGGCATGCTGGAGCCTGTCCCAGCTGGTTTAAGGCGAGGGGCAGAATAGACCCTCAACGGGTCGGCAGTCTGTCGCAGGGCTACACACACACTCAAGCAATTTCATAGTAGCCGATCAACCATACATGTTTTTGGAGTGTGTGAGGAAACCCACGCATAAATGAGGAGAAAATGCAAACCTCACACAGAAAGGCCAGTGTTCCAAGCCTCATCCCACTCAGGACTTGAACCCCAGACCTTCATGCTGTGAGGCCATTGTGCTAACCACTGCACCACTGTGAAGCCAAGTTTGGTTGGTATGATAATAAAACTTTCCCTGGTGACACAGGGGTTTTTGCAAATTGTGTTGGAAATGATCCTTTTCAATGGAATCTTTGACAGAAATTTCTAGCGTCTGCATTTTTGTGCTTTGCAAAATATACACAAAAGGTGCAGAGATCACCTGCTTTATCTTTATCTGCAGTCTTGTCCCAAAGCAAAAAAAAAAAATTCTAAAGACATCTCTTTTTAACAGATTTACTACAGTTGTTGCTCCTTTATGAATATATCTTCATAGCAAATAATTATCAGTTGTTACAGAATGTGCTTATGTGAGAATAATGACTATGATATCTTCTTCTGCGGGAATCCTTTTCTGGGATTAACAGTCAGGCTGGAACAAATGAGAGATAATTGCCACATCTTTGGTTCTTGTAGGAACACCCACACATCGCTACATCTCACTGTACAAATGAAAAACTGTGTTAATGAATTCAGACTTAGTGTGCCATCAACCACAATTTTGAATTTGAAGATGTGTGTGAAGCATTGGCAGTTATTTTTAGAAAAGCAAGTGCAATTGTCAGTGTGATTACCATTGTGTCTGGACTCTTGATCCTGCGTGGGATTACCATTGTGTGAAAGAAAATCACAGACATTATTTTGTTTTTTTCTTTCCTCTGCCGCTCTAGCATTCTTCATCCTCCTCTAAAACAACAACATCAACAATAAGATGAGTGAAGCTCCAATTATGCACAAATCTGTAAGAGTGTAAGATCTGATACGCCTGACACTGGGCGTCAGTTACACCTTATCATGCCACACACTAATGAGATTTCTCTATGGTGACTACATCCATGATGATGAAGCAGTCACGTTTTCACTACTTCATCTACCGCTAATCTCCATGCCGTCCTTTCTGTTTGCTTTGATTCTTGTGGGGCGTTATGCCTTCTTGACTGGTCAACAGGAAATGAGAAAGGGTGAATCATGCAGAGAGCACATTACACTCATCTCGATACAGCATCTGTGGCAGGGCTGAGTGTTTTTTGAAGAAGTCTTCAATACTTGAGATTATGCAGGAAACTGAAAATGTTCTGGTAATGAGTTTTTTGTTTGTTACTTTATCCTGTAACTTCAACAGAGACAATTTGATTCTCCATCCAAACAACAACAAAAAAAATAATGTTGGGGATATCTTGTAAACCATTTTTATTTAAGTGCATGAAAATAATTATATTATTTAAATTAATGTCTACATGCAAAGAGGGAAGAGGTGCATGCTCATTGTTGTGTAGCATTACCTTGTTTAAAAACGGTGCTTTTATGTTCATGAGCTTTACTTACCCTGTAGGCTTCTAAAGGAGAAGAAACATCAACTTTTTTAAAACTACATATTGGACATTATCAGCGGGGCTGCACAGTAGCACAGTGGCCTCACAGCAAGAAGGTCGAGGGTTCGAGCCCCGAGTGGGACAAGTCTAAGAACGCTGGTCTTTCTGTGTGGAGTTTGCATGTGGGCTATCTGGGCCATGTGTGGGTTTCCTCCCATCCTCCAAAACCATGCATGTTAGGTTGATTGGCCGCAACAAAATTGCCCCTAGAAATGAGTCTGTGGATGGTTATGTGTGTGTGGCCCGCAACAGACTGGCAACCTGTTTGGGGTGTACCCTGCCTCTGGCCTTGAATCAGCTGGGACATGCTTTGGCACCTGCCACGACCTCGTTAGGAAGAGGTGGTTCAGAAGATGAAACCAAACATTTTCGATCCATTGTTTTAATTGTTTTAATTCCCTGAGTTCCAGTTTACTTCACTCTTCACTTCTTTTAAGCATCTAGTTGCAGATTTTTTGACGTCATACAGTTGTATGATATATTATTCCAACATGTTGCTCACGCAATGTTCCATGGCGGTATGTGAATGCAGGGATGTGTGCAAAAGTGTGCACTGCGCTGGTTAGATTTTTCACATTCCACAAGTCAAATCCAATACCCTGGTTTGCTTATGCCAGATGCATGCAGGAAACAAAAACACATTTTCAAAGCAACATGTGTAATACAGTACGTACGAGGCGGGTGGGTATATAACCTGGCCATTACAGATGCAACAATATGTTTAAATTATTATGTTTAATATATGTTTAAATTAGAGTAGTTTATTTTCTCACTTTTCCAGCGAATAGTTCATTCTTTTTATTTCTTTGTCAGACTTAAACTTGTAAAAAATAAGTAGAAAAGTTTAAATAACTGCAATGTTGTGAACATCATTTAAAAAAAAAAAATGAAAAGATGTGATGAGAGAGAAAAAAAATGCACTTGGTCTTAGAAAGACAGATGTGTAGCAACCCTTTTAAGTAGAAGGGTCATTTTGCTGCTCAAACTTCCATCGACTTGTTTTTTCGTCTATCATATGAAAAGAACTTAAAAGAAGATGTGTCTGTAGTTTTGTGAGGCCTCTATTTTAAACGTGAACGTGTACACTTGCAGTCTAACAAAGAGTTGAGTCACCAAATTGTTTTGTATTGAAGTCTTTTTCACTCTGTGAGCTGCACTTTTCTCATTCTTTTATTCCGATTCCTCATTTATTCAAGCTTTTCTTTGCCATCTATTTTTTTTCATAATTTTGTTTGTGGTAATGTCTGTAGATTTGTGTCCTCTGTAGTTTGTAGATGTCTGGAGTGTTTTGTATAATTCGTTAAATTAACATATTTAATAGCTTATAAGATGAGACAGTTTTTGCGTTGCGGCGCAGTGGTTAGCACTGTGACCTTACAGCAAAATGACTGGAGTTCAAGGCCTAGGTGGGATGAGGTTTGAGACACTGGCCTTTATGTGTGGAGTTTGCATGCTTTATTGTGTATGTTTTTTGGACCCTCCAAAAACATGCATATTTGGTCGATTGGCCTGACGAAATTGCCTCTAGGAATGAGTGTGTGTGTGTGTTTGTGTGTGTGTGTGGCCCCACAACAGACTGGTGACCTGTTCAGGGTGTACCCTGCCTCTCATCTGAAATCAGTCAGGATAGGCACTGGCACTCCTTGCAACCCTGTTAGGGATAAGCAGTTCAGAAGATAAAACCATTTTTTGCTTCAAAAAGCATTAAAAATAAGAGGTTAGTGAACACCATCTCTTACATTTTTGGTAGTACACAAACTTTGAACAAATTGAAAACAATGACATTCTATTTGTTCAGACATTGTGTTGTTTTTTCTCATTATTCAGCTGTGACGTGTTATAAAGATGTCAGTCTTTGGATTCAAGACAAGGTAGTTTCATGGTTTGCTGCAGTTGTCATGGCTCCTTTTGTATACAGTACTACATGCCTGTAGGCAGGTGTTCTCTAGTGATGTCACTGATGAGTTTGCATAAAGCAAAGTGAGGCAGACAAAAGAAGCAGTGATGCTTTTTTTACTGCTGAATGTTGGTAAGTAGCTTCAGCAGCTGCTGGACGTCTGGGCCATCAAAAGAAATTCTACATGTAATTACAGTACTCTAAGTTTAAAAGAGTTTTTTCTGCAATAATAATTGTTACATTAACAGAATATTCTCTAACCTTTTTTATAATCCTTTGTCCCACTTTGGTAACATTTATCATTCAGATTCAAAAATGTTATTCAGTATTAAGAGCTATCTTTCAGCCCGTCTTTCAGTAAAGCTTAAAATAGGGTAGTAGTGAGGTAGTGTAACAGAAAAAAGTGTGTCATGGACAAAAAATGTAGTCAAACTTGTACGTAGTTTGTTTACAGCAGATTCCTGAGAATGTCACTTCTAGCTACTGGGTAGATAGAATGAGTTACAAAGCATTTAGTTCTGACTGCCAAGGTTTTCTGTTTGTAAATTTGAAAGGGATTTTGATTGATTAGTGATCCCAGCAGTGCCTGCTCTGGGACAGTTTTTTATTTTCATTTATTTTTTTGCGGGGGTGGCGTTGGCTCAGTGGTAGAGTGTTTATCCTTGGACCGCAAGAAGCCGGTTCAAATTCCTCTGAGCCACCTAGGTGTCCCTGGAGTGGACACCTAACCCCGTGGTTGCTCCCACTATTGGCACTGTCATGGCTGCCTGCTGCAGTGCAATGCAGCACAGCCATGACAGTAGGACTGGTAAAGGTCTTCTTCTTAAAACTGAATCTCATCTCAAGATGATTGTATGAAAAAAAGTAGTTTAGTAGGAGTAGTTATGATGATTAATGTGAAGACTAACAAAACTCCAGGAGATGCATTTGTCATCTGTGCCATTTAAGAACCTTTAAAAGACAGTCTTGGTTTTGTCAGAAAAATAACAAAAATATTGATAACACACTTTCATTCAAACTTGTAACGCAACTACATTTTCTTTTTAAAAATCTCTGAAACCAAGTTCAACTTGGTGAATGAACTGTCATAAAACATTCTGAAACTAATCAACTTCATGCTGGTGCAAACCAAATGGCATACAATCAAAGTTTTTCAAAGAGGTAGGTTTAAATAATCATCTAGTACATTTATACCTAAAAATTGAAGCAGTGGTGGAGAGGAGGTCACTGAATAAACTTTTATCCATTATGGACATCCCTTACCATCCTCTCCACCCACTTCTGGACAATCAGCAGAGATCCTTCTCCAAGAGGCTCTGACAGCTCCGCTCAAAAAACGCCTGGTATCGGAAATCTTTTATTCCCAACACAATAACACTTTACAATAACTCACAGAATAACAGATAACTAGTTTATGTAATTCATCACTGTGTGTCACTTTTCATCACTTTTCATCATTTCACATCACTTTACGTCACTTTTTACCTCCTTATACACATTCGGTCCTGCTTGTATATAGTTAATCACATTATTCCTTCTAGTTTATTATTTTACTATTTTTTTATATATACTGTCTATTTCTTTCTTTCATGGTTACTGTTCTTCTGTAACACACAAATTTCCTATGTGTGGGATGAACTGGGAAGTAGAATTTGTGCAGTAGTTTAGATCCAGAGTGAGCTCAAACTAAGACAAAAGTAGGAAATCTACTCGGTCAGGCAAGACAGAAGTTTCTCTTTATCTCTGTGTGTTTGTTTTAGCACAGTTTCTAACTCAATTCACAAACTTGTCACAGTTTTGTGTAATGGTACACATCTATACGAAAGCCAGGAGCTCAAAATAACTTCCCACACTTCATCTCCCACAGTGGGACCCAACTTCCTTAAAGGCCGTCTGGGGGCCTGTGGGAGGTTGTGAAGCAGTGGTGGTGATGACTCTGGCTTTAAAAGAGTTTCTGCAAGAACAGGCTCAGATAACAAAGCTGTCTCCGCTGTGGGAGACAACTACATCAGGGTTTGAGTCATCAAAAGACCTGAGGGAGAGGGCTGGTCCCTTGAGGTTTCAGAGCACATTACTACTTTTGTCTATGGTGTGGAAGAGAAATGGCATCAGAAACTGAGGGTGTGTGTCTGACACAAAATGACTCTTTAACTATTGCTTGAGCAGTCACGACTAAAGGTTATCACTTCATGATGTGATTGAAAGTTTAAAGTATTCCTTTTCTGTAAGACCAAACATTGCATTATTTTTTAAACCACTTTCTGAAGGTAATAATGTTGACGTAATGAAAAATAATATGAATAAATTTAATTAAATTTTTGCAGTAAAATCCAATTTACTAGGAAACACTCAAACTAATGTGATAGCATTTTTTTTATTAATGCATTAGAGATTAGTCGTTATGGTAACAATTGCTTGACACATTTGAAAATGTAGGAATTGATAGTGATCACAACTAAACAGAGTAATAATCTAGAACTGTACTGATTAATATTTATTTTCAGGCATTATTCATGCCTGAAAGACATGAACAAATAGCTTGTCAGAGAGATGTTTCATGCCACGCCACTGCATTACTATACATTATCTTCTACTCTCTGTCAATCCTGACTGCCTCTTTTCTGTGTAATTCATGTTCATATGGTGATGATAGTCACGACAGTTTGTTAGAACACATAAAGACATGTTTTTTGTGAAACTGCAGATCTACCTCATACTTATCAGCATTTTTGTCCCCAGATGGGATCCCATTTGTTACTGTGTATTAGCTTCACTACAATCCTCCTCACCGACACCAGTCCCCATTACCATCTCACTCATAGATCCCACCTAGTTTCACAGCCAGTTGGGCTGTGTGCGCATTCAGCACTCAGACTTCCCACCCAGCAGCTCTCCATGATGCAAGCTGAGCTCTTGGCTTTGGGTTCCAGCCTGCTGGGAGGAAACAGAAGCCAAAAGAATTGAAGAGCAGATTGGTCAAGATTATTCACTGTTGTCTGACTCCGAGGCAAGGCTGTTTGTGCAGGATGTTGTGGGGTAAACAGGGGCAGAGAGTGTTAGGCTCAGATACCATGCACCATGTCTGTTTCCTTCCTTTCAGAATATAGACACTTTGACAAGAAATCTTCAAAGCAAGAAATACAAACCCAGTCAGTTATGGAAATTAATACAACTGAAGAGCAGTAGGGACTGGATTAAGTACATTAAAACCAATTTGTTGGTCCACAAATAATGACTTGAAATATAAAGATAAACATTTCAAAACGTCAAGAAATAATTTATTTGCTTCCCATCATATGTAAAGATGCAGTACATACTGTACCTTCTCACTATTACAACATTACTTAAGAACTTATTTGATGGTACAATTATTTGCTTTTCTACCCCTATTGTGTGAGACTGTTGTTGGGTTTGGTTTGTGCTTGCCATGAACACTGCATTGGCTGTTGTCATTGTGGCCAAAGAACAGTGTTAAAAATTAGATAAAAATCTACGAATTTAACAAGGTAGAAAGAGCTCACAGCACAAATAACATACAAGAGAGATGCTGACACAGCCTTTCGTTTCGTCTTCTATAGCACTTATTCCTAACAGGGCTGTGGGGGTGCCAGAACCTATCCCGGGTGATTTCGGATGAGAGGCGGAGTGCACCCAGAGCAGGTCGCCAGTCAGTTGTGGGGTAACACACACAGACAACCATCCACACACACTTACACATTCATTACTAGATGTAATTTTGTGTTGGCCAATCAACCCGACACGCATGCTTTTGGAGAGTGACACAGCCTATACTGTAAAAATAATGACTGAAATTTGCAGAAAAGCATTGCAAAATTCCAATAGAAAAATTAAGTCTAAAAGCAGGGTTTATTTGTACATCATTACCATTTTTTGTAAGATTTTTCTTATTCTTATAATTGTTATACTTTGGTTACTTTGTTATACATTGGTTTTATATTTCTTTCTTATAAAAATATTTTCAGAATAATTTTAGCAGTGTATCAGTGTCACAAATTAAACAGGTTCCACTTGTCATATTATTGGTCCCCTGTCTTTGTGTTTCTCAGTCTGCAAATCTTTCATTTTGTAATTAAACAGAAAAGCTCTTCCAATTGAATAAGTTCCCCTGCACCTGAAATCAATAATGAGCAAACCAGAGCAGCCAGATTAAGAGAGCAGCTGTTAAAATGACATTACAAAGCAGCAAACAGGAAGTGTTTAGGATCCCCCCAGAGGCTTGGAGTTCTACAAAAACCTTTATACAGAAAACTCTTATCGTCATGATAATGCATAAGTCACTGAGTAGGTGGTATGTATCATATATGCAATATATATATCGTATATATATATATTGTATATATACACTCACCGGCCACTTTATTAGGTACACCATGCTAGTAACGGGTTGGACCCCCTTTTGCCTTCAGAACTGCCTCAATTCTTCGTGGCATAGATTCAACAAGGTGCTGGAAGCATTCCTCAGAGAGTTTGGTCCATATTGACATGATGGCATCACACAGTTGCCGCAGATTTGTCGGCTGCACATCCATGTTGCGAATCTCCCGTTCCACCACATCCCAAAGATGCTCTATTGGATTGAGATCTGGTGACTGTGGAGGCCATTTGAGTACAGTGAACTCACTGTCATGTTCAAGAAACCAGTCTGAGATGATTCCAGCTTTATGACATGGTGCATTATCCTGCTGAAAGTAGCCATTAGAAGTTGGGTACATTGTGGTCATAAAAGGATGGACATGGTCAGCAACAATACTCAGGTAGGCTGTGGCGTTGTAACGATGCTCAATTGGTACCAAGGGGCCCAAAGAGTGCCAAGAAAATATTCCCCACACCATTACACCACCACCACCACCAGCCTGAACCGTTGATACAAGGCAGGATGGATCCATGCTTTCATGTTGTTGACGCCAAATTCTGACCCTACCATCCGAATGTCGCAGCAGAAATCGAGACTCATCAGACCAGGCAACGTTTTTCCAATCTTCTATTGTCCAATTTCGATGAGCTTGTGCAAATTGAAGCCTCAGTTTCCTGTTCTTAGCTGAAAGGAGTGGCACCCGGTGTGGTCTTCTGCTGCTAAAGCCCATCCGCCTCAAAGTTCGACGTACTGTGCGTTCAGAGATGCTCTCCTGCCTACCTTGGTTGTAACGGGTGCTTATTTGAGTCACTGTTGCCTTTCTATCAGCCCGAACCAGTCTGGCCATTCTCCTCTGACCTCTGGCATCAACAAGGCATTTCCGCCCACAGAACTGCCGCTCACTGGATATTTTTTCTTTTTCGGACCATTCTCGGTAAACCCTAGAGATGGTTGTGTGTGAAAATCCCAGTAGATCAGCAGTTTCTGAAATACTCAGACCAGCTCTTCTGGCACCAACAACCATGCCACGTTCAAAGTCACTCAAATCACCTTTCTTCCCCATACTGATGCTCGGTTTGAACTGCTGGAGATTGTCTTGACCATGTCTACATGCCTAAATGCACTGAGTTGCCGCCATGTGATTGGCTGATTAGGATTTAAGTGTTAACAAGCAGTTGGACAGGTGTACCTAATAAAGTGGCCAGTGAGTGTATATATATATACGATATATATACATTTACCCTGTCCTGTCTGGTGTTAATGAACACAACAATGACCTGCATGTCAAATATTGCTTGACAAACTTGCTCTACCAATGTCAACATCATGTGCCGACCTGGGCAAGTATTATTTTATTTCTGTATTTTGATATTTTATGTTAGATCCTAAATGTCTGTGTTTTCTGTTACTTTTTTTGCTGGACCAACCAGTGAATACTGCAGAGAGAAAAAAATGGAAAGGATTGAGAAAGAAGAAGGGTGGGGTACAGAAGAAAGAGAGAGGGGGATAAAGTGAAGAGATGATCTGTAGTTACAATATTCAGCATTACAACCAACCTACGTTCCCACCCTCACCTATGGTCACCAGCTGTGGGTAGTGACCTAAAAAATGAGGTTGCGGATACAAGCGGCTGAAATGAACTTCCTCTGTAGGGTGGCTGGGCTCTCACTCAGAGATCGGGTGAGGAGCTCTGCCATCCGGGAGGAGCTCGGTGTCGAGATGCTCCTCCACCGGGTCGAGACAAGCCAGATGGGGTGGTTCGGGCATCTGGTTAGGATACCCCCGAGCGCCTCGCTGGTGAGGTGTTTTGGGCACGTCCCACCGGGATGAGACCAAGAGGCAGACCCCAGACCCGCTGGAGAGACTATGTCTCACAACTGGCCAGGCTAACCCTATCTGAAACAAAGAAACAAACAAAAGTCTAAATCAGAGATGAAGCTGAAACACAGTAAATAAATTTAAAATCTGTGTCAGTACATTTTCTAGATTGCTACATTATTTTTTTTACAGAAATTCTCTGTAAACCACAGCTGCTTGTGTTTATCTGTAAAAACTACTTTTCTTTTAACATTGTATGTATGTGGAACAGTTTTTATTTCCCACTAAAATTAAGTTCTTCTTCTTTTGGCATTTCCCTTCAAGGGTCGCCACAGCAAGTCAGTTTCTTCCATCTAACCCTATCTGCTGGATCTTCTTCGGTCATACAAACTATCTTCATGTCTTCCTTCACTGTATCCATGAACCTCCTTTTTGGTCTTCGTCTAGTCCTCATTCTTTAGTAAAATAGGTTTACTTATTTTCCTAACTAAAATAGTTACTAATGGGTAACTAAATTTAAGTTATCCTCCTTTATTTATTAATGCTTTTTAGCAAAACATCTAAAAGGGTTGGAGACTCTTAAATGTCACATAAATTACAGGTAGTGGACATAAAAATGGTCTTCGATCATGCAGATTCTACTAATTACCAGAATTTATGTTAAAAAACAAATGGTTGTTGGTTTTATTTGCAGATCTACTGTATTTGATTTTGCAAAAAAATTGAGCTTATTGGTTTTTTTTCTCTATCAGACTTCCACACATTTGTGTTGTGATTGTAGTGGCAAATTTAGCCTTGTGTATGAACAAATCCACAAAAATGTGTTCTTTTTATCACTGTTCACAAACAGCTGTCCAGTCAGATTTGATCGAGTTCTTAGAGAGACATGAGTCTGAACAAAGCAATCTATGGTCCAGTGAAAAGAAAATGTCACATTTTCAAGCAATTGTTACAATGTTTTCTGTATAAGTTACTTAATTATTTTTGGCCAGTGTGAAATTCTGTATCAATGTCTCAAATATATAGAACATTAGCAACAACTGAGCTGAGTAAAATAGTCTGTTAAAACTTAATTGTAAAAAAAAAAACGCAGAGATTTAAAGATGGAAGAGGAAAGATAGAGATGACTAATCTAAGGGTTCAGTGTGACAATCTTTTACGTGCTCTCTCGAGTTGTGTGTAAACTGAAATTATTTTTAACACTCGTCATAAACCAAAAGGGAAGTGACACAGAAACCGAATCTGTCTCAGGAAACTACAGTTTGTCCCGTTTCTAGATCAGCAATGACATGCTTCTATTGCACTTCATGATAAACGAGCGTAAGGGGAAATCCCACAGGGACTCAACTTGCTACACAACAAAATAATATCTGATTACAAATCACTGAAATATTTTCTCATCTAAACAACTACCTTCTATCTTGTATGTTACGAACAACAGAAAAAGGGACAAGAAAATCAAGAAAAGAAAAATTGAGAAGGAAGTAAATAAATTAAGAACGAACGAATGAAAGACAGAGAAAAGAAACGAAAGAATGGAAAAAATTAGAAAGAAAAATTGCATGAAATAGCGAGCGTAAAAGTGAAACACATGCATAAATAGTAAAAAAAAAGAAAGTGTGCAAGAAGAAACAAAGACCAAAGAAAGTACAAAAGAAAGAGCGAAGGCAGGAAGAACCAGGAGGAGAAAATAAGAAAAAAGATAGACAAGATAGACAGAAAAAGGGAGGCTGGAAGAGAAAAGAAAATAAGTACAGATAACACAAATAAAGGACAAAGAAAGCAGAGAAATGTGAAAGGTAAAGAGAATATGTTTGAAAGATAGAAATGAGGAAGAAAGTAAATTGACAGAAAAAATTATATTTGTAGATGGATTCATCTCTGGCTCCACAGCCTCCTGACATAAACGAGTGACTTCCTGTTCTAGAGGAAATCCAGTGTGCAGGAAGAGGACATTGGCCAACAGGAAGCTGTTCCCTTCAGCTTGTGAAATGTTGCCTATAGGAATGTTTGGACAACCTTTCAAATCTGCTCGGTTTTACTGCTGAATCTACAGTTTTTTTGTACACCCAGAAAGTACCGAACATTTTGATCCTTCAAGTGAACACACATCCTGGCTGACAGCAGAGGAACATAATCAAAGGATGTTTGGTAGAAAAGACAGAGCAAATTAATTCAATTAAATGAAAATAGTTGGACCTCAAGATAACTTTTCAATAGGGATTAAGGAACAAGCTAGAACATTAGTTATCATAATACATTTTTTCTTAATGAACATCCATCAATTTGACCCGCATGAGTTATTTTATTATTTGTGATTAAAAAATAGTTTTGATGTTTTCTTGGAAGGAAAATAAAAGATTGTGCTCTTTTGTATTTTGTAAGGCTTTTACAAAAATCTTTTCCATAACTATTCAATTCAAATTTGTTTGCATAGTCCACTATCACAGCACGATACCCTAAATGGGTTCACGCATAAAATTGAACAAAAAGTACAAAAAAATGGTTTTAAGATCAAACATTTAAATGTTAACAATAACTAGCACTTAAACTAACTAAATAAACTCAGAACATTTCTGCGATTAGTTCCTCCTTCTTGATGAAACTCCCATTTTTCTTTTATCCCTGTGCAGAAAAATAGAATGGCCTGTTTCAGTCCCTGAAAGAGTTTAAAGCATTAGTTTTCTCACTTCTCTTCCACACGTTCTTCAACAAAAAATATCTTCACAACAATACAATCTAATAAAAGAAACTTCTAATCCAGAAAATTTTCTAAAACCATCTTTTTCTCAACTCTTTATATACATTCACCAGCACCATCACATATCACACTAACTCATATTTAATGGCAGAAACAAAACCATCGTCCTGGTGGAGTCTTTAAATGACCTCACAGGTCAAAACCACGAGGTCATGAACATCATTACCCCTCTGTCGATAGCAACTGCTAATAAGAGTGTGAATGCAGGTGGGTGGTGACAGCTGGTGACTCATTGGGCGACTGCTGACACCCGCAGCCAGATGAGATGGATGGAAGCGACAGAAAAGCAGAAGTGGACTGAAGTCTTTGTATGTAGAGAGGGTGACAGAGAGACAGTCAGTTAATTAAAATAAAGGTGACGTCAGGTACCAGTGCAGAAAAGAAAGCTAACAGCAGGTGAAGTTGATTTTAAAAAGAAGGAGGAGAGATGTCGGATGGCGGGGGATCGTGATGGTGAATAGTGAAGGTTATTTGAGCTGACATTTATCAGGTTGAAGCTGAAGTGATGGGTGAAACTAAGTGCAAGTTTAGAGGATGAGTCAAAAGGCAAGGTTAATGTCATTAAACTGTGTAAAATAAGCTTTTAAGGTATCATCTGTCACTCTGAACAAGTGTTGGGAGGATGGGTGGGTTATCTTTTCTGACTCATCCATTATGTTCATGAAGCTTCTGTAACGGATGTGGGTTTTTTTTTTCACATTGACATACAGTATGTGTTCGCCTAAAAAGTGTTAGAAAAACAGTGTTTGTGGATGAGTTAGGACCTCACCTCAAACAAGCTTCTTATATTTAAATTTGGAAAATATCAAATTTGCAGTTAAAAAAAATATATTTAATCATAAAAAGTATATGTAAGAAAAAAAAAGGATCAAACTTATTTTTAAAAACCCCATCCAACTTAGTTTTTTTTCCAATCTCAATAAAATTAATTTATGCATTGAAACTTTGAATTAAACAAAGCTGTAAAATTTTAGTAAAAGTTGTCAACTTTTTTATGTGTGTAAATGTTCGTTATTATAGACCCAAACCAAAAAGTTAGCCTCTATGTGCGTTTTTTTTTGTTCATATGCATGTCGCATGAAATGTCTTAAAATCTAGGACATACAGTATCCTATACTTAAAAATGATTTTTCATCTCCAATTTTTTAATGAACCAATAGAACCAAGTGACATTTTCTTTAGTTATATGGAAAAGAAATCAATGTTTTTTTATTTACATTCAGTCTCAGCTCTGGTTTAGATGTGTTCACGTCACATATTACGTGTTCTAACCCAGGATTACAATGGAAACTTGTGACTGAAACTGTGACAGCTGCGTAAAAGCAGCAGGTGCTGGGGTTTTTTAAACTTCTCCTGGTCAATATTTGAAACTTGAGCAGCTTTCCTTTTACTTTATTTTAACTTTTTCAGATAAATGCTTCGATAAAAATAACATTCCTCTTGATTTTTAGATAAACTGGATACTTTAATAATCTATTTTAAGCATAAGATTTTCCTTTGGGTCTTATTTCCATACCACAATTAGAACACCATCAGGAAAACTTGTGAAACCAATGATCAGTTTCCAGCCTTTTCCTAAAGAGCCTCTTTAAGAATTCCACTCTGAGGAAATTGCCCTCGCTGGTATCACTCCTCACTCTGATGGAAGACGTCTGCTTGCCATGTCCCCTTTCATCAGAGGTACTTTGTGATAACAGGCTTCAGGTCCCTCCACTGATTGGATTCAGGTAGAATGGCTCATTTCCAGGCCGCTGAGCACTTCTCTAATGAACAGACATCAAGGAGCCTTCTCTATCAAGACGCCCAACTTTACATTTATAGTGGGACAACTCATACAAACAAAGAACAAAGATAACCCAGTTCAGAGAAGAACTCACTCTATTTGGAGAACAGCAGAGAGCACATAAAAGAAACACTCAGTTAGCAGCCGTTGTAGATAAAACAGTAATTTATGTGGAAGTCTGGCTCGACTTTCACAAAACAGGAAATTACCTTTTTAATCTATTTCTCTTTTCCTTTATGAGGTACATTGATTTTTATGACATGGGTAAACAGAAATGAAGATCTGCTTGCTGTATAAGTGGCCCAGAAGAGCAGAGAAACAAATGATCACAGCTGACCAGTCACTGCTGCTGCTTTTAGAGTTGCATTTTTTAATCCGGAAGGAACAAAAAAAGTTACCAAAATCACCTACTTAAATGTGTTTCTTTATCAAAAACCATTTGATGCTTAAAGTGTGATCAGGAATGGGTTGAGAGAAAACCAAATGAATTGAAACAAGGTGTGTAAAATGTTCCTGGATATAACTCATTAAAATTAGTCATCAACGACAATGGCACGTTTGTTACGTTGTAACTACAAGTTACAACTCACCACAGCCGACGCTGCATAAACAGATAGGTATCCAGGTGTAGACTCCAATGTTTCTAGAGACAGAAGGATGCCCACAACTACAAGTGGACTTTTGTTTCAATCTATGGCAGACATTTACTTTTTATAATTTTATTTTATCATTTTAATGATCTTTTTGTAATATAGGCTAAATGACACACTGACAAAAGTAATCATTTGGTGTAAAGTCACACATTTTTACTTGTCTATTCAAATCAAATTTTCAAAAGTTATCAGTTTTCTAGTTATGCAGAATAAACCACAAACTTTTCTAAAAAAAAAAAAAGAAAAGAGGAATGATAGAAAATGAGGTGCATGAAATGTCTGACACTTTTCTCCTTGCTGATTCTTTCTGGGTGACTCATGGACAAACAATAAGTCTTGCACAGACTGACTCACTTCGAAGGCTTTGATCAGTATCTTGGTAGCTTCATGAGCCATATAGTTCAAGTGAAAAGTTTTGATCTTCTGTCGTTTATACTTTTTGTCATAAAATCCCACCAGTGTGAATGTCACTGATAAAGAAACGCTGGAACTTTTAGGAGTCACAAAACACTGAACTGGCCTTCCATCTGAAATTTTTACTAATTGTATTATTTTTGTGGAAACAAATGTAAAAGCATGAATATTGGGAGTAAAATAAAAAATAATTCCATAAACCATCTACATTGAAGGTACACAAAGCACAACCTTATTTACTACAAAGGTTTCGAGTACAAAATATAGACATAAAAGGAAAGCTGACCTTCTCTGGTTCTTTTTATTAGGTTAAATGGTCAATATTACCTATTCATTCTGAATATACATAAAAAGGATAGCCTTCTCATCTCAGTGGGTTTAAAAGAGGAGAGATATTGGTCAACTAAAACCAATAAAATATTATCATAATTAGTATGGGGGTGTTATATGTTTAAGGTCATAGTTTGTCTGAAACGTTCCCGATGTTTGAAACACAAACCTTACAAGAAGAGACAGCAGTTGAGATTTGAAACTAGAAAATGTCAAATCTTCACAGTACGGAACCTTGATAAAATTATTTTTCATTTCTTTGGCATCGGACTGATCTAATGTCAGAGCCAGAAAACTTTTGAAAAGCTTAAGGCCTCATCTCAAACTAGACATCTCACAGTTAACATGTTACACCTAAAATTTCAACTACTATTAAGTAAATAAAGAAAAGATCAATTAAAGATTAAATTAAAAAGGTGTGATAAGGGAGTGCACAGAAGCATCTTTTAAAAACTAACTGATCAGTTAGTTTTAAAATGGTTTCTCAAATGTGTTTTTCAATGTGATGGCCATACAATCAAGCAGCCACACTCCAGGAAAGGCAGAAAATTGACCAAATCAATGCTGATAGACTGGTGATAGATGTTAACTAAATCAATGATGGTTAACAACCTACTGGATCTTAAAAATGTTTGTCGTATTCAAAACAATACAAAAATCTAAGAACAACCTTATTTCTTTGCAAGTATTTGGCATGTACAATAATAAATGGGGATTAAGATTTTGAAGGTAAGGAAACACAACAAAAAGTAGTTTTAATAACATATTTCTTCAACCATGTCATGTCTGAGCAGAGCTGGCAATCTTATTTTGTGTAGGATGTGACCACTCTACAGTTGGGTTTTTTCCTCTCTGTTACATGCTTTTCGTCTTGTACCTCTTCTCACACCACTCCAAACCCGCCTACATGCAGGCCTTATCAAGAAGCTGCAGTTCCCCATGATTGAAGCCGCTGGTCCAGATAAAACAAGTTTCACATTCTGTGTGACAGCTCTGTGAAGAGGAAGGGGGTGGTAAATACATCCTGCAATAAGGGATGCATAGCCTTTGACTCTACTTTTAAAAAATGTTGGAAGAGTTAGATACAGCGAATTGAAGCAACGTTGACAAAGAAAATAAGACCGCAAAGAAAGAGACAAGGGAGGGGGAGTCTTCACCTCTCTCTGTCACTGATTTAGGGAAGTTCAATAGAGACAGGCAATGTATGAGTCACCAGCCCAGCCCCCACTTCATCTCCTCTGAGAGGTTGTTAAAGAGTGAGATATATAAAGAGGAAATGTCAGAGCCCAGCTGACTACCAGCTTACCTTCAAATCCCATCAACAGCTTCCCTCAACTGCAAACACATTTCTATATAACCGCCATAAAAATACATATACGTATGTTCACGTGTCACAACAGAGTAATAAGGCTGCAGTCATTGGCTTCCATTCAATATAAATATGATCATTCAGGGTTTTTAATCTTATTGCACAAGTGGTAGATTTTATATTTCACAGAGTGTGGGTTCATTCCCAAAAGCCAGATACAGGCATGTCACCAACCAGACTGTAGACTAGAGAGCTGCAACATGCTTCAATTTCTGTCTTTTTTATGCTTTTGAGACATGCATTTATGTTTTTTTTGTTTGTTTTAATGCTGGTGCAAATTTGACCCCGTAGAGCTTGATGGTGAAACAAACAGATTATGTGTACACGACATCATTGCAGCTTTTCCCGCTATTTTGTCACCACCTGGTTACTGTTTACCACACATTGTCAGATTTCCCACAGCTAAAATGTATGAAAAAAATGAGCCCAATACATCCACACCACAATCAACTGACCTGAACAGTCATTACAACACAAAAACATATTGATCAAATGTTGAGATGCTCAATAATCTTTTGCTTTTTCAGAGTTTCCAATCACCCATTGTGTCCTCCAAAGTTCAGCTCTGTTTTGATGATGGCATTTTTCACATTATTCCTGGAACACTTCTGACGTGTCGCCCTGCACAGTTCAAGCATGGGCAAAAAGAACACGTCACGGAAACTATTCGAATAACAGGGAATGCGTGTATTTTTCCATGTTGATCAGACCATGAAAGGGCACAAAAATAAACACTCCTTTTCAAAACAAAATTCATCTCAATCAGGGCAATTGTAATAAAGTGATGTGGTACATGGTATAATAAAAATAAATGAAAATCACTTATAAAAACAACGAATACCACAAAACTAATTGGATTTTCCTCTCTTGCCGTGCTGTGAATGAAAATGTAAATATCTAACCATGTGCAGCTAGGGGCCATTTGCTCAGAGCAGAAAAATAGGATTACTAATTTTTGTTTTAGGCACAGTCCACGTAAAATATTGTGATATTTTCTTTGAAGCAGCGGACGTGCAGAGCTGCAACTGTCACCTCTGTCAGTAATATTTATTCCCATTTTCTATGGCGTCATCTCTCTCCAGCTGCCACCCACTGCCAGCCTTCCTACCTTCATATCTATTTCATCTTTCCATCCCCGCCTTAGTCTTTCCATCAACAGAATGCAGAATTGTGAGTTTACTTCTGTGTGTATTTGTGTTTGTGTGTGATTAAAGAGTAGTGTAATCTGCAAGGTCTCCGTGAGTTTAATTCTAGCTGAGTGGATTTGGATTTGTGCCTCCCACACATGTGAGGAGAACGAAGGACAGGGAGTAGAGGGCCAGAATGAAAAACAAGAGTGCAGGACAAAGATGATAGACACGTGAAGAGAGCAGATTAACTAAGAATGAAACAAAAAATCTCAATCCTGGTAAATCTGGGCAGTGGAGGACTGTCAAGATTACACATTTGTTACTATGTTGGAACCAGATCTCTGCGACAAACAAAAGTTGCATTTTGTTGTGAACTAAGACATTGCAGAATGAAAACACTTACTGGTAAACGGTCTAAAACTAGCATTTTGAAATTTATGGTTCAACTTCCGCTTTTTGTTACATTAGTATTTTCTTTATCCGTACTGGGTTGTTTATAGTATTTTTTCGCCCAAAACAGTACAAAGCTGAGTCATTAAGATTTTTTTTCATCGTATTGTCGCACAAACAATTCTTCGCAGAGACCCTTTGTTGTGTCTGAAATACAAACAGATTTGTCTTGTTTACTGGAAACTGTCACTTAATGTGAATAGATGACACAGTGAGTCATTCTGGTTTGTCTTGTTGACAGTGTAGACTCCAAATGACACTGTAATTTGATCATTTTTCTTATTATTATCATCTAAAAAAATGAGATGTGAATAGAATAGCTCACGTTTCAGCAGCATTGCTTGAATGTTTAGTCCTAGCATTTTGCACATATAAATATTAAAAGCACACATTCACATACAGCTGCAGTATTGTGTGTTAAGTAAAGGAAGGTAATGTTGCCTGCAAGTAATGCAACCTTGAAAAACAAAAGATACGTTGGCAAAGATCCTGAAAATACCCATCAGTGGCAGCAGGAAGTTTCTGGTCCATTTAGTTTGGAGGTAGAGAAAAAAGCCATTAAACACGTGGAGGAAACAACACCTGCATGCAAACACTATCAAGTGATTTCCACTTCTTTTGTTCTGCAACACATCCGTGAAACTGCTTCACCAAATGTGAGATTTAGTGAAAGTTTGTCATATTGGGATCGGTCTCGTCATCGTTTGAGTACTCAGGGTGCATATAAGGATAACTCCACATGGGGAACCATATTGTCAATTTTCAGTTTATCTACATTCCCACAAGAATTTTCCCAAAAGTGTGGATTCCCAATCATAAGTGTGGATACCTTCATGAGAGCTTACGGAACTACGTTAGATCTATTTATTTAATTGTGCTATTATCTTAACATTTTCAAACTGATAACTGGTTATCTATCTAGACATGACACACCTGTAGACAGCATCATTGCAGTTGAAAGATTGTGCTTGAAAGAGCTTCATGATATATAGAGCTTGCATTAATGCACATGAGTGTGGACATTTTACATTGTCATGGGACATGGAAATGAGAAGCTTTTGCCTTCAGGTACCTTTTGTCTGGAAAAGTTTTAGCGTAAAGGAAAGTTTCACCCCCGTAGGTGTTGGTGGAAATGAACAAAGTGTAAATATAAATAAATGACTTCCTGCTGTGGAGCAAGGGCTGATTTTCATCTGTTGAAAAATGAGGGTCAGAGCATTTTTTGTTGAAATAATTTTATGTTGATGGAAAAAAAGTAATGCTGATTACTATTCATGAGTTTCTTAAAAAGCAATTTTAAATTTAATTATAATCACAGTTTTTTTCTGAGCAATTCAAGTAAATGATGTGTTGGGAAATTTTCTGTTGCCTCATTTCTGCTTTTTAGTTTTCACTGATACACGCTCTAACATCTCAAAGGTTTTCTTGTTTCAGGTGTTAAATCAAGAAACTTCCTGATTCTTTAAAAGATAAAAAATTACAAAAACAATTTGAACTACACTTTGAGTTTGAATTGACTATGAAAATCAAATTATTTTGATTGTAATTTTGTTCCGGCGTTAGGGCTGCGGGGACAACAGCCTCAGACTTGAAGTCTAGGCTTCTCTCATCAGCAAGGCGTTCTCTCAATCCGGAGAAGCAAAGGCTCTACTCCAAGCTCTTCCCGGATGGCAGCTCCTCACCATATCTCTGAGTGAGAGCCCTGCAGAGGAAGCTCAAATTGGCCCCATGTAATCCGCAATCTCATTTTTTTGGTCACCATCCACAGCTGATGACCATGGGTGAGGGAAAGAACGTAGATCGACTGGAAAATCGAGGGCTTTGCTTTTCAGCTCAGCTCTTTCTTCACCATGATGGACCGATGCAGCGTCCTCCTGATTATTGCGAATGCCACACTGATCTGTCTGTTGATCTCCCTCTCTATCTTTCCCCCTCTCGTGAACGAGACGGAAATTGTACAATCACAATTATATAGTCAACTGAGCACGCAAAACAACATTTTTGAGTAACTTTAATGAACATTGAGTCAGACAATTCAAAATTTGTTATCTCAGAACAGTCTAGGCATCAATTGTAATGAACCGTTTTCTAGTCAAACCATAAATTGGGACTATGTCAAACACCCATTTAGTCTGACAAGAAAAACTGAGAAATATGTCTATTGAAAATCAAATGAAGGATTAAGCTGCTTTAATGAGAAGCAAATGACGTGCATGAGCTTTTTACTTTGGCGTTCATCATAAAAAGTGAAAGAACAAACATCAGTTTCAATTTGTTATCAATCCTGTGTTGCCATCAGTCTCTTTACCCACCATTATATAAAAAGAGACACACTTATATTTTGGATAGAAGCAGCCTGTTTTCAGACACATTTTTCAGTAGTTCTACTACAGTATGATCTGAAATAACACAGAGTAGCAGAACAATCTGTCATTTTATGTGTAAACGACTAGATAAACACCTGGAGCATAATGAGATATAGTTACTGTATATATTTGCGTTCCTGTTAATATTATTTTATTTTCCTGGAAATACCTACCCTACGTTTGTGCATTTGAGGAAAGAATGAGGACAAAGAGTTCAGCGTTAGTCCAGGTTTTTCTGGAACACTGCATATTCAGCAGCCTCCAGAGATGAGTGCGTAAGTGTGAATGTGAAGCAGGAGAAGCGAATGTTGTCTGCTTTCCTTAATTATCATCTGTCATGGGAGCTTTCACAGATCTGCATACAGACGCCTGTTATTTTAAGAGATGTGATAAATTGTGTGCTCTAAAACAGAAAAAAGAACTCCTCTTTGAAAACCAGGTCATAGTATGATTCATAGCAGAAGTACAGAATGTAACTACTTCTCTTCCAGTTACCACATCCAGATAACCGGAAACTCCCCCTGTTTTGTGGGACATCCAGATCCAAAATGGGAATGAAGATGGGAAAAACTACAAGAGTCTCAACAAATAACTAGAATTAAGTTAAAGACTGTAAACACCAACAGAAAATAGTCTCCACTTGGAGGTTAAGCTGTTTTGTTTGAAGATAAATTTCGCTAAAATAAAAAAAGTTTAATTGTATTGGACGGATATAAATTTTTTTATTAAGTTTCAGTTTTAACTGTCAAACTGCATCAACATGTCTACTTTCCTGCTCTCTGCGTTGCCCAACAATTTGGCTTGGCTTTAAGAGTCATGACATGACAGTGTGTTGTGGGTGGAAACAGTGAGTCAAGCCGTGCATCTGAATGTGTGCTCAGCGTATGTCATGTGGGCCGTTATATCATGACTTGAACAAAGGAATTCAAAACATTCCCATTTCATATTGGATTTGGCAGCAGCAGGTTTACTGGATGTGATTTGACTTGAACGTTAGTTACTCACAACTCTAAAGTTTGTTGTTGATTATATTAATCACAATTCCACAAAACCAAGAGCCAGTGCCAGCATGTCCCTCGTAATCCCTGAAATATTTACTGGGAAACTCATCGTCACTTGTTTTCTTTCCTAGTCACACTTCAGATGCTTCAATAATACTCTTTTGGTATTCAGAGAAAAACAGTGCACTGTTATTTTTTCTGTTAGGTTTTTATTAGATTCTGTAAAGCTTTTAAACCCATTTTTAATCCTAACTAACATACACGTTCCTTTCAATTTTGTTCTGGTCCAGTTTAATGTCATAATTTTATCATAATTCAGAATTGTTTCAGTGGTGTAACTCTATTCAACTATTTTCTAATCATTAAAAAATTAATGCCATCAAGTGATGTTGATAATTTATTGGGATTCTAGCCTGCTGTGCTCAGTGGTCAGCAGATCTAGGGTGAGTAATCTTGGCCTTATTGGGGAACTGCATCATCATCTGGAGCAAAACCGCAAACCAGGAAGCACCTGGGGAGCCAGGAGTGGGGGAAAACTAAACCCGGCAGCTTGTTCTCTGCAAATGTGGCCTATTGTGTATTAGTTCCTTTTAAAGTCACATGGAGGAGAAGGGCATTCTAAATAGGAAGTGTACTGAGATATGTACATTCCAAACAGAAAAGTCAGGCATTGTTAGGTGAAAAATAACTTAATGGAACACAAAAACTGACCATATGTAATGTTTTGAAACACAAAGAAAGAAGCAGACTTTTGAAACAACTGTTTTTAGTTTGTGTTAATTTATAAAACTAGACATAACAGTTGAAAAAAAGAAATGATTTGTAAAATTTCAAATAGACTGAACAGCTCATTGTGAAAAGACTAAATTGATCTGGCAAACAGCAGACTCACAGTGCCTGAAAAATCACATTCTAAATCACTGTTTAAAAATACAATGTAATCACATTTGCTGTTGGAGCTACAGCTCCAATTAAATACTAAATGTTTAAAAAAAAAATCAATTTCCACACTCTCTGTTATCACCAGTAGTTTCAGATGCTGAAAGCTTCATATTTCTGGTCAATTGACTCTTGACCATCAATGAAGAAGAAAATAACCCTTTGACCCGATGACTTCACTCCTCTCAATCCTAAGTACTGCGCCAGACAGTCACAGTAGAGTCTAGTCCCTTAGCTTAGCTGCTGGGCTCTGACTACTTCCTAAATGCATTAGCTGCTCTACAGAGCTCCTGATATACTGATGTAGAGCCATTAGAGTAGGGCATTAGGTAGGGGCTTTCATGTGTGAGGAAAAGTGGAAAAGGGGAGAGAGAGCAGAAAAAGCAAGCGGAAGAAGCTTGGTGTAGAAGTAGGTTGAATGCACACTTTGTTTATGTGGCTCACCTGGAGTTTTCTGTTGTTATTTACAGGTGACCGTGACAAACCTGAAAATGACAAGAGGGCTCGGAAATGGATGGTGGGCCACTCTGGACACCGGTGATGTCACAAGCCCAGATTAGACCCGACCATATGGCACGCTGCCTGCTGATGCCTCTAATCCTCCATCGCCATTCAGACATCTCTTTAATGACCATAAACTCACCCTGCCATCCATTCATGTATGTATCGTTCTATCTTTTTAAAAGCTATATATTTACACATCATCCATCTATCTATCTGGTATTATCTTCAAAAGATTTCTATCCATCTGCGTGTCACAATAATAATAATTGTGTCTAGCTCACTGTTGGTTTAGATTTTACATTTGCTACCATTTGTTGTCAGTGTGTGTTTGTTGTCACATACCTTCTGAGTTTTTCAATGGGCTCTATTGAGGTGTGGGTGGGTTCAGCACGGAATAAGTGAAAGGGCTCACAATTAATTCATGTTACCATGTTTTGTTACTCACTAATGGCATCAAATTAGAATTGATATTGGAATTACTTTAAACATTTTCATCGAAGAAAATTGCTTTAAAAACAATTGGGTAATGTTTTTTTTCTTACTATTCAAACCTCGTTATAATTCTCTGATTTTTTTTCCTCTAGCCCCCGATGTGCTGGTTTCCTATGAATCAGGGCTAATACTCATTGCAAATGACATATTCCGTATCGGAAACACACCTAACCCAAACAGAGCCCTGAGTTGTGTGTCAAGATTAATTGCATGTCATGTGAGCACGAACAGAGTGACGTTTAAACCTATTAATTTATTTGGGGATTAGGCTTACATGCTAAAGGATGTGGGGATGGTTCTTGGAGCTATACATGGGACTGAGCAGAATAAAAAGGTCGCTTTCGTCAACTACTTCATCTGGTCTTCTACTGAAACTTCTTGCACTTGTGACAGTGAATTCTCAAGATACATACGTACATCAACGTTAGAGTTTGAAATAAAATTAAAGCGATTGTCCCTGCTATGATTAAAAAAATGCTTTATATTTTTTATTGTAAGTGATGTTTGCTACCTTTTTAAAGTCATTCTCTAAAGATCCAACAGAGCTGATTTGTCTTGAACAGCTGGCTGGATGCTTTTGTTCTGCACAATCTCACTTTGATTAACATATGGTTTCTATGTTCTTTTCAGTTAGTCATTTCCATTAAATTGGACCTGATGAGCAACTTTCTCCCAACAGTTCTCAGTAAATTCTCAAAAGTGTGTTTCCTCTTTTCTTTGTTTTTCTTTATTATTTTTTTTTTAAAAGAAGAGTGTTCTTTTTAAATGATACCTTTCTCAAAATCACTATGTAATGCAAAGTTAGTTTTGAATATTAGATTTGAAATTGTATGAAGGTGTGCAAGAAATATTGTTACAAAATGCAATCACTACCCCCCAGTTTTAATCAGTTTTCATTTGTAGTTTGACATTCATTATTCTAGTGAGTTTGCAGGAATAGCAATAGTATTTTTGTATTTAAATCTAAAGATTTAAAGAGGTTGGATATGTTCATGTAATGTTACATACAGAGAACAACCTGTCTATCGACTATTGTCTGAATACAGGATTTGAAGGCTTGTTAAATTACTCAAAAAAGTATGAATGAAAGAGAAAATCATTTCAGCTGTGTTTCTTAAATGACAGTATCATTCAAACATGATTGAAACCTCCCAAAAGTTTATTTGGCATTAAATCCCATTTTTAAAATATCATCGGCGTAAGATATTGATTTTTTGCAATAGTGATAGAAGACTAAAATGTATTCACTCTAGCAGTAAACCTCATATTTAATAAAAGAAATACTAATACATTTGTATTTTTTTAATGTTTTGAGTATTTTTGTAAAATGAAAAAGCTAAAAATGACTTCTTACTTTCTATTCCTCAGAGTACACATCTCTGTCTAAATATGTCCTCAGTGTCAAAATGCAATATTTTAAATGATCACCAAACACATATCCAAATACAAATATTTCAACAGTTATTAGTTTCAAAATTATGTCTCAAAATAAGTCAAACAAGTGTAGTCTGACTTCACCACTGAAGTGAAGTGTTGAATAGTAATATTTGAGGAAGGATGTTGCTCCTCATCTCACATGCATTTAAACAGCACAGCAGTCTTCTTACATTAATTCAACATTTCAGCTCCAGCATGATCATCTCTCTGTGGACCAATTGACCTTCTCTAGATGGTAGAAGCATTTAAAATGTATCCATAATATATGAGTCCTCTTGATGATAAATATCCACATTTTCCACATCTTTACATGATGTGTGACCTTACATCACAGATTACAAAGTTTTGTCTCCCCCACCCTCATCAGACAATAACCTGCTTTTGGAGGGTAGAAATGACACATTACTCTTCAAACACAAACTTTTTTGCAACTGGCTGCATCATCCATTCAAAATGTTTACTAATGTGTGTTTCAGATGATGAATAATGATGAAACTGCACTTGTAATAGGAGTAGGGATTCTTATTTCCCAGGGAGGAGACGTGGGCGGGTTTTTCCTGCCACCACACGTCACCGGTGTCCATATATGGTTCGTGACGTCACACACCGGAGGTCCCATTCACATAAAACTTCACGGCCGGAATCCCCTTAGAGGAAATGTAGGCACAGACGCACGTAGGGCTCTTTGCTCGCCCGTTTTCAGGACTAATCCAGTTTTTACTCTTTAGGCAATAAGAACCACCTCCAAACAGCAAACATGAAAGTCTCCAGCATAGACTGCCGTCATCTGAAGAAGATCATCAGGAAAGAGTGCGCAAGCTGCCTTATTGTGGATTGTCGACCTTATTTCTCCTTCACAAACTCGAACATCAGAGGATCCGTCAATGTTAATCTCAACTCTGTGGTGGTCCGGAGATCTCGGGGAGGACCGGTGCCTCTTCAATTTGTTATCCCGGATGAGAGAGCTCTGTTTCGGCTTCGGGAGGGAAGCATATCGGCCATCGTGGCTCTGGATGATCGGACATCCCACTGGCAGAAATTAAAAAAGGACAGTGTAGCACAAATAGTAATAAAAAGCCTCTCACACTTGGCGAGCGGGGCAAGCATCTGTTTCCTAAAAGGTGAGAAGAGATCTTTTAAAAATTAACCTCAAATAGAACATTTTCAGACTTGTGTGTTAACATTTTAACAATAATCATTTTCACCCCAGATCATTTTACTGATCTGTAACCAACAGCAAATATAATTCACACACTTTTTTAAAAAAATTATTATTAATATTTCTTTTGATTTCACATGTTTCTAACCTTAAATACATTACAATAAATTGAACTAAATTTATTTTCAATATTCAGATTAAATTGTGTCATTTATAATCCTGTGTAGGGAGTAGTCTACATTTTTTTTTGCGTTTCTTAAATGTCCTGTGTGCGTCAGTGGATCGGATGAGTCAGTGCGGGAAAAACGCAGCAAAAACTGTGCAACGACTTATGAAAACATAATCCTTTCCTCCCAAACCTGGTCTTTTGGCCAAATAATTCTTATTAAAAGGCGTCTGTCACGTCTCCGTCCTCAGGATGTAGCTCTAACAGGATTACCGGTCCTTTACAGCAGGCTACTGTGATTAATTACTCTTCTATAATCAGGTTATAAAGTCTATAATCCCCTCCAGTGCTAAAGTCTGTTTCATAAACTATGTCATTTCACAAGAAAGCTCTGTTGTGTGTATCAGAATCAGAAGTATTTTATTAATCCCACATGTGAGAAATTTGTGTTGTATTCATGGTTTCTTATTTTTCCATTACTTCAACCAGGAGGATACGAGAACTTCCACTCTCAATACCCTGAACTTTGCACTGAGGTGAAAACCATCGACCAGAGCGGAACTGAAACTGAGAAAAGAGTCAACAGCCACTGCGAGAAACTCTCTCACCGCAAACCAGATTATGATCAGGTATGGAAACACCCTTTTAAGAAGCACCTACTTCTCTCCATCTCTCCCACGCATGCATGCCATGCAGGTATTTATTTTTAGGCTCCATCAGAAGCATCTAAATTTGGCATCAAAGCATTTTCCTCAACATAAATGTGATCTTCTGTGACATTCTCTGCTCTCCTGTCCTGCTTCATATTCAGCACAAAGCCAGAAGCAGCCACACACAGAATGGGGGGACCTAAAAACACTTTCATCTCTGACCTTTCCTCTGTTTTGTCCACTCTAAATACAAACCATAGAGAGGCTTCGTATCAGAAAGATTTCGGTAGTTAAAACGCTATGGGTCATTGCACATAATGGGTGGGATAAAAGGGGGACTATTTCTCAATCTTCTTGATCATTTGGTCTGCAGATGAACAAAATGTTCCATTAGCAGGTGCTATGATGTTGTCGTTTAGATAATGGTTACATGTTCTTAGGAATAGGAGAGTAAAAGAAAATCCATCAAGGTTGGCAGCCATTGTGTTGTCTTTTGTCAGAAGATTGTGTTTTTGTCTTTGTGAATTTGGCTCACACCTGCTTTCTGCTTCCTCTTTGCTCTTCAGGGTAAACCTGTAGAGATCCTGCCTTTCCTCTACCTCGGTAGTGCCTACCACGCCTCCAGACAAGACTATCTCAGCGACCTTCACATCACAGCCTTGCTCAACGTGTCACGCCGGGACCTGCAGCCCACCAAAGGCCACTATGACTACAAGTGGATCCCAGTTGAGGACAGCCACATGGCTGACATTAGTTCTCACTTCCAGGAGGCCATAGAGTTTATAGGTGAGTTACAAGAAATGTTCACAAAAACCAAATATCATTTTTGAAGTTTTTTTCATTTGATAAAATGCTTAAATCACAAAGATTGTTGCTCAAAATGGCTCTATTTTTTAAAATGAAGAGAAAAAAGTCTCTTATTTAAAAAAAAAAAAACATGCCTTTCTAAGACCAAAATTCACTCACTGAGAATAGTCCTTGAGGAGAATCAGAATAATTCTGAGACATATGTATTGAAATTTCTTTTATTACAGCTTCTCAACTGCTGCTATTCACAAATAGAAAACAGAGCTAAAAAAAACAGAGCTATAATCAGTTTAACTTGATCACCAGATTTCAATCCACCACCAACACTCCCAGTCAGTCTCCTGTCATTCAGGATTTGTTCACTCTTATTTTTGCCTTCCTTCTTTCCTTCTTAACTTGCAAAAGACACGTCTGTACCGTCATCACCTCTTAGGCAAAATCACACTTTGCCGGGTGTGGTCAGTTAGTGTGACAACTGTGCGAGCTGACTGTGATTAGCAATGGCCGGGTGGAAAAGACTTCCACAGTTGTTTGTGATAGCTTGCCTGGAGCATACATACTAGTTGACTCATGTACAATAAAAGAGCCTGTTTGTTTTTCTTCAGGAGGTGGAAATAACTGAAGGACCTAAGGGCAGCAGGGTGCTAAAGATGTTATAGGAAGAAAGTTGAAGAAAAAAAACAGAGTGTGTGTGGGAAAGAGAAGAGGTGGTTAACAGCAGCAGCGATGGGAGATATTTATAGCCAGGCACAACCAAGGACAGAGCTCACCCACAAGCAGCTTGGCTGACCTGTATTGGGTGGCAGCTATTGCGGGTATTGTATATTGTTTGGGGATACAAGCTTAATCTCGCCTGTTACATAAGGCTGCAGATTTAGCCTAGTTTCAGAGAAGGCCTTCTGAAATACATTGGCCACACTGGCTGATTAGACACACGGAGCAAGCACGTAATCGCTTCTGTTGGTCTATTATTAAAATCAATCAGGAAATCAGAACTGTAACCTAATGGATGATGTAAGGCTAAGCAGGACACGACAGATGTTACTAACCTCCTGAATGAAAACAAAAACAAAACATTGAAGCAAATCATGTCACCTTCAGTTGAAAAGATGGCGACTAAAACACCCACAACTGATGTTCCTCAGTTACTGCACCCTCCTGTGGGAAGATCATGATTCATTCATGCACTTTTATAGAATACAAGCATTGGGAAAAATCCATCAGAAGTGGTCTGCAATGTTTCTGTGAGATAGAAAGAGCCCATAGGTGTGTAATAGCCTTTGGTGAGTTTGTTATAGATGAGAAGTGTACAAAAAATATCCAGAAACAGTATTAATTCACAGAATCAGACAGAAAGAGACATTAGGACAATTAAGTGAAAACCTATTTATGAAGAAACAAAATCCTCCACAAACACGAAGGTGTGAAGCAGCTTTAAATGAGAAGACACACTGTCTTCTTATAGCTGCTGCGTACTGTGAATCCAGCAGTAACACCTCCAGAGTTTGCAGGGAGCAGAAAAAAGAAAATGATGAGCAACTGCACTATCTGACTAAAAATATCTTTAAAAGTTTTGACATTCTAAACGGAAGCCGGTTAGAATTTGCGTTCTATATTTTCACACTTTAATGCTTAAAAAAATGTAAACATTTGTGAGTAGGAAGAGAATGATATAAATGCTATTTTGATCTGATATAGTAAAAACTTTAAATTGAAGGATAATCTAAAACATTTTTTCTGCTCATTGCCTCAATAAACTCCAATAGATGATTAACATGTTCCATCGTTCTTCTTCTCTTTGCAGACAATGTAAAGCAATCTGGAGGAAAGGTCCTGGTACACTGCGAAGCAGGCATATCACGTTCACCTACCATTTGCATGGCATACATCATGAGGACCCAACAACTGAGGCTGGATGAGGCTTTTGACATCATAAAGCAGCGGCGGGCAGTCATCTCACCAAACTTTAGTTTTATGGGTCAGCTGCTGCAGTTTGAGTCAGAAGTCTTGTCAAACGCCCCGACTCTCGCTGCCACACCTGAACCAGCTACTCCTTGTGTCCCTGAGTCGGCCTCCTTTTTTGCCAATGACTTTACGACTACCTTTAACACCAAAAACTTTGAGCCATCTGTGTTCACCTTCCCTACCTCTTGCCTACAGTCCCCAGTCCACCGCCAGTTTAAACTGAGCCCAATAACTGCACTGCCTTAAACTGAACTGTGACTGCTTGTAGTCTTACTTGAAGATGTTAAAATCAATGCTCTCTGTGTGCCTGGTGTCGAAATCACCAGAGCAGATAGATTGGAAATCGGCAACAGAAGCAATCAAGAATCAAGAAGTTGGTTTCAACTCATAAAATTTGAGGTCTATGAAGCTTGTGGGCGGAAGAAACTGATGCTATTTTCCTGTCTTCTGCACTGAAATGATTAAATAACACAGCACAGTAACAAACTGCAATATACATGCCTTAGGTTGATATTGTGATTTATTTGCCTATTCACAAATACAGTTAGGCATATCAAACTAATTTATTTGAAAATGATGGTGTTTTTATTTAAAAATGTGAACATTGTGTTTAATAAATGTTTTCACCACAAAAAAGATCAATTTTGCAGTCTTTGCTGTCTTTTATTGGTTTATTGTTCTTCTAAAAAAGAAAAAACAAATTCACCAGCAGCATCATTTTCTCATTTGGAGTCACACACACAGTTTTAAAAAAATCTGTTTTCCTCATTGGTTATAGAAAAAAACTTCAGATTAAATGCTTACATAAAAAGTTTGTGTTGGAAAAATGGGATAAATTGAACTGTTTATTTAGAATAGAAGATACAAGACTTTTCTACATTATCTCAAACATCCCAAAATTATGCAGCTATTAAAAGTTTTGTTTTGTCTTTTGAACTGCTTCTCACTAATGGCGTGCAGGAGCCTTGTCCTCCAAATATATACATGTAAATTAATTGATCTCTTACATTTGAATGTGAGGTTTGTTTGTCCTATATGTGGTCTCCCACAACAGAGTGGTGACTTGTAGATGGCGTACCCTGCCTCTCTCTTGAAACAGGTCAGGATAGCTACTGTATAATATCCTTCCTAGTTGTAAAAGATAATTGAATTATCTGGTGCTTTAATTTGGATAATTTCATAGCCCAAACAACTCAAATTAATCTTTAAATCAATTTAATCAACATTCCACTTCATTAAAATTGATACCCTACAAATGAATGACTTTTTTCTTTAAGGCCTTTTATCACATTTGTCAACCTTACTGTGATCTTTCACTGCTATTATTTGGATTTATTTGGAATACAAGAACATAATTGTGATATTAACATTCTAATTCTTATGATGAGTGGTAGCACTATTATTACAATAATATCACAATGTATAGATCTGATTTATACTACACATCTGTTTTAGATCTGTTTTCAATCTGTTTTACAGTACAGATCTTACAGTAGCTAACAGGTTGGCGCGCTAACCAGAATATACCATTTACAAAACATAATCAGCAAGACGTAATCACGCGTACCAAATCTTCATCCCGACAGAAATTCAGTATTATATTAATTTTAAACATCATACTATTAGCAATTGAAGCAACAATTTTATTTAAATATAAAATAAATAATATGTTACTACAAAAACCCCCGTTTCAGAATAATAGTATCGTCCATTGCATCCCGCCCCGTCGCCATTTTCCATGTTATTTTTCATTTAGCACGCGTAACTTCATTAATTTCGGGAAAAGCCATTTGATTAGTTAAGTTTTTGTATTTGAAACCCACTGATTCGACAGGTTTCTTTAAGAGGGAGATTTTTCTCCTGAATTTGTGAGGAGAAACCCCGAATAGACAACCATGTACATTAAACAGGTATGCTAACGTTCTCTGGTATGTAGCCGAGCATCACCAGTAGATAAACAATCATAATTAACTTAATGACACACACATTCTGGGTTATTACATGTAATGGTCTAGGTTTGCAATTGAAAATGATAAAAGTTTATTTTAAAACTGTAGATTTTATTGTTGCTAATATTAGCGGTGATCTAGTAGCGGCATCTGTTACCTGTAACAGATGATATGCTAATGCTAACAGGTTAGCATATTTAAAATATCCTTTTAAATTAATATTACAACCTTGTTATATTTTTTGTTTTGTCTTCTGAACCACTTATCCCTAACGCAGTCGCGGGGGATAACCGGAGCCTAACCCTACTGATTTCAGGCAAGAGGCAGGGTACACCCTGAACAGGTCACCAGTCTGTTCCGGGACTCACTACTCGGAGCAATTTTATAGTGGCCAGTCAACCTAATATGTATGTTTTTGGAGAGTGGGAAGAAACCGGAGTACCTGGATAATAAAAGCTTATCAGCACATTAAGAAAGAGGGAAAAAGGAAATAGTTTGTTGTTGAAGATCAGGTCCAAAAAAGTTTTTTTTTTTGTATATGTATCTATGTAATAAAATGTCAGCACATTTTCTTGGATGTTCAAGCTTGGATGTGTTTGCATTTTTAAATCAGTGTGATCTTTGTGTTTCTGTGCAGGTTATCATTCAGGGGTTCCGTAGTTACAGGGATCAGACTGTCGTCGACCCCTTCAGCCCTAAACACAACGTCATCGGTGTGTATATGTTTTTTAATTAATTTATCTTCTTAGTCCTTCAGATTCTTCTTCGATGCTTCCTCAATTCAAAATTGTCCCAAAATATTTAATGTAGTATTAATATAACTTATCGTTTCAGTTGGAAGAAATGGATCAGGAAAGAGTAATTTCTTCTATGGTAAGTGATCCTCTTTAATTTTTCTCTCTAAAGTAATATGTAATGCATCAAGAGAAGCCAAATGAGGTGGTTGGGGCAACTGGTCATGCTTCCTCCTGAACGCCTTGCTGGTGAGGTATTTTGGACACGTTCCACTAGGAGGTGATCCAGAGACAAACCCTGGACCGCTGGAGAGACTTATGTCTGACAGCATGCTAGGGAACACCTCGGTATGCTCCCGAGTTAGCTGGAGGATGCAGCCGGGGTGAGGAAGCCTGGGCTTCTCCCAGCCCCGGATAAGCAGGCGATGATGGAACGGAAAGTAACATTTAATATTCTTTTTTATCTAAAAGCTGTTCTCCGTGTTTCCTAATGTAGCCATCCAGTTCGTCCTCAGTGATGAATTCAGTCATCTGCGACCTGAACAGCGCCTGGCCCTTCTTCATGTATGGATTGGCAAATATGAGCTCAATTCTTTCTAAACTCCTTTTTTGACACAACCCTGGATTGTAAATATTTTAATATAGCTGCTTAAAACACTAAATGAAATTTATGTATTTTAAAGAAAAGTACATCAATAAGAAATATGCTTTTGTGTCATTGTTATATCATTTTTGAAGAACAAGTTTAAATGTCGTGTAATTTTAAAAATTTTTCTTTCTTGTAGGAGGGAACCGGTCCGCGTGTCATTTCTGCTTTTGTCGAGATTATTTTTGACAATTCTGACAACAGATTACCGGTAGGAATGTTAATTACTGTTATTTGTGTTATTGATTAACTATAAAATTGCTGCAGAGGTCAAATGTCTTAAGATTTGAAAGGTTATCATTTAAAAAAGGTTTTATGATACTTTCACTCTGCAGTTTTTTTTTAAAATAAATCCTAAGATGAGGAGTTTTTAGTTTCATGCATGTTAGGCTAAGTCATGACTGGGAGCATGAGGTTGTCTGTCTGTATGTGTAATGTTTGGAGAGGTTGGCAACCTACCCAAATTGTACCCTACATCTTCCCTGAGATTTGTTTTGGAAAAGATCTAACATAAGTCAGTGTTGAACAAAGCATATTCACAATATGGATTGACAGAATTCTAAATTAGACCGAAAACTGTAAATCAATGTGCAATGTTCAAGTTTTATAACTTTTTATTAGTTTTCAAATAAGGCATGTTATTTATGTTTGGATCTTAAAATGTATTGAATTATGTATGTCACTGTTCTAGTTTTGTTATGTGAGAGAGTTTTATAATGATAAGCTCTCAGGCTGTTCCCATTGTGCCAATATTAGTTAACTGGATGGAATATTTAGTTCAGTTGATGCCTGTTTCACAAGAACAAAGATTAGTGAAAGAATTTCCATCAAAGCACAGAAAACAAACTACAGTATTTACAAGGCTTTTTGTAAATGTAAAATGCTAAACTTTGTTTTTTGTGAGTTTGAAACAATCAACCAATGCTGCAAAAAGCAGACTTGACAGCCATTAGTTTTTCTCAATTTGACGTGTGATAATGTCATCCCTCTCCAGATTGACAAAGAGGAAGTCTCCCTTCGTCGTGTCATTGGTGCAAAGAAGGACCAGTATTTCTTAGACAAGAAGATGGTGACGTAAGTAAAGCTGTGGCTTGACTTGCCATGTAATCACAGAAATCTTCAGCTTGATGATTTCTTCTCCTTGCAGTAAGAACGACGTCATGAACCTTCTGGAGAGTGCTGGTTTTTCTCGCAGTAACCCGTACTATATTGTCAAGCAAGGAAAGGTAACAAAGAACCTGGTTCCAGTTGTCACATTTGTTTATTACGCAGATTGAAGTAGCGTTGATGTTCTTTACAAGCTCGTTATAAAATTAGTACAATCCTATCATAACCTTGCATTTAGGGGTGCTCCAACTTATAAAAGGTATTTCTTTTAAGTATTATTTTTTTTAAAAAGGATTTATTTATCCTCGCAGATTAACCAAATGGCCACAGCTCCTGACTCTCAGCGTCTGAAACTGTTGCGAGAAGTAGCAGGAACACGCGTGTATGATGAGCGAAAGGAAGAGAGTATCACCCTGATGAAAGAAACAGGTAAAAATCTTTACTTTTTGCCTGTCACCAATCTCTTGAAAATTTGAGAGTGTTTCTACATTTTCTAAAAGGGAAAATAATTACTTCTTCATTTTCCAGAGGGAAAGCGAGAAAAGATCAACGAGCTCTTGAAATACATTGAGGAGCGACTGCACACCCTTGAAGATGAGAAGGAAGAGCTGGCTCAGTACCAGAAGTGGGACAAAATGAGAAGAGCTCTCGAGTACACCATTTACAACCAGGAGCTGAGTGAAACCCGTGCGAAACTGGATGAGGTAACCAATTTTGGGCAATAGAATGATCAAATGCAGAGAAAAAGTCTTAAGTTGCCATGCACCAACATTGCAATATATTTTATTACCTTTCTAAATTTTACAGTGAAGCTGAATTGATAACAAACCAACTGAAAGGTGAAATAAAGTACCTGTAGTTTTTTCATGCTGTTCTCATTTTTGTGTTTTTGTTGTATCTTTTCTAGTTGTCCTCTAAAAGAGAAACCTGTGGAGACAAATCCAGACAGCTTCGTGATGCTCAGCAAGATGCTCGAGACAAAGTGGAGGTAAGAAAAAGTCATTTTTAAGTCTTCAAGATCTTTACAACTTTAAAAAAAAAAGAAGGTGGGGGTGGGTGCGGATAACATGTCTGTAATAGTTTGACGTCAGTATTTTTAAAAAAATGCAATGAATAACTATTTGAGGTCCAGCATACTTTGTGTTTATACCAGAGTCCCAGTGAGTTTAGTATTCAGGCTTGACATTTGGAAATTGTCTTTATAAATATTTTAAAACATTGATTGAACAGCATTGTCTTAATTTCTTTTTTTCTCTTGTAGGAGACGGAGCGTGTAGTGCGTGAACTGAAGTCCAAAATTTCAGCCATGAAGGAGGAGCGGGAGCAACTGTCGGCAGAGCGCCAGGAGCAGATCAAGCAGAGGACCAAACTTGAGTTGAAGGCCAAGGACCTGCAGGATGAGCTGGCAGGCAACAGCGAACAGAGGGTACGGAAGCCTCCCATCTGCGTCACAGTGCCCATGTGATGCTGCACCAACAACACCCCCCCTCCTTCCCTCATCCCCATCATTGCTGATGACGGATTGCAATCTTTACTTTTTAACCCACTCTTCTCCCGCTTATTAGAAGAAATCGCAGCAACACTGAAGCATGATTCATAATGTGTCAGTCGTAGAAGAGAAACTATTCTAAAGACATTAGTGAAGATCCACTGCTTCTTTCAGAAACACTGACAAGTCCATGTTTCTATTACCACAGATCATTTCGTCTTCTGAACCGCTTATCCCTAGAAGTGTTTCAGGGGATGCTGCAGATCATAATACGATAAAAATGTCTTCAAATAATCTCAATTATTGATGAAACCATAGGATTTTTCTGACAAATTTTCTCTTTAAATGAATTATTTTATTAAGTCACTGACAATTGGATCCACTCTAAGACAGTTGGAAATTGTCTTAGAGTGGTGATATGATAGTCAAAATAATGTCATTATGAGACACTATATGTCATGTATAAATTTATTTTTTTATTTGTGGGGTTAATAAACATGTATTTATTTTATTTCAGTTTAAAATGACTGGTCAATGTTAAGTAAGCCGTATTTGACTCTCAGCAATGCACCATTCTTGGCCGAAGCTTTTGTGCACAGGGTTGGCATGAACTACTCTCCATATGGCTTTGGGTTGATTGTGTTGTTTTTTTAGCTTATGCAAGTATGAAGATGATAATCACTGGTAAGGTTTTTATTGCCTCACTCTATGTGAACCTAAAAGCCAAATGTTACCAGAGCAAACAAAAAAGAAAAAGAAACTTGAGTTGGGTTTTGCTCAATCATAATTTAAGCAGTTAGTCAAATAAAGGATTCGGGGATTGAAGTGGAAATGTTTCATATATTTTGAAGGACATCAAACAGTCGCAATGTAGTGAGGTCTGCAGTTTTATTGAATTACTCAAAGTTGGTCTACTTCTATTGAGTCTTTTTTTTCCAAATTTGATTCTCGTGCATTTTGTTTGAATTTTGTCCTCCCTTTCTTCTTTGTCTCTTTGAAAACCCTTTCTGTGAGCCTCGGCTTGGAGCATGCTTCAGTCGGCCACTTAACCTTGCCACTTGCCTAATAAGTGCTCTGCCTTATTAATTATAAGCTTTGCTGAGGAAAAAGTCTTTTCTGCTCTTTTAGAAACGACTGCTGAAGGAGCGCCAGAAACTGCTGGAGAAAATTGAGGAAAAACAAAAAGAACTGCAGGAGACTGAACCAAAATTCAACATGGTTAAGGAAAAAGAGGAACGAGGAATCTCCAGGTATTTAACCATAGCAACTTTACATAGTAGTGGATTAATTAACCATTTCATTAGACTTTTTTTTTTTAAAAATGTGTATTTTTAACTCAAAAGATTTTCTTTCACATTAACTCATTTTACAAAAAAGTTGTTTTGAAGTCAAAAGAACATTAAAAAATGAGAACATGTAAATGGTTATGATTAAATAATTTGTTTTGGTTTCCCAGATTGGCTCAGGCAACTCAGGAGAGGACCGACTTGTATGCCAAGCAGGGCCGTGGTAGCCAGTTTACTTCCAAAGAGGAGAGGGACAAGTGGATTAAAAAGGAACTGAAGTCTTTAGATCAGGCCATCAATGACAAAAAGAGACAGATTGCAGCCATCCATAAAGATCTGGAGGACACAGAGACAAACAAGGAGAAGAACCTCGAGCAGTACAATGTAAGACTATGATTCTCAACATAGTTTAGCTTCAGCAAATAATTTCCCAACTTCTGATTTTGATGTGCTTAGTTAGGATGGGATGTGATCCTACTGATCGACCTGCAAAGAAATTAGTTTGTCTAAACACTGTTTTCTGTTGGACTGCAGAAACTTGATCAGGATCTAAATGAGGTAAAGACACGTGTAGAAGAGCTGGACAAGAAATACTACGAAGTAAAGAACAAGAAAGATGAGCTCCAGAGTGAAAGAAAGTAAGAACCACCTTCCTCCTGTGTTTATCATGTTACTAAATTAGCCATTTTATTTGTTGTCATTGTTTTATTTTTTTCTTCCGTGTTCTTTTATTTTATTTTGTATGATGTTGTGTGCATGATGTTTTATTATTTCACACCAAAATTGCTACGTCACCACAAGCAAAGACACCAATTTTAAAAAAATAATTATTTTTTTAAATTTAGGATCAAAAATAAATGGTAACAAATATTCTGAAAATGAGTAATCAGTTTTTCAAATACTATATGTCACTAAAATTAAAGTTTGGCTGCTTTAAGACTTTGTGTTGGATTTGGTTTCCGGTCAGAATGAGAAAACGGGAAAGTAGTTACCATTTTTCAGGAGCTATAAAGCAAACCTGAACACAACTTGACCTTCTGTTAATAATGAAGAACGAAATAATGCTTCTTAAAAGTCTTTTAAAATTATATTCTTTTGCAGAAAACTAAATTACGGGTTGATGATACTGTAAATTGTTGAATTTGTGTGATAGGTAAAGAATTTGATGGGCGTTAACAAAAACATGTACTGCAGCCATTCTAATTATCACACATTAAAATATGGATGTTTGGCGATTTTTGTTGAATATTTAAATCATTTTCTCCCTACATTAATTCATAAATACATACGATATTAAATGTTCTAAATCTGAAAAAATCCAAACTTGAAAATTTGTATGGAAATTGTGCAAGTCTACCACGACAGCTAATTATAAGGGCAAGACAACGTACATTAAAATATTTGTAAAAGTATGGTTTGACAACATTCTATTTCATTTCAAAGTTTTATTTTCTGACTAATTTCTAAGTGCCATAAGCAAGTTTTACAGGATAACGGTGTGTGTTATGTGTCCAGCTACCTGTGGCGTGAGGAGAACGCTGAGCAGCAGGCCCTGGCAGCTAAACGAGAGGATTTGGAGAAGAAACAGCAACTTCTCAGAGCAGCTACAGGAAAGGTCCGTGTCACCGTGCATGACTGATTATTGACTTGAATAATAGATCTGCAAGAAAACCAATTCTTCTGTCTGGACATGTTGAAAAGATTTCGAAAGGAGGTTGTTTGCACACAAATATTAGATTTTGCTTCAAATGAGCTCTCATAATGGCCTTTTTTCCTTTTAGTAGAGCACATAATGAAAAGAACAACTTTTTAAAATGACTATAAATAGCCTCGAGGCTTCGAAGAGGGAAAATTTACACAACGCTGTATTTGGAGGAGCACAATAGGTGGTTTAACAATTCGCTGTTTTTTCAAAGCTCTCTTTTTTTCAATTCTATTCATTTTCGAAATAATTGGAGCATTGGTTTTGTTTGAATTTACATCCTCCGTGTTTTGCTGACCACATGTTAACCGTGTTGAAGCACTGTGACAACTGTTTGCCGGGTGGACTCTTAAGACCTTGTGGTTAGTTTGCAGGAGCTTATTTCGTATTAACAGTTGATAAATAGATCAACTTTTGTAGTTTAACTCTACACATACTTGGTGTGAGAACTTTTTACTGGAGTTGAGCATATAAGCTCTTTTGAAGTCTAAATTCAACATTTTTGTGCCTATTTGATCTGAGAGCCACTTATTGTCCAGAAATGAAACTGTCCAGTAAAACTTAGCTTTAGTCTAAGTTTAATTTAGTCATGTACAGTTTCTTTTGCGCTTCGATAAGATAATGTCTTTTCCCTCAACTGATGTTGAGCATTTAAAAATATTAAGGTAATTAATGGGGGAAAAAATGCTGCATTAGTAACATTGCACCATTTCTTGGTGACGTAAAACATTTGAAAATGGAAACTTTTTAACTATTTTTATCTATTGTTATAATTCTCTTTTAAAATTATTTCTAGGTCATTTTTGTGTTTTATGTTCATTCTATAGTTTAAAAAAAATCACTAGGTAGACAACCTGCCAAAAAGTCATCAGTGAGTTTTTTAAACCTGACAACGTTTCACAGCATGCTGGTTAAACACACAGCAGGGGTGTCAATGTCTTGTCTGGTTCTGATGTTTTAACCATCTATATTGCGTTTGACTTACAATGAGCTTCACACTCAATTCACACTAAATTTTCACATATACACTCTCTTACTGAAAATGAAAACATGTCTAATAAATTCCCAGTAAAATACACAACTATCCAACTGAGCCCACCTGCATACTGCAAAAAGACTAACTTTATGACTCATCCGCTTGTCAGGAGAAGTATATCAAATGAAATCATTCTTCTGCTTCACGGTTTGCAGTTTATGATAGCTAGCTATATTTACATATGACTCACTTTACTCTGCCTCATCCAGTCATTTCTTCTGGGCATATACATCAATCAAATATCACCTTTGAATAATATCTGCGAAGATGAAAGGAAGTCATTTGTAGCTTCTTGGGCAAATGTCAAACATTCAGGATTTTTTTTCCATCAGTCCCGGCTGATTCATCCATTTCCTCTGTTCTAGTGTCTTATATTTAAAGTGCATTGGTCATTTTTAGTTCTCCGCCTTTTTGAAACTAACAATTTCTTTTCCCCCTCATGGACTCATAAATAGTTTATTATCCTATATGCATTTCTGTTTATTATAAATATTCAGCAAGAAGGAATGGTTTTGTAAAAATGCAATCAAATTATAATTCACTTTGAGGTTAAAAAAAAAAAGAAGATTTAATAAATACTGTATTTGTACTGCTGTTGTCACTTTGTAAATGTGACCTAATTTTTTATCTTTATAAAATAAAATGCTATAAAGTAGGATTGATTAAATAGACTTTTATTAGTCCTGAAGTAAAAAATTCAGGAAGATTTGGTTATTGTTACAGCAAACTTATTAATTCACTCAATTAAAACTAAAACTCAATGATATGGACAAAGCATTTATTATTTTGTCTGTTTTTTAAACTCCTTAATATTTTTATTCCATACCCACATACAGTATAAATGTTTATATATGTCGACAAAAACACCTAAATTTGAAATGGAGCGATAAAGCGCTCTAGGAAACTCGGTGTGTAAAGCACATCTTTAAACAAGATTTTTTTTCTACAAGGTATAAATTGGGTCAGTCATTTGTAATGCTACTCCTCCATACATCTGCTTTTCCTCTTCTTTTTTTTTTTTTTTTTTTTTTTTAGCTTAAATAAATGTAATTCATCTCATTTGCTAAACGTAAGATTAAATGCGCAGACAGAGTAGTTTAAAATTAAGAAGAATTTTGAATCTAACTACAAATGACTTGCTCTGAAAATGATTATAAAAGTGAGTATCAGGTTTGTAGATTTACGCAGTATGTGATACCGGCTGCTTATCATCTTTCCTTGAAATAATCGACTCCCAACATTTCTACACAATCTTAAACGACCTCTGCTGTGAAGGTTAGTAGGAGAAGTGGGAGTAACGATGCCAGTCTGTATGATCTTACAAAACAGCAGTGACGCACACTGCCTCAAACATGTGTAGTTATTTTTTGCAAACATCTTCAGGGTGCAGTACAGCTCATCCTGTATGTTAAAGCAGAACATAGCTGCAGCTTCATGTTGCGATAACAGACTGATCAGGTCATTTGTGACACCTGTCATTGACAGCCAGTTTTATTTTTATTAGTCTGTGAATCATAGTTTGGATTACATGTGTTGTGTTTTTTTTCCCCCTAGGCCATCCTGAATGGCATCGACAGCATAAATAAGGTTCTGGAACATTTTAGGCGGAAAGGAATCAATCAGCATGTTATCAATGGTTACCACGGCATCGTCATGAATAACTTTGAGTGTGAACCTGCTTTTTATACCTGCGTGGAGGTCACTGCTGGGACAAGGTGAGAATTTATTCTAAAATGTATTAATTAATCTAATTGAAAAGATCTCAACTGAACATTTTACTGAAAATATACCAACAGGCATCTTTGGGTTTAAAAAAATCTTTTACTTACTGCAGAGTCCAAAAATCATTTCAAGAATTAGTTCAACCAAAAGAGTAAAAAGTAACTCACCTTGAATCGTTGACTTTTTCTCCTTTTACTTGTGGTAAAACCACCTGTAGAGTCAGACAGATTTTGTTAGTTAAGCGAATCCAAAGCACCTGATAATCTCTCCAATTGTTAAATTTCAGTGATGTAATTGTCTGATTATTGTTGTGATATTTGTTACAGTAAAGATTAATGTTCATTTTTCAGACTGTTTTACCACATTGTGGAGACCGATGAAGTGAGCACAAAGATACTGATGGAGTTCAACAAAATGAACTTACCAGGAGAAGTCACATTCCTGCCTCTCAGCAAGCTGGATGTCAGAGACACTGCTTACCCGGAGACAAATGTATGGCCTCCCAGGAATCATATCAGCTCACTGTTATTGTCATTATTGTAGTATGTTGTTTAGACTGTGTGTTCTTGGTGTGTCTTTAAATCATAATGTCTTCTGTCTGACAGGATGCCATTCCCATGATCAGCAAACTGCGCTACAGTCCCAACTTCGACAAAGCCTTCAAGCATGTTTTCGGAAAGACTCTCATTTGTCGTAGCATGGAGGTCTCCACTCAGCTAGCCAGGGCTTTCACCATGGACTGTATAACTTTGGAGGGTAAGCCCACCTGCAAAAGATTGCATTCCTCCACATTCTAAACAAGTAAAAACAGAGGAACTGGTGTAAATTCTCTTTACCTGAATCTTAATGCTGCTAATATATAGTAAATTGAATTAAATAAATCAGTTGAAGGCCAACTAATAGGTGTATTTAATGCACAAGCTCTACACATTTTTCACATTGTGTTTTGTTTCTTAGGTGACCAAGTGAGCCACCGTGGAGCTCTTACAGGAGGTTACTATGACACCAGGAAGTCTCGTCTTGAGCTACAGAAAGACATGAGAAAAGCTGAGGAGGAGCTGGGTGAGCTGGAGGCAAAGCTCAATGAGAACCTGCGCAGAAACATTGAACATATCCTTTTCTTTAAGACTTCTTTTTTAAACGTTCTTTGCAGTGTTAGTACAATGATGTTAAGGTTTTTCTTTTATTCAAGAAGTTTTTATTCTCTTAGTTCATTGAGTAGGTTGAATAAAAGATGACTCATGTTGTTAAAACACTTTGGTGCAGATTGTTTCCCCCTAGTTTTATATACAACAGAAAGTCATGTACCTTAAAAACATCCAATAAAAGAAAACAAACAACTCTGACCTAATGTTTAGGCATTTACACCACACAACTTTACTCTCCTAGTTGCTTAAAAAATGGATTAATTCTTGGTATTGCGTAAGTAAATGGATGTCTTTGGGGATTTCTTGAAGTAAAATGTTTTATTTTTCTTGCCTACAGTCATTTGTAGAGCCTTCATAGAAAGTTGGACTGTGGTGACAGTGATGTCACACAGTTGAGCCTATATTCTGAACGGGGATTAGGTTCATTGGGCTTGTGTGGCGGTCTCCTTGCCAGCAGCCGTAGGCTTTAAGCAGGTCAAAAAGGATTAGATTATATTGGGTCATATGTGGCAGAGCCATGACTCACTTTGGGATAGCACAACAAGTGGATCAGGAAGGATTTGAGTTTACATGTGCAGTTTGTTGGAGCAGAGTCACTTCCGTCCCACTATAAATAAATTCACGTTAGTCAAGGGGATGACATTTAACTTTGAAGTGGTTGGTATTATTGTGTGGACTAATTAAAATACACCCTGCGGTGCACAATAAAACATTGTTAATACAAAGTGTAGCGTTTATTCACATTGATCTATTGATTAAAAAATAGATTATTGCTCTAACGCATACATGTCAAACTCAGGTCTTTGAGTGCTGGTGTCCTGAAGGTTTTCCATGGGTTTTCGCATCTACACACCTAATTCAGGTTATTGAGTCAATGTGCCAAATTTTTTTGGCTGTTGATTTCACTTTATGTGCATCTGCTATATTGAACCGGGAACACATGGAAAACCTTCAGGACACCAGGTCTCGATGGCCGGAGTTTGACACCCCTACCCAAAGTATCTGTATCTAATGTAAGAAGTGGGGTCTGTCCTTCACCGAAATGAGTCACAGAATGGATCAGTTTATAAAAATCTCTTGTTCTCCATTGTTACGTTGGAGATGAGCATAAGACAAAGCTCATAGCTTTGTTTTGTCCTCTTATTTTAGTTTTGAGTAGTTTTTTTAGTAAATGGAAACTTATTGTTTCCTTGTATGTTCATAGAATGAGATTTCTAACCTTCACAACAACTTCTATAAAATTCTAATTGTTGCTGTTTTTAATAAACTTTTTGACATTTATTAGAATCAAGAGTGCAAACAAAATATTTTATGAGGAATTATGTTAGTCATGTGAGAATTATGTTTCCGTTTTTAGATTGTGCAGTGAAGCCATTGCAAATAATTATTGTGTTACTTATTCAAACACTAGATGGGAAACTTTGGTCCTTGAAGATTGTCTTGCAAACTATTTCAAGGTTTCCCAGATCCAACGCACAAAGTCAGACTCTGAACAAAAATTTTTAAAAAATGCAGAATAAAGGCTGAGGTAGACCATTAATAAAATGAGTTTCGAATTGTTCTTTGTGGCCACTTTTATGAAGTTATTAGGTGTTTGAGTGCAAGCAGACCACATGGTGGTCCTTATAAAAAAAACAAACTGTTTCCTTAACGGTTGCTCCACGCATCAACAATGAGATCGACCAGCTGATGAACCAGATGCAGCAAATTGAGACCCAGCAGAGGAAGTTTAAGGCCTCCAGAGACAGTATCCTGTCAGAGATGAAGATTCTAAAGGAGAAGAGGCAGCAGTCAGAGAAGACTTTCATGCCCAAGGTTACATAAATGTCTTATCACATTAGAGCTTGGACATGCAATCAGAATATTTATTCACTTATTGTCTTCTTTCTAATTTAGCAACGCAGTCTGCAAAGTTTGGAGGCCAGCCTGCACGCCATGGAGTCGACCAGGGAGTCTTTGAAGGCCGAGCTTGGAACAGATCTTCTGTCCCAGCTCAGCCTGGAGGACCAGAGGCGAGTCGATGACCTTAATGATGAGATTCGCCAGCTGCAGCAGGTCAGTAGAACACAGGAGTTGCTGAATTTCTTTGAGATCAAATTTAATTTACATAGTTTTTTCTGTCTAAAGTGAAAAATATTGATGCCTTTTTTCTTTGAGAAATATGGTTTGAAAAAAATGTTTCTTTGGAGTAAAATTTGCTAAAATGAACTATTTCCAAATTTGTTTTCTGCTCCTTTTTTCACTTTGGGATGCTCTTTATTTCATTCTGCATCTTTTTCTCTCACACTATGTACCTTGATGGCCTCCTTCACTACATCCATTAATCTATTTTTGGTCTTCCTATAGCTATCTTACTTGGCAGATCCAAACTCGGCATTCTTCTGCAAATATATTCCACTTCCTCTGTCCTCTGAACATGCCTACACCATCTTAGTCTGACCTCTAACCTTTTGGATTTTTTCACTAAAGTAAACTCCAATGTTTTAGGATTGATGGTGCGTGACCACTTTAAACTGCTTGAACTACCTTTTGGCAAAAAATGTATGTTCGCTTCTGTTGTGTTTTTTGTACTTCAAAAACCCCAGTTTTACATTTCCAGATGAATGGGGTAAGATGTTTATTCAACATGTGGATTTGTGATTGTTTCGAGCTTCATTAGATTGTCTCAAAGCCTGCAGCTGGGATCAGAGTCTCTGCCGACTTCATGTTATTCAGATAAAGCCACAAACATTCTGTTGTTCCCTTTTGTTTTCTGCCTGCTGCCATCGTAGCCAAACGATGTGAATGAGGTGAAAGTGGCAGACTGCAGCTGTGTGTGTGTGCCTGTGTGTCTGTGCTTGTGTGTGTGTGTGTGTGTGGGATGTTCCTGTGATCCAGCATTGTTTATTTTTTCCTGCCAGCTGCTCACAGCTCTTACCTCAGTGCACTCCACCGCTGCTATCATTGCACAACAACTCTACCCACACAACATACACCCTTTCATGTACGACTCCAGAGTGTCTACTGTGAACAAATTATATTAGCAATCATGTATTTTTTCATATTGAGAAGTCGTTTAAAGCTTAGCGTTGTCTTGAAGTTTCTAAAATGTATTAAATAGTATTTGTGGGACAATATTGTAAATGAAAAAGGAATTGTTATTATAAATGCATGTAATTGCTGTTTATCAGCAGACATAACAGTATCGTGGTGGGTGTTGATCAGATCAAATTTTCTGTTTTCAGGACAACAGGCAGCTGCTGAATGAGAGGATCAAGCTGGAGGGCATCATGACCAGGGTGGAGACGTATCTCAATGAGAATTTACGAAAGCGACTTGACCAAGTGGAGCAGGTAACATGTCCTAGGACATGTATGATATACCTGTGCTACCTTTTGTTTGGTGTAAACTTTTAAATGGGAATCATTCAATGTGAATTCATCTTGCTTAATTTTGTAATTCGGACAAAGTTTGACTTTTTTTTGTCCCTTGACTGACACAGGAACTGAATGAGCTGCGAGAGACTGAGGGAGGCACAGTGCTCACCGCCACCACATCCGAGTTGGACGGCATCAACAAACGTGTCAAAGAAACTTTGGCTCGATCAGAAGGTGGGTGTTTAATCCAAAACTCTACAGGCAGAGGATGTTCACTTCAATCACACAACTCCCACATAGTCTTTGAACAGCATGTAACCTTCAGTTCTACCTGCTCAGGACATCAAAAAGAATGGAAAACCTGTTTTGAATGGTGTTGAGTTTTGGAGCCAATCTGCTTAAGGTTTATTTCATTGAGTGGAGATGTATTTTGGATTTTGAAGCTCTGTGGCGTTTAGCAGTTTTAAAAGCTTGGAGTGAGTTAATTATGTTGGACTGTTACAGAAATTGTGGTGTTGAAATTAACACTTTCTATTTCTGTAGCTCAACAAGTCTCGCTGGGATAAATTAGAATTTCCTTATTTAGTTTTTGAATTTGATCATTTGACAAATTCCTCATCACTAAAAAATTTGGTTTGAATTACCTCCTCGGATCCCTTATGTTAGTATTGTTCCATTGTCATTAAAATTAACGGATTTGCATTATCAATCACAAACTTAAAAAAAGAAGTGATCTTGTCAGTAAGTTTTTAGTGTTGGGGTTTTGGACAGACATGGTGGCTGCGATGTTCACACAGACATTCACACATTCCTACAAATGTTTTATTTGTGACGTGTCAAATTAGATTAGTACAAATAAACGGTTAAACAAACACTTCTTGATCAAAAATTATTGGTATAAATTTACATTTAAAAAACTTTCTCTGAAAACTGAAAGACTGTTTCATCTTTTCTCAAATAGTTTAATAATCAGTGTGTCTGTTTGATTAATGTTTCAAGTTGACTTTTTGTACAGTCACTGATGAAATTTTCTTTCCATGATTGTTTGATTAGAAACAGAACCTAACGTTTGACGATCTTATATTTTTAGCTGCAATGCGCAGGTGGACTAAAAGCCGTTTTTTTCCATTGTTTTTTTTTTCACACCTCATTTTAACACCTTCCCCAGATCTGGATTCTCTGATTGACAAGACAGAGGCGGAAATCAAAGACCACATAAAGAGCATGGAGCGCTGGAAAAACATTGAGAAGGAGCAGAATGACGCCATAAACCACGACACTAAGGAGCTGGAGAAAATGACCAACAGGCAGGGCATGCTGCTCAAGAAGAAAGAGGAGTGCATGAAGAAGATCAGAGAGCTTGGATCACTTCCTCAGGAAGCCTTTGAGAAGTACCAGACCCTCACTCTTAAACAGGTACACACACAGCTTAAAGACTTCTACGTGTCTAATGACGCTCTCATGAAAGGTGTTGGAGCAAGGCTGGTTTTCACAGTTAACGCTGTGTTCCTGTTCATAAGAATTAATCTGAAACAGACAGATTATATATGAAGATTATTTAAGATTAACTTAAGCCAATCATTTCCTGTCATGTGTTTTCACCACAATGAAAAGTTTTTTTGTTTGGTTTTATTTTCATACCAACAAAAGACACATTTTTGTACTTTTTTAGTTTACGATGCTCTAATGGGAAGCATTAAAAAGAGATAAATGGATTTATTAACTCTCTGACTCTTCTGGGGAACAGGACAAAGTACTCAAAATATATATTTTTTTGGCCTAATTTAAATACATATTCTACCAAAAACTTGAATTTATTTACAGCTCATCATTGTCTGATTAGTTCTTCAGGAATTTTCAAAAGGACGTTTTGGCTGGATAATGCACTTCTTCTTGTAACACAAACTCTATAAAGCGATACAATCCAAAACCAACTCCTCATTTAGTTTCAGCCCATTAAAAACGAAGTATCACTACTTAGAGCCAGTTTTACACCTTTTGTTTATTTCAGAGGCAAGTCAGACTTGGGAATTATTATTGACACGCATACCGATTTAGAACTTTTAATGTCCAATAGCATCACAATCTGCCCACACAGTGATTCAGAGACACGAGTTAGCACTGCGTCTAATTTTCTTTTTCAGCCAGCCGTCTCTGGAAGCAAAAACTCAGATGACTGGACTTGGCTTCATTTTTAATCAGTGTTTGAATGTGTGATTGTGTCTGCGTTCCCGTCTCTGACACTGCTGAAAATAACTTGATGAGTTCTTATAAACACATCAAACCAGTTGGTTTTCCAACCTGAGACTTCACAGGAATCACAGACCAGAGTACTAAATCGGCCGCTTATATTCTTTTTATTGCTGATCTAAATGTAAAAGTATTTGTTGTTTAAGAAGTTAAGTAGAGCAACAAAAAATAAAAAGAATTTGAAATTTTAGAAATAATTTTCCACCCACAATGCAAAGCAGCGACTATGTGTCCAGGTTTCTTAAATATAGTTGATAAAGTATCTCCTTGTTTTTAACAGCTGTTTAGGAAACTGGAGCAGTGCAACACCGAGCTGAAGAAGTACAGCCACGTTAACAAGAAAGCTCTCGACCAGTTTGTCAATTTCTCTGAGCAAAAAGAAAAGTTAATCAAGCGCCAGGATGAGCTCGACCGCGGCTACAAATCCATCATGGAGCTGATGAATGTTCTGGAGCTGCGCAAGTACGAGGCCATCCAGCTGACCTTCAAACAGGTAAAGCAGACCTCATTAAAAGATGAAGTGAGACGCTTCATCAGACAGATTTCAGGCTCCGTTGAGTTTTGCAAGGTTTTGATCAAATTAGAATTCATTGATGTATTGATGTAGTTTTAGATTGAAGTGCTGCTGTGTTAATCTTTCCAACATTGTAGATGTAATTAAAACTCACTGTGAGGGTTTTTACTGTCTTTATTTCAGGTGTCAAAGAACTTCAGTGAAGTATTTCAGAAACTGGTGCCAGGTGGTAAAGCCACGTTGGTGATGAAGAAGGGAGATGCTGAAGGCGGTCAGTCTCAGGATGAGGAAGGAGCCGGAGACAGTGAGAAGGGCTCCAGTTCACAGAGCAGCGTTCCGTCTGTGGATCAGTTCACTGGAGTTGGCATCAGAGTATGAATTTCTCTTTTTTTTAAAAAATAATCAGAATTGGAAAAGCTCATTTTAACCATCTGATGTATCTAATGAGAAATATTTTGATGTACAGCAAAGCAATTGTTTACAATAGCTCGTCTCAATAAGAATTTAAAGTAGCAGATTGTTATGGATCTAAACAGGTTAAGTTTCAGCACTTTCTTGTCTGAAACACTAAACCTCTGCATTGCTCACCAAATACTCTTTAGTGTGTCAGATGTAAAGAACCCGTCCTTAGAAAAGAATGTCTGCATCAGAAGGTGAATCAAAGAATTTCTAAAGCATTTGGTTTAGCTCGAACTAGATTAAAGTTTTCCAGACAAATGTGGGATTATAAGTATTAAGTTGTAAACTTTGTAGTTCTGTGTTTTTAACTGCATCCATGTCCTCCGGGTAGGTGTCCTTCACTGGAAAACAGGGGGAGATGAGAGAAATGCAGCAGCTGTCAGGAGGTCAGAAGTCCCTTGTGGCTCTGGCTCTGATTTTTGCCATCCAGAAGTGCGACCCCGCTCCGTTCTACCTGTTTGATGAGATTGACCAGGCCCTGGATGCCCAGCACAGGAAGGCTGTCTCAGGTAAAGAGTCTAAAATCTGAAATCTAAATAAAACCAGATGTATTATATATGAAGTACACAACACAACAAAAAATTAGGATCACAATGTTTACGTCTTCCCTAAACAAAGTTTCAGTCTTATTGGACGATTTGCAGGTCTTCTAACACCAAGACAGCCACTGGTGTGTGTAGAAGTTTGTGTTTTTCTTTTTGCTCTCCTCTGCTTGTGTTATGTTAGGTTTTGCTTTGCTGATTAAACTACAACAACCACATGACCTCAGAATTTACAGCATCTGTTTAAAAACATGTTATTTATATATAAATGTTCTATAGCCGTCTCAGGTGTGTCCTGCTTCATGTTTGAAATAATTATACATTTCAGATATGATTGTTGAGCTAGCGGGACACGCCCAGTTCATCACCACAACCTTCAGACCTGAGCTGCTGGAATCAGCAGACAAATTCTACGGTGTCAAATTCAGAAACAAGGTGAGACTTTTCCATCACGATCCTTCATGCAGGAATCCATTCAGTTTTAGATTGAGTTGGATTTCATTCCATTCAATTTGGTGACTTTTGTACTGTGCATTTAAGTTGTGCCGAGGTTGAGATTAAACAGTCTATTTCTGACACAAATAAAAAAACAAAGCTCTCAATTCATTGGGAATATGTCATTTATTTTCAGAAGTCATCAGCTTAAATCTTAACGACTGGAACCAACTTAACTTTTTCTGTTTTCATTGAAAACTACTTTTGTGTTAGTTCTTTCCTTTTAGTTATCCAGGTTTTCTGTGCTGAGCATCTTTTATGAAAATAGTCCTCCCTTTTCCCTGGTGATTAGCGATTAGTCAGATTAGTTCGAGTGGACGCACCAACTCATCACTAAGGGTGTGTTTATTTTTTTTTCAGGTGAGTCACATTGATGTGATAACAGCAGAGCAGGCTAAAGACTTTGTGGAGGACGACACCACCCATGGTTAATTCTTCTGTTCGTTATTCCACCCTCGTAGTTCACTGTTCCATCGCTGCCTTTAGGGTTATGGACAGAAATATTTCCTTCAGCCCACAACATTTTTTAATAAAGTCTTTCATGGAAAAAACTAATCCAGAAAAAAATTGGCTGCCTCGCAAATTTCAAGTTTAAAAAGGTTTAAGCTTTCATCAAAAAACAATTTATAGTGTGGTTTTATCTTAAGCTACAGAAAAAGCATTTCTATCCCTCGTGTTTCAGCTCTCTAACTAATAAAAACACATTAAAGTTGTAAAAAGCCCCAACAAACAGCATTGATTACTCTTCCCTCCCCAATTTCAGATGTGAAATGTCTGTGGCCTGCATATTTAGGCCACTGGCATTTCATAGAACTTTTTAAAAAATTGATTAACTAAAACTCTAAAAGCTTTTTGGGGAACGATTTGTCTGATTTGGAAAGAAAACCCTTCACTCGGTTACTTTTCTACAAGCTTTGACTAAATTTCTTTCTTTGTATTTTGCTATTGAAAGTTACGTGTATCTGTCATGTAGCTACATTGGCTAAAGATGTTCCAAATTTATTTCTTTTTATGGTTGTTTACTGTATTGTGTTTTTTTTTCCCTTTCATTTGATTAAAGTTTTTTTCTGATGGTAAAACAGCTCTTAACTTGATGTAGAGATGACAAAAAAGTGTCCACCACAAGTTCAGATTCTATTGGAGTGCCATCAGGAATTAACTTTTCATATATTGTGATAAGTTTCCTATTCAATTTTTTTATTATTATATTTGTTCTTTTTTGTTATTTGAAAACCTAAAAAAAATATTAAAAGGTTAAAAAAAAGTGTCTGTATGCTGTTGTCTTTCATAAACATCCATCACTAGATGGCACCGTTTTTCTAGTACCTAATAATGCATCATAGATATTGAAGTGTTCAAAATTGGAAATGTTTTTGTGAAAACAGTTAATTTTAGAGAACGGAAATGTGTTTGATATTAATAGATGAGTTTCCAGTGCTTTTACAGACTTCATTGACTTTTTTTTTGTTGCCATTTTTACATACTTCCACACATTTTTTCATGCCTTTAATTATTCTATTGTATTGGTTTTAACAGTTTTGTTTTTATTTTAGTCTCATGCATGTGTTTAATCTGCAAATTTCACCACCAAATTGATCTAATTGGGTCTAGAAACCTTACCCGTGTCAAAATCAGCAGCAGATCACTGCAGACATGTGGACAACAACTGTTGCAACAAGATCAGCATCTGGCACAGATTTCACAGCTCTTACGCTAGTGTTATATTTTGTTTTTGAGATCAATGATCCTGTTGAAATGCAGAGCGGTAGGGCATGTTGCACATACGTCAAGTTCATTCTAGTGGAACATCACCTTGCACTTGCAGTGATCTGAAAAGGTACACCTTCTTGAGGTAGTGAAATACAGTTTTTTTTTTAACGCTGCAGACTTCCAAAGTATGTCTGGCAGTTCTCACCATCATATGGTACCTGAGTTATCTGTGAGTCAAACACCAGCTGTCAGTTACTCAAACATACCATGGTGAATATTTGTACTTCTAATGTAAATTATTTTGATCCATCTATGTTGCATGCATTTATGTCATAAATACGTGAAGTCTGTAGACGGGTTTACTTACTCTTCCATGGTAGAGACTTCGTTCCTAATGCTGATTTGTGATGAAGAAAAATATTGATCAAATTCCAGTTTTTATATGAGAAATCTTAACGTCATTTTTTTACTAATTACTTTTACTTTGAAGCATCATCGAAGGCATTATTAAAGTATTTAAAATTGTGCGTATTTTATTAACCTTATTCTTTTTTTAAGTGTTTTTTATTAGAACAATTTGCAATTATATTATTGGGTTGCACGGTAGCGCAATGGCCTCACTGCAAGAAGGTTGAGTATGGTCCAAGGCTTGTAACATTGGCCTTTCTGTGTGGAGTTTGCATGTTCTTCCTGTGTATGTATGCGTTTACTCCAGGTACTCCAGTTTCCACCCACCCTGAAAAACATGCATGTTAGGTTGATTGGCTGCTATAAAATTCTCCCTAGGAATGAGTGTGTGTGTATGTGTGTGTGGCCCCGCAGGACACTGGCGACCTGTTTGGGGTATGCACTGCGTCTCGCCTGAAATCAGCCAGGATAGACTCCAGCACACTAAGCGATCCCACGATGAACAAGCAGTTCAGAAGACAAAATGAATTATATTATGTTTTTTCCCACTCTTAGAAAATTATTACTATGTGACAATATCAATCTTAGGGATATAGACTTTAAGCAAGGATCGTTTCACAATTATTTACCACCAGTTTGCTTGTGGTGTTATCTTTCATCATTTCCACTTTGCAATAAATTGGGTTCCCAATTTCAGACTGGCAACATAACTGAGTTCACTAATGAATTTAACACCAAGACCCTCATTTGGACAAATACTTAAAACTTGTCTTTATAACCATAATTTATATAGTTGTCAAACAGGTGCTTTGTAGAAGAGAGAAGTTGGTATCTGTTAGTGAAGAAAGAGGAGTAGAGAGGTCTGGGAAAAATTTGGCTCTGTCCTTGCACTTCATGGTGGTCCATCTGCCTTCCAGGCTCAACAGGCTGCCTCAAAGTCATCCGTCTGTTTTAGCTGACCAGTCAGTCTGTCATCTGTCTGTTTGTCTCCTTGTTTGCCCCTCTTGCTAATATGGAGGATTTATATAAACATGTAGTCAATCCAAAATCTGGGTTCTGAAATGTAAGATTTAAAAGGTTTTAAAAGAAGGCTGTGTGTGTGCATGGACTATGAATGCCCTGAATTAAGAAGTACACATGTTCAATCAATTTGTAAATGCATTAGTAAAATGTATTTAATACTTTTGATTATTTGTAAATTAAATATGTTTGAGATTATTAGAAAACCTAGCAACTAATCCAAAAATGTGATTTGATTTATATTTTTAAAGAATGACCCCTGGAAGAATATGACTGACTATAAAAAATATTTAAAAACTCTACTCCTCTGCTTTTCTTGTCCTTATTTTGGAGCCGGTCAAATAGAAAAGGCTTCAATACTGATGCCTTTCCAGTTTTGAAAAGGCATCCGTTCATCAAGGATTCATCGTCAAGGAAAAGGTATCGTCAATCGGTATTTGACAATTAATCGTCAAGTATTTATCAACAATATCGATATTTGACGATCGATATGTTTAGACTCCCATCTCAAATCCTTTTCAATCTGATGACAGGGACTGGTCTTCACTTTTCTATGATGAATCACTCCTGGACGAATGAGGGATTACATGGGCTTGGTCAAAAACTGAAAAACTGCTGTTTTTTTTTTTTTTTCCAAATTTACAATTTCTTCTCTCGATTTACAAGTCGATCTATGTTCCCACCCTCACCAATGGTCACCAGCTGTGGGTGGTGACCGAAAGAATGAGATCGCGGGTACAAGCGGCCGAAATGAGCTTCCTCTGCAGGGTGGCTGGACTTTCACTCAGAGATTGGGTGAGGAGTTTTGCCATCCTCCAGGTTGAGAGAAGCTAGATGGGGTGGTTTGGGCATCTGGTCAGGATGCCTCCCGAGCGCCTCGTTGATGAGGTGTTTTGCGCACATCACACCGGGAGGAGACCAAGAGGCAGAACCCGGACCCGCTGGAGAGACTATGTATCACAGCTGGCTGGGGAACGACTCGAGATCTTTCCGGGTGAGCTGGAGGATGCAGCTCGGGTGAGTCTGTTGCCCCCGCGACCCAGCCCCAGATGAGCGGAAGAACACGGAATGGAACAGAACAATTTCTTTTCTCTAGGATAATAAATTGAGTCCAACCATAGAACTTTAAGAGCTGCAGTATGCATACAGTGTTATTAATGTTGACTGGCTGTAACAAAAGGGTCATTTTTATCATAACCCACTTTGGTGACTTCTTTGAAATCAAGAAAAGAAGAACAGTTTAGTTTTGCTCCGGTAATCCATCTGCTTGAGCAAATCTCTCACTACCCATGTATTACTTGCAATTTGAATTATTTGTTTACACTTTGTTTGTCTAATCTGGAAACCTCAAGATCATCTTGTTGAATACACGTAGATCACTGATTGATTCGACATAACATGACACGTTTTCGTTGCTTACCAGTGCAGCTCAAGTCTATAAAGTGTGACCATGTTAACAAACTCTTCTGATCCTAAGCAGTTTAAAGCTTCTCAGGTTTAAGAGTTGATCCTTTCACACAGAATGTGATTTATATCCCACTGCTGGCGTCAGTAAACTCATTCCCACTTTTGGCTGCGCACATCTTGCTTCCTACTGCTGACCATGATTGGATGGTACCGATTCAGGATTTTGTGCCATTGGTGTGTGTCACCGTGTAAATTTAGTTCAACAATAAAATGATGCAACTGTTGCCCTGCCATGAAAAGTGGAATTTACAGGCTGCTGTTGTCGTTGGTGATCGCTTTTTTTAAGCCGCTTTTATAGGGTCATATGGTCTGAGTTCTTAGCTGAACGATGATGATTGGAACAACTGTGAATGTCACTGACTTTCTTTTTGGTGGTGATTTTATATGGTAGCTGTTTGTGCAAATGTACCAACCAACTTCCATACAAAACCTGATTAACACATCTATCCTGTTTGTTTGTGTTGTAAGGAACACTAGCTGGTCCACACAGAAGAGGCCTGCTGAAATGGATAGCCTGCCTTCCTCCCTTTTTATGACCATAAAAACTTCTAACCTTCAGTGTGAATTCATGTTCAAAAGCACTTGAATAAAATTATGAGTTCAGTGGCCTCACAATGAGACAAGGCTTAAATGACTGGCATCTATTCTGGCTTTCATAAGTAACTTCCAGGGCCTTTTAAGGCTTTAAGTGCGTATTTAAAAGAGATCTGAATCACACTCACAAAGAATTTGTATTATAGTGCCAAACCAGTACCTGATTATGTTCACCCAAACATATTTTGAGTTGCTTTCAGGGTAGCTTGGGAGCTAATTTAATTGTTAGTTTAAAAAGGGGGAGGCGATAGCTCAGTGGTAGTATGTTCACCCTTGTACTGTAAGTTCGCCGGGTCGAATCCCACTGAGTTCATGTCTAGGTGTCCTTAGAGAAGAGACCTAACCCCCCATTTCTCCCACCATTGGCGTCGTCCTGGCAACCTGCTGCGGTGTAATGCGGAAATTGAAATATTGTTTAGTTGGTGTGAAAGTTTTTTTTCTTTTTTTTTAAATGAGCCCACGATGACTGCAGAAGGAGAAGAACTGGATTTGGCGGCAAGCATCAAGAGGATTTTTTCAAGAGAAAGTGGAACACAGACAGTTGAGTATCAGGGTGGTTGTGCACATCTGGATAGTCTGGTGGAGACCATTCTTACGTTCTCAGCCCCAAAGTTTATGTAAATATGACAAAAATAGACTGGGCGTCATCGCCTTTCAGCGTCAGTGTGTACGAAAGATTTATTTTTCTACAGCAAATTCAAGTTTTGGTGAATCAAGTGTTGTTTTATGTATAACGTGTATCACGGCTGTAAAAGAACATTTATCAATACAGACTAGATTTTTTTTATAACAAGGGAAAACATTTGTTGTAGTTTTATCTATCTTTAATTCATTCATCTTCTGAACCGCATATTCCCTAATGGGGTCGCTGAAGCCTATCCTGGCTGATTTAAGGCGAGAGGCAGGGTAAACCCCGAACAGGTCGCTAGTCTGTTGTGGGGCCACACACAACGCTATGAAATTGTCCCTGAGACAATTTCAAGTTAGATTGGCCATCTAACATGTCCCTGAGACATGTTAGGTGGCTAATAAACCTAACATGCATGTCTTTGGAGGGTGGGAGGAAACCAAAAAACCGGAGTACCGGAGTACCTGGAGGAAATCCACATGGGGAGAACATGCAAACTCCACACAGATAGCCAGACAGGCCACCGTTCAAAGCCTTGTTCCCCACTAGGGATTCAAACCCTAACCTTCTTGCTGTAAGGCCAGTGTGCTAATCACAGCGCCATCGTACGCCCAGCTTTAATTAAAATTTTATAAATAATAACATCTGATTTAAATTTAAAATGTTTTTCATGGATATATTTTTTTTAGGGGTCAAACGTTGTGAAATACAGGCCTGCCACCCTTTGTCTTGTCTTTGTGAATAAAGCCTTTGCTACTTGTACAGGAATATGTTCCAGCTCCATTGGTAGAATTTTCCAATCCCCGGTTGCCCCCATACTGAGCTAATGTACAGTCACTGGTCCACATATCAGTTGAGACATACATTTTGCAAGCTTAACCTCGTGGATGCACATAAAAACTTCCATCATAAATCTAACCAGTTTATTTTCTGAACATATTTAATAACAAAAATGTCACGAAAGTATTTTAGGTGATTAAATTTAATCATGTGTTCATCATGGCTTCTCCTGTCATGTAAACCCTGGCTGGTATTTATATTCCTACATAGAAGTTGGTTGGCTGGTAACGCCAGCGTGACTCGTTCCAAAATACCTTTTACTCCTTTTGTGTTTTTTAGAAAAGATTAGATCTCTAAAGCTTAAAGATTTTTTAAAAATGATTGATTCATACAGATGTACGTTATAGGATGTGAGAGAACATTTCCATTGAAGGCGAAAGGACTGAATTGTCAAGCTAATTGTACAGCTATTCTTGTACAATAGTTGCTGTTTTTCGGGTCAGAGCTATTTTTACTGTTATTTTCCTCAGCTTTGTGTGTTTTTCTGTTAGCACCAAAAAGGACAGTGTAATTTTGTTGGAGAACTCACACTGATTTTCAAAATGCCACGTGCTGTAAGGTCACCTGTTGTGGAAAGCAGGTAAAAATAAATTGTTTTCCTAATAATTTCTAATTCTCCATGGACAATGATGTTGCACATGACATTGTGATCTGTCGTGAGAGGAGGGAAGAGGTGGAGGAAAAGTTGGAGGTTTGCACTCTAATTTAGAGGAATGAATATTAGTCAGAGTAAGACTGAGTACGTGTGTGTAATTGAGGGGGATCCAAATGTAAAAGTGATGTTACAGGGAGAAGAGATAAAGAAGGTGGAAGATTTTAAGTATCTAGGATCAACAGTCCAGAGCAATTGAGAGTGTGGAAGAGAGGTGAAGAAGCGTATACAGGCAGGTGTGCGGCCATTCTGTTTGGTCTAGAAACAGTAGCACTGGGAAAAAGACAGGAAACAGAGATGGAGGTAGCAGAGATGAAGATGCTGAGGATCTCTCTGGGAGTGACAAGGATGGACAGGATTAGAAATGAGGTTTTGGGGATAAAGTCCGAGAGGCCAGACTGAGATGGTTTGGACATGTGCAGAGGAGAGAGAGAGAGTACATTGGAAGAAGGATGCAGGATTTGGAACCACCAGGAAAGAGGTCTAGAGGAAGACCAAAGAGGAGGTTCATGGACGCTGTGAAGGAAGACATGAAGATAGTTGGTGTGACCAAAGAGGATACAGCAGATAGAGTTAGATGGAAGAAACTGACTTGCTGTGGCGACCCCTGAAGGGAAATGCCGAAAGAACAAGAAGAATTTCTAATTCAATTAGGATTAGCAAGGTGTCTGTTGTATTTGGACTCAAACAACATACATAAGAACAAATGAGCTTTGAGAATTCTGCTTGAACTAAGCTGCGGGAAAATTTTGGGGTGCTGATTTGTTCTTCGGAGCTGCACACTTTGTCACTGCTTGGTTCTGTACACAGTCTCTTGTTGCCACTCTTGATCATCACATATGACTTCTCATCACTCGGCTTTTCGACCACAGCTGGCCACGCTCAATAAGATGAACTACCTTTCACCGTCTTCTCAGTTCACACTGTGCTAATCTTAGCTGATGAGGCCTCAGCAATGAATCATGGGAACTGTAGTTTGAAGTCACATTTTTACAGCAGAATGAATGTTTGACTTATGTTCTGATTGACCACAACTACCATCGAGATGTGAGCTGGAATGCGATATTGCATGAACACCATGATGGCAGACCCACTTACAGTCACTCAGTCGTGCGACTATCAACCGTTTCTCTGTTGGGTGTTACTTTGATTGATTTTTATGGTGTAGATTACCAGCAAGGCTGTGAGTGTTAGTTTTCAGAAATGATTTTTCATTCTGCTTATAGACCTTGTAATAACTTTGAAAAATGAATGTCTGGAATCTACATGTGTTACTTTCATCTTAATGTTTTTCTTAATGAAATAAAATCTCACCTAAGAACAGAATTTCTTGTAGATATTTATTGTTGTTTTTGTCACATAATTTAGTCGAGGGTAAGGATGAAAACAAATATATTGTCTTTGATGTTTTAAAAGATTTAAGGAGATTCACAGGACAAACAGTTTAATTCTAACTCCTGTGCTTAACACCGAGTTAACCAGACATGCACCATTTTAGCAACCACTCCATGCTACAGTGGTATCTGCTTTCTCACAAGGCCAAAAATAAGCTTTGGGGGATTGTTATGTAGAGTTGTCACATGAACATATACACGCACATGCATGCATAGGTAGTTGTGAGTTTTCATGGTTCAATCTTTTTCATTTTTAAGTCATCCTTTGAACCGAGTGTGTTAGAGTACGGCAAAAGTGTCACAGCAATTTTCTGGAAAAAAAATGGGATTTTTGTGTCCATAAAGATTATGACAAAAAATAAATAAATAAATTAGTAACAAAATGCAGAATAGTTATCCATCTAAAGTTCAGGATGCACCTAACCTGAAAAAACATGATTAATTTGTCAGAAAAATACTTATCGCATTCTTGTTCTCTTAGTTTTCTCCCAGTGATTGAACAATGACGATAATTTGTACCTGTGGATATCTTCTAAACCTATTCCACTGTTGACCTTTCTTAAACATTTTAACAGCGTAGTGTTTGTTTTTCATGAAGAAGTTACATATGTCTTTGAGAAGAAGTAGAAAAGAATCTGTAATATGTGCATCTCTTTGCTTGTGTGTTGAGGAATGTGCTCAGAAAGTATGTTCTTCCAGTAATGCTGATTTATGATTAAACTTATATTTTCGGTTCACAGAGGTGAAACCTCAAACCATTGGACCATTACAAAATGTAAATAACTGACACCATGTACCAGAGTTGGAAACCGGAGCCCTTCAGTGATTCAGCAGCTAAATTGATCTCGACATCTACTGAGTGACTGATGGAATTCCCAGAGCTCCAGTCCATCCTTTCATTGGTTGGGTGTGTGTGTCTGTGGGTGTGTGCCACTGCAGAGGTGATAATCAGCAGTGGCTGGAGAGACTTTCCTGTCCCTGTTGTTGTGCCGTGTGGCGTAGGGACTCCCATTTGGTCTTTCTCAACTCAACCCCCCATCTGACGCCTCCTGAAACCCACCTCCTGTTATTCCTCTTTAACTTTACTCAGTCAACGCTTAGTGTCCCTTTGAAGAAGCACCACTCTGATTAGAGTCCTGTCTCTTGACTCCAGTGAGAACACAGAAAGTAAAGAGTGTGTATGTTTACATCAAGAGGCATTTAAGAGAAGCAAGAGTTAAAGAGTGGAGGCAAACGAAGAGGCTTCGCTACCTCAGCAACTGTTGACCAGTAGTGCCTGAAAGAAGAAGACCCTTTTAGAGTTTTTTGACTGCTTCTTTCCTGCTGCTTTTCTCATCATCTGTCTGTTCATTCAGGAGAGGAAAAACCAAAGCTGGCAAGAGAAAGTTGCCTCATCAGGATTTGCTTTCTTTGGATTGTGCTAGCTATTTTGGAGGAGTTGCTAGAGGTGTTAAGGCTGCAGGTGGTGCTAGGGAGTTTGTTTTGGCATGCAGCAAGCATAGGATCAGACAAGAAACATTGAGAGAGTGAAGAAGTTTCAAGTGAAAATGTTGGGAAAAGGACAAAGTGGTGGATACCTTCCTGAGATGAATGAACCATTGCAGAGGTAAGAAAAAAAATCTGTTTTTGCAAAAAGTAAGAAAGAATACAAAGTGTGATACAGACTCAGAGATCACATGGCCTCATAAAATAAACTTAGGATAGAATTGGGAAGTTTGCTTTAATTATTCTGTGTGATTAAGAAGATTAATCAGCTTAGTTGTTCAGTCTTTGTAAATAATCATGGAATTATTGTCCGATTGCCTACTTTGAGATTTAAAAAAAAAATACATTGAAAAAAGTTATATGAAACCATTTTTATTCTTCAGGTATTATAATTTCTGTTCAAGGGATAAGAATAATACGTAAAACCATTTTTAAAATTGCTTTTGTAGGTCCAAATTTTAAAAGTTGGAAAAAGTCTGAAGAACATAAAAAAAGGAATAATGTTTTTCCAAAAAAGTTTCAAATCTTTTCTAAACAAAATACTAAAATAATTTGGATTAAAATTGCTCCTCTTCTGCTTGTTTTATTGATAAAAGTTCAAAGTGATGTTATAACTGTCAGTTGATTTTGAGCTGAAAACAGTCCAAATGAAAAATTTTCCAGCATACTCTGAAACAAAAGTTTAAATTTTTTTCCAAGACTTTTCGATGATCTGTGACAAAAAAAAAATATGGATCAATAAAGTGTTAAGAATAACTTGTGAACTTTGACTTAATAAAAAAAATGCAAAAAGTAATGATGAATGGTGATGATTTATGATTTATGTATAAAAATTTATTCAAAAAAAAAAAAAAAATTCAACTAACAGGCAAAATAAAACAAAATTATTTTTTTGTTTTGTTCTATTTGGGGTTTTATTCCCTCAAAAAGAACTGAGAAAGTCTCTTTATATAAAAATATTACATATTAATAAGACATTATAAACATATTGTTATAGATTGTTTTCTTATACACCAAATACAATTTGTTTCAAGGTCAAATCTACCTGCTGCTCTTGTAATATTTAATGCTTATTTAAGGACTTTTCAGTTAAATGTGTAAAATAAAGAATTTCTAAAATAAAATGTCTTTAATCCAAACTTCACTTTCAATTACAAACTGTTACAATATTTAAAAACGTGAACAAACTGACGTTGTTTAAGTTTTTCTGCAAATCAAACCAAAAAAAGTAGATATTGAATAATTCTTCTTTTACCAAACTTGCATATCTAGTCTGATTTATTAATATTAGATAATCAAAGAAGTAAACTTGATTTTATTTTTATTTTTAGTAAGTCATGAGCATTGGACTTTCCCTGTTTTGCTGTATAGTTTCTTTGCATATCATAAAATTCATTTTCTGAAGTCATATTTTGCAACCATGTGTTTGTGATATAAAACCAACATAAAATTAAGGATTACAACAATGTTTGTTCATCCAGATTCAAAATGTATTTTTAACTAATCATACAAACTATAAAGATTTGTTTTCATGTGTTTTCAGACTACAGTAGTCAATTTGACAATTTTTTTGTACATTTTATATAAAAATATGAATAATCAATCATTGCATTTAGTTATTCTACCTAGACACTAAACATAGGCATTTAGCAACATATATAATACAAAAGGATCAAAGCAAAAGAGAAAATGTGGTTTAAAATATTCTTAAACTCCTAACAAATGATAAATCATTTTCTAACCGAAAGGATCCAGGTTTTGAAATAAAAAGATTTAAAATGAATCCACAAGATTTTCTACAGAACTGATATACTTTGGCGTAAAATGAATTACATACCCTCTGACAAAAAGATTTTACATTCAAATGATGTGGATGTATTTAAAAGTTTGTTTTCTTGTTTTAATGTCCAAACAGATGTTTATAGTATGTCTCAGAAGGGTTACACCATTCTTTTAAAAAAAAGTTACTACAAATCAAAACTTTTCATTAAAAAGAATACCGTGAAAAATCCGGGCTTTGAATTGTTTCACTGTATACAAAACAATTCAAGGGATTTCTTTGGTTGAATTATATCGCTTTTTCTTAGAAGTAGAATATGAAGTGAATTGAAAACTTCAGCACACAGTGCTTCATACTCTTGTTAAATATTTAAGCAAAGATTAGCTAGAAAAGAGGATTTTTGTGTTTTCCAAGCAGTCGAGAGACAATAAAACTAAGTCAGGTATAAAATCTGGTAAATAATTGAGAAAAATATGAAGTGTATAATGTGAGAGAGAATCCATTTTTCTCTCCTGTCTCGGTGATGATATTTCTTTAATCCATGTGATTAGTTAAACATGGCAAATATTTTCATATTAGCATTCATATAGTCTCTTGTTTTGTCATTTTACTCCGTCCCACCTGCTGGCTGTAGATCATTCAGCACGTCACAAAAAGGAAAGTTGGCTCTCAGGCCAAGTTTTACCTGCACAGCCATAATATGTCTTACTGAAATGTGATACAGCTTCAGCAAAATGAGGCCAAACCAAGTATTTGTATTCCAAACTGAAAACCTATGCATTTTATGCTACTTTTTTAATGCTCAATTTTGAAAAAATAAGTTTTATTTTAAACAAAATGGAAAAAATACTTTCTCTTCATTTTGGGATTTTTTTCAATGTTTTCAAGTTTTAGTAAAACAATTTTGTGTTTTTAATGAGCAGAAACTAAAAAAAGTAGATAATGTGCAAACTGCATTCACGACGTTTGAAACACTTGGAAAATTCTATCATCAGTTTCTGTTTAAAAACTCTAAAGTTCCTTTTCTGTTTGGCAGTTTCTTAAATTCACCAGCACAGCCTGGATTGTTAAAATGATAAATGGGCTGTATGCTTTCACTTGTGCACATTCTCACAAGACATTTATTGGTAATTCTAGGTGCTAACACACATTTGGAAGGATTGAAGGGTTAAGTTTCTTGCCAAAAGATACGTTCTCCCAAAGCAGATTAAAGAAAATCTTTATCTTGGTGTGTTATATGGATTTTTTCCTTGTGTTATTACATTAACAAATATTTCAAATCCAAGATATAAAAAATGAACAGGACGATGCCTCTGTTTGCAAAAAATAATTATCCACCAGTCATTTCCTTCTGCCAACTTTCTGCTCTGTTCAGAGAACTTATTTAAGATACAAACAACTGCTTTTTAACTCTTGTGTTTGTGGCTCTTTATTCTTTCAGTATTTTAATTTTTTCTCTTAACAAATTAGCCGTTTAGTCTTACTTAACAACAGTTAAAATAGTTTTACAGTGTGCAAATCGTTTGTAAAAGAAGAATATTTTGAATCATCTTAAACTACTGCAAACACATGGATATTCAGAAATATGCTCTTTAGGTTTCTAAAGAATACACTTTCAGGAAAATTAGATGCTATATTGCTGAAATTTGTTTGAATTTTTTTACTTTTATGCTTTATTTAAGTTTTTCTGTTTAGAAGATTATATGTACAGTAATTTTTATAAATTGCATCTATGATTAAAAATTGGGGAAAACAACTCTAGATAAATTATGAGCTTTTGCAAATAACTTTGGAGCTTTGGAGATTACACCAACAAAACTTAACAAAAAAACTTGCTTTTTGTAACTATTACAAAAATTTTGTACATAAATTTTTAATCATGATGAAACCATTTCAGTGACTTTAAGGCGGCAAGTTTTTGGGCACTTGTCTCAATTGTTGATATAATTGTTGACTGATATGAGTCAGTCTGAACCTCTTGGAATCCAACGATATAAAATAATGTCATTAATATAGTGAATTCAGCATTAATATTTCAGTAAGAAACAATTATCCTCCGATTTCCAGATGTCACTTGATATTATTTGAATATTTGAATTGGCTTTAAAAAACAATTTTGTGAAACTTTTTCAAATCAGCAAAGTTAGTCAAGTTGTTTTCTAAAGTAATTCCATTTGTAAAGGTTGAAAACTCCTAAAATGATAAATCCAGTGGTTTTAAATGCTTGTATTCAATAGTTGATAACTGGAAAATCAACAATAATAATAAAAAAACAAATAAAAAAAACCCCTAAATTATTATTCAATTTCTTCCTTAAAAATCTGGCTAAATTGTCCCGGGATTGGCTCTCTTGGATTGATTGTAACGACAGATTGGTGAAATGGACTAAATATCACAGTTTTGTAAAATCTGCTTGAAATCTACAGCTCTCTTTTAAGATGGTGTAGAATTGATTTCAGAAGTTCACCATGTTATTAAGGGGTTCTGTTACTGAACAAAAAAATCACCAATGATTTTAAGAATACTTTTCCAACATAACTGGTTTAATAAAAAAAGCAAAACTTAAGAAGCACAAATTGCACATACTGCACGTTTGGTGAAATCTACACATTTGCAAGAACTCAATTTTACATTGTTTTCAGAAGCGACAGAACAAGAGACAATAATTTATGACGTTTATAGAAGTCTTTGCAAAGAAGTCCTGTTTCAGAAATCATGCAGAGAAATGATTATTATTAATGGTATAATGTTTATTGTGTCATATCCTGTAGTCTTACTGTATCTCCTCACAAACAACCTTAAGCATGTGTTCATTGCTGCGCTGACACGTAGCAACAACTGCAGCTAATCCTGATGGTAAATGGCTGACAGTTGCATGGCACAGCACAAGGGAGGGGACTCAGACTGAGCTTTGGTTCCACCACTGCCCGGTTGGCATCCACTTTCGTTGGTATAAGGAGGCATCATATTCTGTGTCTAGATTAATATTTGAGCATAAAAGTTTTACGAGGAGCATATTATCAATAGCCTAACACACAGCATGGTGCCCTTTAGGGAAAATGTTTTTCAGCTTTGCTATTTGGCACAAAAATCCCTGGAAGGAAATATTTGTCGTACAGAAATAAAATCGGATATTAAAATATTATAACATCTGACACTTTTATTTTCACAAAGGACATTCTTTTAAAACAGTTTAATACTTCACATTAAATTATTAGATTATTTTTATTGTCAAACATAAATGAAATAAATAATATTTTAAACCTCATGTTTTTGCAATTATGGAAAGCTTTTCATTTACATTTTAGATAAAAAGAGTGAGCAAAATGTTTTGTGTGCCTCAATACAATAACGTAAAGATCAGTATCGTGACATTAAATGTTTTTGCAGTCTTTTAGTGCACTAGAATTACTACTAAAAAAAAAAAAAAAACATCCTCACTGAAAGCATGAGAGATTTTAAAGCAAGACTTGATTATTTTAAAATGATGTATCTGATCATTTCTGTCTGTTTTCTCACAGAAGGGCAGTTATTTGTGTAATATTTTTACAATAGTGCAATTCTGTGCCGCAGAGGAACTTATCTCAAGTCACAAGAAACAATCAAGTTCTTTAACTTCTTCCTCTTTCGGCATTTCCCTTTATGGGTCGCCACAGCAAGTCAGTTTCTTCCATCTAACCCTATCTGTTGCATCTTCTTCGGTCACACCAACTATCTTCACTTTCCCTGTATCCATGGACCTCTTCTTTGGACTTCCTCTAGGCTTCTTTCCTGGTGGTTTCAAACCCAGCATCCTTCTGCCGATGTACTCTCTCTCTCTCCTCTGCACATGTTCAAACCATCTCAGTCTGGCCTCTCTGACTTTATCCCCAAAACCTCTAACATGTGCTGCTCCCCTGATGTACTCATTTCTAATCCTTTCCATTCTGGTCACTCCCAGAGAGATCCTCAGCATCTTCATCTCTGCTACCTCCATCTCTGCTTCCTGTCTTTTCTTCAGTGCTACTGTTTCTAGACCAAACAGCATGGCCGGTCTCACCACGGTTTTGTACACTTTTCCTTTCAGTTTAGCTGAATCTCTTCTGTCACACATCCCACCTGATGCTTTCCTCCACCCGTTCCAGCCTGCCTGCACATGTTCCTTCATCTCTTTTCCACACTCTCCATTGCTCTGGACTGTTGATCCTAAGTACTTAAAATCTTCCACCTTCTTTATCTCTTCTCCCTGTAACTTCACTTTTCCATTTGGGTCTCTCTCATTCACACAGATGTTCTCTGTCTTACTCTGGCTAATATTCATGCATAGTAAGAAAATTTAATTATTGGACAGGATTTGTGAAACTTTTTAGGACCTCCTTAGTAAATTGGCATGCATTTGTTTAGTTTTTTGTTTTTTTTCAAATTTTGCAGTTACATAATTAAATTACAATAATTTCACAATGCACGCATTGGAAAAGTCAGAACTCCTAGTATTAAACGTAGAGAACATTTGAATAGTTTCTGCTTACAATGTTATTGAAATAAAAGTTTTGACACAGGTTTGTGCTTTCAGCTTGTGTAAATTGTGCATTTTACCTGACATCTATAAATGCAATGACATCTGGGTTTACAAAGCACATGTGTAAAAAAGGAGAGAAGCTTATCCGATCTTGTAATTTAATCTGAGTCTCCTAAAAAGTACGTAGATTATTGAAGTTAAGTCCCTTGGAAACTGCCCCCGCTAACTGGCTGCAGGGGGAGGGATAGTTTAGAACGTGAGACTTGAGCTTTAACCATGTTTTTACAAACTGCTTTGAAACAGAATCAGTAGGATTACTTTGACATAATGCCGGCATATTCAGTTGGCAGTAGACTAATTGTCACTGCACTTGTACAAAAAAAATTCTTTCTCTGCTGCAGTGAATTTTACTCTCATTCTTAAAAGATGATTTGTTTCACTGACTTTGTGGAATATATACAATTTTTACTTCTAGGAGAAAACAAGTTTCTAAAAATTAACCTTGAAAAGTATTTGTCTCATTCAGAATCTGTCTCATTCAGAAAGGCACCAAACTGGTGTGAGCATACTAACTCTGGACGTGTGTTAAAGTTTATCCCAAAGGATTAGAGGGTATCTTCCTTCTCTTCCCGAGAGGAGTAGATGTGTCTCTGTCGTTCAAACCAGCAAAACATCAAAGGGCTCACTCTTTTTTAAAAAAAAAAGAAAGTCTAGCCTCATTTTGAGGATAAACCGTGTCACTTTTAATTCAGTCATGGAACACCGAACAAGCTCTTCACCCTTTTATTAAGATAGTGTTCAGTCATGGCTCCTTCTTTTTTAAAATTGTCCATGGTACTATGTGCTGCAAATAAATTTTTTTCCACCGTAGCCACTTTAATTCAACTTACTAATCCCCCTATTTAATGCAGTGAGTCATAGGTGACTCAGATACTCTTTTAAGAATATGTCAATGCTGCTAGAGTTCAGTTATTTTCTTCTGTTGCAGCAGCAAACATGAGTAGGAGGCCCAGACCTCGCTAAGCTGTTTAGTAACATGGGTTAAAAAGAAAAAAATTAACAGAAGTTTTAGCATCACTGTTTGTTTGTTCATCTTGTTTCTTGGTTAGTTGTGAGTCTCATGCAAACTGAAATGATTAGGAAGAAATGTATTAGCGAATTACTAAAACAGATAAAATCTAAATGAACAGTGAGATGTGATTGTGTAAAGTGGAGCCTTTAGATTGAATATGTTATGGACTAGTAGATACCAAGGTCGTACGTCACACAGGCAGTTGAATATATTGCCTGTGCCATGAATTTAGAGAATGTACTGAATGCATTTTGCTCTGCAGGTTTAACAGTAGGAGGGTGCAGGCAGCTAAATAACACATAACCCCCTTCCTCCCACGTTTAAAGTCCTACACAGCTTCTATGTGAGGCCAGCACCAACAGCTGAACCTGGGTTGACTGGAGCACAAGTGTTCATGCCAAAGGCATCTTTCGTCAATTCTCGTGGTTAGAATAGTGACCACAATGCAAAAATCAATTTTAATGCACCCCTGTCTCACAAATGTCAAACTCTCTCATACTCTTTCAAACTGAACTGTCAGAAAAAAATATCTATGAAAGAATATAAAAGCAGTGCAAACAAATATTTTAAACCTGAGACATTTGTGTTAATCATGTTTCTTATTAAGTAGCTAAAATTATTATTTTCTATTTTATTATTATTGTATCTAAAATAGAAAAAAACACAGGTAAGAAAAATAGTTTTATTATCAAAATGCCATTTTTTTTTTACAGATGTTCAAACTTTAGCCAAATATGTGTTTTGGATCTTTTGCATTCTGATCAAATGCAACAATTTAAAAATAATTGAGGCACCAACGCCTTATTATTTAGTCAAAATCAGCCCATGATCTTAGAAAGAGAAATGTTTGACCACTAAAATGATTTTTGGAATGAATTTATTACATGCGATCAAAAGTTTTTAACTTATGAACTGAAGAATATGATGTAACATCATAGATAATTGGAGGTATGGCTTCTCAGGATCTGTAAAATTGTCTATATGAGTGCTATTCTAGCTGACAGACATATAGGAGTAATTTTGGTACTCAGTGTGCCCAGACCAGTAGTTCTAATAGATCATGGTGGTCGCTCGAGTAATACTTAAACTCCAAACAGCTTCCTGGGTTTTGTGACAAGGTGTTGATGGTCAAATGGTATCTCATTTGGGATGTACGTAACATTTAATACTACTGTTATTGAATGTAAAAACATTTTTTGAGGAAACTCCTGTAGTTTTTTTCAAAAGCATGTAGTACATGTAAAGTGCTTTTCTGTTAAATGGATAAGATTTGTAGGGATGAAATTTGCAGCCAAAGTTACAAACCAATTTAGTCATTCAGACTTTAATTTTTCTGAAGACAGCCTAAAAAGCATTGGTCAAACTCTGGGTAGTTTGCTCTCTCAACAGAAATAGTAGCTGTGAAAAAATAGGCTTAAGTTGCAGCAACTTTGGAGCATCAACTATTGTTGAGCTCATACCTCAGAAATTTTTAGCCATTACTACATGTAAGAAACAAGGCAATTCAGCCCAAAAAATACACTTCTGTATTAATATTAACCTCGTCAACTGATTTTTTAAACTACATAAACTTTTTTAAACTTCTTAAACTACATTTTTTTTATCTAGTCTGTGCACTCATGTTCAAACTTGCTGTAGAAAACCAAAATATTTTCTCCAATCTAAGCGTTTCCCATTGAGTGTTTTCATTATATTGTTTCTTTAATTAGAAAAAGTAAGAATGTTTTGTCTTCAGAGCTGCTTATCTCTAACTGGGTTGCAGGAGTGCCGGAGCCTATCCCAACTGATTTCGGGCAAGAGGCAGGGTACACCCCAAACAGGTTGCCAGTCGATTGCAAGTCCACACACACATTCAATTCTAGAGGCAATTTTATAGAAGCCAATCAGCCTAACACACATTTGTTTGGAGAGTGGGAGGAAACCAGAACACCCGGGAAAAAAAACACGCTCACATGGGGAGAACATGCAAACTCCACACAGAAAGGCCAGTGTTTCAAGCCTCACTCCCAGTTCTTGCTGTGAGGCTACTGTGCTAACCACTGCACTACTGTTCATCCTAAAAAAGAAAGAAGTGGCAATGGATATACAATATTCTTTAAATACATATTTGAAGGTAAGAATGGTAACTAAACAGTTGCCAGTCTGATTCTCCTGCCTGGGGTTCATACTGAGGTGTCCCTTAGCAAGTCACTAAACCCCCAATTGCTCCTGATGATGGTTTGCACCTTGCATGGTGGCTTCTACCAACAGGTATGAACATGTGTAGGAATGGGTGGACGTGAGCTACAATCTAAAGCGCTTTGTGTGCCAAAGGAAGTAGAATTTTGTATTGTCTACATCAGCATGAAAAACAAATACCCCCCACTTTATCAGTGCGATTTTTATGTAGTGCTAAAAATTACGAGGCACAGAGAAAAAAATGCAACCTGAGGGAGCAAAGTAAAGATTACCTTTCTTACCCGTAATCATGTTCCGGTTAACAATGAGATGCAACATTTGATTTTTAACCAAGTTAGTAGTTTTATTCCCAACAGTTTTGAAACTTCTAAAGAAGACACATCCGAACACAGACAAGTTAGTACCTGAAAAACAATTGATACATTTTTAGTTAATGGAAAATTGTTTAAAAAATTCTCATCAAAGACAGATGAAGGATGCTATATTGGTGGCTTCGTTTAGTGCCCTCTATTTGAGTGTTGCATTTCTATCAGTGTTATTGGACAGATGGCCTTGTAAATATAACGTTTTATAGGCTTCCCCATGGAGAAGTTCAAGGCCAGTTTGTTTTTGAAGCAGTTTGTTTAAAGCACAATTGCTGTTGCTTTTGACCTTTGTCGAGGGTAAATTCAACTTTGGGAAGAACACTCCTTCACACAGTGGCCATTTCTCCTGATAAAGTGGACATTATTAATAGAACGTTTAAAAACGTTTCGCACGTCCTGCTAATGCATCCTGCACACACATACATACATATAAAGCTATTAAAAAATATGGATCATATGGATAATAATAGCTTTTGGGCTAAAAATCATCAGCTTTATACTGGTTTTGTGATTGTGTTGAGCCGCTATTGCAGTTCTGCAAAAAATATCACAATGACTCCATAGTTTGGAATTTTGTTCCAGATAGATTAAAGTCAGACATTTACCTGCAACATTTGTAACAGTTATTCTTTTTATATAAAAAGCACTGACTTTAATAATCAAAAAAGCACCAGAGCATCTTTTTTTATTTGATATGAAACTATTATATGTCTACTTTTCTAAAGTCTAGACTTATTATTGGGTATGTAGACATGTCTGCTGATTTTACTCATGCCGATATGAAATAAAAAGTTTGCCTATAGACATAAATGATACATTCTGATGCATTTAAAACGTACGTTATCGGACAGCACCAGATGGGTAATGTATGAATTACATGACATACCAAATCCACCATCCTAACGTAGTTCATGTACCTAATTTTGGGTGGTGTTGGTGGGTAAATCTTGAAGTGAGAGTTAATATATAACCTAACAACTCAGCAATTGGAATAGGTTCTGCATTAGTGGTAATGGATAGCAATGTATGACATCCGCTGTGAAGTTTTGAGTCTCGATTGTAAGACTGGCCTCTGCCAGAGGAAGCAGGTGAGCTGGACAGCTGACATATCAAGGGTTATTGACAGCTGAGAACAGGTCTCCACATGGCATATTTCAAGATAAATGGACGTTGTTGCTACTGTGTGGAAAGGTAGCTAAATAAGAGTTGTCATAATATGTCTTTATTGATAGTGGTGTTCAGATTCCAATTACTCAAATAATATTTTCTGTAATTCTTTTTTTTCTGTGAAAATGATAAGATACAGTGGTAGCAGAATGATAATCATATGGGACAGTAGTGAAGTCCTCCCGATACGTAAATTCTTTGTTCTTTGTTTCGTCTTCTGAACCACTTATTCGTAATAGTGTTCCACATGGTGCTGTAGCCTATCCCAGCTGATTACAGGTGGGAGTCCGGGAATACCCCAAACAGGTCGCCAGTATGTTGCAGGGTCACACACTCACAACCATCCACACATACACACACTCATTCTTAAAAGGAATTCTCATAGAGACCAGTTAACCACTTTTAGAGAGTGGGAGGAAACCAGAGTAACCAGAGAAAATTTATGTATACACGGAGAGAACATGCAAACTCCACACGTAGAATAATGTAGAATTATGACGGGGAACTTTATTATTTACTCTGAGATCAACAAATTAGAGAGGATGAGGTGTCCATAGATGAACGTCGGCACAGAGATGAAGGATTGTAGCATAAATTCATTTAGCAACTATTCGGTTTTCCTGCTGTTTTCCACGATTGTTATAAGAAGATGAATTATCAGGGGACATAGGAGGTTCATGGATACAGTGAAGGAAGGCTTGAAGATAGTTGGCATGACTAAAGAAGATGCAGCAGATAGGTTTAGATGGAAGAAACTGACTTGCTCCTGCGACCCCTGAAGGGAAATGCTGAAAGAAGAAGAAGATTATCACAAGTGAAAACTGCTAACTTTGTCATCACACAGCTTTGTTCTGTCTTTAGTGTAATCAAAATACCAACTTTGTGTGTTGGTTGCTGCCATTTATTTGTGTATTTGAACATATTATAATATTTTTTAGACGAGGCTTGAAAAACTGGCCTTTCTGTGGTGAGCTTGCATGTTCTCCACATGTATGCATGGGTTTTCTCTGGGTACTCCAGTTTCCTCCCACCCTCCAAAAACCTACATGTTAGGTTGTGTGGCTACTATGAAATTGTCCCTACAAATGAGTGCGCGTGGTCTTGCAACACTGGTGCAACTGACTGGCAATTTCCATCAAGTAGTCGTTATGTGATTTTAATTCTAAACAGACAATTAGTCATGTCTACAGTTCAGTTGACAAAGTGAAAATGTGACCTCACACTGAATTTGAACCCAGATGTCTTCTATTTCAAAGCAATGTTTCTACAAAACACCTTAGACTTCCAAGTAAATGTCCACACCCAGAAGATGGATATCACTTTGTACTTGCTGATTAATGACCCCTACCACTGACATTGATAAATGAGCAACCAGTGTTTGCAACGTATCTCGTAGAATGCAGATGTAGATGGAAGAAACTGACTTGCTGTGGCGACCCCCCGAAGGGAAATGCCAAAAGAAGAAGATGTAGCCTCAGCACGACAAGTTTATTATCAGAGTAATCACTTTTTAAGCATTTGGATTATGAAGTAAGTAAAAGTAATGATCGTATTTTATGTGTAGCTTACAGAAATGAAAGTTTCATATTGCTTTGCAGCAGAGCCAGGTAAATGGAAACAAGTTCTTCCTGGGGCTTGTTTTATTGATTTTTTTTCAAGTGAAAGGAATAATATGAATCCTTTCTAAATCTGTAACAACACCATCAGTTCAAACGGTTTGCTGCAGGATTACTTTATGATAAAAAAAAATCAACTTTTGTTTTACAGCCAGTTTTAACAGTGAACATGACATAATTTCTTTTTTTCAGGGAGCAAATTGATGTTGAATTTAGAACATGTGGGTGCTAGGATGATTCATAAAAAGGTATGCAAGACAGCACTTAATGAGTCATTGCAATGTCTCTCAGGTGAATCCTGCGGTTACATTGGAAACAAGGCCAGTTCATGCATCACCCTCACTATTCGTATTTAATTGTACAAAAAAAGTGAAGACAAAAAGACCATCTTCCCTCTAACACTTGACTTACAACCTGACAGTAATGAGTTGTATGTCAGAATATTTTGGGAGGACACACTGAACCGGGCTGAGTTACATAGATATCATCATGTTCAGTTTTGGCTCCATCACTCGTCAGAGGGTGCTAAAATTTTATTGGTACAATTTTGGTTCAAGTCTTATCAAGGTTGAGCGCTAAATTTAGACCTTTCTGTTTAACAAATCTTTTACATTGAGATTCAAAAATTATGGAAAAGGAAAATAAAAAAGTTATGACTTGAAATGTTCCATTAAAGTTGAGAATCTTGTTCCCACGAATGTTCTGACTGTTAAGTGGTGTCAAACTCAGGTCCCTGGAGGGCTGGTGTCCCTGTAGGTTTTCCATGTGTTCTTGCATCTACAGACTTGATCCAGCCTATTGAGTCAATGTGCCAAATTTTATTGGCTGTTGATTTCACTTTAAGTGCATCAGCTGTGTTGAATCAGGAATTTTTATTTTTGAAATCACAGGGGATTTCGGTTCCCTGTTAGGCGTAATATACCAACACTGGTATCTCGCGACATTCTACAAGCAAGCAAGCAAGCAATCAGGAACACATGGAAAACCTTCAGGACACCGGCCATCGAGGACCGGAGTTTGACAGCCTTAAATGAAGACAAAAGACAGTCCAATCAGGTATTAAACTTTTGACAGATAAATCAGCGTCCTCAAAGACTACAAATTCCCAGACAAACAAGAGAATCTAACGTAAGAACTTTATAACAATAATTATCAATAAAGTTGGATCTAGACATACATTTTTTATGATCATATTTTCATATTTTTTTGCCATTATTCTTTCTTTTGACTCTTCTTTTTTGAATCTCAACCAATCATTGATGCCAATATTTTAAAGACAACTTCAGAGTGCCATTCCAGCTCTATGTTGCTGTCTCAAAGATAGAAACAAGAATACTCCAGCTTACTATTCCTGACATTTGCTATCGGCCTCTCTACCAATGCCTATCCTGAGTGTCAGACACAAACGATGGAGAGCTGTCTGCATGTTTATCTCAAAGTGGGATGCTGAAGGAGAAGAACACAATGTGAAGCCAGAGGGGAATATGTTGAAGAGAGTATGACGGTGCAGTGTTTTCATTCCCGACCATTTGAAGAACCGATTAGAAATGTGGTATGTTAATGGTCCACCTAAAATATCTAGCGTGCTGAGGGGAAAGAACCCAGTGAGTTCCTGTTTGTCATCACAGGGTCAGAATCCACACTAAAGAGCTTCCTTTTAAGTAAACTTCTGACTAATTAATGGCTCCGGAGGGAGGCGGGACAGCAGCCTGTAACAAATGACTTCCTGCTTATCAACCAAAACTAAGTAAGCTTTATTTAGCTCTCATGGTAATATGGGGGTGCTACACAATAATAACACAGCAATCGTGTTCTGTAAAGTCTGCAGCAGCATCAGTCGCTGTCTGCAGCGTCACAAAAAGAAAGCAGTACCCTTTAGCCTCTTTAGTGACTATAAACTTTCCAGTTCATCATCATGGACAGCAAAATAAGAATAAAACCTTCTTCTCAAAAACTTGGATGAAGCTTTGTTCTCTTGTGCTGGTGTAAAGATTGAAGATGCATCGGAGTCCAACAAGAATCATTTATCTTCTAGTCAGTCAGTAAGTCAGTCAGTTCCCTTCTTATCCGTCTATCCCGTTCGGGGTTACGGGGGTGCCGGAGCACATCCCAGCAGATTCAAGACGATGGGCAGGGTACACCCTGAACAGGTCGCTAGTCTGTCGTGGTATCTCCTATTCTATAAAACATAAACCCTTAACAAAACATGTTATTTTGTTTTATTTGATCAGATTCTATCTTTATTCATATGTATATGTTCAAAAAAGTTTGTAGAAAAAAATGTTCATAAAGATGAAATTTAACATTTTACCTTTATAGCCCAAAAATCTGATAAAATATCAATCTTTGTGGTAGTTTAGTATGCATTTTTCATCGCCTCAGCTCCTCAAAGTCCATCGGGAGTCGTAATTCCTGGCATGGCCAACCCATTCTGTTCACTGGCTTTGAGGGAGATTTTTCTTTCACATCGAGATCCCTGCAGACTTGCTTTTCTTCCTCTCGCTTTCCCTCCCCCTGTTTTTAAAAAATCTACTTAGTATTTCAGGAACTCAGTGAAGCAGCTGTTGAAGAAGTTGTGAGTTAGACTTGCTTTCATTGTTTGGGTTGATTCAAAGTAATGGTTATTTGAGTGGCTTTAGATGCCAGCAAGTTTCTGAGACATGTCAAGGCATATGGTCTTCATGCTTTTTCTTCTTACCGTTAACCCTGAATTACCTCCTGCATGTGTGGACATCTGTTTATGACCGTCTGTTTTCTTTCTAAGACTTTTTCCATCTGTTATTCCATTTTCTGGAATTCCTCGTCCTGTGGAGCACATCTTGATTTTGTGTCTATAAGTTGACACATTTGACACAGTCATTTCAATGGAATGGTATATACTGTAATTTGAAAACAGATTTTGGATTCAATTCTCTTTTAAATGCTTTTTGTTGTTGAGTTGCTGTAGTTCATTTTTCTTCAGTTCATGCTGTGTTCACAATCTCATTTCAAAATTACAACCAAAATTTAGTTTAATAAATTGGTGCAAAACTCTATTCATTCTACGTGTGGTCCATCAAGCTTTGATTATTTTCTGTTAAAGAACTGAAACTGCTTTTTTCAAAGTGACTGATGGGATCTGTTTGAATACTGACATGGGTAAAGTTTTTGTCTTAGTTCTGCTAGACCAGACTTCTGCCTCTGATACAGTTGATCATGTGATCCTGTTATAAAGATGACAAAACTGAGGAGGCATTTTAATACTGCCCTTTAATGACTCAGAACCTACCTTGAAGACAGAAACTACTTTGTCAAAATAAATAACTTTGTCTTAGACTAAATGACCTTCTGTGGAGCTCCCCAGGAGTCCATTCTGGGGACCTGTTGTTTACTCTTTATAGGCTTGTCTTTGTCAGTTAATACACAGCAGTTAACATACTCTATCATAACTAAAAGACACATAAATTCCTCTCACTACCTGGATGTGATTATGAAAGACAATAAAAATAGGTTTTGGTGTGTTGATTGGATTCCTATTCAGGACACTGGTGAGGATGTCTTCTTCTTCTTTCGGCATTTCCCTTCAGGGGTCGCCACAGCAAGTCAGTTTCTTCCGGATGGTGAGGATGTCTATATTTTTTATATTGGTAGCTATAGAAAATAATGTTTTAACAATTTTGTTTTTGATGTGCCTCAAAATTTTTTTAATTGAAAACATGCACTGTGGCTCAAAAAAGACATAATGGATTGCAGAAATAATAGTTTTTCTTTAACGTTAACTGCTCCTTTAATCTTTTGATTTCTCTTGGCAGTAACGTGCAATCCCCTGTCACAGGGACGGTTTTGAGAATTTAACTGGACCTACAGAACTTTTTCAAAACATTAAGTACAATATTTTATCAGATGATCTAAGTTTACGTCGTCTTTAGGTAGATCAGCAAAAATCAGGGATGGCCTTAGATTGCCTCAGAAGGCTTTTTATCAGAGAGGATGAGAGTTAGAATAGAACTGTCTTGTCATTGGTTGAAAAGTCAAGAAGCATGGCGTCAAAGCTGGAAGAGATTCCGTAAACATGACAGCAGTGACAGATGGTAAAACGCAATCCTTGCTTTGGGCAGAGATAGGGGAGAGTAGGAAAGAGATAAAATCAGTGACAGGCAGAGAGAGAGGTGGGGTAAAGGGGTGCACAGGAAGTAGGCAGCAACTGAAGCTGGGGTTGAAGGAATCATTGCTACAACTTGGTACACTAATATAGCTCTGATGTTGCTGACCACTAGGAAGACTTCAGTTAGACCTTCCTCCATCTTTCAGTCATAGAAAGAGCTAATCACTATGTCTGGGGCTGTGGAGGGGGTTTTTGAAACCCAATTAGGCTTTAAATGTTCCACTACACAGGGGATGCCACTAAAAAGTTTTGTCCTCGCTCAAGCAACAGCTGTAAAGATCATATTCAGAGTAAAGAAAGAAAGAATGATTCAGTCATACTCACTTGTCAAATCTGACACAATCCTCCCCCACTACTCAGGTTACTTTACCTCTAAGTCTTGTGACAGTGCTTTAAATCACCTTGGACATAGATCTCTTGTTCAATAGGGATCACATAAATCTGCCCAGGAAATCTCTACTGTATGTGGCTCTGCCATTTGTTCGTTGTGCTTTTCATCAGTGTTTTAGCCCCTGTGGTTTTTAACTGTAACTGCTTTATGCGCTTTTAGTGGTGTGACCACTCTTTCATTTTACCAGCACCAGCTCTGACAAGTTAGATTGATATCTGATGTCATGCTGTGCAAAGTCTAAACAAGTTGTGCAAAAGCTCAGTCACTTCTAGTTTGCCTGCAACACCAGCTCTTAGCACTCAATGTGACGCTCAGTCACCCAATCAGTCCAGGTAACTAAGCAGCTTTTTGAGCTCTTGTCAGCACACTTGTAGTTAGACAGTCAAAACCTGCAGCAGTGGGAAAAAATTTTTGCACATACAGAATGTCGATGTCCGTAGCACAGAAAATGTATCTTTTTTTTTTATCAATGACAAATTAATTATTCATTCATCTTCTGTAATCCTCATCCCACAAAGACAAATGAATCTATCTTAAATGTCATTTTGTAAAATTTGGCAAATTAGAAAGCAATTGCTGTTCTGCTCTTATAAATATTTGCTCATAAAAGACACATTTGGGAAGCAGCTGTCAACGCAGAAATTTCCCTATGTATGTTTCCCTGTGACCCAAAAATTTTATGTTGGGTTAAATATAATTGATTTAAACCAGAAATGTGCAATTCTTTCCAAATCCTACAGAACAGAACAGGTTTTTTCAGTATCATCTCATAAATTTGATGTGATGTGCGCATTTGAGGGTCACAAGAATTCCAGATTCTGTCTCTCTGGAGCCAAGATACCTCCACTGTTGGTATTGCACCGTAAATCAAGAGCCGCCTTCCTTGCATCTGTGCCAAATGTAGAGCAAGGGAAGCTGAGCCTTCTTCGCCACACATACCCGGCCCCAAGAACCCGTCTCTCATAGCCTGATGTGGACTATGTGTTGACTATGCTGGCCTCAGCTATGTGTCTCATTTGTTGAAAAGTTAAATTAGGCTCTGTACTCTCAGTAAGTGTTGATGCCTTATTAGGCTATCCACCTTAAGACTTTGATACTCTCCTCTTGATCAGCTTCATGCTTTATTAAATGATTCTATGCATTTATCCACATCCTGTGCATGCAAACTCCAGATAAGAAAATAGAAAAGAGCATTTCTAAAGCATTTATATCCTTCTTCCGAAAAGGCTAACATCACTAAAATGACATTCCATTATGAGTCATACTATGTAAATTACTGTGTGCAAATGTAAACATTGCAACCTTTATTGTGCAGCTTTGAAAAGCTGCTGATAGAAATGATCATAGTGCCATCACATGGCAGGTTGAACCAGCTTCTCATACCTTCAGGGGTCTGTTATGTAGCGCCACCTAAAGTCCCTAGTAGGAAAACGACTTAGAATTAAAATTGTGAGAAACATTGTGGGATAATTTTTTTCCCAAAATACAAATAGTTCTTAGAAAATTGTTGAGAACATTAGATTCTTAATCATTGTACTAATTTGAATCAGATTCAGAATTATTACTATTATATTAAATATAATTATATATAAATCATGATGCAGAGAAGGAAAGTAGACATCCTATGTGTCAATGATATAATATTATATATCAGTGTTATCTATTATTATATTAATTATTACCTGTTTAGTAAAGAAAATGTGTTTCTAAAGCTCTATGTTTGAAATGGTGATATTTCTATATGTACATTCCAACTTTTATTTTTTGAAAGTGTCTTCCAGTGTTTGAAATTGATAGATTCCTAATCAATATACAAAATTAAGTTCATTGTCAAGTAATTGGGAGATATTCCTAAAGCATTAGATGGGAAATGATGTTTTTTTCTACAGTGTACCCAAAAGTTATCCCTTTTAGCCTATTTTCAATATGCTTTTTAAAAATGAACTATCTAACAGACACCAACACATGGGTTTATTTTCTGCTGCTCAACAAAGCAAGAAGATGACAAAAAAGCAAATAATCAAAGAAATAATACATATGTGGATCCAAAGTGAAAGACAAAACCAAATAATAAAAAACATAATTACTTTCATATGTTGTTGTTGTTTTTTTTTATCATTAATTCAATACAATACCTTCAAACCTGATGAAAAAAAAGTCTTTGATTCCAAAGACCGCTCTGTGGAAATATTCTATACAATAGTCCAACACAGATGCTAACAGATGGACCGGCTGTAAATCCGTCATAGTGAAGTCCTGTCAGGAGTGGAATACTTGTGTGGTTAGATAAAGTGCTCATTTACAGCTGCTAAAAAATTCACTTGAAAAAAAAAGATCTAAAACACACACCGAAGAGAACAAGCTGTATTTATAATAGTTCATCAAATGTGGTTGGTATTGTTTGTACAAAGTATCTTGATTGCATGTTTGATTTCATTTTTTCTTGTTTGTTTCTTGTACAAAAAATATCTAATACTAAAATGTTCATTTTTATGTCATGTCAATTTACAGTTTTAGAAAATAGCTTAAAAATATGTTAAAAACATCCAACTCATAAACTTTTGATTCAGAACATTTGCTCTATCTGAATACTTAGAATAGTACACTAAAGTAGTATTTATAAATTAATACATACATTTCTACATTCCCAAAAATACATCTTACAACCAACATATTCAATATATCTATTATTCAGTATGTATAATGATGCTAAAAAAACTGATGGTATTTTAGTATTTTTTTTACTGTGAACAATGTCACTGTTCTTTCAGTTATTCTAAAATTATAAGGGTTATTTTTGTTATAATTGAAAGTACATACCTTATTTTACACTTTCATTCATTTTTTATTTATTTATCCTTTTAAAAAGTGCGTTCTGGCCAATAAAATAACTTTAAAATACTTTTATGAAACAAAAGTTGTTTTGACAATTACCTCTGAAGCATTTATCAAATAACGAAGATGGAAAAGTAACTTGTAACTTGTAAATAACTTGTAACTAACTTGTAAATAATTAAAAATCTGCATCATAAGTTGTTTTTTTTCTGGTTTACATTTTTAATTTACTTATGTGCTTTCATAAATTCCATTGATTGCATTTTAACAAACCTTTTCGCCACACTTTTAAATGCTTTAGCTGGCACATTTATTCACTTTTAGGAAGCAGATGCCAACATTTTATAGTGGAATTTCTTCAAACAATGCTGAATTTTAAGGATATAGTAAATTTGAAAATAGAGTGCCGCGTTTGGTTATTTACATACAAAAAAAAAGTTCAACAGACTCAATAAGTTGAAGATCGCAAGGAATTCACTGAGTTGTCCTGCTTTTTGCAACCTTGAACTTGACAGGTGACTTCACTTCAGGCTTTATTGTCACTACAACAGCAGCGTTACCCTAAGGCCAAATACTTCCATTCTTCTGAGCTGGTCTAACCCCGTCCCTACACGCACATGCTCAACACTTGTGGCTTTTCATCACATGCACCTCAGCCTGTCTGCCGAACACAGAGAAGCAGGGTCTCTCACTTTAGGCGACAGACCACTGGCTGTGTTGTTATTCTAGCTAACGTCCAGGCGTTAGTCGTCATGTCAGAGTAGAAGCATACGTCGGTATCAGATGGTAGGCAAAGGTCAGACTACTACAGACCAGTGTGAATTTAGTGTCAAAGGGAAATTTTTGGATTTCTACTACTTTACTTCGCAAGGTTTGTGTTTGTCTTCTATTTTAAACTATTGTACTTCTCTGTAGCCTGCAGTATGAATCTATGTTAGATTTGTGGAGGTACGCTGTGTAATGTTTTAGGTAAGTCAACTCCCTTGTGGAGATCTATCTTCTAATTTGTTACTTCCTCTGATGAGGCTTTGCTGACGGATTGGGTTCACATGACATTTTTTGTAACTAATGAACCGTATGATCTTTAGCGAACTGTGAACATTTCACACTGACAGTGTAGCTTCAGGTGTAAAATGAACGCTCTCCTACTTTGTACAAAAATATGCACATATGCACATGGAAAGTATTATGTAGCTTTTTGCATGTGAACTAAGATGTGAGAGGAAATAGTTCTTTATTGTTATGAAAGGCTACTTGTAGTTCTTTGCTGTTTGAGATGTTTTTATTAAGTTTTTGTCTTAGAAAAATGGTGGACACGTCTATAATGACTGCTCATTGCATTCTATTTATGCTACTGTTGTTCATTTGTGTAATGAGCCCTGCCTTGCTAAGAAATTTATTATGTCATTTTACTAATATGATTTGTCTACTTCTTAGTTTTTGTATTCCAAATATTCAAATTTACATTTAATTAACAGTAGTTTCTGTAAATGTAGATATTAATATTAATTTATTAATACTGCGAATATATTTTTTACGAAACAAACCTCAAAATACTTATTTAATACAATATTGACAGTGGGATTCTTAGTCAGAAAGCAATGTGGGTATTTAATAGAGTTCTTGACGCGATTTAGAAAAGCCGTCAACAAGATGACTGGTAAAAGTCATGGATACTTCCTTTTTCCATAACAAGCTTTGTGTAAAGATTAGATATCAGTTTAATAGCTATCTTTCTATTCACGGAACGCACATGGATGCTAGCAGCACTTTCTGATCATGTGAACCTATTTAGATCACGTTAAAATGTGCAGTAATGCTTACATTGATGAATGGAATGAACAAACGTATTTTCAAGCATTTAATTTTTTCGGTAACTGGAGACAACTTAGAACTAATTTTTATGTCATTATACAGTATACTGATGACATACTTGATAAAGTTATTGGGTGTGACCTTGTAATACTTCAGTTTACAAGTTTTCACATTTTCATGGTTCTGAGAGGTTTTCAGTCGCCATCTTTTGATGTGCAACGAGACCAAGAAGAAAAAGATCTTCAGGTTTTAATTGTTTGGATTTTAACTGAGTAATTACTTTTAAATAAACCTTGTTCCAAAATCTGAAAACAAACATCTTTTGTTGTAATTGTATTTTTTTTGTCATAAAAAGGTTCAAATAAAAATACAGTTGCTTTTTTTATTTTCAAAATTTTGCTTGTGTCAAACAGACCAATTGTCCATAAATTTGTTAATCTATTCTTCTTTCCTTATCTGGGTCTGGTCCATTGGCAAAGTAGCCAGAACAGAGCAGCATGTGCTTCTCCCAAAAGGCCATTTCTAACATATTATCCGGGGGGAATCACAACGCATTCCCTGGCCAGCTAGAACAAAACAATCTTTTTCTGGGTTTTCTTCGAGACTTCCTGCTAGTTCGACATGGTCAGAAGACCTCAGAGGAGAGGCATCCAGGAGCAATCCTGACCAGATGGTTAAGCAACCTCATCTGGCTGCTTACTCTCTCATGTGAAGGATCAGTGGCTCTACTTGAAACGTCGTCTTGATCACTTTGTTCGTTACTTTGCCGTGGCTGTCTTTAGGGAACAGAAATTCCTAATCACATATTATGACCATAAGTGAGAGTAGGCATATTAATTCAGAACCTCACTACAAAAAAAGAAGTGAAACAGTCAGCATTCTGATAAACTTATAAGCATTCTCATTCCTATCGCTTAGCTTTTAATGCACTTATTTTTGCCCAGGGCAAATAACAGAATATCACAACCTGGGAAAAAAACAACAGCCAATATATAGACATCACAACGACTCATTTCAATAGAATAGAGATAAAGAGCGACCTTAATGGAGTAAAAAGAACTCTGTGAGATAAAATCTGTGTTGCATTCGTACTTTCAGATCACACCCAATAGAAGTTGCCAGGGAACACCTCCAGCCACTCTAGTTTTCTTCAACTTGAAGTTCTTCAGCAACCAACATTGTTCAGAGTTGAGGCTGGTTACTCCTCATTTCTATTCATGCTGCAATGCCTCTCACTCCTGAGATGTTGTATGATAGACCAGAATGTTTTTGAAGCCATTTCTATGACTGCTCACAGTTGCATTTTGTGTGCAGGGGACCTCTGGAGTTCCATAGACCAAGAAGTCTTCAACTTGACAATATTCCTCTCTGCTAAAGAGTTGGAACAAGTTTGAGAATTCTTTCTGAAATTAGCCAGAAATGGTTCTTGGTCAAAGACATTGTTCATACTCAATGTTCCACAAAAGACAAGAGTCCACCAGTGATAGGAGATGAGAATCATTTTAATGAGGAGTCCACTGCATTTCCCCTGCAGATGTATTTCGGTTTTCTCCAGCAACATCTAAACCAACTCAAAACCAAATGGTGAACAGTTGACAGCTCAGTACTTCTCTTCTCTCAGGTGTCTTTAAAATGCTGCTTGTCATAGACCTGCTACAATGAGCACAATAGTCCAACTACATGACACAACTAAAGTTCAGGTCATTTTTCCAGAATCATTCCTTTCGGGTCTCTATCTTAGCTAAGAGAAGTTCTTTCACTTGCAAAACAATAAAGTATGCAGTAGGACTTTCATTTCTAACATTTCATTGCCCATTCTAGAATCCTAGCTTATGTATCCAGGCACCAGAGTAGCAACCCCGTGGTCCAGCTATCTTATACTGCACTCAGTCAAGTGTTCAGTTGACAGGTAGTGAGGTCACATTGACCTTTCAGACAAAGCCATGCATGGAGTCACACAAAAATGAAAAAAATAATGTCAGACAGAATTACAATTCATTATTTTTAAACATGGCATAATCATTTTTTTTTCACCAACTATTGTATTTAGTGCAGTATTCCTTTGTGTTTTGATCCCTTTCACTTTGAATATTCACCTGTTTTCTCATTATAAGTCAGATCCAGAAAACATCTAAAGGTACTGTATTTTAATTTCATTTTTCTATAGCTAATAAAGGCTGGCTTGACACCTATAATTCCAATCATCATTGCAAGATAAGTCTAAAGTGTCTAGCAAACTGCCTGGTGCCCAGGAGTCCATATTAGTCGATTAAGGATGACCTGTTTCAGTGTGGCACAGGGTGATCCCTGTATTTATAGCTTTGAGTCACAAGCTGAAATGGTGTAAGTGTATCTCTTCATCTGCATGCTTGTTTTCTAAGTGTGAATAAATCAGTGATGAAACTGGACTACTGTAAGAAGTTAAAAAAATATATATAAAGTTTTTTAAACTTTTGATTCTGGGATAATTGGTTAATTGTAAGTGAAAATATATCAAATTGACTTTTCTCCTATTTCAAATAGTTCTTAACAGATTTTTACCTTATTAAATGATAAACTATTATAACAAAAGTGATGCAGAAAGGGATCACGTACACCACATGGACATGACTATAGATTGGTTCTCTCACAATTTAAAAGTTCTAAGTAACCAACGTTAACATAGAGAATAACACAGCAAAATAAAGTGTTGGCCATTTTTAGAAAATGTCTTACATTTTCTACCAAACACGGAACAAGAAAGCTTTTGCATCCAACAAGGCATTTTTTTAAACAGAACTAGGATGAAGTTTGTCCTAAAAATAACTCTAAAACTGTACACCAGCAATTTCAAATCTTCAAAAATAATTCTTTACAACAGATCAGCTGTGAATAAAGAGAACAAGAACCTTATAACAAACCAATTCGTGATCCACACATGTCCATTTGGGCAAATTATTTTTGAATATTTTTTTACAGAGAGCCAGACATTCCAAATGAACCAGAGATCAGTTTTGACTGGCTTTTAAAAAATGTATTTGTTATTTTACAATAAATCTGTTAAACAATAATTATTAATATAAGGGATATGGAACAAATTTTATTTATTGCTACTTTTTGAGGTCCAGTTAAGTGTAATTGTCATTGTGTGCTTTTCATCAACAAATGGCTGTAGTGGAACTGCAATTGCTTTATGCATCTTTTTTAAGTGTATGATTATACGTTTGCGGTTGAATAAAAATAATTAATTCAGACTGCTCAAGTTTAATTACTCAATGCATAAATACTTTGTGTAAGAATGTAAAATATTTGTTTTGAATATGAGAAATTAAATAATTTTTCTAAGCAATAAACACGATTTATAATATCATAAAAAGTTGTCAACAAAGAGTTTAATTAGTCCAGAATTGTGTACAAAAACTAAATATTAGTTTAAGGATTAAATCAAATAATGACATTAACTGGTTCAAGACAATTTTGTTCAAATGTTCCTCCAATTTTAGATGATTTTTTTTTTTTTTTTTTCCTTTTTTAGAAAAAAATCTGAAAGAAATCTCAAATTTCCGTTCGGGGATAAATAAAGTATATTCAATTCAATTAAAAATAATCAGGAAAGTTATTTGATTCCAGTGACTAAGTGGTGAACTGACTAGTGTGTACCCTGCTTCTTGCTGTCATACTTTAGGTGTGAAATCTAGCTTGAACAGCAAAGGCAGTTTAAACAATTAGTGAATTGATGGTTAAATTATCCTCAATGTTACCATATACATGTATGTGTTGGGAGGTCTATTAAAAAACCAATACGACAAACACAAAATAAATGTTCTGGATTTTTTTTAAGACAACATAAAGGTATAACCGATGGTGTAATCTCTGTACACACTTTTTCTTGAAGTAGCTTGACATTGTGAAAATGTGAAAAGTGTGCCTACCATAGGCATAGACTTCTGCTGTATTTTTTGGCATCTTGTCATTTGCTACATGTTCAATATATATATGTAATTAGTATCATTAGAATGCTATTGCCTTAAAATTGGTTAAATTGAGATGGTTCTAAGACCAACATTTAAGAAAAAATATACAGTTTTTTCAATATACTGTATATTAAATATATGTACATTTTTTGGAGGGGAATATTTTATGTAAAGACACATCACGTGACAAACAGAGCATCTAACTATTTTATTTTAGTTTATGATTTGACTCTTAAAATTGAAATGAAATCTGAGATCAATCTATTCTTTTCTTTAAACAAAACAAAAAACTTCAGCATGCTATTTTGCCACCAACAGTATGCAGTTTTTGCAAAATATCGTACAGTTAAAAGTGTAATGTTGCATCTGAATTAATATTTTGGTGTAGTGATCAGTATCAGAACGTCACCTCTAAAAGGTTGTTGTTCAAAGCCCTATTTTCAATGTGTAAAGTTTGGATGTTCTTCTGACGTACCCATGGATTTTCTGCACATACACTGGCTTCCTTTCTCTGACCAAAAACATGCAAGTAAGGATAAGTGGTCATTATAAATTGCCCTGTGACTGTGTGTGTGTGTGCACAGTGCATCTGTCTAGACCATACCCTGTCTCTTGGCTGCGTAATAGTTGAAGTTAGGCCTTGGCAACCTCTGCTACCCTACAGCGAGATTTGTAAATTAGAAAATAGACAGATGCATAGTTTTTAATAATAGTAATAAAATTTTTATTTATAACGCACTTTATATCTCCAGTGGAAATCTTAAAGTGCTACAATGACCAAAAGCAACAACAAACAGCAAAAGTACATAAAACCACAACACAAAAAAACACTAAAAACTTTGCTGAAAAGCCTTTAGGAATAAAAATGTCTTCAGTCTTTTTTTAAAAACCTCAACGCTTTGTGGAGCCCTCAAGCTTTCGGAAAGAGCGTTCCAGAGCTGTGGAGCAGCTGCCGTGAAGGCTCTGTCCCTTTTTCTTGTAACTCTGTTGAAAATGGTTTTAGCAATCTGAAAAAAAAAAAAAAAGCAGAATTTTTGTGCTAAGAGTTGCGATGAGTGAAGATGTCAGGTCAAGAGAAAAATGCAATGTCAGTGAAAGTAGAAAAAAGTTAGGAATGATTAAGGATCCGTTTTGGCGAAATATTGTCACAAGAAGTGATATGTTACACATAAGTAAATATTTAATGACACCTCACAAATGAAACTATATTTTTGTATTTTTCAAGGATAGTTTGCACAAAAAAAATCACAGTAAATATGTTTATATCTTATTTAGCCCTGTCACAAACAAGCTGGACACACGAACACTGAAGCACCGGCTAGACAGGGCAGTGTCAGGTGCTTAACATTGTTGATTTGATGTGTTGCTGAGTAGCTAAGTATAGACAGCATGTGAGTGTTCATCTGTAACTGAAGAGGCTTAGCAGTCACACAAGGTCAGATCACCCATGAATGTTGTGGTTTTTAGCAGTTCAGTTGGATCCAACAAACTTCGTGCTAAATCACACCTTTTACACTTGTGAAAAAAGTAAAAATTTATTTTAGAAATTTTCCAGGGAATTCTATATACATTGTTTTAGTCAAGCTTTTTTTTAAGTCTTCAGTTGTTCTTGTCTTATTCCCTTCAATAAATGTGTATGTTTTTATCTATAAGTATTCATCTCAGTCAAAATTGAAGATAACTTTGTGAAGCAGTTGTTTCTGTCCTGAGCAGTTTTAAAAGCCACCAAGCTTACCACATCTAACCTGTGATGAGCCTTTAATTCATTGAAATTTACAACATTAACCAGATTATTTTGCAAAATGTTTTATTATGTAGTTTACATCATGGTGCAACTCATTTGATGGTCTGATGACACTCCCATTAACCAGAAATAGATGACATTTTTTAGAAGACAGAATAAAAATATTTTAAAAAATTCATTTGTAAATTCAAAAGAGATTTATTTGCTTTATGTTCAAATATATACCAGCATAACTAATCTTGGTTGATTTGTCAGTGAAGAGAAATCAACAAAGTTTTAACCTAGCATTTGGTCAAGACACAATATGAAGGGTACATCCTGAACAGGTCACCAGTAAATCACAGGACAACACAATGACACAGTCACACACACTCTCTCTCATAGGGACAATTTATAGTACAAATCCACCTTATGTGACCATTTTCTAGAGGGTATGAAGAAGATGTAGCATTAGAGGGAAACTAAATGGTATCATAATGTTTGTGGTTTCTTTTAGAAAAGAGGATTTTTACATTGCTAAATGCTTTTTCGCAAGTCTGCTTGATTCCCCATTAAAGAACACAGACGATCAGAGCTTGTTAAATTAAATGGCTGTTTGTGTCATATTGGTGATATATTTTCTGAGTGAATCACTGTTAAACAAACCTATATTGTTGTAGATTACAATTAAAAAAAAAATTAAACACAGATTGACGTCCCAGAAAGTTTCAAGCGTAATACATTTACCGTATAGTTTACTTTTCTGTGTTCAATCTCAGTGGAAGCTTCTAATTAAGACCACATCACTATTTTTGTATATTTTGTAAAGCGAGTGTAATTGAATTTGATCATTATTGACATAAATGTTTTTATTTTCTGTAGCATCCCTGCAACACCTTTGGATAGCTCCGAAAAGGCTCTGCAGGTGGGAATCCAACTGCCTGGAGCTGTGCAGACAGGACCTCAGCAGCAGAACCAACAGCTGCTTTTAACACCAGCAAGCCTCCAACTGGCTCAGCTCCAGGCCCAGCTTACTCTGCATCGTCTCAAGCTAGCTCAGGGAGGAAACACAGCCACTGCTGCCAGCGTTCTTAATCAATTTCTCTCCAATGTCAACATGTCCCAGCCTCTCTTTAATCAGCTACGGACTTCCTGTATGGTTGGGAACCCTCAGGGTGTCTTTCCCACTGGGGCGATAGGCTTCCCATCCTCAAATTCAACTGTGGGGCCTTTAGTGGGAGGGGGTTTCCAAAATCCAGGGAATGTAAGACTGAGTCACCCCTGTGGAGTGGGGACAAAGGGTCAACAGGGTGGAGAGTACTGTAAAAAATCTGGGACAGCTTTCCCGTCGGACACTGACCGCCGTCTTCCGTTCAATTTGTCTGCAGGAACGTCAGCAGCAATCAGTGCTGCTAGTGACGGACAGTACACAAACACTCATCCAAAAAACATGACCAATAATGCTTTTCAGAGAGATTTCTATGACCAGGAAATGTCTGGGAAACCTACTGGGTTTTGTTCTAGTGAGCAGAAAATAAATGTTTATAACTCTACTGCTCACAAGGAGGAATGGAAAAGTCACTCTGGCTTAAGTCATGGAGGAAAAGTTGATATGGTTTCTAATCCTCCCATGGTGTGGTCAGCAGCTGGGCAGTCAATTCGATCTAGGAAGGAGCTGTATAATCCAGAGGAGCCAACATCTGAGCCTAAGTTAAATAGCAGCAGTGGGGTGTCCTCTCTTGCTTCGAGTGGTACACAAGGATTTGGAGGCTACCAGCAACTGCACGGAAATGAGGAATCCTTATCTTCAGGTAGCAGGACACTTCAACCCTATCAAATCAATGATTATTACGCTGTCACACCCACTCAACTACCACATCAGTGCAGCATCTGTGACAAAAAGGTTTATAACCTCAAGGTAAGTGAACTAATTTGTGGATTGAAATTGAAATTGAAAACAGAACCTGTTGTCATTTTCATTTTAAAGCTCAAGCACTTCTTTCTTTATTCTAAAAATTACAGCTTTGAACTGTCTCCAGTGCAAGCTGTGAGAAAACCTGCAACTATATTGATACTTTTTCTTTACTAAGAAGTTGATCCATTGTGTTGTCTCTTTAACTGCAACCAGCCATAACCAGAGTTATGTTGTGTTTAGTGCAAGGACACTTAGAGTACGTCATGAGTTGGAACTATATGGGACTGTATTTGGACGCTGTGTGTTTATGTGGTTTTAGGATTGGGACCAGCATGTGAAAGGAAAATTGCACCTCCAAAACAGAACTTTGTACTCAATTGATAGGTAAGTTGTTACAAGCTGTGAATTCCACAGGAAAAAGTCAAATATTTGGTCATTTTTTTACGGTTTTTGTTTACCAAGTGAATAAAATTGCATGTTTAATCCATCTACAGTCAATAGCACTAAGACATGTTTATCCATTAAGTTAAAAAACATGTTGTTGGGAGAATTGATCTTCCTTCTTCTCAAACGGCTGTGTTAGTATGTGCTCTGTTACAAGATATGAGGGAGTGAGGCAACGGAGAGAGCTAAAATCAGACTTCTGTGATTGTTGCAGCTCAGCGCTGGCATCAGCTGGAGCAGTTCACTATGCCAGACCTACTGATGGCAATCTGAACTCAGGGGGAACAGCCTCATTAGTCTGTGCTACCGGGAGTCAAGGTAGGAACCTTATTCATCATCAACTGGACCCAAAATATTGTTCAAACTTTTTACATTGAATGTAACAGGAAAAAAACGTTTCTGTGTGTCAATGAGGACTTAAGTGACAATGTGGCGTTTCGTGTTTTTTGATCATTTGATATTTTGATGCCTTTTTTTTAAATCTGGCAACACTATTATGCAAATCCAGATAGAAAATAAAGATTTTCAGAAGATTCAATTATATCATCACCATAAAGAAATTTACTGAAAAGAAACAGCACACCCAATGGCCACCATTTAAATAGTAGTAGTGTTTTTTTCTCTATTTTAAAAGTCTAAAAATGACTTGTGTGGACCCAGACACCATAAAACAGTATTGTGTATGACCAGATGTAGTCTGTGGAGTTTAAATGGAGCGATTCTTTACGATGTCTTCCAGGCTCAGTTTCACCTAGTCTTCATATGGAAAGTATGTCTGAGTGCTAACATGCTTCATTCAGAAAGTTAAGCAGACAAAATGTTACTCTCCCCTGGAGGCTTAGTATTTATCCAAGCCAGTACCAAGCAACTTTTCTGCCCAAAGCCGTTGAGCTGATCGATGCTGTGAGGGTAGCATATCAAATGCAAGAGAAGAAAATTCCCTTAAATTGAGACTTGTAAATGGTCATTTTTAAGTTAAACAATTATGCAAAGTTTTTAACGTAATACTCACAAGAAAACTCAAAAATTTGAACTTGTTTTTCACAGATGTGTCTACGGGTGTCAATGCATCATACCTACCAACAACAGCCATGAAGACCTATTCCATGTCAGGGACTGGTTTTCCCTCACATCAGCCGGAGTCAAAGGTCAGATCATAATTTAGTAGAGTTTTCTTTCATGATACGCGATACTTTCATGATGTTAGTGAGCTCCAGGATTACACACCAGATCAGATTTGTTCTAAAGATTATAAGCAATGCAAGAAAAAGTAAGGTACCTGTTTCTTTGATAATAGAATTACATTTTTATGCTTAGTTTCTTAAAAGACTTCATAAAAGATAAAAGTAATGGGTTTTAACTTTGGCATCAGTTCTAGTAGGTTGTTCTACATCTGGAGAAATTGAAGTTGCATTTTCTGTTTGGACAAATGACTTTTTGCTCCATTTTTTTCCAAAACCTTCTGCATCATAATCAAATTAGCATGCAGGGAAACATTTTGCCGTGCAATCCTTTTGGAAGTTTAGGTAGTCCAAAAGTGGGTTTTGTCTTGGTTTTGCATCTCTTTGTCACCAATCTTTACTGATGTGAAGTGGATATAAACACTGCAGTCCTCATCATTGTCCAACCAAGTTGTAATTGTTCTATTTGTTTTCTCATTGGACTGCTTTATCTGCTTTTATTATGTAGAAGATATTTTGTTTATTACTCACATCAGTGTTTAAAGATAAAAAAAATGAAGATAAATTTCCAACTTTACAACTAAAATGCGGGACTGTTATTTAAATCTTTAGTAGTAATAAGTCTTCATACTTAGGTTTCCAGTAAATTTGTCCATCTTAGACTGCTCACTTTTGATGAGGATAGGAAAACAGCAGCTGCTGATGGGCATCCATCATGAAGGCAGGTGTCTTGAAAGCACGGAGCAAATGATGGGTGAGGTGACAAGCGCCTAAAATGACTCTCAGCAAATATGCAGATAGGCCATAGTGGCACATAACATATGTCTTTCAACAGTACGCAAACTTAAACATGTGCGTGATGTGCGAGCACATAACTACAGATTAGCGTAACGCATATCTGAATTCAAATCGGTTTTCTATTTTTGTTAGACCTGAAGTTTTCCCTTAAAACTATAGGATGTATGAATCTGTTTCCAAAGGCAACAAACTCATTGATCTGACTTATTTTATGACAATACCGTTACAACAGGAAAAAAATTTTTAATGTTCAAAAATCTGACAGAGAAGTGGAACAGCAGTGTTGGGATTTGAACCCACAGCCCCACAGGGGCTGGAACCTAAAACCAGAACCTTCCACCACTCGGCCACCCTACACTGTAAGGGATAGATGGTTAAGAAGGTGACTAACTGACTGTTCAAGGATCCAAAAAATTACCATTCTTAATTGTTATCCCCAAAATTATTGCTGCTGTAAGCATACTCAATGTGATGAATGGACAGTCTTTCATGTCACGTTTGGACAATTTTATATATAGTATAGTTTCAAACTGTGCAGGTTATAAGGAAACCAAAATTACATTAATGTGAAGAGAAATGATAAAATGGTCATAGAGCATAAAAAACAAGTTTGTAAAAGATGGTTAATGTACACTAAAGACATAAAAGAAAAGCTCTGAATGAAGAAGACCCCATCACATTCCACTTGAGACCATTTAGTGATATAATGTACGATTTATGCTTTCTCATGTGTGAGACTACTTTTGTTTTTATCATTAATTTCCTCGTTTTGTTCACTTACGAGAGTCAGTAGAGTTCATTGAACAGAAGCTTATGCTAGGTGATGTGATAAGTCACTTATTTCCCTGGATGCTCATTGACAAAGGATTTTATGGTATCAGTGTGAAAATATTTATAGGCTGCTCAACATGAGCTAATGTTAGTTACTATACACATGCACCTGTTTAAGCACGACATGTGGGATTTTATGACTTTGAAGGACTTCTTTTGAACACATGATTGCATATATGTAAAGAGCATGAACACATATATACATGTATTATTTCTTGTAGAGCAGTTTTAATGTAATTGTGCACGAGAAAGCATTTACTTTACTGTACTTATTAAAACAAGGGCTCCAACTTTTTGTCAAGATTTGGTTATGTAAATTTCAAATGACTTTATCAAAATCAAAAGTGATTGTTTACTTGTCTGATGGATATATAACAAACATAGAAGAGTTGACATTTATATGTCCATTAACTTAGCTTTAAATGTGACAGTGAGCTTTTGTAACAGAACTTCAACGGCAATAAACACAGGCTTACAGTTAACCGCAGTTCGGTGCCTCAGACCTAAGGACCCTGGGGCCACACCTCCAGACGGCGGTATAATATTTCCAACCAGTGAGAGATTGGTAAGGTTATCTGTGGAGTGGGCATACATGCGAGTTTGTATAAGAGGGAAGAGAGAAACTGTGAAAACAAACTGACCATGTTCCTAAATAATTCAGTGTGGAAGTTGTAGAAGCGTACAAGGGAGAAATTCCTGCTAACATCAGTCAGAAGTCTTGTGTGAAATATTTGTCGTCAGTTACATCTTTTGACCAAACTGTGTGTAAAAACAAAAAGTGGAAAAATGTGAAAAGTGGAAAGTACAGTATTGAAATGTACGTAAATTTTCATATGTAGGATTTGTATAAACCTCTGAATGGAGGTGCTGATAACATGTCAGATTTCACCTTGTAACCAGGCAATCAAACAACAGCTACTGTTTGAAACTAGAGCTAACCTTGACAGTAACTGCAATGCTGCGGTCAAACTGTGTGAGCTTTGCATCACTAAACATCTTCCAGATTGGACATTAGTCACAACCTCGAGTGACCACTAAGACTCTTGTTCTCTTTAATATTCCAAGAAATAAACAGCCTATTTCTGGATCTGTTTATTGAGCTCGAGCTCCAATGACCTTTCTGTAGTGTGAGGGAGGTGATGCTGGTAGGGTGCCGTTAATAGAATTATCACTCTTGCATCTGAAGCTCTTTATGCCATTTTACCGGCCAGACACTGTTAAGTTGTCATACGTATCTAGTTATTAGAGATCAGTTGACCCTTACATTGAAGTTGTGTTAAACATATGATGTCAATCATGTTCAAAACTATGGAGAGTGAAAAGTGAAAATGAGGTAAATTGTATTAAATTAATTATGTAACTAACTTTTCATTCAGTAAACTGGAAACTGCATTAATCAATGTTCAAATAATCCATTTTGCACCGGTGACAAAAAAAAAAAAGAAGCCAATCTCATCTTAAAGGATTTGCTCTTCACATTATAAAAATTGTTCTTAATATTAATCCAGTGCACACAGGTCAATTTAAAAGTTAAACATGTCTCTTTTCCTCTTATTGACACGTTCAGCAATCTGTGTTGTTGTTGGATTTTCTCTGAACAAATTCCCCGTAAAACTTGAAACCCTTACTGCTGGTATGAAGTGAAATTAGCAGCCGGGACGCTGTCCTGCACATGTAGCTGTCTGTCAGATTCGTCAGATGGAAACAGAGAAGAAAAGGAGGGGCATTTCAAAAACTGCAGCTGTAGCACAACAGCTATAGAAATAAGACCCTACTGGATTTATGAGCAAGAATCAAAACCATTTTCCTCATGCAATGTCCACTGAAAACTGTGAGGCTGAATAAGCTATATAAAAGAAGGTCCTTCATATTTCCAACATGATATTAATAATAACAAGAACAAAAAAAGATAATCTTGTGCGCATGAAAGAGTAAGATAAGACAAGCCTCACTTATCCATACTTTTCTGATTAAATAAAAGGAAGGACAAATGCAGGTCACTAAACTTGGCTGCCTGAAGAGAGATGGGTCAGAAGTGTGAAATGTCTGGACCTCATCAGCTGACAAGTCTCTAAATCCAAACAAGAAAACGTTCATTATCACTGCTGCAGTGCTGGCAAGGTGTTATTAATAGCTGGCATCCTGTAAGATAATGCTGCACAGACTTAGACAGATATTCAGCAGTGTGTTTAGCTGTGATATACCACATTGTAACATATAGAGTTTGAACTTGTTCACAAACATTAAATATACTCATTTACTGTTATGTTTTGGATTAAAATAAATGAATATCCAGCTCGCTGCTTTAGGTTCTGGTAATAAAGCTAAAAGTGTGCAGTGTGCATGCTGAGTCTGAAAGCTGAACCCCACTTCTGCCTTCTGCTTGGAATGTGAATAGCATTGTTATTATTTAGAGGTACTTTTCATTTTGTTAGTTGCAAGTTTGTGGATCATTAATTTGCTTCAATGTCACCAACTCTTCAATAAAAGAAATCTCAGATGGAGAGTTCTTTTTTAATGATGCCATGGATGTTTTTTTTTTTTTTTTAAAGTTCATAGAATTAATTTTTTCTTTCAGTCATTTTCACCGAAAAGATCCACACCGGGTCGTGTTGTGCACATATGCAACCTACCTGAAGGTACCTGTACAGAGAATGATGTCATTAACCTCGGAATACCCTTTGGAAAAGTCACCAACTACATTCTGATGCGATCAACTCATCAGGTACCATCGTTTGAATTTCATCATCATATCAATTAATACGATACTTTCATCAGCTGTACGTTTTGCATATTGTTTTGTCCTCCTAAAGGTATTTTGCCTAAATATAAACTTTGCCATAATTTTCCCACAATTTAACTAATTGTTATATTTGTAAAGGCAACTAAAGTATTTGTTCCTACGATTTGAAATTTAAGGTGATGCATTGAGTGAAAGTACCCAAACATGTTTGTGTTTATGTGTTAAGCCCCAGGAAACGGCTAGGAAGGCAGAAGGCATCTGTGCTGAACTATTGTTAACTTTAAAGTCTGTGTGAACTCATCAGGCATTTCTAGAGATGGCATATGTGGAAGCTGCTCATGCTATGGTTCAATACTACCAACTGACTCCAGCTACGATTAACAATCAAAAACTTCTCATACGGATGTCTAAACGATACAAGGAGCTGCAGCTCAAGGTGAAACTGCAATAAAAAGAAAAGTGGGTGTTTTTTTTAAAGTAGATATTTAAAATCCACATTCATTTCTGTAGAAACCAGGAAAGGATGTTCAATCCATCATACAGGATTTGACCTCACAGCGGGGAAGAGAGGAAATTCAAGAACTTGAACAGTGAGACAACTTTTTTTTACATTTTCACTTTTGTGCAGCAATGAAATGAAAACAGTTTGGTAATATTCAACATTACTGCCTTGTTCAAATCAATATGATATTATAATATTATAAAATAGTATGATCTCCTTTGCCATTTCTCAGCAGCTACATGCCAGAGAGGCCACGCTCCCGCAGCCCCATTAGCCGCTCTCTTAGTCCTCATTCCCATAGTCCCAGTTTTACATCATGTGGCTCTGCCCACAGCCCCCAAGGGGGTCCCACAAGGGCTCCTGAAAGAAACAGCAATGGTCTTGTTCCACATCGATCCTCTTGGGATTGGTCTTCTCACTCAAGAAGGAGTGAAGAGGAAAGGGAGTGCAATGATTCTTGGAGAAATGGAGGCAGTGTCGATGACGATCGAGCCAGCGCACGAGTGGCTGAAGGACGCAGGAAGAACTATCAGAAACACTCAGATCATCTCAGAGATGAACGAGGAGGTGGAGAAACAATGAGGAGCAGCAGAGACTGGCACCCTCGAGGCAGCCCTCAGGGATCGTCTTCCTACAGGAACATGGATGATGATTTCTATTTACAACAAGTTTACAAGTCAGAGAAGCTGCTCAGACCTTCATTTAACAAAATTGATACTAAGTTCAGGAAGAGGGATGGCAGCAATCATCACTTTCGGTCAAGACATTCTGAGTCAGATGCTAATGAGGAGCCATCATCCAGAACACAAGAAGATAAGAGACATAGTTCACCGTGCAGGAGCAGAAGTAAAAAGAACATGAGACGGCACACTGCTGCTGAGAAACCCACAAAAGAAGATGAGACTGAAAGTGCTGTAAGGGACTTTAACAAACTTTTTATACTGATCTGATTCATCCCATTATAATGTCACAAATGCTTTGATTTGTTTTTAGAATTGCCAGTCGGAAGAAAAATTGGTTTCACCAGAACACTCCAGTAACCTGAAGGAATCGGCGGAATGTAATAATAAAGATGCTGTAAGCATGTTCATATTTACATGCCAGGCTTTAAATTGTTTCATAAATACATATTTTAACTTGTTTTTCCATACATTTGATTAGGAAAAGGTGTTGGAAAATGGTGAAGAAACAGATGAAGAGTCATGGTATCCTAAAAATATGGAGGAACTGGTCACAGTAGATGAAGTAGGAGAAGAGGAGGACTCCATTGTTGAGCCAGATCTTCCTGAATTGGAAGAATTTACATCCTGCCCCACAGAATCAGCAGTTGAAGAAGCAAAAGTCAAACATGTGTCAGCATCATCATCATCTTTGGAGGTTGAGGAAGAACCAAGTGACAAATCTGAGCAGAAGTCTTGTAGGGAAGAAGCAGGCCAGGTGGTTTTGGCAATAACTGAGGAAATTGGGAATAAAGCATCTGCTCTGAGTCCTGAAGGACAGAAATCAAATGCAGTGACTTCTGAGTTGCTGGTTTCTGACTTAAATGACTTTCCTACTGAGGAGTTTAAGGCTGCACTAGATGAGACGTGCTTAGATGAAAGTGAAATACGTTGTAGCAAACCACCAGATGAAGCCACAGAAGGTCAAATTTCTACGTCAGAAAACATTAAAACTCCATTCGGCGAGGAGATCATGGAAACAATTATTTCTGGTGTCCAACCAAATGATGCATTTTTTAAAAGAGGTATTTCTGAACATTAAGTAATAATTTATCATTGAATATATTTCTACAATTGACTGCAGCCTCAATACATGTATCCTATATGAGATGTTTTAATCATAAACACATGTTTTTATGTTTTTTTTGTAGAGAGTGAAGCCCCTTCACTATCACTGGAGCAACAAAAAGCTATCAGTGAACACACCATTCCTTTGGGTAAGCAGGACATTTTAATGCTGTCACAACTTTTACTGGGTGTAATCAACTTTTCCCTCATTAGATTTTCCAACACATCATCAAATGCATTTTTTGTTAGCACATCATATGTAAAAATTATCAGCACAGACTGAAAAGATTATTTTGTAGTTTGAAACATAGTTCAGCATTTGAATTTCATTTTCTAAGGTCCAGGTGTGTAATAGTGCCACACAGAGTGAAAACGTCTGATTGTCTTGTGCTTTTTCATAATCTCTCATGACTGCAGGGCCACTATAGTCAAGCTAGCTCAGAGGTCACAGCGTCCATCTTACTCTTTGGCAAGACTTTACTCTTCATACTGCAGATGTTGAATATGTCAAATAAGCTTAAGTGTACAAACTGATTGCAAAAGTTAAATGTTTGTTACTGGTCCCTCACTCCTATAGTTAAAACTGTGTTGTAAACCATTATTTAATAGATAAACTATCTGTTGCATTGACAGTCTAATTAAATGAAATGACCTCCTGCAGACCTATTTCTGTGAGCAGATTGTGAAATGCACCCTGAGGAGATGTTTAGCACCGTCAGGAATAGCTGACCCAGCAGAGCACATAGTCAGAGTTGCCACACGGCATTGTGGGGACAAAAGCACACACACAAGAAGAGTGAGTGGTGGGAGTTTTGTCTATTTAAGTTGTGCAATGTTTCAAGACAGTATATGTTTGATCACTCAGAGCAGATGCGTTGGCAGCTGCCACTTTAATCATGAGATTTGTGGTGTTAACAAAGTAAATCGATCATTTTTATTGGTAATAAAAGCAATTCATAATGACAAAAAATTGGAAGATTCACATTTATAATGTCCTTCTTAACCAGGCTTGTTATTAAACATGCCAACAGTATGTTGAGCAGTGTTGCTGGGATAGACAAGCTGAAAATAAGTCATGTAATGCTTCTAATCATGTACGTAACTAATACTCATCAAACAAGTCTAAATTCTACAAGAATTACAAAAACAGTTATATTTACATACAACATTTTTACCAGAGTAAGGATTGTCTCATAGTACAACAAAGTAGTTTTTGAGAGTGACTCTAAAAGCTAATTTGTGATAAATTCAAGCAAAATGAGATTTTTTTTTCTCTGATTGTTAAACAGGGGTGGAGTTTATTGTTCCAAAGATGGGTTTCTTCTGTAAACTCTGCGAACAATTCTACACCAGCGAGGACACTGCAAAGATCACTCACTGCCGCAGCAGCATTCACTACAGAAACCTTCAGGTACATGTCACAGTACATTAAATACAATAAACAATTCTACATTTTATTCCTGCGTAATTACAGAAGAATGGCAGGTGTTTGACCCTGTATGGGAGTACACAGTTTCACGTGCTGATTATTTATTGTATTATGTCTTTTAATTATTTTTTAACTAGATTTACCAGTACTATTGAAGAAAAATTACAGTAGAACTCAGTGCTATGTTTAATCGTGAACGCAAGAGAATTTTCACACTTATGGTGCAAAAATAAACTTAAAGAATTGGAACAGAAAAGCTTAGTGACATTTTGGCCAAGAAGTGCACATACACACACACAAACAAACACAGTGGTGAAAGCACGAGTGTAAAAAGCAGTTTAGTCTATGTGAAAATATGTATTTTTTTTAATAATTCAAACTTTTGCTGTGTCAAGACTTATGAAACATTGGCCTTTTTGTGTTGAGTTTACATGTTGCCCCACTCTCTCAGTGTGTTCTTGCCAGATACTCCGGTTTCCTCTCACCACCCTAGAAAGAGGCACTGAGTGTTAACTGGTCACTCTAAATTGCCCCGAGAAGTCAAGTGAGGGTAATTTTTCTCTCTGTGTGACCTTGCGACACACAGGAAACCTGTCCAAAGGGGAACTTGTCTCTTGTTTTCTTACTAGCTGGTATTACATCCTTGAATTTGAAGAAGTGGTAAAAATGGATGAATGGATTCTGATAGACATGTTCAAATGAAAGCGCACGGTTCACATAAACTGTATAAAGTTTCCTGTTACTGGCCAGTCAGCAGTGAGCCATCTTGCATTTCTTTCATCCTCAGCAGCACAGCTGAAGCAAATAAGAAGAGCATGATTTGTTCACATTCAACGGATAACATTCCAAGAGGAGAGGGAAAAAAAGTTTAACCACTTGTGCAATCAATCAAAGTCCTGCATGTACATGAGTGATTTGGAGTCTATATGAGTTTGTTTTAGTTTAGAATTTATCATTTATTTCTGAAGGGTCACATTACATGTGACTTATCTGGAATTTTGAGACAGTAAGCAAGAACTTTTGGAAGCGGGTGCAGATTTTTTAATACCCTGGCTACTTGTTAATACTACATGTAGAAATGTGAAACTCAAAGCAACATCATGCTTTTGCTTTTACCCTTGTAGCCAATAGTATAGTACAACTTCAGTATTGTTATACTGTTAACAGACTGCCAATTCAAAAGATTGATCATGAAACTGTTAGTCCAGCATAAAGGTATAGGTTTGTTGAATTTTTTTAAAATTACAGTTAAAAAACACTCACATGATTACCAAGTTTTTACCGCTTATGTATACCCTTAAAGCCTTAAGCAAAGCCTCAAACCCTCCCTTGCTACTGTCTAAATTAAATGATTTTTCTTTGATAATCAAAAAATTAAAAGTGCAGTGTGCTGTCAATACATTTTATTCTTTTTGGGGGCAACATGTGATAAACTCTCTTTACAAATGAACTTGATTTTGAGACTTGAGATTCCTGTTTTTGATCTACCAGTAGTTTTGCATAGTGTTTCACCGCAATAGACTTCCTTCTTGGGAACTGGTTCAAGTCAGTTCCACTGATATTAGATACTTCTTAACAGGTTAAGTAAGCATTTTGATTCCTCATTTGAAACTAGCACTGTGTTTGAGCTAATCCGAATTAGTAATTTTGCATACTGAAGTTTACAATGGATTGTAAATGTAACTTTTTTTCTTCCACTAGAAATATTTGTCCCAGTTGGCAGAGGACAGTTTTTTGGATGCACTTGCTGAACCTTCGACTGCACATTGACAACGGATTAACCTTGTCACCTCCGACATGGCAAACAGCACTGGAAGTGATTGCTATTTAGGTGTAGTTTTTGTAAGGCTACAGACAGCTACAACATAGATTGAAGACACACAAAAGCTTGAATTTGTGGAGGGGGTAATATGAAGTCCTAAATTATTCAGTTTTGTACAAAGAAATTTTTAAGCCAGAATGTGAACCTAGTATTTTTATGTACAATTTTTCTTACAGTTTTACTTTAATATAAATTAATTTAATTTCAGGTGTTTTTGGCATTTAGACATTTGGAGTTTCACCTTATGTTGGAACAGTTGCAGGGTGTTATTTAAAAATTGCATACAGTTTACCTCTAAATAAATAGACACAAAAATGAACAGTAACAATGCTGCAAAATTACTTGAATGTGTTTTGGAATAAGATTGTGCCACAATTAAAAAAAAAAGTGCATGCCATTAGACAAAAAAGTGGATAGTAACCGCTTGCTCTCTTGTTTATTAGTTTAGAAAAACACTGTTTGAAGACTTTTATTGGTTTTTAGATTTTTTTGCCTTTTGACAACTTGAATCTTGTCATAGCCCAAGTTTTCTGGATCAACACTTTTTGTTTAAAAAAAAAGAAAACTGAGGCACATTCTCAGGTTTGTTGTTCTTGTTGAGAATATTTTATTGTGTACATTGTTACTGATAAATAATTTATTTCTGTAACTTTCAGATTCGAGTATGTCCTTTATTGCTATCTACTTCATGATTACACAATTTCTCTCAAATCTTCATTTGTATAATTATCAACTTAAAGGGGTTATTTTAAATGATATTGAAACAATGTTAAGTGTTGAAGTTATTTGACTGATTATTATTATATGCATCTTAATAACTTAAACTCAATGGCCTTTAGTTGGACCACTTTTTAATCAGGTCAATTTGTTACAGAGTTTCATCTCATAAAAACCTATCAGAAACCAGCCTGATTTTTGTATACTGTGAATATTTGACCCATTAGCATCAGGGATGGTGACATTTTTATGAATGAAGTTTTCATACAAATTTTCTGTCCACCAAAACAAATAAAATTTTGCAGCTGATTCAAAGTGTCTGCTTCCTATTTCAGAAACAAAATGTATGCTTTTTTTTTTTTTTTTTTAAATAATGCATTTTTATGCAGTGGAATATTCATTTTTAAATGTGATTTGAAGATGAGAAAACATCATGTAAACTCTCAAAGTTGTACTGGTTGGATTATTGTAAAAGTGTTCCCCCATGTGGCACGGCAAAAACACCAGCACACAGTTGAAAGCATTTCAGTGCCATCTATAAATATCATGTTCTCGACACCTTTTGCAGTCATTTAATCCCACTTCATCAAACTCACACATGCTTTCCTGTTAGAATATGCATGCAGTGTGGAACACCTCTCATCGGATCAAAGAATTGATTAATTAATATACAATTGCTCGCAGTTCTGATGTTTATTTTGAAGGTTGGTTAATTGAGGGTAGGGGGAAGAAAGGAGAGCAGTCAGGTAATATTACTAGCCTAATACGTCCGACTGTTTCACTCCCTGAAAACAGTCTGACCTCGCAGCATTAACCTTTATTCACAAATCATAAATCTGTTTTCAAGAGTGTTCTCGCCGGTGGTGTTGTGAAATTTTCCTAATAAGATGTCACACAAATGAGAAGAGAAAAATTTAATTTAATAAAGTAAAAAAGATTAAATGCTGGAGCATTGGAAGTTTATGCAAACCAAAGTTTGATCGGCAGAAATTCAACGATTTGCCCAAACCCCCATGTTTTAAGGACCTCCATTGTTAGGGTGGGTATTTCAACCCAGTTCAAGACTTGCCCAACTTTGGGACTTGAACCTCAACCTTCTTTCAGTGAGGCCACCATGCCAACCACTGTACCACTGCGTAGTCAAGTTGCCCTGGTCTACAGTAGTTTTGTACTTTATTAATTTAACCAATTGTTCCTTTCTGGTAGGGGCAGACATTACTATGTATTAATTCATCCAACTAATCATGAAAGTTAAGAATTAACTTTTCGTATTGGTAACAAAGTTGCACAAAGTGCTTAACAGAGAAAATAAAAACTCACATAAAAATCAAAATCCAGATCATTAAAACAAACAAAAAAATTAATTAAAAGCAAACATACATTTAAAAAAAAAACCCTCTCCCAATCAAACCCATTCCCTACCCATTTTGGATTTCCATTGAACCAATAGCAACTGTAGAACACTTCAGCTCCCCCAATCACTTACAGTATGTGAGTGTTGGAATCTGATCCCAGATACAAGTGACTGAAACAAGCTTCATCCGCACAATGGCTGAGCTCTTGCTCAGAGAGAGTGAGGAGCTCTGGCTTCCGGGAGGAGCTCCGAATAGAGTCATTGGGCCTCCAGGTTGAGAGAAGCCAAATGGGGTCGTACGGGCATCTGGTTTGGATGCCTTCCAGACGCTTTGCTGGCAAGGTGTTCGGGGCAAGTCCCACTGGGAGGAGACTTGCCCCGAGACAGATCCAGGACCTGCTGGAGAGACAATGTGTCCCAGCTGGCCAGGAAACACCCGGGGATCCTGTCGGATAAGCTGGAGGACGTGAACGGGGTAAGGGAAGCCTGGCCTTCTCGGCTGGTGCCCCGTAACCAAGGCCTGAATAAAATAGAAGACTTAAAAATAACGGTAAATAATGGCCATCATCTGGCCTGATGCTGCTGTGAGGAAATAATAACTGGGGATCAATCCATAGCAGGAGCCGATCTACTCATGACTGCAGACGTCAAATCCACCTACTGTAAACCCAGGAAGCACAGGCACCTGTGCCCCATGGCTGAAGTGAGGGACCACCATCACCCAAGCCAGGTAGACCCCTACAGCAATGACCCCATTGACCGCCAGAAGAAATACTGATTAATGGTCCGAAAATAGTTTTGATTAACTGTTTGGATAAAGAACTTGCTTAAGTTATCCCTTCTCTCTGTTGTGTTCTTTTTAGCCTTTGTATGATTTTACGTTCCTATGACAAAGAAAGATGGCACTGAAGATATATAGCTGTTTGTTAGCTAAATGTCCACTGTTGTTTTTATACTTTTGTTAGTATTAGCACATTTTTTTCTGCTACTAAAGCCTATAAGGAGTGTTTTCTTTCTGCTCAACTTCAAAATGCTATAAAGAAAAAGGTTTACAACGTTAGCGGCTTGAAAAGAGGATTATTACGGTACCTCCTTGTTTTCTAATGAAAAACTCTCATTGGTTGGCCTTTTTTACAGTTGTGATAGAAGAGGTAAGACATTTTTACCAAATTATAAATGTACTGTTTGGGTTGTAATGTAATTATTAAGATAACTTTGGCTACTAAAAGCTAAATATAGGGCTAAATGTACACTAATTAGTTGCATCAAATTGAGTTTCTTAAAAAAGAAAAAAAAATCAGCAGTTCTAAGTATGACCACTGAGGGGCAGAGTTGTTTCTTTTCTCTGACAATCTAGAACTTGCTAGAAATGTTCGTGGTAGGATTTCATTGGTTCTCCGGTAAAAACCTACTTTTCCTCAGCCAATCAGAAAAAGAGAGTGCCAGTAGACGCGACAACGTTGCTAGGGTCTAGCAGTAGCACCTGTGTTTGTGTTGTGTTTGCTGCGACTGAGTGATTGTTGGTAAGTTTTTTTTTTAAAACCATCGATCAAAAAGAAAAACAAAAGTATGTTTTATATGCTATTCGTGGTTTTATAGTTTTTTTTCCAGTTGTTTATTGTTTTTTTTAGGATATTAAGGGATGTAAACAAAACCTACGCAGTGTTTTTTTTCCTATTTTTTTACAGGAAACATTTCTTTAATTCATGGGATTTTCTCTTCAATATAGGAAGAAATCTGCGTATAGTTTTAATTTATATAAAATTTGTTTTAGTCGTTGCTGTTGTTTTAAAGGAACGTCGATCATTGTGTCTGAATGTAGAGGAAACATGTCTGTACATGTTAGCTCAGCTACTCATCACTGTTCGGTTTTTATCTTTGATTTTACAGGTTTGATCGTAAATTAAGAGATAAAATGGCAACGGATTGTGAAAGATGGTTGAACTCAAACCCAGTCGGTGAGTAAAAGTTGAAGCAGTTTAAATGCTTCATCAGCTGGTTCAGAAAAGAGGATGTGGTTTTATTTACATACATCAGGTTTTGAATTCAGCAGCTGTGGGTTGGATTGAAATGAAACTGATCATTCTGAAAGTGTAACTACGTTGCAACCATTGTTTGCTATACTGATGTTTTTTTTAACAGGATCGAACGACCTTAGTGATTCATTCGCATCTGGAGAGGAAGACAATGGAGGATTAGTGACTGTGAATAAAAATAGTGAAAGTAGTGAGATCAATGGTAACTGGGTATCATCCACCAGCAACAATATTCATGAAGCTCGTCAAAAGGCTAAAGCCAAAAGGAGGCTGAGGAAGAACTCATCCAGAGATTCAGGAAGAGGGGATTCCCTTAGTGACAATGGAGATGTCACTAGAGGAACATCTACAGCACCTAGTAGTCCTAAAAGTAAGCTGTTGGACAGAAGATCTCGCCTGGGAAAAGGCCGGGGTCTTCCCAAAAAAGGTACTGTATTTTCACGACTATAAAGCAAACCACTACTAAAAGAAGTAGGTTCAGTTATATGTGTCATTACTGTATGTACACATACATAAAGTGCACCTCACTATAGGGCACGGGTTTTATGTACAATCCACAACGTAATTCAACCACTGCCCCTTGGCTCAGAGAGTCATGCCATGGGAAATGATCCTATTTCACCTCATATGGTGATGGCATTCTATCAGTAGATCCCAAAGATTGATTTGGTTGATCTCATGCTGTAAAAATAAATTAAGGCATATTTATTATATTTGTCAGTATGACATCTTGTCATGTTATTTAGAGACAGGCATGGCAACCCTGTAACCATAGCAACCCTCTCTTCTCTATTTTTTTTCCCTGCAATGCTGCAGTGCATCCTACCCTAAAACAACCCTCCCTAGTGGACCATATTTTGCTAAATGTTTTTGAGATATTGTGAGAAAATTAAGTTGCGTTTTAAAGCAGAAAATGTGCAGATTCTATTGGAATTTCACATTTTCTGCAAGACATTAAAGAGGAATGGTTTCTCTTACATTGTGGGTAAATCCTCGGAAAGGCTCATTGTCTGAAACTAAACGTTTTAATTTGGTAAATAAGATGGAAAACTTTAAAAAGCACAGAATAACAAAGTGCTCATTATGACACATGATTGCAAAAGAAATTGCTTTTGATTAATTAAATAATTTGTTTAGAGAATCTTTTTTAACATTTTTGGTTGATGGTGTACCTTAAGATTTTTTTTTCTATTGAAAAATGTACCCTGGCATAAAAAAGGTTGAAAAACACCGTTATATATCCATGTATTGTTACATTGTTTTTTTCTTAAAGGTTTCAAGGGAGATTTCAATTAATCAAACTAATAGATGAACTGTTATTTCCCTGGAGAATGCTCTGCATCACTTAATTCCTGCTGTTGTCATCACACCATGGCTTTCCAGTGACAACCTATAAACCAATTAGTCTGTAAACAAATGGCCAGTTGATCTTAGGCTTTTATGTGCTGCTCTTGTCTTGCCATCTGTCCAGCAAAGCCTATCTGGAATTTTCCATTACAGATCAAAACAATCACTGGCAGCATTTAGATCACCAAATAAAAGAATTTGCTTTTCTCAGCAATTTTAACACAACTTATTTACACACATAGTTTAGTTTGAATTATTTAGAAGGATTTTAATGTGTGCTTGCAAATAGAGATGATATTTCGTGAAGGGTAGCTAAATTGCCGCTCCACTGAGTTGCAGTATTTTTTATGTTAAAGTCCATCATTTTAAAAAACAAATAAGATTAGACTGTAACTACATTTTCCATCCTCTTTTACTTCTTCATCCAGTGATCTAACTGTGATGTGCTTGTATGTGCTGAATATTCCGTCAGACTGCAGCACTGTTCAGATCTTTTGCTCTTTCCATGGGCAGTACAACTAGGGCATGTCTAGTTTGCCTTGGCTAAGAGCCCATTTTTGTTTCTGGTTACATAACAAAAATGCCACATAAGAAAAGCCAGTCATGTTGATGCTTTAACTAGACTTTAACAAATTCTCTTCCTCAGATACACCTAAACTTGATTAAAGGACAAATGAAGGTTTTCATAGTATATTTAGAAGCTGCTTCTGTGTAAACGCCCTGTAATCTGATGACCAGTTTATTTATATATTCAAATAGAGGAAGTCTGAGCTGGTTTTTAAGAAATTGGTGCAGTAGATTCAATGTTTACTTTTATGAGCAGCATCACATCTAGTAATATATAGTGTCTTCTCGACACAGGTGCCAGAAATAACTCATGCAAAACACACAAGATATAAACTGTATAAACTCACTCTGCTGGTTTGTATGTTAAAAATAACTGTTGACAGAAGCACAATGGGGGTGAGAATGTTGACTGAAATTTTTCATTTTTAACGTTCAGCGCTAGTTGAAGTTTACAGTTCTGGTTTTAACTGTCTAAACAATGTATTAATATTAAAGTGGGTGATGCATTGTCAGAATATGTAGTAAAACTTAAAATAAAATGTTTTTGATTTTCGGCAGATAATTTTTAATTAGGATTAATATCCTATTTTTAATAAGGATAAATTTATAGATGTTCTCATTTTTATTTTAATTTTCTCACATCTGCTGTCTTTAAAAGATATGAGGGACTCTAAATTAATGTCTTTCTGCAGGTGGGGCTGGTGGAAAAGGTGTGTGGGGCAGATCTGGGGAAGTTTACGGACCAGTAGAATTAGATGTAAAGGATCCAAACTATGACGAAGATCAGGTAATGAACTTTAACTCTCATTCTTTGGACAAATAGAACAAAAATCTGGGCTTTTATCTTAGTTAGGATGTTCATTTTTTATTTTACTTTTGAAACATAAAAGAAGTTTTATTATTTCAAACTATAAAAATATCCTAAGACTAAATTGCTCTTATATTTATAAGTAAAGTCATGAATTTCTTAAATGTTTTTTGTAAGTTTTGATCTTTTTTACTGACATTGACCTTGTGTTGCTCCCAAGCTTAAAGTATTTCTTTACATACAGTTCATTATTACGGAACTATCAATGGCTAATGATTTCTTAGCTTGGTGATGGACTGGCTTTGTTTTGTTTTTTTTTCAGGAAAACTGTGTGTATGAGACTGTGGTCCCTCCGCTGGACGAGAGGGACTTTGAAAAGACTGTCTCTCCAATAGTACAAGAGTACTTTGAGCACGGAGACACGAATGAAGTTGCTGTAAGCATTGCTGAGGATCATGCATCATAGCTTACAATGCACCTGGGATTTCTGTGATGATAATGATTTCCATGTTTCACCTCCAGGAGCTCCTCGCAGAACTTAACCTAGGACCTCTGCGGAGCGAGGTGCCTTCACTGGCTGTGTCTTTGGCCCTTGAGGCCAAAGCTAGTCACCGGGAGCTCACCTATAGACTTCTCGCAGATCTTTGCAGCTCTGTTCTTTCTCACCGGGACATGGAAATATCTTTTGATAAACTGCTGAAACAGCTGCCAGATCTTGTCCTGGACACACCGGGAGCACCCCAGGTTTGTTTATTATATGCATTGATCCCAGTTTTGAATTTGTTTAAAAAGAACCCCTAAGTTCTTGTAATGTTTGCACATGTTTGGAAGAAAAATGAAACCGAACACAGAGCAGAAATTGTTGCAATTGGCCTTGGAACTCGAATTGATCTTGAAAATGCTTTCTGTCCCCCTTCTTTGTAACTAAACAAAACTTCATATTGGCAGCGTGAAAGATTTCTGTTTGACAACGTTCACCCCTGTAGATTAGTGTGGAATAACACCGGTTGGATGTTTTGCTTTGCGACAGAGAGCCAGTGTCCCGTGTGTCCCCATTTGAGCTTCTTTTTTTCCAGCCTGGACAGAAATGAGATCTCTTTCTATTGTCTGTCTGGGCTTGTAAAATGCAAGCTCAGCAAAGGGCGCTTGGGGGTCTACTGGCTATCCTCCCCTACCTACCCCTCCTCCATTTGGTCTCATCAGTCATTTGTATCCCACACACTCCATTCTCAGTGGATTTAAAGGGGCATTATGATTCCACCCATCCCCCGTTCCTCTCCCTCAGTCGGCCCTTTCACTCTAAAATTTCCCAGTTTCACACAAGCCTGTTTCTTTTATACCCATATGTCCACCAGTCTAGCTGCAGTGATGGCTCTGATGAGATGTACAGGGACAAAGAGCAGCAGTGAGTCGGAGGCTTTGTGAAGGCCAAAAAAGCAAAGCCAGCACTTTCATTTCCCTCAAACAAGCCCTTGTATTATTACTGTAAACAAAATTGCACATGCCACAGAGTTGACTGCTTGTCCATCTGTACCGTCACTGTTGAAGTTGATGCTGCTTGTTACATTAACCAATGTTTCTGTTTCAGATGGTTGGGCAGTTTATTGCACGGGCTGTAAGTGACAAGATACTGTCCAAGAACTATATTGAAAGTTATAAAGGCAGAGTGGACTGTGAGCATGCACGGTACGTCAATTCTAGAATTAGATGTGTAAACAGCAAACTTTTTTTTCTACAGTTTGCACAATTAACTAGTGTTAAATAAATTTATAAAATTGTGTTTGAATTTTAAACTCTGAATCCCATGAGTCTGGTACTGCACTTAATGATGCTTTAACACCTAACATGTAGCATTACGTAGATTAAAATTGCTTTCTTTTTCTGCCATAGGAAAAAAAATGACAGAAAGAAAATTATCTAACTTCTGAAATGTTGATCATTTGATCCAGAAAACAATAGAACACAAACTTTTACCATCTGAAGTTTAAATCCCCTCCAAAATAAACCCTCCACATAACAGACAGCTGTTGTTTCTATTAAAATCTAAAATTGTTTCAGATAATGGTTCTGTCTTGTTTTTTGTGACCTTAAACATTGTTTAGAAAGTTTCTGAAAGTTAAAAAAAAACTTGCTTCAGACTAAAATAAACTTTTTTTTTTTTTTGCTCCTACTCGTCTTGTGAATGAATCATTTTGAATTGGTGTAAACATATTCATTTTTAATGTTTTTTTTTCTACACATTTTCAGGTCAGCACTAGATAGAGCAGCTGTGCTGCTTAAGATGAGTTTGGTTGGGCTTCGTGTAGAGAACCAGTGGGCAACAGGAGGGGGCCAGAGACCAGTCACACAGCTCATTAGGGAGGTAAATAACATCAGTAAAAATAACATTAAATTTGTTTTAGAGTTCATCGGTCTTTCTGCATACCAATGAGTAACTAGTATTATTACTCAATGTGTTTTTAGTTGCACATTTTCTGCAAAAAGTTATTCCATTTTCATTAACCTCTTAACTCCCACCGACCCGTGGACGGGACGCTTGTGGGTTTTTGGGTTTTTTTTCACTCATAAAGACACTTTGTCTTAGTTCAACTCCACTAAGTTATACCTCATTTTAAAGCTTAGACTGTCAAGAAAACGATCATAGCATCCATTCTTATGTTTTCACTAGTTTCAAGAAGAAATAGCAAACTATTCGCAAACAAAATCAAACTGTTTGGAGAGCTTTTCTCACCTATGATCCAGTCGTAATGGGCTCAGATGGGTTCTATCTTCATCTGATTGGTCTCATTTTGTCCGTAACAATCCACAGAATAACTATATAAAATTGTATTTTCTCAAAAGTAAACCAGTTTGGAGAAAAACTCCAGAAAACGTGTTTTTTTTTTCTGCGAGAAATCGTAGCGGTGGCGTTCCAATCTCCATAATAACTGCCAAGCTGTGTTTTTAAGTTCATCCTGGGTATGTTTCTTTTCTTCACGAAGTTATCTACAAAATGACACCGTTCGTAAAATATTCCGATAAAGGGTTTGTTTTTTACAAGGCTTTGAATGAAGCAAGCGCTTCTCCTTTAGCTAACAGCACTGCTAGCATGTTAGCTTCTAGCGGGCTAACGACGTCACTTACAAATATATGATTAGCCTATAAAGAAAGCTGATACTTCCACCTTCAAAACGAGGGGATTGGTTCAAAACCGGACCTATCCGATTGCGTGTTATTCAACTGCGTAACAGAGATTTACAATAACAAACGGACGCCATCTTTGTGCGTAAAAGACGCAGAGCTTCAGCTGTATGAGGGGGAGACAGGCTTGGTAAGGGAGATGATCAAGGATTGAAAGATTTATTTATTTTTAGTTTATTTTCCACTTTTCTTTTGGCAAACTATATTTCTGGGGTTTTGGAACATATTTTTTATCCGAAAAAATTTTATTGTGCATGATTTTTATGAAAAAAAAAAATTATAATTACAGCCAAAATGATCTAAATAAATAAAAAAAAACAAATAAAAAAAAGGAAAAAAAAGATCTGGGAGATTTTTAAAGTCACAGAAACACTAATATGCATTTTTTTATGACTAAAAAAGTGATAGAATTACAAAAATTCAATTTGTTGCTTGTTCAGATTAGACATTTTTATACTAAAAGGTCAATAAATCAAACACTTTTGTACCTAGAGATCTGAAACTTTACACAGTTGTTGTCAATAAGATTATTATCATACATATGGAAGGAATTATGCCTACTAAGAAGTATGTCTTGGCTAGGGACATTCAAAAAATGAACAACATTAGACGATTTTTTTTACAATTTTTTTTTATGTTTGAACTACTGTAGGATAGGCTCTGAAATTCTGACACTCTTCATGTACATATCTACAGAAACTAGAAGGTCTAAGCTTTATTTTGATGTATAGTACAAGCATGTGACTTGAAAGATGCTGCTGTAATAAGCAATGGCATTTGGGTATGTCCAACTATTGTGCACAGCCCGAAAATAGGTGGGTGTTAAGAGGTTAAAGCTTTATGTCTGCAAGCAATATGCTTTTGGTTGATTGTGTATTATGAATTGGTGTTTTGCCAGATGAACCTGCTGCTGAAGGAGTACATCCTGTCCAGGGACAGCAAGGAGGCAGAGAGATGTCTCAGAGATTTGGAAGTTCCTCATTTCCACCATGAGTTTGTTTATGAGGTAATTACATAAGTAAACAAAAGTTTAAACTAAAACCTGCCCGCAAGTGTATTTTTGTGTGTGTCTTTTACTATTACTATTGAGGCCTCGAGGCTGTTTTTCTTTTCTAATTTTATGTACCAGACTAAAGCAATTATTGGGAATAATTAGAAATTATTGTATCCAGCTGATATCCATAATATCCAGCTAATTTCCTGTTGATGTAAAGTTGTGATTTTACTCTCATAGGCAATTGTGATGGTGCTGGAGTCCTATGATGTGGAGAAAACATTAAAAATGGTACTCCAGCTACTCAGATCTCTCTCCATCTCCTCGATAATCACTGATGACCAAATGAGAAGGGTAAGCTGCCACCTGCTGGTTAGATCACATACTGCATTTCCATATTTTCAAGTTTCTAATGGTACCTTCTCTCTTTCTCCAGGGCTTTGAAAGAGTGTATGTGGACATCCCTGAGATAATCATTGATGTTCCTAGAGCATACTTCATTCTAAAGCAGTTGGTAGATGAGAGTTTCAGCATGAGAATCATCGATGTTAGGCTAAAAAATCAATGTCCCTACAGGTGCGTGCATTAAGCTATGTAGATGCACACGATTTAATCACTCATATTAACGTGTATTGTTTTTTTGTTTTTTTTAATCAACCTGTCTTGTTTTTCTTTTTTTTCCCAGAAAGCGAGAGGTTTTTCAATGAGGAGGCTGATGTGGTCAAACGTGTGATTGGCTGAGATTTCTTTAAAAAGCAGAATTTCTGGAAAGAAGAGGACAAAATTACTTTTCCACTTTGCATATTGTTGTGAATAGATTAACATTTTCTCCTCTGACAGTAAGAATTCTGAGGGGTTGGGTTTAAAAATAACTGCATATGTGATTAGAACTGACATAATTCAGTGTCAAAGTGTTTCTATGTTTTGAATAAGCTATTTCATAAAGTGCCACATCCCAGTGTTAATCATTCCATGTCTTTTGTACAGTTTTTTTTTTGTCTACTGCCACTCCTTCTGTTTTTTGCAAAAAGCTGTGTGTGTTAAAAATTGAGAAGTGTGAAGATAAAAGGGAGGATTTTTATTTAATGCAGTTTAATTTTTTTTATTAAATTGTGTTAAAGTGATGTGGAACTTTTACCCCTTCACTGGGAGATTACAAAAAAATATTTAAATTGGAGAAAAAAAACCATTACAATAGAGTAAAATAATTTGGCAGACAAACTTTCTAAAGTGTATGTTTTATTTTTGTATTTGAGGAGCTTAACACAGCATTACCATGTTTTGTGTGCTCATTAAACCTTTATTAAAATGTTTCAGAATCAACAATGGTACATGGTATTCAATGGTTAAAACCAACTTTATTGATTCTAACTGCTAAATAAGTCAAAACAATTCAAGCAATGATACAGTACCAGATATAGTACCAGAATAACAGTCACATTTTACATTGATATCCAAGAACAGCAACACCCAATCTACACTTTTTTTGCTTCTGAGATCAAATCTTAGCAGTAGCATAGATTACATGTTAGTGTCCACATACTTCTACAAGTGTTTGACATAGTTTATCTTGTGTATATACATATAAAAAATCTATTCAACCAGTCATCTACTGAGTCTGCTCCTTTATTGCTAGTTCCTGCTGTTTGACAGCTTCTTGAGCTTCCATCTGCATCTTTTCCAATTTTTCAAGGGTAACTGATTTTAGAGGGAGCAACTTTGGTTTACACAAAACCATAGTTGGAACATCTTCCAGAGAGAGCTGCCCTGTTTGGAAGAAAAATAATAAAACTTAACTTGGAGACAGGAATAATGGAAACAAAAGTTAAACTTGCAATCCAAAACATTCACAGTAAAAATGAGTAATTTTGCTAATCAGACAATGTTTAAACATGAAAATTTTATGCATTGTCCAGCATCTTAAAGAATGCATGTCATTATCATTGCAACCAAAAACTAGAGAGGATATTTCCAAACATCCTGTTGTAATAAACTCCATACAACATCCTTTTGCCATTTCAGCAGTCCAGATAAATGACCATAGTTCAAACCTTGCTTTGGCAGAACTTCTCTCAACACTGTTTTCACCTCTGGCATTGTCTTCTCTGTGTGCTGAAAAGATAATCAGACACATTCTACAATCAAATCATACCAATACAATCTTACAAAAATACAACTATTACATTGTGAAGAGTAGATTTAAGAATGGAGCACTTGTGCAAGACTGACTGACTTTATGAAATAAGAGCGAAAAAATAAAGATATCTCATTTAACTTCAAGTTGTAACTACATTAGTGGAATAATGAATGCTAATAGATTATAGAAAATCTCATGTTTGGACGTCGACTGACATGCAATAAGAAAACGACTAAAACGGCGTGTTGGGAGTAAGTAGCTGTTGTATTAACAATAGCTTGTTAATACAATTTAGTTGGATATATTCTATCGTCACTTCAGACCAACCCCTCCAAACAACCTAGAAATTGAATTTTAAACGTCAAAGAAATCGGATTGCTAAATAGATCTTGTTTAATAACAATATTAACCCGATTAACATAGAAGATGAGCTAACATTAACAGAGGCAGCTAGCTAAAAGGTCCCGCAACCGCAAAAAAAAAAAAAACTTCTATTTTCAGACTTTCACTAAAACAGTGACAACATTACACAAAATTTACACAAAAAAAAATATTTCATTTACACGTAGAAATGTGAATTTAAAATCTAAAAAACCAACCTTCTGCAACAAAAGAATGATTACTGTCGTTGTCAAGCCAACACTTCCGGTAGAATGACGTATATCTTCCTCTTTTTTTAAAGTAAAATGCAGCACTCTACTGACACATAGTGGCAGTTTTTACAACGCCAAGTACAAAAAATGTCCTGTACATCGTATGTTTTTATTGTCATGCAAATGCTGTGCTTTAAAATTGTTTTATTTTTTAAGCATTTTAAAAATTGATTTTCATATTCTGACAACAGCATAATCTATATTTTAACGACTGATGATTAAGTGTGGAAAAACTGCTTCCTGTTGTAGTATATTTGTGATCTGAAAAAGTAACTCTTTTCAACCTTTGTGTCAAATTAAGTGAAGTTTCCCCCCCCAATATGTATTCCTGCAAATGTACAGTGTAAATATTACATTAATTAAATATAATTTCCAACATTCTGTATTTTCTGCTTAACTCCTGAGTTGATACTATTTGCTAATATTACTTGATTTTTTTTTTTTTACCATAACTGATAAACCCCAGCTGACTAACTTCCTGAAATAAAAGTCTAAATAAAGATTCAAAAGGTTATTCTGTCATAAATGAGAGCGTAGATATTTAGAAATGCAACAATTTAGCATTCAGACAGCTGGAGGGACTAAGTGTTCCTAACCCTGGTAGGTCTGCTTCTAATCAACAAGCCAGTGTAATCCCTCATTCTTCCACGAGTAAATCTTTGTAGAAAAGGCTTTAAAGTTGTCTTCTAGAAAGGGGATTTGAGGGCTGCACAGTGACACAGTTGTTAGCACGATGGGCTCACAGCGAGAAGGTCAGGCCTTAAGTCCCGAAGGGGGGCAAGGCTTGGAACACTGGCCTTTCTGTGTGGAGTTTGCATGTCCCCGTGTATGTGTAGGTTTTCTCCAGGTACTTCCATTTCCTCCCACCCTCCTAAAACATGTGTGTTAGGTTAATTGGCTGCAATGAAATTTCTCCTAGGAATGAGTGTATGTGGATGGTTGTCGGTGTGTGTGGCCCTGCAACAGACTGGCAACCTGATTGGGGTGTACCCCACCTCTTTTTTTAAATCAGCCGGGATAGGCTACTGGAATCCCATTCTGGATAAGGTTCATGGATACAGTGAAGGAAGACATGAAGATACTGTAGTTGGCGTGTCCGAAAAGGATGCAGCAGATAGGGTTAGTTGAAAGAAATTGTCTTGCTGTGGCGACTCCTGAAGAGAAATGCCGAAAGAAGAAGATCACAAAGGGAACCAGACAGAGCTGAAGGTTCATGTGGGTTTATATCCCTACAAGAGCTAGGTGTTTCTCATTTCCTGCAGTGAGGGGCTGGGTTCTCTTTCTCTCAAAGAGAACTGGTTTCAGAGTGAAAATCAAACATCAGAATTAGTCAAACTACATCTATTTTGAATTGTTAAACCTTATGTTTGAGCTGGAACAGTTTTGCTATCAAAAAGGTGACATTTCATGTCTCTAGATTTGATTTCTGCAACTGAGAAAAAAGACTGTCAAGGTTGTTGGTTTCGGTTTTTGCTACCACAGCCCATACTGAACCTGACCACAGTGGTTCAGCATGCAATTGAAATGTTGTGCTTGCAAGTAGGATGAGCTTCATCATGAAAATCTTGCAAAGAAGATCTAACTCTTCCAAGAAATGAGTTTCACAGATTGGTCTGACCCACTTCCAGTTGAAGCGTAATGTTTACCGCTGTTCCAGTTTGGGCAGTCACTAATTTCCATTTGCATAACATACCTTATGATCACTGCTCATTTCTAATCAAGCTGGTTCAGCTTAATTGTCCCTTGCATATTAATGCACTTTAATTTTTTTGGTGTTAGAGACTAAAAACAATGTCGATCGAGCTATTCTTTGTTGCAAGTTCATCTTTACTTCAATGTTCTTGCTTCTTCAATCTAATAGATGTTTTATTCCTCTAAAAGTGCATGAGAATAGTTGGGGCGTTAAATACTTGACAAGCATAAACTCACTCAATACTCAATCCAAAAATAAAAATATGGCATGCTATTAAGGTCTCTGCAGACCACTGAAACATTTCCAGTCTATCCAGGCAAGAGTCTTCTATCATTAGCAAACTCATGCAACTTTTAAGCAATTTAGACTCACAATTATTACAAAAATCAGCTGTGAATGATGTTAAAAGTTTTACTTGTTTCATCTTTGATGGATTTAAAAAAAAAGTCTTCACATTACAGAATTTGTCGTGGGAAACAGACAGAAATCTATTTATATAACAGAATGGAATGCATAAAGGAGGAGGGGAGATTGTGCAAAGTACAGTAATGTCAAACTTAGAATGATACAGTTACTACAGTACATTCTGCTTCATTTTTAAGATGCATTGAATAGAAGTGTCTTTCATTTGACTTTATATGTCAATCTACTGAATAAAAAATTTATTCTTATGTGTCTGAAGGATGCAAACACGTGCAAATTTGTGACTTCAAGTGGCTTTATTTATTTATTTATGAGTTTATTATTGGGTGATACAGTGGATAGCACAGTGGGCTCACAACGAGAAGGTCGGGGTTACAGTCCTGGTGTGGGGAGGCAAAGCTTGAAACACTGGCCTTTCTGTGTGGACTTTGCATGTTCTCTGCCCGAATGCTCAGGTTTTCTCCAGGCCACTCCAGTTTCCTCCTACTCTCCAAAGACATGCATGTCAGGTTGGCCACTACCAAATTGCCCCTAGGAATGAGTATGAATGGTTGTTTGTGTGTGTGTGGCCCGCAACAGACTGGCGACCTTAACAGGTGTACTCTGCCCCTGAAATCAACTGGGATAGGCTCCGGCACCCCCGTCAGGGATAACTGGTTCAAAAGACGAATCAAAGTATATTGTATGTTTATTCTCACAAATAACGAATAAGTATATAATGGATTGTAATTATCTTTTCATTTCTTCTTATTCTAAGCTGAACAACACAATATGTTGTTCAGCTTAGAATGAACAACACAAGCTATGGATGATTTATGCCAATAATTTGTCTTGTCTTCTGAACTCGGCGGAGCCTATCCTAGCTTATTTCAGGCAAGAGGCGGGGTACACCTATTCAGGTCGCCTGTCTGTTGCAGAGAGACACACACACACATTCCTTGGGGCAATTCCTGAGTGGTCAATCAACTTAACATGCATGTTTTTGGAGAGTGGGAGAAAATCCACGCATTCAAGGGGAGAAAATGAGTAAAACAATGAATTTTTGCTAAGGTTTCCAAGTCTCGTGATAAGATTGGTTAGGCGTGTGAATGACGCAGTTTGGTGATCAGTGAGGGAGGGGTGGAAGGAGCAGAGCAAGCAGTGTAGGAACAGAGGAGGAAGGAGAGAGGATGGCGGAGTCACACCTCTGAAGGTAAATCACACATTTTAACACATTATCTCTGCACGGTTTAATCACTTCAACACAGCTACGTGACACTCACAACATATTACACCCAGTCACTTCTTGCGATGGCGAGTTAAAGGGTTTAGTGTCATTTTTTTTCTTAGAAAATACGAACGCACTCTTTTGTTCGGCTTCGGAATGGCCGCTGTTTTTCAGTGTGTATTCTTATTTATTTTTTTTTACTTTCAATCGCTAATTTTACAGACGTAACTCTATATAAATTTAGTCTTAGAATCAGATAAAGAATATGCTGATGTCTTTGGCTGCTTGGATGAGTAAAACTGGTATTTCTCAGTCTGCTTGCTCTCAGCTGGCTGCTGCAGAGATTTCTGCTGTGGTGAAAAACTCACAGGTCGCTTTGCGTCCGTCTGCTCGGGCCTACCTTCACTACAGCTATTCTACACATGAACTCACTCTAAGCTTGAATAGAACTCCACCGAAAATAGATAGTGACTGATTTCTATTTTTAAGATTAATAGATTAGAATATTCTTTGTTTGGTGATAAATAAACACTGGTTAAATAGTGTTAGCTGCTGTGCTAACATATGCTAGCTGACGTTAGCATGTAGCATAACTGACGTTTACTGTTCTGTTGACGTTTAGCTTTAGCTCTTAATTTCCTGCTGTGTTGTCACTGGCTTTACTTTTCTATCGTTTTCATTAAAAATGTTCATATAACTATTTATTGATCATTTTCCTTAGTGTTTATTTTGCTAACTTTGTGGATTTTTTTTTATTTATTTATATTTTGCTTTACATTGATCACCAATTTGACCAGTTGATTTTTTCATCTCAATGTATTGTTTGTTACTTCATTATTCCTTAAATCACAATTAAAATCTATCATTTTCCCGTCTTTTTTGTCTTCTTTAGTTATTATGTAAATATTTAAATCTCTAAATGCTTCTTGACTTCCTGCCCTGGTGGTTACAAATTGTTCGTTAATCTGTTTCTAAGAATTTGTCATTTGCCCACGTACCAGACATGCTACCTGCTTCATAGGGATTTCTAAATAAAATCAGAAGCAATGGATCTCCTTTGTTTTAGTTTTTAATGTTTCAGATGTGCCATAAAATCGATTCAATGCCACAAATGTTCCATTTCTGTTTTTTTCTTCCTTCCATCTGAACACTCAAGACGATTGCTTCATTGATCCTCTGATTACATAAAGTACATCCGATGATTGTTGATATGCATGTATGATAAGCAAATGTAAAATATCAACTTTTATTGACTTAATGTACATTGATATTTATGGAAAAGTCTACATTTGAGAAGTTGAAAAAGTATTTAATTGTTTTCTAGTGGTGTTGATGTACACATTAGCATCTTGTACATGCCAGCGTTTATTTTACTTTGAAAATAATAGTGAACTAATTGCTTGTAAGTTGCATTACTGCTGGATTTAGCATCACGTTTAATTCAAAATGTTGGATCAAAATTCTCAATAATTCCATTCCGTTGTCTTTCACTTATCCGGGGCTTGGTCGGAGGGCTTTACAGCCTCAGATGGGAAGCCCAGGCCTTTCTCACCCCGGTTGCATTCTCCAGCTCACCGAGAGGATCCAGAGGCATTCCCCGGCCAACTCTGAGACAAAGTCTGTCCAGTAGATCTGGGGTCTGCCCCTGGATCTCCTGGTGGGACACGCCTGAATCACCTGACCAGTGAGGTGTTTGGGAGGCATCCTAACCAGGTGCCCTAACCACCACATTTGGCTTATCTCGACCTGGAGGAGTTAGGCTCTACTTAGATCTTTGTGGTTCTTGAGTCACTAAAGTTGTGGTGAATGGCCAATCAAACATCTGTTTGCTCAGATTGTCAACTCTATTTATTTAGTGACAGTGAACACAAATCAGTTAATAGTACAAAGTATTTTGAAGAACAGATTTTTTTATTAGGTATAAAATAAAAAAATAATAAAGAAGCACATTTCTTGAGTTAAGAAGTACATTTATTTTTAAATACATGAAGAAGCTTAAGTGTTACATGTGTGTAAAAAGTAAGTCAGTGTTAATAATAAGTTTAATTGTCTTAACTGTGGTCAAAGTTGGACTAAAATCTGATTTATCTTTTTTTTTTTTATCATCTATTTTTCTGAAATAACACATAGTTATGTTAAAGTTGAATTAATTTCTTTTGGGGGGTGGTGGAGTTCAATCTAAAAACAGCTAAAAAAAATGAGACTATTCTACTTGAGAATAAAACAAAATTGACAAAGATACTGAGCCAAAAGATAATCTGCAAAATCACATTAGTTAGATTTAAAGAGCAACCATTAGTCGTCGTGGAGAGGAATCCTTTCAGATGATTCCACAAGCAGTTCATGGGAACAACAGCAATTAATAAGGTCAGGCAGAAGAAGTCCGACCATAAATGGGAATGGCTTGCACACTAAGTTTACATTGCCAAAGCATTGTGTCAGCCCTGTTATCCTCATTCAATGTTAATTATTAAGCAGAGAGGTATGCCTGTCATGGTCCATTTTGAACACCCAGCTTATTATTTATGAGGATTAAAAATGCAATGCATTTTCTTCTTATTTACAGAATGCTACTAAAGCGTGCGTTGTTGTACGGGAGCTACATGTGAATGGACATTTCCTTTTGCTCAAAAGGTTAAATAGCTCATTGTAGTCGGGACTTAATGCTTTGAAGAAAACATCTAAAGATTACTCTCAGCAGTCATAACCTTTTCTTTTAGCTCAGATCCAGAGCCAAACCTGCATCTATTTTGCTTCAGCTTACCATGTCGTTGTGCTGGGGAGCTGAACTCTGCAGTAAAAGGGACCAGACACATAAATTCAAAACTCTGCACATTTTTATAGATGTCAATCTATTGTTTTATTTTATATAAATACTACGATCCATGTTTTAGTAAAAAAAAAAAAAAAAAAAAAAAGCAAAAGTCAAATTTGAGTGCGCTTCAAAAAAGCCTATCGGCTGTGTAGAACATTGGGTGTGTTGCCTTGTTTCTCATGAGGTGAATGGACTTCTGCAATGGACTTCATTACTTAGCATTTCCAAAATATTCCGTTCCATGTCGTCTGCATATCTGGGGCCAGGTCGCGGGGACAACAGCCTCAAATGGGAAGCCCAGGCTTCTCTCACCTCGGCTACATCCTGCAGCTCACCCGGTAGTATTTCGAGGTGTTCCCCAGTCAGCTGTGAGACAGTGAGACATAGTCTCTCCAGCAGATCCGCATTCTGCCTCTGTGTCCTCTCCCGGTTGCATGAGCCAGAAACACCTCACCAGCGAGGTGTTCGGGAGGCATCCTAACCAGATGCCCAAGCCACCCTGGGCATCTGGTGGCTTGGGCATCTGGATTTCCAAAAGCTCATTTATTTTTATAGTAAATATGTTTCTTTTTGAAAACCGTAGGCCAACATTTTAGCTTTTAATCCTGGTGTGGTTTATTAGGGATGGTGTGATTGTGCATCGGCATTGGTTGATTAACCAATGATTAACTGGCAGATTAATGATCTGTGTTTACTCAATGTAGTAAACCAAACGGAATAAATAAGTTTGAAACCTTCAGACGCAAATCACCAACTTTTGAGTAGTTCAGACTAAGGGGCCTGACTTTGGGGTCTAAATGTTCTTCATTTTATTTGTCTCCTCCTCAAAAAAGTTTTAACCATCTGTTGCTAGAAATGATAAACATGATAATCATTTCTAGCACCAAAATGTTGCTAATGCTTGTTCAAAACGTGTCAAAACAGAATGATTCAACAGGTGTTTAAATTGGTTTGAGAGGTACTTAAAGTAATTATTAAATGATTAACAAAATGTCTTTCTTTTTTTCTGCAGCAAACACAAATGCATTAAGACAGAAACTTGAAACTATCCATACAAGAATCCAAGGATTTCGTGCAGATAATATGCTCTCGCATATGGCTCCCTGATGCTACAGATTCCCCACTTTAAAGGATTATTTCTACCATGGGATTTTAAGGATTGCAGTTTCACTTGCATACAAAACTTTTGCATCAAAACCAATTTTTTTCAAGAGTGATCATCAATGTGTTGGTCTGCATGGGGATGTTTTCTTTAAAAGACGTATTCGTTTGTTTCTTTCTTAATAAGTAACAAACCTAAATAAGTCTCATGACCAGCTTTGCTGGAGTTTCGATAACTTCAACATGAGTAGTACTTTAGGCAAAGAAAAAGATTCAAAAGAAAAGGACCCGAAGGGCGGTCCAGCAGGTAAAGAAAGGGAAAAGGAGGCCAAGGCTTTGGCCAGCTTAGTCAAAGATGGTGGCAAAGAAACAAAGACCAAAGGGAAAGAGGCCAAAGAAGGAAAAAAGGACACAAGCAGCTCGACACCAGGTGTTGCCTTTTCTGTTGACAATACAATAAAACGGCCAAACACTCAAGGTACACGCAAGAAATCTAGCAACGCAGAAGTTATTAAAGAGCTTAACAAGTGTCGGGAAGAAAACTCAATGAGACTAGACCTTTCGAAACGGTCCATCCACATGCTCCCCACCTCCATTAAGGAGCTGACTCAGTTGGTAGAACTCTACTTATACAGTAACAAGCTCCAAAGCCTACCAGCAGAAGTAGGTTGCCTATCTGGTTTGGTCACTTTGGCTCTCAGTGAGAACTCTTTGACCAGTTTACCTGACTCCCTGGACTCCCTGAAGATGCTTCGAATGCTCGATCTCCGGCACAACAAGCTCAGAGAGATACCACCTGTAGTCTATCGCCTGACATCTCTGGGCACGCTGTATCTGCGCTTCAATCGAATCACAACAGTTGAGAAGGACATCCGAAACCTCTCCAAGCTCACAATGCTCAGCATCCGTGAGAACAAGATTAAACAGCTACCTGCAGAGATAGGTAAGTAAAACCTCCACATCAGGACACAATGCATCTTTCATATTTTTAGAAAGGGGAAGAAGAGCAACATTTTTGGCAGAGTAGTTTATAAGATGAAGTTAGAGAGCCTTAGTCTGAAACATGAAAATGATCATTTCAATTCCCAGTACAAAAAAATGTTCATATTCCGTCTTTATTATTTCACAACATTCTCAAAGCAGTGCCAGTGGTCATTGAGTAGATGCCCTCTGTGACCCATGCTCTACTTAAACTAAAGATAATCCTGTTATGACGCTTTCTGTTAGGTTGTGTGCACTAATTGAACTTTGTGTTGTTGCTTTTATCAGCATCTTGGAATAGAAAAAAATCTGTATATTGTGACTCTTTGCAGGGGAGCTACGTATCCTCATCACGCTGGATGTTGCCCATAATCAGTTGGAGCATCTACCGAAGGAGATTGGAAATTGCACACAAATAACCAACCTCGACTTGCAGCACAATGAACTGTTGGACCTTCCAGAGACTATAGGTATTCAAGTATTCTTTAGAACTCATGTGTTATCACTTTTTTTAACCATACAAAGCTCACAAGAATTATCATTTTATTTTCAGGCAATCTGGCAAGCATAAATCGCTTAGGTCTGCGATATAACAGATTGTCAGCAATTCCCAGATCATTAGCCAAATGTCGAGAACTAGAGGAGCTAAACCTTGAAAACAACAACATTTCAGTGTTACCCGAGGTAAGTAAGGAACAGATTTCTCTTCTTTAAACAATAGAAAATACAGTGGGTGGGGCGCATTAAGTGCATTTTGACCAAAGGAGCCAGAACCTACGTACACCGGGGGCTTTAGAAAAGCTGAAAGCCTATTTAGCACAGATTTATATTCTTTATTTTTTGTTTGGTGTTTGCAGAGTTGAGAAATTTTTCTCCTCAGACTTTTAAAACTGATTACAGTGGCATGCATAATTATTTTGACAATAAACTTGGTTAGAGTTTCACAACTTTTGGCCTATTTTGGATGCTTTTTTGTACCTTTTTACAAATTTAAATAAAGAGCAAGTATTCATGTCTCTCTGTTGTCTTATCAAAATGAGATTTTTCTAGTTCTCAGTGTTGCCGCTTAACATAACTGTGAGGGGATCTTTTGCTTTGAAGTATCAGCAGCTACTAATGTGAAGGAAATGGATTTGTGAACCATTATGAGTATGAAATAAGAGCTGAGTAATAATGAAAAGTGGAAATAAGGTTCTATGTTTACTTTGCAGCAGCATAAACAATTGTTTAACACATAGTTTCATAGTTGTGGATAATCATTTATGTGATCCGTTGCAAGATTGATATTTCCTCATTTAAGAGCTGGAAACCAAAGAGCTCAAAGACAAGATCACTGAAAATATCCTGTTCTAAATAAAGGTTTTACTGTCAAAATGCAACAATATGTCTGTTTGTATTGAATAATTTCTGTAATTTCTCTGTGTTCTGTATTTTAGGGCCTGTTGTCAAGTTTGGTAAACCTGACAAGTCTAACTCTGGCAAGGAACTGCTTCCAGTCGTACCCTGTGGGTGGCCCGTCCCAATTCTCCACTATTTACTCCCTCAACATGGAGCACAACCGCATCAACAAGATCCCGTTTGGTATCTTTTCAAGGGCCAAAGTGTTAAGCAAACTTAACATGAAGGTATGCTACCTACCTAGTTTTTTTTAATAAGAACACTACCGCACACTAATAAATCAAGATCATTGATGTTTTACATTTTAAAGATAGTCAATCATATTTTATTCTGGTTATCTAGACATGTTATTAAAGTCTGTTGAGATGAAAAAATGTGATTCTGGGCTATACAAATAAAATTGAATTGAATTAAAAATGAATCTGAAATAATATAAAAAAACAAACAACAAAAAAAAAAAACCACACTATTTATATAGACCAGAAAAAGTTTGACCTGGTTTGTGAAACATGTCAATGTTTCTTCAGTAGTTTGATTTAATTTCTTGTGTCCAGTCAAAAGTTTACAAGCAAGTTTAAGTGTTAATGATACCAAAACTTGATTTTGTAATAAAGCAAGAAAAAGGAAAATTCTAACATTTTCCTCTCAATTTTTTTTTCCTGATTATTTCAACGTTTCCTGAAAACTTTTTTCTTGCTTCCTCGGTAGCTTTTCTGGTCTTGTTTTAGAGACAGTGCTGCTCCTTTTCTGCCTGTCGTAATACTTACGAAGGTGCGTCATTCTCCACAGGACAACCAGTTAACTTCTCTGCCGTTGGATTTTGGCACATGGACAAGCATGGTTGAACTTAACCTGGCTACCAATCAGTTGACAAAAATACCAGAAGATGTCTGTGGTCTTGTCTCTTTAGAGGTGAGTTTTGCAAAAGTGTTATCATGGTATTTAGAACTTAACATGACTTTAAAGCAAGGTGCTGCTGATATCATTAATAAATCATTCAAACATTGTCAATAGCTCAAAGCAATATGTCAAAGTTATGTGTCGTAGGCAAAATGTTAAAAAACTGATTGTTCTGCTAACTTTAAGAAAATTCAGTTTTAATTTCATTCTTCTTTTCAAGTAGCATGAATGAAACTAAGGAAAACGTAAAATAAAAATATTATCAGAGTAAAAAGAAAAAAACACGAACAGGTTTGTTAAGTGTTGTCAAACTCGTGTATCCAGATGGCCCACAGCCAACAGACTAGCTTATTTTTCTTTATCATACAAGCAGAAAAATTCCTACTTGGCATCAGAAACTATTGATGACTAATGAAGCAGCAAAGCAGGAGGAGAGATCTGTAACCTGTTTTTAGGAGAAACAATACATTTCAAGACTTTTTAGGATAAGTGACTAAAGATAGCATTGGATTGTCATTTTAATGAAGAGGTCTTAGGGAGACTGATTTACTAATATTGGACTTTATTTACGTTTTTCAGGTCTTAATATTGTCCAATAATCTTCTGAAGAAGCTACCGCATGGTATTGGGAATCTGAGAAAGCTACGAGAGCTGGATTTAGAAGAAAACAAGTTGGAATGTCTACCAAACGAGATCGCTTACCTGAAGGATTTACAGGTAAATCACTTCCAATCATACATGTTCTGTAGGTTAGCAGAAAACGATAATGTTAATGTTCTAATGTTGTTTTAGCTTTTACCATGTACACATACAGTATATTGATATATGTATATTTTTAATTAGTGAAAGATCAAATCACACTTTTTAAGCAGTAAATGTTTGCATCGACATTACATCTTGCCCAATAGGTAAAATCTTCAGATATTTTTTTTAGAGAACAGATTATTGGACATACAGGCTGTTTGTTAGATAATCATGACAGTTGGTCTCCACAGTTGGTTGATTAGGCGATGCTCGGACCAATTCACATCCGCTGTTTTTAGAATTGTAGTTGGTTATCAATGAACTTGACAAAAAAAAATACCAATAAACAATATGTGGGTTTAGGGAGTGAAACGGCACTTTTCCTTCTGTAAACCCAACTGTGCACTTCTTCATGTACTTGCAGTCTTTAATAAGTTGAGATCACAGCTCAGTGGGGGTCAGACCATCTGTTGTTCTTGTCAATGAAAATTGCCTTTTAGGACTGTCGTTACCAAGGATACACTTGATCACCAAAAAAATTTAAGAACTTGACATAAGTCAGTTGAAGCTCAGTTTATCGTACTGCACATGATAATGTAAACATGTTTTTCATTCACGTTCTTTGTGTTAGTATCTTTTTTTATGTTAAGTTTATGGTCATGCAATTGGTTCACGATGCATGATTTCAGTTCTATAAATATGTGGTAATTGAAGTTAGTAAAACTATTTGTGCAATAGTAGTTTTATATGAATTGATATGAGTGTGAAAACATGGTAACAAGTTGTGAAAAAGTTTATTTCTTAGGAGGTGATTTAGTAGACATAAATACTGGTCATAGTCTAGTTACCCTGCTGTGCAGGGTTTGTGGAGACTTTGTTGAAATTACTTAATATTTTTATGTAGAAGGTTAGAGGAGATTGAGACAGTGGTGGATTTTTGATATTTTGGATTAATGATAAGTGTGGACTGTGCTCATTGGAGCCTTCAAGGCAACATAAATTTCTCTGTACCCATCTCCAGCCTTGTACCTCAAGACAATCCTGTCTCACAGGTCTATTCACTGTCTCGGAGGACAATTTCCTTTCTTTCATGCTTGGTTTGTGGACTGTCGATCCCGAGACATTATATTGACAATGAACATACTTTTCCAAATATGTCCAACAAAGTGGATTTACCACAGATTAACTTCTATTTTGCAGCTAAAACATCTCTAGAAACATCAGTGGAAACAAAGTAAACCTCAGCTCAATTTTGAGCTTCACAGCAAACATTGTGAAAACTGTTGTGCATATCATTGTTTAGTTTTTTGTTTTTGTTTTTTAATAAATTTGCAACAATTTAAAAAAAACATTTAACATTGTCATTAAGGGTTATTTTTTAGAAAAAAATTCAGGAAGAAAACTGATTTAATCTATTTTTTAAAAAAGCCATGACATAATAAAATGTGTAAACAGGGAGTTACTATGAATATTTTCTGATGCACTGTATGCTGAGTGTGTATTTTGGGGTTTACCAGTGGAAGAATCAGTTCAATCACATTTTTTTTCACCATTTTCCTCCACTTCTGAATACCACACCTTACAGATGTCTTGAACGTTGTTTTATTCCATTTTTGCAGAAATTGGTGTTGACAAATAATCAGCTGACTACATTACCCAGAGGCATCGGCCACCTCACCAACTTGACCCATTTGGGTCTGGGGGAGAACCTGCTGCAACACCTTCCTGAGGAGATCGGTAAGTACTTTCTAACAGTGTTCTGGAGAGAATGTGAGAACTAAAACTGATCTGGGGATCGTCTATCAGCTGACATGCAAGTTAAAACAAGGTCAGAGATCAGCTTACAGCAAGGTGTCAGACTCATAATTTTACACGTTTGTTACAACTGTTTTTTCCAGTTTATTTTTTAATTTTCTGTCTTTTTTCAAAAACAATTTCTAAACCACTTCTCACATAAGCGACATAATTTGAATTGTCTCATGACAATTCAATGAAACTATCTGAGTAGAAGAGAATAAATGTTGACAGTATGTCCCACCCTTGGCTTTTTCTTCTGTAATCGGTTAAACCAGGATAGGGGGTTATTGCTGGGATTGAGGGTTAAGCCAAGGATTAAAATGCATTGAAGAAGCTCAAGGTGAATATATTTTTAGTTTGTTTAAACTGGGAAAAGAAACAAGTAGCATGCAAGTTTTCAGAGTCTAAAGATAAAACTTCTTACAAAAAGAAGATTTGAAGTTCAAGATGTTAAACTTTTAACAAAATATAAACCGCAAATTCTAGAAATAAAAAAAAGAGGGTCAAGGTTCTTTCCATGGATTTATAAAGAGGCTTGTTTCAGAAGACCAGGTTTCAGTTTGTGGCACTTTGCTGCATGGCCGGTTTAACGAATCGCACATCTCACGTTGAGCTGCACAAATTATTCACTTCCAGTGATGTTATTGTTTCTTTACTTTTTTTCATACAGTATTTCTCCATTTTCTTTCGTCCTTTTCATGTTGATTGAAAACTGTTTCTTTTTATTTTTTTACTGTCAGTCACCTTCTTAACCGTCTATCTCTGTTTTGCCCCCCAAAAAAAGTCCCACTAATTTACTCTAAAATGAATGGGATTTTCCTCTTAGGGGATAAATATTCCTCGAAGGAGGAACATTTATTTTTGACAGACCTAAAGTAAGAATAACACAAAGAGAGTATTGTTTACCTTCTAAAGGAGTTATTTTATGGAAAAGTTTCCCTGAGTTGAAACGTTCATCTACTTGGTTGCAATTTAAAAATGTCTTTAGAAAAATAGTGTTTAGGAAATATGTTGTGGAAGATTTCTTCTAATAACAATGTTGAAAGGCTTTTACATCACTTTATTGGTGCGTGACACGAATCTAAACCTCATAGACATAGAATGGCAAGTATGTTGTGAACTTGTTGAAAAGGGTGGGCATAATAAGCCTCAGGTTCTGCCCACACCTGGCTGGATATTTACAAGGCTATCTATGACTGTAATTTTTGGTTTTTGACATTTTGCATTTGACTTTTTTATCATGACAGGTAAACAGCAACAAACAATAAACAAAAATGATACTAGAAACTACTTAAATGGAGTATTTTAAGGTAATCTCACTACTCACATATGGTTAGGTATATTTAAATGGAAGTCCAGGTCAAGAGGAGTCAGATCGGGTGGTTCGGGCATCTGGTCAGGATGAATGTGCACAAGAAAATGTTTTTGAAGGAGATAAAACTCTGGTGGGGGCTGCACGGTGGCCTCACAGTAAGAAAGTTGGGTTTCGAGTCCTGGAGTGGGGTTGAGGCTTGAAACACCAGGGTGTCTGTGTGGATTTTCTTCGGTCACTCCAGTTCACTCCTACTCTCCGAAAACATGCATTTTAGATAGGCCGCTATGAAATTTCCCCTAGGATTGAGTGTGTGTATAGATGGTTATGAGTGTGTGTCGCCGTGCAACAGACTGGCAACATATTTGGGGTGTAGCCGGCCTCTAGGCTTAAATCAGCTGGGATAGGCTCCAGCACCCTGCATGATCCCATTAGAGATAAGTGATTCAGAAGACGAAGTAAAACTCAGGTGTGAGTTTGTTTTGTTTAGTCTCTTTGGCCGCGGATAAGAAAGGTAAACTTTATGTTTAAAGCGGAACTTTTTAGCAGTTAGCCAGCAAAGTTTATAAATATTTTATGGATTAATACTGACCAAACTTTGTAAGGTTGAATCATTCCCAAAATAAGACATAATTTCTATTGCATTGGCTTGTCAAACGTTTGTCCTGCATTTTCGGACATTCTAATTTCTCTTACACGCTTGGTTTCTGCTTTTTTATTTCCTCAGGCACACTTGAGAACTTGGAGGAACTGTATCTTAACGACAACCCCAACCTGCACAGTCTACCGTTTGAGCTGGCCCTCTGCAGCAAGCTGTCCATCATGAGCATTGAGAACTGCCCGCTCACCCACCTGCCCCCTCAGATTGTTGCAGGAGGTCCATCATTCATCATCCAGTTCCTCAAGATGCAGGGACCATACCGCGCCATGGTCTAAGGTGCTCGGAATCAGTCCTGCCCACCAACACCTCCCAGTTTACCGCTCACCCTTTCACCTGCCCGTCCCAGTCCTCTGTATCATACACTGTAAAGAAAACAGACTCACCACAATCAGTGTCAGGGGCAAGTGCAAAGGAGGGAGGGTTTTTTGTGTTTGTTTTTGTGGAGGAAGTTGGTTTTCTTCTTCTGCTTTCTTGGGCACAAACAAGGAAGATCTTTGAAGATTTTTCTGTGTTGCTACAGAGTCCATTAAGATCGTTTCTGGACCTCAGACATGGAGGCCCTCTCACTTTTCATTCTGAAAATATTTCCACATTTTTGCCAAAACCAAGAATATATAAAGTTATATAAATATATAAATATATATTGAGTAAATGTGAGCTAAGTGGCAAGTCCTTCAACCTTATAAAGCGTGCTCCCATTGCCAACGTATTTAGTTATTACAACATCTATTATGTGATCAAGGATACAACTGTATGCAAAAACAAAGTCTTTGGAACTTTTCATTTACTGCTGCTGCTGTACTTTTAAACTTTAACATCTGTTTGATTTTTCTTTTTATTATGACAAAACGTTTTTCTCTTCATAACTTGTGTTAATTGCTTTTTCGACCACAGAGAACAAAGGGTCTAATGATGGGATGCTCATGTTTTCTCTCCGAATTTTGTATTTTACTGTCCCTTTTTTTATGTTAGAGCTACAAAAAAAACAAAACAAAAAAGAACTGTGCCTATGTTTAGAATGATCCAGCGGTTCATATCTAAACTTAATTATCCACAAAATACAAAAATAACTTCAATGTTTTTTTTTTTGTTTTTTTATTGCTATTTTACCATTTTTCTTTTTATATTTTTTAATTAAAAATAAATGTACTATTTTTCATTTAAAATACATTTTAACAAAAAGCAGCAGTAAATAGATATAAAACTGAAAAATGGTAAATTTTCTTCTAAAGAAGGGGAGACTTGGACTTTTTTTGTTTTAGTGACATTTTTTCCCCGTAAAAACAAAAAAAAAAGTTTTTTGGTGAATGGGACAAGAAAGCAGGGGTAAAACATAAATATGATGAGCTAAATAAGTTTTTCTACATGTTTTCAATTTCTGATTGTTGTTGCCTTGAGTGCAATTTTAATTTTGTTTACTCGTTTGATATCTCCAGTGTTTTTTTTTTTGGGGGGGGCTTCTTAGCTGCCAACCGATTGATCATTGACCAACATATCAGATGTTTTTAAAAGACATTTTCGAAGTTTCCGGAGTAAATGGTGATTGTATTAGAAGAGCATAAAAAAATGATTTGATAATAAAATGTTGACAGGTAACTCCGCCATCACAGTTTTCTTGAATATTCACTTGTTTTTTTTGTTGAAGTATTTTTAATCTGACTTCCATTAGAAACTATTCCACAGTTATTTGCTTTTAATTTATTACTTTATCATTCTCTTTTTGTCCCACACTGTCCCAGCAATGCTGCTCTTATGCACTTTTTTTAAAGGTCATTGACAACTTGTACTTTATTATGGCCAACATAAAATAGTCTTTTCTCTTTCTTTGAACAGCGGCATATTTTTTTTTTTTCTCTCTGCTGAAATGGTTTGTGTAAATTTGTACCAATTACATTTGAGTTAAGCAGTTTCAAAATGTGATTTTTACTTATTTGGGGGGAAAGTTTTAGCTCATCTGAGCTTCATGGATGTGAGATATTTTAATATTTCCAAATACTACTTCTTCACGAAAAAAAAAGCTTTATTGTGGTCCAGACAATAATTACCAGTAATTTAAGTTGGGAGTTTAAGTATTCAGTTAGTATTATTTCAAGTGACTGTATATTCAAAATCACAATTTTTCTTTCTTCTTTTTAGACCTCAGTTTTTAACCTGTCATGATTGAGTTCAATGTGAAAATAGTGGGTCGACTTTCTTTGCAGCAGTTTGGTGTTTCATTTGTCCAGTCTTGAGCGGTGAAAGTGCCACAGCTCGCCTCAGGGTTGAGTCAGATTTGAGGGGGAAACAATGAAACGCTGCTTCTACTTTACCAGCAGAACCTGTTGCTGCTTTTCAAGGACTTAAACATGCTGTTCAAGACTGGGGGAGCCGGGCAGGGCAGGTGGGACAACCATCTTCTCCCAACATTGATAAAAACTTTACTCGAATACCTAAGGAGGGACAAATCCACTGATCTTGGTGGTTTTCACACAGATCAAATCGTTGGAACACAACGATGAGACAACACAAGGTGCATATTTGAGCATAACGCAGTTATAGTACAAGACTATCAGAAAAAGACAAAACAATTGTAAAAAGGGCTTTCTGTGTTTACGCTCAACACACCGGAGGCATTGCATTCCTGGGTTTTATATGAAAAGCTTTGAAAATTTCTTTTTTTTTTGTGCGTGTGTATATTTACTTTAAGCTGTACAACATTTATGTGGAAAAAATGCCTTCAATAAGTACTCAAAAGTGAGATGTGCATTAGGTATGCAGCATGAGTGCTGTGACCCGTTTTTACATTTTAAGTTTGGTTTAAAGTTTTTCTCGTGCCATTTTGCAACATACAGAAAGCCAGTGTGTGAATATGGAAGTAGACGAAGCTGAACTTGTCCCAGATTGATCTACAGAAGAGCATTTATCAGATGGTGGAATGTAGTTTTTATGTCCTGCAGGAGACTGAGATCACCTCTGGTTCATTCAGATGGAGGTGTAACTTGTTGCTGGATCAAAGTGTTGAATTGCATTCTGTTCCATTCAAAATTATTGGAAGTATTTGTGTTTTCCTTTGTTTTTCATCTAATTTTTAGGCCATGGGGAATGTCATAAAATTAAATCCATTTACTCCTTATGCTTATTTTCTGAATCTTTTTTGTTTTTTGCCTGGTTGTTTTGTGCAGGTAACAAGCATGTTCAAACACATCTGATATCATTTGGATCAGAAATGAATTTTCTTTTAATCAAAAATGAAATTTTATGGCTGTTTGGTGTATTTGCAAATGCTCCCTTTTGGTGTTGAAGCATTGTGTGGCAATGCTTATCCTACTTAATCTACATTGACAAGCAGCCTTAATGGTCTTTTTATTATGTTTGGTCATTCCTCGTGTCTATGGCCACTGACTGTACTAAATGACGAGCAACCGGTCATTACAATGTAAATCTCCACTTCTCTCAGTCTAAATTTTTCCTTTAAATCTGTAATCTGATTTTGCAGTAGACTCAGTATTACAACATCGGTAAGAGGAGAATTCATTGGAAGGTAATGCACTCTGTTGCCAGGTGGCTGTGCAGTAGTTTCTGTCTCACTTTTCTGTGGCATCAAAGTGGAATTCCACCAAAACGTAGTTGTTGGGTTGTTACGTGAGGCCGAACTTTTAAAAAATAGTTCTGTTCCAGGTTGAAATATTGAGAGTTGATGATTAAATACTTATGTGTTGGCTATTTAATAGTGTTTATTTGAACATCAGTGCACATTTTTTTCATCTTTGATGATTTTTGTGAATGACTTTTCAATGACTTTGTTTTTTTACAATTCTGTTTTTGGTGAAATTGCTCTTAATAACAAAGTCCAATTTTTCTGATTTCTATTTGATCTTTTATTAGTTCCTCACAATCTTACTTGGCTGCCTTATTTTCACCTTTCTGTCTATTTGATTTAGCCAACAAAGATGAATAATCCATTCTGTCATTCTTTCTAATTGGAGAGGCACGTGGGTCTAAAAATTGAACAGATATGAAAGTAAAGTTTTCATCTCTCATCTGGAGGATCAGACATGACTACCTCTATGTGAGTCTACAAAAACCAAGATCAAGTCTAAGAAGGCCCTACTTTTGTAAACTTAGCAGGAGGAACTTTGAATTCAAGGACAGCAGATGAACACTTTGTTTGCTTTATTTTATTCTTTTTTTTTGTTTGTATATTTTGTTTGGGGTTTTTGTCAGATATATGCCTTTACTAAGAGTTACTTGGCAAATGGAAAAAAGAAAAAAAACTTTGTGCTTGGTTGTAAATGACAAACTTAATCAATGCCGTCCCATTGTAAGACATTTATCCTGAAAGCAACTCGTTGCAGAGTGTTACTTTGCAAAGGGAGGGAAAATGACCATGTTCGGTGATGTTCTGTATGTAAATACGTCTTTTTAACTGTAATAAACGGATAAATATTTACAAATTCATGTGTTGAAATGCTTGTGCAACTAAAAACAAAATTGGATTTTAAAGTTGTACCTCATGTTGACTAACCTCGCTTGGCAATATGTTACATGTTCACAATGTGACAGAAATGATGAAAAGATAATATCTAGTGTGTCTTTTTACCCAAATTACAAGAAGATTTAAAAAATTCACCACATGAACAAGGGCTTCACGGCGTTGCAATGGTTAGCAATGGTTAGCCTCACAGCAAGCAGGTTGGGGGTTTGAGTCTTGGAGTGGGGCTTGGAACACGTGGAGTTTTCATGTTCTCCCTGTTTATGTCTGGGTTTTTCTCCGAGTACTCCGATTTCTTTTCACCGTCCAATAACATGCATGTTTGGTTGATTGGTCGCTGCAAAATTGAATAGTCGTGTGTGTCCCTGCGACAGACTGACGACCTGTTCAGAGTGTACCCTGCCTCTCGCCGGGATGGGCTCCGGCACCCCCTGTAACCCAGTGAGGAGGTTAGGCAGATAAGAAGATGACTGACTGAACAAGGGTTGCACGGGGTCGCAGTGGTTAGCACAGTGGCCTCACAGCAAGCAGGTTGGGGGTTTGAATCCTGGAGTGGGGGTGTGGCTTGAAACACGTGTGGAGTTTTTATGTTCTCCCTGTATGGGTTTTCTCCGAGTACTTCGATTTACTGTCACCCTCCAAAAACATGCATTTTAGGTTGCAAAATTGGATGGTTGTGTGTGTGTCCCTGTGACAATCTGGCGACCTGTTTGGGGTGTACCCTGCCTCTCGGCTTCAATCAGCCGGGATAGGCTCAGGTACCCGTTGGGATGGACGTTTCAGAAGATGAATGAATTGATGATCACATGAACAACTGTTAAAAATACTCATTCTAAATTTGTTTTAAAAAATGTTAAATCTTGCAATTACAAAAAAAACTATAATTAAATGTTCATGCTTGATTTAATCTTTATAATATTTGTCCGTAAAAGAAAAAAGCATGATCTGAGGTTTCAATACAAATTTACAGATTTTATTTTGTTTTTCGCTTTTAAAATGTACAGTAAAGTTGAAATAAAAAGATTTTAACCATAAAATGACACATAGAATCCATCACAACACCGCCCCCTGCTGAAGGGTTTTAGTATAGTTTTTTAAACTTGACTCAAAAGGCAGAAAAAACAAGACATCAGTTTATCAAACAGAAAATCAAACCTGTTAAAAATCTTTTATTTATAAATAATATTTCTTTTTAATAACCCCAGTACAGCTAGATTTTTTTTCCACTGACATACTTCGAAAGAAACAAACGGAAATTGAACTAAACAAAGGAAAACGTTGAACGTCGTGACCTCCGCCTCCTGATTTCCTGATGTTTATTTCTTCCCACGCTGATGTCCTCACACACAGTCAGAGAACAACAGGTGTCACTCTATGCTCTGGTTTGTCACAGCCCTCATGGATCATTCTACTTTATTTATCCATAAATAACACTACTGTTGTGAATGTCAGGTTAAAATAGTCCCAAAGTCTTCAGAGTATGATCACTTAAAAAAAATATCGATTACTATGATGATTCTGTATGCATTTCTGTTTCCATGGGAACAAATAAAAGGCAGTCACACTGCTTGGATACTCTCAGTACTCATGTAGAGAAGAAGAATTTAAAATTTATTTCTGGGAATAGTCAAATAAAATCTAACAAAAAGTATAGGATTAACTTTATCCTGAGATTTTTTTTTTCAGATAGTATTAAAGATAACAAGTTTGGTTTCAAGGTTGTCTAGCAGAGTTTTTAAAACACAGAGAACTGTTTAAAGACACAAAAGTATCTTGAAAATATGACTCAGACTTTGTGAGATGGTAAATTAACTTCTGAGAAATGATATGCCATCAAAATAAACTTCAAAATGTGGAATAAATTTAAATTAGAATTTGAGAACTTTTCAATTTTTTTCAAATCCCCAAATTTGCCTTTGGGGATTAATGAAGTATTTTCAATTCAAAAGGCCTTAGATTGACTTTCATTCCAGGTGATGAAAATAGAAAAGAATGGAATCTGTTCATCTTCCCAGCTTAAATATGTTGGTTCACAATAATGGACATGCGGTAAAAGGACAGTTTGATCTGCAATGCTTAGACTTATTTATTCTTTACCAGGATTGTCTGGTTGGCCTTCAGTGAGGTTCCTTTCTGCAGTCATTTAGATGTGGAACAAATATAGAAGAGTGCATTGACGTAAACCTTTGTCATCAGAAATGAATCTTGCAAAATGCCACTTTTGCTGCAAAAAATTAACTGATTAATTTAAGGGGGGAATTTAGTGGAAAAGTGATACATAGTGAGCTTGATGGTTTGTGTGCATGTGGCTTCTCTCATGCACCAGCTGTGCTTCTCTATTATCAAAATTAAACTTTTGCATAAGTCACAATTGACCTGTTGTCCATGTGTTAGAATGGATGCGCTCTGATATTCTGTAATTAACTTGTGTCTTTGTTTTTAAATTCTTCTTATAAGTAATTCTGACATCTTTGCCTCTTTCTTCTTTGAAACATAAAAAGGATCTTACAGAAGCTTAGGATGCAGTTTCCTAACAAATGAAACAAAATGACATCATGAATAAATAAAGAAGTATATTTACACTCAGCTCTCATGTCTTCGTCTTTAATACAAAGCAAACAGGATGGAATCATTTTGACAGCTGATCATGAACCAGTTGAACAGGACCGAACAGAGAAACGCAGGTGTTATTCAAAGTTCAATATTTGACTTCAAATATTTTGTGGATGGTTTTGAATGAGGACAAATACACAACACAAGCATTAGCTTAATAACCCTGAGTACTCAACAAATTTCTCTGAATTCAGAATTCATCTATGATTATTCATATTGAAGATGAATGAGCTGCTGCACCTGCCTGTTCCACTTCTCCGGGTTTGTAAGCACCAGATCATCTTTCCAGGTGTGCCTTTCCAACATCTTTCATTAATCAAAGTTTGGGGAGTCCCTCCTGTTTCCACAGCGCGGGTAAACAAACCAAGTGTGCACGAAGTCATAAAAGGTCATTATTGATTTAACGCTGTGCACATGATTTCCTCCTTTTATCTTTATTATGTTCTTTAATTTGACTTATACTGTGACATGTTGTATAAAGAGGGAAGAATAAATATAGAGGTCATTCTTTTGTGCAACATTTCAGTGATGAATTCATCAAACATCTCGATGGAAATGGGACTGAATGTGTTTCAGTGTTTTTTTCTTCTTCACATAGCTGCTTCAATTAAATTTAATTCAGATACATTTGTATAACCCAATATCACAAAGCCCTAGAAAGAAAACAGTGTAGATCCACAAATACACAGTTAAAAGCTAATGAAACAAAAGCTAGCTAAACAATTTCAGCACATTCCTACCCTTAGACACTCTTTCATGGTGAGGAAAAACTCCAAAAGAACCTTCCAAAACCCAGCAGTGGTGGAAAAAAAAATAAGAAACCACATGAGGATCCGTGTGAAGGAGAGATCCCTCCCCAGAACAAGCAGCCAATGCGTCTAAGACTGTTAATTAAATAGTAACTTATTCTACTCTACAGCTTTATATTTGATGGATCAGTAGTTGGGCTTCATCCTGATGGAAATAGGATGGTAGATCAAGCCCAGAGGACTCCTCATTCTGACAACACCCAGGACAGGAACACAGAGGAATCTGAAACAGAACGCTCTCCCAAAGAGAAGGAAGAGAGACATGTGGACAACATGTGAATCGTACTGTATCAACTAGTGGTGTAAAACCCTAGGTAGAAAGACATTCGGGAACAATGAATGAGAAGGGGAACGGGCCACAAGAAAGAAAGACCAGGGATCAGACAAGGTCGATGTGGGTACACCAAGCGGCCAAGACAGTCTGGTAGGGAATAGTAGATAGAATTAGAGGACAGAACCTCAATGTGCCATACTTTCCCCAGCTTCTAGTAGCTGAAACTGCAACTTTTTCTTCTTTCAGCATTTCCCTTCAGGGGTCGCCACAGCAAGTCAGTTTCTTCCATCTAACCCTGTCTCCTGCATCCGCTTCGGTCACGCCAACTAGCTTCATGTCTTCCTTCACTGTATCCATGAACCTCCTCTTTGGTCTTCCTCTATATCAGCTAAACATCTCTGTGTCTAGGTGGCTTGGTGATAAGCTTGTTCAAATAGGACTTCATCATTGTCTCTAAAACACAACAGGCTGTTTTAATGATCAAGGTTTAGTCAAAATATAGTTTTTATAAAAATCCACAGAACCATTTAAATAGTGATTTTTAAAAATCCAAACATAGTCCTCACATAGGAGTGAGATATTTGTCAGATTAAAACGAACATGCCTCTTTTTCTGGCTTAATATGGTGTTAAAAGTGATAGAAAAGAATCTTTGTGCTTCTTGTGTCAATATTTCAAAGCAGATATGTGTGTTTCCAACTAACACACACACTTTACAAGTCTTCAACTGCGATTTTACGCGTGCGTAATTTTCTGGATCTGGATAATTTATCTCTTTTAATCTCTTTTTCCCACCGTAATCTCTACGTGTAACACGCCTCCAGCTGATAGTGCTGTTGCTAGACAAACACGGCATGGTAGGAAAGCAGTGTTGACACAGTACGGACGCACGGTGACCTGGAGAGAGAGCGTGCGTTGCGAGGAGAGGGAGTGGCGCACAGCTTAACAGTGAGGAGAGAAACTCCACACGCAGACAGGAGCACGGCAGCGCCCAGGATAACCTGATTACAGCTCTATTAGCTCCGTTATTGAGCACATAGATGAAAGACAGAGATCATTGTGAGGTGGAAAGGAGAGACGCTTCATTCGACACATGGAGCTTCTTTACACCTCAGTAATTCGTCTTGAGAAGTTGAACAGCTTCTCAGTGTCCGCGCGTCTTTGGCACTGGAGAGATTTCACAGGTCTTCCTCTCAGGTATGATGGTCTATTCTTCTCAGTTATTTTCTGAATCAAGTGTCACTACAGACACTAGGCTTATCAGGAATAAAATAGTTGGTGTAATGTGTCACCTTTCATTTAAAACCAAGTAAAAAGATTGAAGATTGTGCTTTTTCTCTCTCTCTTGTTGCCATGTTTTCAGATGAACTGACATCCACAGTAAAAATAAGGGCTCATCTTTGAGGAAGCAGTTCACAATGAAAAGGAAAAATCCAGGAAAGCCTCAGAGGAGTGATTTAGTCTTTTCTCTTCTCATCCCTGCTGTGAACAACTAGTCCAACCCTTTCTGGTGGATTTTTATCAACCAAGCTGGAAGTGGGCCACTCAGCGCTAATGGAGTTTGAAAACAACCAGAGTCTTTCAGATGTCCCCTCTTACACCTTGCAGGTAGCCCTGCCACTTACTGTGCTGGTGGCCATCATGATCATCCTGATTGTGTTTGGTAATGTACTGGTGGTTATAGCTGTGTTTACAAGCAGGGCCCTAAGGGCTCCTCAGAACTTATTTTTGGTATCTCTGGCATCGGCTGATATTTTGGTGGCCACTCTTGTGATGCCTTTCTCCTTGGCCAATGAGCTGATGGGATGCTGGTACTTTGGAGAGGTGTGGTGTGAAATTTATCTTGCACTTGATGTTCTATTCTGCACTGCCTCCATCGCCCACCTCTGTGCTATCAGCTTGGACCGCTATTGGTCCATTACACAGGCAATTGAGTACAACCTGAAGAGGACACCACGTCGCATCAAGTGTATCATCTTCATTGTGTGGGTCATTGCTGCAGTCATCTCATTCCCACCTCTGATTACTATGGAGAAAGAAAACAGTAAGGAAATTCGTGTTTGCAAAATCAACAATGACAAGTGGTACGTCATCTCCTCCTGCATTGGCTCCTTCTTCCTGCCCTGTCTCATCATGGTGCTGGTCTATGTACGGATCTATCAAATTGCCAAAAAGAGGACACGTGCACCACCAGGAGACCGGAAGTGGGCTGATCAGCCTAAGCCTGCCGCCATTGCTGCCACCAACATGAAGGAGAATGGCGTGGACGAGGCTGAGAAAGGCCTCTGCCACGAGAAAACCAATGGTGAACAGAACATTGAGATGAAGGAGGGTGTGAAAGGAGCAGAAAATGAGGGAAAAGGTGAAGCTAATGGGGTGGACATTGAGGAATCGTCTTCATCTGACCACAAAGTGAACACTTCTTGCTCCATTAAAAAGAAAGGAATCAAGGGAAAAACTAAAACGAGCCAAATCAAACCAGGAGATGCAGAAGTTCTTAAGCGAGTGCCGAGCAACAAGGGCAGTCGCTGGAAAGGCCGACAGAACCGAGAGAAACGCTTTACCTTTGTATTGGCTGTGGTCATTGGGGTGTTTGTTATTTGCTGGTTTCCATTTTTCTTTACATACATGCTAATGACACTGTGTGAAACCTGCGCCGTTCCTCTCCCCTTATTCAAGTTCTTCTTCTGGTTTGGCTACTGCAATAGTGCACTGAATCCAATCATTTACACCATCTTTAACAATGACTTCAGGAGATCCTTCAAAAAGATTTTGTGCAAGAGAGATGCTCGAAGATATGTTTGAGTTCATCTTCAGATGTATCATTTTAACCGGCTTGTAAATAGATTGTAAAACACATAGCTGGACCAGCAGTTTGTGAACTCTGGGTGTGAAGTGATCAGATGGAGCTTCATGTGCAGCATTGTCTCTTCAAAGCATTCACCAGCCACAGTGAGCACACTAAAACATGCTATTGTTATTTTTTATACAAAGTCAAAAAAAATATATGGATTTTTTTGTTGTACAAAATATTCTGTGAGTATTTGTCTATTGTATTTGTTATGGGTACAATATTGTGATGTTTTGTATCATATATTGACAATGGTGATGACAAATTGTGGTATTTGCAGACTTTAAAAATAAAAATAAAGCAATTTTCTGAATCAGTTTGACATATCCACGTGAGACATCTGATTGTTGATACCACACTTACTGACACACTACAGGGGACTGAGAAACAGAGCAGGCCTTAAAAGATGCTCCCAGAACATGCATAGTTAAACTTCCTAAATGTAACAGATATTTCCCACTATTGCTCTGACGGAGTAAAAAAAAATTCTGGTGTTAAGTGTATGCTTGTGCAATGATGTGAAAGACTGAAACAGTGTGCCAGTTCACTGGTCTGGTGAATCTGACCTTTGTGAGAGCCCAACATGGAGCTCATCTCTAAATGAGCCTTTGCAGAACATGTCCAAATGTTTCTTTACAGCCTTCAGATTAATCCTGTGGGGGAGCGGGATAGGGGAAGGCTTGATAGATATCTTTATTCACATTGTCAATTTTGACAGTTGTAATTGAATTTTCAATCAAAGTTTCTTTTTTTCATAGTTTTTTTTATTTTTTGTGTTACTTTAGTGGTGAAATGTGAGGCACAGTGAACAAGAGAAGAAGCGGTTCATTTACCATTTTGGTTTATGCATCATTTAGAAGAAACACAGAGCCAACCAGAACCTGATCAACTGGTCTATGCATAACCTTTTTGTTTTACTGAGTTCCTTTGATCAAGTACAGAAGACAAAGTGAATAAAATAAAAGAAGAACCAATGTCTGTGCAGTGAATACAAAGAATGAATGCAGGTCTTCCCTGCAGATGAAGAGTATGTAAATGCACTCCTTTTGACAGTCAGGAAAGAAGCTGAACAGCAGAACCATCTGAAAACTAAATGGTCCCTTTGGGAGGTGTCAGTCAGTATATCTAGTTACTCATTCAAAAGAGTCTTATGTATATTCACAGCGAACTGGTAAAGAGTTTCACTGCGTGTTTATAAAATGTGTAAGTGCAGAGGAAACGCACGAATGTGAGAATGTGCACGAGTACTCACTGCACGCATAAACAAGGCTTTAGCTCCCGATGGATGGAGAAGTTCACATTAGGTCAGGCTGCAGTAAACATTCAGTGGGAATTCAAATTGAATGTCTAAATATGACTAATGATAGAATGATTTCAAAGTACTAAACAACTGCAGTAATTACACAAAGAATTAGATAAAGGAATCAAAACAGAAGCTTGTTAAAGCGCGGTGGCCTCACAGCAAGAAGGTCAGGATTTGCGTCCCAGAGTGAGGGCCAGGCCTGAACCCCTGGCCTTTCTGTGTGCAGTTTGTATGTTCTACCTGTGTTTGCGTGGGTTTTCTCCAAGTACTCCGATTTTCTCCCACTCTTCAAAAAACCTGCATGTTAGGTTAATTGGTCAGTATAAAATTGCTCCCAGGAACGAATGTGTGGCCTCTTAACAGACTGGCATCTTGTTAGGCGATACAAGATAGTGTTAGTTACTTCTTAACTACCTCTAGCCTGAAATCAAGAAAAACTTTAGTCTCTGAATATAGTTTCTCCTCCAAAAGTTCTGGATATGCTGCAATAGGCTCAGGCACCCCCTGCAACCAAGGGATAAGTAGTTCAGATGATTTTTTTAGTACCTCTCTGTTAAATATTTGGTTTCTGATAATAAAAGCTACATTAAAGTCCAAAAAGTTAAACAAATCATTGTTAAATGAGAAGTTCTTTAAAAAAATTGTGAACCTTCTGTATTTTTCACAGAAAAAAAACCTCCCACCATTTGTTTGTCATGCTTTCAGCACAGATTTTTGTAATACGACATTGAAATATTTGTTATATTCAATGAAAAGACACACAATCCTTCACCTTCACCCCACCTCAAACTATTCTATGTGATGTCTTGTTTGAATAAAACAGTATGTCGAAAGCTCAAAATCCCTCAAACAAATGAGCACAGACTTTAAATCTGTGAATTGAATAATCAATTGCATAAAAAGGTTGTGAACAATGTAAATGACTTCAGACAAATAAAACTTAGTTTTATTACAAGTAGCGGAAAAAAAAGTCATTTGCTCGCCCTTCATCTCGCTTTCTTCTTTTTACATGCATTCACAAATTATTTGTATTGGGCTGACTACACAGAACCTCCGTAAGAAAAAACGGATCAATTTGTGTTTTCAAAAACTAATTAATAAAAAACTTCCAAAATTAAGTGAAACAATAAATTGATAATGAGAACAGACAGAAAAATATGAAAGATTTTAAAAGACTAACGGTTTTGTTAAAAGTTCAATATCTTGTCACCAAGAAATTCATTCAGGGGAAAAAAAAGCCTCATTAAAAATAGTTTTTTTTTGGATTTTCAAAAAAACAACAAAAAAACAATAATAACAGGACTGCTTTCTATTGGTTTTAGAAAAATGTTACATAAAAATGAACCACTGAAGGGAAATAAAAAAGTCTCCCCACATGGATGATACTTCCAACTTTTGGAATTAATAAAACATCTTAGAGAACAAAAGTTCATTCAATGAAAACATTCTGGGTGAAAATGGAAGAATAAAGAACAGCTGCAGCCTCGAATTCAATAAAGATTTTGAAATGTGTTTTGGAATGACAGGAAGTGAGACAGTTTTGTTGTCCGAAAATTATGTAACTGAATACTTGCAAAGTTACTGACTTTGCAGTAACTTTGCAAGTTACAATCATCGAGGGTATCAGCGACAAGGTCCTGTTTGCTGTGATCCTTTGCGTAATCTCTTTTCCTTCCTTGATGTGTCTCTAAAAACACATCATATTGCAGGAGCCACTCCCGGACAAAAAAAAATAAAAACGTAAAAACATGTTTTATATTTCTCAATTGCCAGACTTTTTAAGTTTTAAAAATTTACCAAAAGATGATTTAAATGAATTTGAAAACAATAGGTTAGCAGACCAGCTAAACAAAATAAACCAACTAAATTATAAAAAAATGAATCTGAAATTTGTTAATGATTTTGAGTTTGAAAGTGTTCAATTTCACACAAATGTGAATAAAAATGCTCTTTTGAGGGACAAATAAAAGTTTGATTAAAAGCTAAAAAACAAGATTTGTTTTTTTTGTGGTCTTGATTTGAATCATTTTAGGAAAATGAGGAAAATAAAAGTCTTAATAAAACAAATTAAAATGCCTCCTGAGTATTCCTCAAACTTTTCCACATGCTCTTCAAGGTAAAAACTTGTTCCACAATGTTGAGTAAGTCATATTCAAACCAGATTTACCATCAAATTCTTAGAATCTCTTTAGACTTCTCAGAAAAAGATGACACCACTCTATTAGCACATCTACAAAGTTCTAATATACTGCTGCCCATCAGCGATTTTTATCTTAGCCATGCTGCAGTGAAGAGCCTTCATCATAAATGCTGGTGTTTGCAACATTTTCTGACAAAGATCTGGACACTTCTGCACTTAAAGCAGGCATCTTCAAATCCCCCCCAGACAGCTGAAATGTGGACTCATTTTTACCACAAAGCACATGCATACTTTCCTTTCGTCCACCAGAGAAAACCTTTTTGTAGAGAGCAGATAAAAGATCTTGTGATGCAATTTTGGGTTTTATTTCTCTGTGGATGAAGAAAATGTGCAGGAAAAAAGGTTTTCCAAGGTTCTTCAGCTGCATGAGTTTAGAATCTAAACTTATGCATCTGTATTGACCATGATTGTTTAATGCTTTCTATGCAGTGTTCTGTACTGATGGAAAACGACGGCAGCCATTAGCCATCTTCTCTGCTGGTTTATACATTTTTAACCAGGAAGAACTGACTAGTTATTCTTGGGAAGACTTTCTCAAAGGTTCTGCACTTTCATTAGAATCTTTTGCATGTGTTGTGTTTCTGTTTGCTGTTTCAAGTTTTTCTGCCTTGTAAGTTGTTTTGTTCCTCATTAAATTTCATGCTTTGTTTTTTTTTCTATCATACTTCTGCTTACTGTGATGAAAACGTTAAGTTGTGACTTCTTTGACCTGCAGGGTATAATTTTTATTACTGAACTTAAATAAAGACTATTGTCTCGTATGTGAAGCCCAGCAGTCACACGCCGTACCAACATCATTATTATCTTAATGTTCCTGTCGGTTATTAATGGTTTTAATGACCTTTTGAAAGAATCTGAACTCCTTTTATTTTTAGAGTGTTCATAATATTCCAGCCTGACCTCTCCATTTTAGTTGTTACTTCTTAATTACAAAAAACTGGAGGCAATGGATTTGTGAAAGTACTTTATGTTTTTCACAAGACATTTAGGTTTAAATGTTGCACATAATTGGTGGTAATCAAAAAAAAAGTCAGGATTGTGAAGAATTCTCTACATTAAATAAAAGCTCATTAGGATTATTTATCAAAGCCTGACATGAAAATGTGCCATCATTTGTCATAAAAAAATTAACAAAAGATTACATAACGTCTACTGACAAAACCACACACCAATTTCATAGCGACATGGTCTTTTCCTTCCTATTTAACAGATCATTGTGTAAAGTTGTTTTTATTAATATTACTTGAACTATTCTTCTTTCATTAAGCATTGGTACAAAAAGAATTTGTCACAGAGCTCAATGTGATATAAAACAAACTTGAACAATAAAATTACAATATGAAGATTGCAAATTTCAATCCTTTGTAGCATTCCCATGTTTACAATATTTTGATGTAATTATTTGTCAATTCGGCTGCTTTTAAAATAAAGTGCATGAACCATTTTAAACATCAATGCTCTTTTTTATTCACTCATTTCTCTTTCTTTCCTTCAACATCAACATGTGGCAGTGATATCATTAGGCGAGTATACTTGCTGACAGACTAGGGGAGGAAACCAGCTGTTAAACGTCCACAGACTCCTCTCTCTCTCTTGCTACACACAAAGACACACAAACATTTAGCCTCTGGGAATCAGGCCATTGATCATCAGGTTAGAGTGCATATCCGTCTCTGAGCTTCAGGGTCTTGTGCGATGGGTCGAAGTGGCTGCCATTCTAAGAAAAGGAGAAAAATAAACATGTCCAGTTAGGCGATACAAGATGGTATAAAGTTGTATTTGACTTGTTTATTAGTGTTTACCTTGTTTGACTTGTTTTTGAGTGGCTGTGAAAGGCGGGGTGTGCCTGTGTGTAGTAGGTGGTGGAGGTGAACAGGTCCTGATGATGACAAAGAGTTGCAGAGGCACCCACATATTCTTTCTTCTTGTTTCTAGCGACATCCTGCCATTTGAGGTGGCAGGAGTGCGTATTATCATTATCCAACTGATGATTCATTGTTGTTTGCGCCTACCTTTATTTGCCTACTTTATGCAGCTAAACTGGAAACATGTACTTAAATTTGCATTGAACATCACATGATGTGACAATATATTAGCAGATGACATTTTACAAACAAGTTTGCTCCGGGTTGGCTGACATCTCCTCTTTGGTTGAGAGCAGGTTTCAGAGGTGTCATTTCAAATTGAGTCTCAGTCTCATTAATGAAAGGTTTACTATCTTCTTTCCCTCTGGGTCTCACTGGAAACAGAATGCAACACCAGGTAGTGGAAATTTCCCTAGAAAATAATTTGTCTAGACAAATCTATTTTCCAAAAACTCATTATGATAGAGAACAATCAGATTTCATCTTCTAGGAGACCCCGCAGCATTCTGGAACATGATTATTAGACCTGTGAGGTAAATTGCTCTGGTCAAAGAAAGAAGAAGATGCTGGGTTTAACTTTGAAGTGACCTGCGTAAAAAAGCTCATGAATTGAAATGATGGAGTCTCAATTCACAAATTGTCTTCTAAATTAAATTTACACTTAGCATGCAGAGCACAAAGAGGGACCATATTCAATGCATATCGGTGACTCACGATATGTATTAATAACCTTTAAGAAGGATGTGAATCAGCTTCTTTTTATTAAATGCTACATAAAGCTGGACTTTAGCCATACTTTGCATTTGAAAGTGTTTACATTGATGAAATGACAACAAGGACATCACCACAACTCAATGTAAAAAAATGAGTAAACATGACGAGTAAGGAAGAGAACTGATTCAAAAGATTAAAAGCGCAATCTATCAAGTTATCTGAGAAAAGTGTCCGATAGCTTTTTTTTAACCCCTACTACTGAATCTTACAAACAAGAGTAGCATTACTCAGGGACCAGTGTGACTTGGGAGTCATGCCTCGTGTGAAGCACAATAGAAGAAATGATTTCTTTTTGTAGATGCCTGTTTTTACTAAGTTGTCTTCAGTGACGGTGACACAAGTCTAATACATTTTTTAATGTTTCCTTAATGCTGATCTTGACTTTGCTCCCACATTTTGTCTTCTCCTTTAAATTGTGCCTCCCATTGACGAACAAACCAAAGTGGATCAATGTCAGGCATGTTGAGACATCCATTAGTCCTTTATGAAATCAGTACATAACAATGAGTTGACAAAACATAAAAACAAAAGAAGAGATTAGTATTTCTTAGATTATTGATAAGAGATTATTAATCTAAATTAAAAAAAAAATATATAAAAATTTGTCCAAAACCTTTGGGGAAAATTTCTATATGTATATTATATGGTAGCACATTCAAAAAGCAATGCAGTAATTACTTAAAAATAGTAGGACCTAACAAGCAACCTTAAGATAAATTGGGAACTTGACATAGCACTAAAATGGTGCCGAACATGCAAGGTAAATTTATTTGTAGTTTACATTTACAAGACAATTCAAAGTGCTTCACATAAAACATTAAATGTATAATGGGAGAATATCAAAATTAAATCCACAATAATTAAAGAAAGCATTAAAGATAAAAAACAGAGATAAAAGATGTAATGCAGAACTCAACAGAATGGGACTAGAAAAAGCGAAGGTTTTAGCCTGGAATCAAAAGTTTCTACATTCAATGGAAGTTTAATCTCTACTGACAGTATGTTCGTTTTGTTTGCAGCATAAAAATAAATCTGCTTCTTCATATTCAGTCTAGATTCCAGTCTGACCTAACTGTGGATCTAAGCATCCTACTGGGTTTATATTTTCTGGAGATTTCACATATATTCTGGACCTAAACCATTCTGAGATTTACAAACAATCAGCAGGATCTTGAAATCTATTTAGTGATCATGTATGTTATGTATATCTCTTATGTATCTTGTGTATGTTCTTGTCTTTCTGTACCTATGCTGTCACACAATTTCCCCATTGTGGGATTAGAAAAGGTTTTCTTTATTTCTTGATTGAATAAAATCCAATTGAGACTTCAAGACTGGTGCGATGCGTTGAAATTTTTTTCCTGGTTCGAACTCTGGCACAGGCATTCTGAATAAGCTGCATCTGCTCAATACAGATGTGCAGCGCAGCATTCAAATGGATGGATGAGTCTCTCTTTTTCAGGGACAAAATTTTGATTCTGAAGATGTTTCTGAAATGGTAAAAAGACGTCACTGAGATAGTGGGCCAGACGTGGTTGCCAAAAGTAATTTCAGAGTCTATTAACACACTGAGCCCGAACCCAGTAGTTTAAAAAAAACTGAGTTTCAAGATGTTTAGAAATGCTTCCTCTTGTCTCTTTACTATTGAACAGCATCATTTTCATTTTTTTAATTTAATTTTTGGAAATTATTATCCATCCGGATGTTTTTGCTTCTAGACACTGACACAGTTCATCAATCGGACCACAGTCACCCGTTGACAGAGTGACATGAAGTTGTCTATTATCTGCATAAGCAAGATAATTGATGTAGTAATCGTCAGGTATTTGGCCCAAAGGACACATGTACAAACTGAACAAAAGAGGTCTAAGAGCAGATTCCTGTGGCACTCACAGCTACTTTTTGTTGCAAAATCGATTCAACCTTCAGTCATTTAGCATTGCTCAGGGACCTGTGAGCAATGTACTGAAGAAGGACTTGAAATGAAGAAGGACCTCTCCTGAAAGTCCAACCAGTGCTTCAACCTGCCCAAAGTATTCTGTGATCTACAATATCGAATGCAGTACTGAGATCCAGCAGAACCAAAACTGTTACCTAACCAAAATCAGTCTTTGACCTGACTTGACTTAGGACCTTGACCAAATATGTCGGGATGATGCTGTGATGGTGTCAAAAACCTGACTAAAATTTACCCAAAAATCTGTTTTCATTCAAAGAAACCATCGAATAGTCAAAAAGACAACTTTCTAAATCCTTTGTTATGAAAGACAGAGGCAAGTATTTAGTTGTTCATAACAGAAACATTTAGAATATTTTTCTCAAAGAAAAGTTTAACGGTAGCCATCTTCCTTGGTGGCAGGGAAACGCTAACTAGGAGGTCACTTTAATGAAGTAAAAAAGATTTTTAAAAAGTCAAATGCTATTACGTTCTGAAAACATAATGTAGTTTTTTAAGTGGAAAAATCCTTTGATCTAGCTCGCCGAAGTATGCAGTGACATAGCTAGGATAATTATGCTGTTTCTGTGCAAACTCATCACATTTTTTAATGGAAAGAAACCCAGAGTTCATCTGTAGTGGAATGACATATATGTCCAATTAATTTTTTAGGGCATTTAAATAACAAAATACAATGTAAATACTAAAAACTGTATTGGTGAAGAAATTCTTTTATTATTTATTTGTCATCTTTATCCGAAATCCAGACATAATTTGAATGTAAAACAAATCCTTTTCACACTAATAAGTTGATTCATAAAAACTGCAAAAAACTTCAAAACATGCTTAACTGCCATAAAGAAAAAAATTAAATTCAAGCAGTAGGTGTACATGTTGTTCTGCAACGCACATTCAAGATCAAACTAAGATCTGTGAAATTAAAAGTCAGGCTACTTTCAGATCTAAGATTAAATGTTGATCAAAGTGGTAAAATTGGCATAATTGAAGTTTCATAGAAAACAAAATGAACTCAAGACATGTTTACAATTTAAATCAGAGTTCACATCAGGGATACCCATTGCATCTATAAGACAGTTCTGGTGCAAAATGCACAAAGGTGCAATGATTTTAGCAGCGTCAAATGAAACTTTAAACCAAATTTATTTGGCCTTCTTAGTTGACATGGAAGATATTGTGGCCAAATTATCTATGTCCAAATTGTAATGAATACTTAAAGTTGTATCAACACAGTCTTAAAACTTGACATTTGTGACCAGATTAAACAACTCAGGAAGATCTATTATGCTACGCTGGTCAGGACAATCGCTTGACATTTTGAAAAACAGCAGCCAAATTCCACTTTATTAGCCCTGTCACACATTTGCTGGCAGATAAAGGTAAATAATCACAATCGGGCTGTCTTTTACTAGCCAAAAGCTCTCACAGTGCAGGTGTGATACAAGATGGTTTATAGATTAGCGGTTTAAAAAGTATGTTAGATATATCCTATGGTGCATTTAAATCTAGTTGAATCTATGTCAAGATTCTTACCATCCTATTCCCACAAATCACATCATTTGTTCTGTTTACCGATAGATTTTGGTGAATTCCTGATGTATCATTAATTTTTGAGTTATGTTGTTAAGTAAACATCTACTTCCCTTCATTTTCAGAAGAACCCAGGATAAAAAATAACGACCATAACAATAACCAGCAATAAAATACACAAAATGAAAAAAGTGGATTTTGATAAAAATCCAAAAATAAGACATGCTATTTTTCAAATTGAACAATTTGTTCACAGATATATTAGAAAATTAAATGAGTAATCCCCACTTTGCATGGCCGTGGATTGTCTATGTAGAATATACTGTTCTAAACACAAATGAAGCCAGTGAGTACTTTGCACATGTATGCACACTAATTAAATATCCACCACTGGTAATAAAAAGCTGATGAGTGAATTCAGTAGAAAAATACTTTTCAATACATGATACAAAGAGGTGGAGTAAAAAAAAAAACCCAAACAATCCAACAGTTACCAGCTTTAAACAGTACATAATTACAGATGCTCTCTTGTTGCTGTTTCATCCCCCGCTCTCTCTCACTCCTATCTATCTTCAAATGACAAACAGCAGAAAAAACATTTGCGCGGGGACTTGGGAACAGTAGAGTAAGTGTGAGGCAGAGGGCAGATGAAGTGGGTTGCTATAGAGTTTGTAATGACTGAGTTGAGTGTGCTGATGGACAGGACAGTGGGTGTTTAAAGGAGATTACACCTGATCGCTCTGTGGTTTCATCGTTGCAGCTCTTAATGAGGAGGACTTAATGAAAGCTGCTGGTTAGTTAATTCGGGCAAATGTTTGTGAATGGAGGACTGATTCTATACTTTAAGTCTATACTTTATTATCACAGACAGTGAAGAGGTCACCGTGGGCTGTCTTGATCTGGTGGTTGATGTATCGGTCACTGAGTACAACTTAACTACCTGTTTTAGATCTTTTACGTCAAACTGCCATAAAACAATATAACAGGAGCTTGTAAACATGTCCGTCTATGGAAAATAAATGCACTTGAGTGAGTGTGAAGCACTTCTGAGTGGTTAATGTCCATCCTGCAGCAGATTTCAGCTGGGTCAATTTTGGGAACATAAAGCCCCTGTAACTGTTTGGATTTTATGGTGGTAATAAACAAATAGAAGTTTTTTATGTGTGTGAGCAGGATTGAAATTTTGCCCTTTTCTAATGACAATTGAGCAGCACCGGTGTCCGAATAAAGGACACTCTTCTTTTTTATAATCTATTTTTTTATTTCTTTCCCAGACTGACTTTTTTTTTAAACAAAAGTTCTAATTGTGGTCATTCTAATAATGTGGATAGAAGTCATCACATCTTCGTCCTGGAGTTACTCAATTTGATCATATTTTCCCTGCTGAGATAGTATATCTGACATGAATTAATGACTTATTTTCATAATACTTGATAAGAGTATTGAATCTATTCAATTTGAGTGTGTTTCGCTGGTTCAACGGTGAAATGAAAAGCTGCAGAACTGCAACCCTCCTGGGACGAAATTAAGTTGCTCTGTCTGAGTCTATCCCTTTATCTTATACCTGAATTATTATTGGTCACAAAGGGTCTGAAGGCTATCCCAATTGACGATTGTAGAAAAACAGGGAATATTCCCATCTGTCACGGCAGTAAGCAAGAACGACAAGCATTCAGAAGCACACTCGCATCAAATTTAGGATCCCTAATTAGCCCAAACATATCATTTCGATGTTGAGGCAGAACAGAAAACTCCTGTCGACACGTGAAGTATGTTCAAAGTAAAAAAAAAAGAAACCTCCCTGTGTTTTTTAAAAAATAATAAAAAGGAGAGACATGCAGACTTTTAAATCACGGACAAATCAGAAATGATTGAAGAAAAAAAAGTAGTCATAGCAACAATTCAATCTGGCCCTTCAATTTTGGGAAGAAACAGAATCAAGTGAAAAAAAAGGCTGAAGTAAAAAGGGTCAACTACATTTGAGCAAAACACACCATCAAGTAAGCAAAAAATTGAGTGGAGGTCTACAGAGAGGTGGCTTGTTTTCAGATCTCTGGCTTTCCACTTCCACAGAAAACATCTCCACATTTTTTTCGATGTTAACTGTTTATAGTTTGGAAGATGATATACCAGTGCAATCTTAATTTGAATGATTGCTCATCCTTCATTTGCAACAACATACACTTATTGAAGCAAATGAGCTTGGCAAAACATCTCTCAATAAAGCCCTGGCTGTATTTCTAGGAAGATTACCATGATAAATCAGTCAGATTTCATGCTAAATCATTTTTGAGTTGGTAATGTTTCAGCAGCTGTTCACACGTGTCAGTGGAACAAAAAGTAGATCTGGAAGCTCATACATCTTTCCCGAAGAAAAATTGAGAAAGCTTGAAGTGGTTAGTGTGAATCCAAATCATTAGGGGAATCTAATCCATGACTGTCATCAAATCCTTGATCTTATTTACATCAGAAAAGACAGATGTGAGGAACTGTCAGAAGAAATACAATAAAAACAAGGTACAAAATAAAAAAGAACAAGAAAAACAATATATATGAAAAATGTAAGTAGTCTCATAAGTGAATTTGATATTATGAAAGCAAACAATGATCTGAGCCGAATAAGGTAGCAGGTGTCTGTTTTGTAAATTGCAGAGAGAAAGAGAGTCCTCTTAGAAAACTAAGTGACTGCACTTCAGCGAGAAGACAAAGTCCATCTCATCTAAATGCAAAAACCTGCTTCATTTGCATGAGGACATCTTGAAGCTTCCACAGTTTGAGCTTTTTTAATTTTTGAAATATTATATTCGAACCAACTGTGTCAAGACTGTCATTCTCCAAAGTGTGTTTTTTTGTCAAAGCGGATGTTATTCTGCCTCTTCCCAGCAATGACAATAATCCTATTTCACTGAGACAGAAGGCTCGTTTTTCATATCAATGCTGCTGGTAAATTAGTCTGAGGCCCCTGCTTGGAAAATAGGCCTGATAGGCCATATTTATGGGGAAATTGGGTTATGTGGCTGGCCTAGACAAGAGGAAGAAAACCGCTGGTATTCTCACTGGGTTACTCTCAGGAAATCAGACGCCAATGAACAAGAAGTGTGTACATCAAACATTGATGCATTTAAGTGAATGTGTGTCTGATACCTCGGGGGAAATTCTACAAAACTGAAAGGGTCATTACAAGACCTGTTGCATATTGCAACGTGTCAAAGTGGAACTATGGACAAGTTGTGTTTCTACAACATGATTGGTGACTTTTATTTTTGGATAAATAACTGCATGGTCATTAAACCAAAAAATGTGAAAGCAAGAGTTCTGAATTGAGAAAATAACATTTTCAGTTTCTTTTACATATTCCAAACAAAGTTTATGTAAATGTACAAACCATTTGCACAAGATGTGTCCGAAAAAATTATGGGATGAAAACACTAACAACTCTAAAATTTAATTTCCTCGCTGCTTGTTAGCATTTTTAAATGTGCCCTTAGAGAAAAATTTAATAGATTTGTTTTATTAAATAAACTTTTTAGAAAGTTTGTTGGAATTTTTACGTGGCAAAGTAATCCTTTTTGTCAACAGCTTTTTTTGCACCGCTTGACTGTATTATTACCTGGAGTTCACTTGCGCTGAAAAAACACCCCTAGTTATTAAAAACTCAATTTAACAACTTATGTCTTGTCTAAATTTACTACCTTATTAGTGGAGCTGATGATGAAATGCTGCCATTCTTTTAACACACCACAGGGATTCCCTTTCCACCATCCTCATCTGGTTATTGCAGAGTTTAGTAAGTCTTGGTTTATGAAAACTTTCTCCAAAATGATTACGTTTGTGTTTTCTGTGCATATGCTTGAAACCTTTTTTCTACAGACAATGTTCATATCTGCTTTTACATTGTGCTGCGGTCATTTGTAGAGGAGTACAGAGGCTACGATAAGTGATGCACAATTTGTTCTTGTTTTGCTTAGGATTCATTATTGAAAACATGCTCACACAGATAATTTCTCTGAAACGGAGGACCATTAAGTAGAAGCTGCAGAATTAACCAGGAGGAAGCCATGAGCACATGAAAAGTGGCAGGAAAGAACCAAACAAGGGTTAGGAATATTCAATCATCTAGAGCAACGTAGATTGAACATATTCCTAGTATTAAAGCATATTATGTGACATCTGATTAATGGGTTTTGGATTAAAAATGCAATCCAATAAAAGATTTACTCCTGGCAATTCTCAACTATTTTAAACACTTCTCATCAAGACACATCATAAAATATATTGTCTTATTAAACATGTCTCCTTCATTCTGAGTTTGGTGGGACGGTTGTTTTCAGGATATAACAAAACTTCCTTCCTTTCATTCAGGCTTCTTACCTTGATATTTTGAGATGGCACTCGTCCAAATTTTGTACGCTGCTTCTACTCATCTGTCAGCTATGGTGGATGTCAGCGCTTGCTTTTGTGCTGGAGATTTTAGAGTTCTGGTGCAAAGCCTGGAAAGTTTTCACTGGTCTTTCATTTTTGTTATTTGTCCTCGAACTCAAGAGAGTTGTCATGGTCATTTTTTAAAAACAAAACAGTGAGACAGTGACAGTTTTAAAAGGCATTTTAAAATGTTTAAAGTTGTGTTGCAACTCTTTAAAAAAGAAGATCATTAAATTTCATTTTTTGGGTAAATGCTCATAGTTTCAAATTTTGATCAACTGATTATCTCCTGATAAAAGCAGTTTATTGGGGGTAAAAAACTAAAAAGCCTTGGTGTGAAAAATGGAAGAAATAGCAACTAATTGTTCTAAGTACACATCTCTCCATAAAATCTCTGACCCAAATTCACAAGAAAATCTTGAACAATATCTGAAAGGATTTTTTTCATTATCAACTCTTTTCTCAGATCTATGCTCGGGTCGTCTCTGGCAAAAAGCTTTTAAACCATGCCAATGAATTCATAGCATCTCTTCCCACCAAAGGTCAGCCTTAAAATTGATCTCTAAGCGAGTCTACAGGGAGCGACATTAGCAGCTCTGAGATTCACTCAGCACTGTTAATCAATACTGCACGGTGTGTGTGTTCATTTACATATGAATATATTAAATTTAACTATAATATTTGCATTTCAAGAAAAGAAGACATTTATTTACCACATTAACAACAAATCATCTGCGTTTAACTTCTCTCACGACGTCTTTAAAAAAATAATACAATGATTTACAACATTTACTTTTGCAAATCTTCGAACATAGTACCGAAAGAGAGGAAAACAGAAATTGCAGAGTAAAAAAAAATGAGGTTTGGGAAAAAGCATTAGCACTTGGGCAGCAAAGAGGTAGGCAGCAGCTGGGTGGTGGCTTGGCTGTGAATACTGATGGGATAATCATTCGCATTTCAATTGTGCATAAAAAGCTTGTCTGCTTGGCTGCCTGGCTAAAAGAGGAGAAAATGTAAAAAAAAAGTAAGAAAAAGGAGAACCCAAGTCCTGGGGGCGTTGACATATGGCACAATTTTGCACTCTTCTCTTGTCACGTTTTTTGAGTTCTTGTTTGTTTCTGGGGGAATTACTCAAGCCAGCGGGGACTTGTCTGGGGAGAATACAGACATCAATCTCCCATAACATGCTGGGGAAAATAGAAACACATCAAAGTTGTCCTCTCAGCACTCTGTTGAGCATTAGTGAAGAATTAAGAGATGCGAATGGGATCGGTCTGCATGTCATCATATTTCAAATGCATGAGAAACACTTGTGTTGAGAAGTCGATCAGGTTTTGTGCCGGATGTTTACATTCCTGCTATCCGTCATCGTTACTCATCATTAACATCCTGACAGCTAGGAAAATCTATTTCTTGCAACTTCATGCCCCAATAAAACTGTCACCAAACGTCTTCAGTGCAATCAACATCTCAGCTGTCAGAAAGGACAGGTGTTGGGCTGAACTCAAACTGTCTTTAGTTTTTTTTGTGTCCTGCTGAGTTGTTCTGCAGCTTGTGTGTGTGACTCTACATGGAGTTTGTCCAGGTTTCCAAGTAGTCCATTCTCACAAGATTTCCAATCTTCCTGAGGGGATTAAATGATAAACAGCCAAGCTTACTCTGGAACTGCACATCCCCAAACTCTTCTCTCTCTACACATTTTTTTCCTGTTTTATTTCCTCTGCTCTTCCCTCTTACATTTAATCACTTCAAACATTTCAGTGTTTTTTTTTTTAACTTCCAGTCATGTTTTGTCTTTTTTTTTTTTTTTCTTTTTTTTTTCACAACCAACCTGCTGGATTATCTGAGGGGGGAAAAAAAGTACAAACAAGAGTTTAAACCAGTGATAAAACTGACACACACAACAAAACTTTCTATAGCAAATGATGTACAACACAAACACATGTTATTAGAGTTATAATAATATTGGTTGAAAGCAAGGGACATAGCGGACAGTAAACAGAGTGATATACTTTGCGAGTGTGAGTGAAAGTACATGCATGCTGCCGATGTGAACCATGTGCTTATTAGGACCAACGGATTGTCCCCAGCCCCAAAGGATTGGAACGAGGGAGGCAGAGACACACGCTACCCGGGCCCACGCCCATCAAGATCCCGGGACCCCGAGACATGTTTTGTCTTGAATGTGTATCATTTATCATTTGTTCAAGTGTTCGGTGTATATTAAAAAATGAAAACAAGTTTGGATTTTATGTAATCTATGCTAAACTAAGTCATTTCTCTTTTTCATTCATCTTTTGTTAACTTGAATTGATTCGTAGACTTCTCCCGCCCTTTTCTCTCATTTTTTCAAGGACCCTGCTCCTTCTCTCTTCATTTTTTCTCCACTTGTATCTGGTGACCTTTTGCTTCCCCAGTGACTGTTTGACTAAGTGGGAACTTGTAGCTGAAATATAAAAACAACAAGCCAGACACAAAGTGGGGGTGGGGGGTGTCACTGCAGCCTGGAGATAAGAGACAGAACTGCCGCTAGCTTTTCAGACTCCCTACTCATTGCTCACATGCACAATGCTGTGTGTGTGTGTGTGTGTGTGTGTGTGTGTGTGGTGACGGGGGGGGTAGGGGGGAGAGCAGCAGTCAGGTAATTGTTGCTCTGTTTTGGTGGATGAGAATTACACGAGAGTAAGATTCAATTTCAGGGACCTTCCAAAGGCTTTACATCCGTACTCTCATTACACCGTTATTTTGCAAGAGGATGACAAACTTATCATCTTGATTAGACACAGAGGACTTGGAGTTGTGTTACAAACAGGAGCACGAGCAGAACAATTAATATCACAGTGATTATCTTTGATAAAGATATTACAATAGTGGTAAGGGAAGGTGGCGAACGCAAACAAAGACAAAAAAACCCCACAGAGACATCAAGAAATGAGTGTCAAATGGTTAAAAATAATGTCTCAAAAAAAATAATAAGGGAAATGTGTTTGTTGTTTGAAGTAAGCTTGCGTATTCCATGCAAAACCATATAACACTATCAAAGCAGCTACATGGAGTGTGGATACTTCATGTCTGGACAAGCATCATGGAGAAATTTGATTGGAAATAGGATCACAGTGTTTACTCAGTGAAGATATTTCCATCTCAAACAAAAAGAGAATGATTCAGAAAAGTTGTTTGCTTTAACAACCACCAATTGACATTGTGGTTCTGATTCCATCTCTCGAAGGGTGAACCAATCGTGACTAAATTTTGGCCAATCTGTTTATCATTTTTACTGTCTTATTTCTTGTAAATCCCTGATATAGATGTCTGAGAAAAAGGAAATCAGTTATGTGGCTTCTCTTACACAATATTTAAACTACAGACTGTACAAAATCAACTGTGCTCAGATGTACAAAATGAATAAAAATGTGTAGTAACTGAAAAAGTTGATGAAACCCTCAGAAATGTATTTAATAATAATAATAATGCATTGTACATATATAGCGCTTTTGAGGACACTCAAAGACGCTTCACACTTATGCATTAGTCATTCACTCAATACCAGGTAATGGTAAGCTTCTGTTGTAGCCACAGCTGCCCTGGGGCAAACTGACAGTAGCGAGGCTGCCATTTTTGCACCATTGGCCTACTCTGACCATCACCAACCAACCACACACACACACACACACACACACACACACACACACACACACACACACACACCATTCAGAGCAGGCAATATGGGTGAAGTGTCTTGCTCAGCGACATTTTAATCTTAACAGCCTTCCCACTGTGGCACCTGGGGTTCTGGCAGTCCCCCATCCAAGTACTGCCCAGGCCCAGCATGTTTAGCTTCTGAGGTCTGACAGGATCAGGCATTGACAGGCTGATATAGTAATCTGAAGGGATAAAAAAAAAATGATCTGATTGGCGACCTGTTCGGGTGTACCTTGTCTCTCGCCTTAAATCAGCTGAGATAGGCACAAGGCTCCCCCCGCACTCCCTGCGAAACTAAATCTACTATCAAAAGGAAGAGAAGTAAAATGCTTTTGTTTACTTACTGTTAGTCACACAGATAACATCGTCACTGGTATCCATGGTAACAATAAACAAGAAAAGATTCAAACAACTGAAAAGAATAATTGATGATCAAATTCTAAACATGTATCATTTGCAATAACAATACAATTTAATATTGAAACACAATCTTTGTCACTATGTCAAGTTGACTCCACCATAACTATGGAGATAATTAACTGCTGGTTCTTATTGTTTGCGCTATGTTAGCTTTAACCACATATTTTTAAACATAATGAATAGTCTACAGAAAATTTAAGGTACAGTACTTTCTTTGAAAACGACTTTTTTTCATGACTTGAATTTGATTGATTTTTCAAAAACAGCATTCCACACAAGTACAGTTGCCAATAAGGACAAGTAAGTACTCTAAAGAACAGTACTGTACTTCATTCAGATGCTGTTTGTTATTTAAATAGTGGAACATTCACGAGAGTTATGCCAGATGGTTTTGTCACAGAATAATTCTTTTTATTCAATTGATTCATGCAAACATAACTATGGGTCATCTGTGGGTATCAGCATTCATTACCTTTTGAAGTGCAGAAAGATGTGAACCCATCATCTTTTAACATGAAGGCTGAACTGTGTGTTTCTTTTTTGCTGATGTGTCAGTATGTGAATGTGCACTGGGAGCACCTCCTTTTCAAAAAACTCAAAAGAACATTTACAGGCTGTGTGTGCTCTGTGTGGATGGGGAGAAACAGTGTAGAAGTTGTGAAAATTGTTTCAGGTCACAATGACTAGTTTGATAGTTTGTTTAGCGGAAGCTGATGAGGAGCATTGATCATGCGGATGGAGGGAGACAGGGCAAACTGTTGAGAGAGGTCCTCAGTCAGTCACAAGAGTTTCTTTTTCACAAAGAGAACTTCATAGCCACATTTTTTGCAAACATTTAAATGCATACTCAATTCTGGTAACAGTCGAAAGTTTTTTAAAATAATTTTTTCAACACTTTGTTTTACTGCACCTTGTTCAATGTGCTCTCCCTGTGAACCCACTAACACAGGTTAGAATGACTGTGAATTTCAGTTTTTTAAGAAGTACGCAGTGGTTCAAGGACTCTCTTGTTGCATCACGACTGGTAAGGGGTTATTAAAAAAGGTGTCTGAAGCCATTCCGACACCTCTGTGACACCACGTCATTCTCAGCCTGTTGGTTTGCTAATGGAGAAAGTGTAGTCAAAATATCCACTCAGCCCAGGAACATCTAATGAAAAACTCTATAAACAAAATACATAGTAGGGTGGATGGGTACCTGGGGAAAAAAAAACTCTTTTGAAACAGACAGTCACAAAGTTTAACTCATTGCTGTTCAGTAAACTCCTATTCGTTGGTGGAAATCTACAGTAGATCCTTTTCAAACTCATTTCTGTTTCCATGGCAATATGGCTAAATTATTGACGCAATAATGTTTAATCGCTCTAGTGGATCCATAATTGTTTTGATGGTACCAGAGGCAGCGAATAAAGCTTTTATCTTTCCTCTGGGCTGTTTGTTCACCGACACTTTCACAGACTGGTCTACGTCACAAGTCAGTTAAGTTTTCTTTCTCCTCAATCGTTCAACTCTGCAAATGTACAGTGCATTTAAGTCAAATGTCACCAAATTATCAGGAAAAATTGTGAAACATTTAATTTCAAACCAATTCTAATTTAAATGTTTGTCACCTGTTTTCATTTATTTACCGGAATTGTCTCAATGGAAACAGTTTCCCAATATCACTGTGAGATGATGAAAAATAATAACGGAGATGACAGTACTGTGAGCCTGATTCGATTACAGCTGAAACCAGCAGGAACATTTTGTATCAACATGTTGCCATCCGAACACAAAAAAACAGTGTTTATTTTATTGATGACAGTAATTTGATAGTCATGGTGTTTTAGGCTGCAAACACACAGATGTTTAACTGACTCAAAGCCCCGGGTCAGTAAATGTTCAGACATTGTTGGTGAACATATTGAACCGTGTGCTGTAAATTGTCATTACAGCAGAACCCACCTTTCTGTTCTCGTCCGCTTTTCCCCAAAATATGTCTAAACATCTAATTTGCCAAAATGTTTTCATCTGCTACGCTTTGGCTGTTGCAATATCCGTTTGCTTCTTGATGCATTGTGTTTCATTCGTCTGGCTGAATGGGTTCATTTTTCACACGCGCTCGCGCACAGACACACACACAGACTTTGAGATGGCAGATTAATAAAAGCAAGTTATGTAAAGAATCTAAATTGCTTGTAGGTAACTGGGGGACTTATCTTTATCCAGCTTTCCACTGATCACTGCTTTTTTAAAGTGAGAATTGTCAAATTACAAGACATTTTTATTTTGATTGAAGATAAAAGTAGAAGTAGTGAAGAAAAGCAGTGATGCTTTTTACAACTTTTATACTGTTTTTAATAATGTGTTCCCTGAACAAAACTTTAATAACTTAACTTCTGCAGAGCATGACGTTAATTATGCAAAATTCTCAGTTAGGTGAAATCCTTATAAAAAACTTGTGAAAAAGAGAGATTTGTTTCTTCACACACCACATGTTGAGATTTCAGAGCTGCATGGTGATGGTTCTGTTTAGCTGTCTGAATCTCATGTACATTAAAAGAGGAGATTCCCTAATTGCATCCAGATATTGAGTTTCAAACTGGCCAGCTGTATAAGTGTTTAATATATGTAATTGTTAATTCTTTAAATTTTATGTATTTTTGCGAGAACTATCAATCAAAACAATCAACCAAATTGGAGCTACCTGGTGGCACAGGGGTTTGCATGGTGGCCTCACAGTAAGAAGGTTGGAGTTCAAGGCCTGGAATGGGACAATGCTTGAAACACTGGTCTTTCTGTGTAGATTTTGCATGTCCTCCCTACGTATTTGTGTGTTTACTCCAGTTTTCCCCCACTCTCTAATAAAATGCATGGTAGGTTGATTGGACACAATGAAATTGTCTCTAGGAATAAGTGTGTATGTGGATGGTGGTGAGTGTGGCCCCACAGTAGACTGGTGACCTGTTTGGGGTTACAACCGGCCATGTATTGGTTGTGTTGTTGCATGTGTCTGTTCGTGAGAGTTTTGCTGTGCGGTTGTGCAGTAAATACTAGACCGATGTTCTGAGTTGTGTAACAGCGTCTTCACAGCCACGAGAAAGAAACTGTTTCTCATCGGATTTGTCCGGATTGCATTACGATGTTGTAATGCAAACCATGTAGTTTTGAATAAAGATTAAATACTGTAAGTGGAAAGAAAAGAAAAATTCTTGTTCTTACTAAGTATTTGGTTTTCTGTGCATGAAAAATACTCCGATGATAATGATAAAAATGAACCAAGGACAGTCTTTGTTTGCTGATGATTGTGACATGGTGACATGGTTTAGTTTAGAGCTTCCAGATTTGCTTTTATGACTTACAGCTGAGGGTACATCCATTAGACTTTGACCAGAAGTATCTTATCTTTTGCAGAAACTGAAAAGAGCGACAGCAACAGGTGGATAGATAAAGTAGGTTTTCAGTTTTGTTGCTCTTGCAGAAAAGAAACAAACATCTCATTCATAATCATCCAACAACAACAAAGAACCCATGTATAAAGAGACAAAGATTTATCATAGGCTTTCCCATGAATTACGACCCCAATTTAAAACCTCTTTCCTAGCATGTTTCATGACAACGCTGGAGTTTTTGATTGTAAGAAAATTGGAGCTTCCAAATATCATGCTCACAGAGAAGAGGTTTTGTCCTTTTTTAAAAAATAAAACTTGAAGTAAAACTGGCTTGCATGAGGACAGGACATTCTTTAAAAGAGACTACCATTATGCAGCCGGAGTGGATTGAAAAAAAAGGTTCAATATTACCTCAAGTACGCTCCTGCTTTCTTTTTCCATCATTGTAGATTTTTAATGCAACCACTGGCGTTTGTATTTAAACCTAATTTTTTTTTTACAAAAACTCTTGTGTTCCATCATCTTCATTTGTTCATAAAAGGCTTATTCCTTCAATTGTAGTCTTCTATGGTGTGCACACATGGTGGTGAGCTGAGTTTATGATTCATTGCTATTTCAAGATTCAAGTAGATTTATTGTAATTGCAAAAAGTACTAAAATTTTGTTTCGTGGCTTCTCAATTAACTTGCCAATTTAAACAGAATACGCAAAAGAAAGAGTACTGTCGCAGAGGTGAAATTATTTTGCAACAGTGCAAGCAAAAAATTCTCATAAAAAGCACAAAACACATAACAGCTCAAAATATACAGAAAGCATAAAACACATAGAAAAAAATTCACATAGTCATCAGAAATAAGAACACACCAAAACTGTGTTTTTTTTTCTGGTGCCCGAAACACCTCACCAACGAGAGGCTCGAGAGCCATTCTAACCAGATACTCGAACCACCCCATCTGGCTTCTCTCGACCCGAATGGCAGAGCTCCTCACTCTGTCTCTTTGTGAGAGCCTGGCCACCCTGTGGAGGTCATTTTGGCCACTTCTGTCCGCAATCTTATTCTTTCGGTCACCACCCACAGCTGTTGACAATAGATGATTGTAGGAACGTAGATCATAAGAATCTATGATTTTTAAAAAAAAAATGCTTTAACATAAGGGGCGGTATTTACCACATTTCGAGGGAAGAATATTTCATCTCCTTATGACCTCAACAATAACACTCATTCTGGTCCACTTTGTTCTGATATGGGGCATTTTCAACCTTCAACGAAAGGTTGAAAGTTTTCCTAACCATGAAATGGTTTCCTAACCATTAGGGTTAGGAAAACCCTAACCCTAATGGTTAGGGTTTTCCATTATCTGTTTAGCCTCACACAAAATTCAACAACCAAAGATATGATGGAACTGGAAACCTAAGTAAAAGACTTGTATTCCCTCACAACGCAGCAGATTTCATTTGATGTGTGAAATCATGCAGCACACAAAGAGAATACAATTAAGAAGTTGGTCTGTGGTAGTTTATGGAATTTTCCTGATGTATTTTAATTCTGTGTTGAAATGCAGCTATCAGGTTATCTTACAGAAAACAGAATAATTATGTATTAAACTTTTAACAGCACAGTCTAAATAATTCAGAAAGTAAGGCTTTGACAATGTGAGCACATATAGCAGATAAGAGCTTTTTATCTGACAAACATCATACCTTCAGAGGGGATACACAGCATCATCTGGGATGCTAATGCTTCAAAGTGGAGATCAAAGGTTTTCCTCCGATCTTTGGAAACAAAAAACTAACTAAGACAAACAACCCCAAAAAATGTAGGTTTTGAGAAGAGGGATTTGTTTCTTGTGGAGCATTTTACTACCAAAAGATTTCTTTTGAAACATAATTTTCACTCATAAATGAGTGAAACTTATTACTAAGAACTGCAGAAATGTCCATATTTAATGTTTGTTTGGTTTTTTTACATGCAGGTATAAAAGGAATCAAAATCCCAGCACTCACTTGAACTTTATATTTGCACTCTTTCGTTGTGAATGAATGCTCCTTCCGTCACTTTTCAAACCTGGGTAGATGCAGCTCTTCTTCTCTCTGAGAGGTGGCCTCTTCCTTTGCCATTGATTTTTTTCAGCAGCTTGTTGTTTAATTGCCCTTATCAAAATCATGACCTGTTAAATGATGACTGTCTTAAATCGCCCACACCTTTGCCAGAAGCAACTGGCATTTAAATCAAGTAATGATAGAGAACTGAGCTTTGCCGTCTGCTCCGTTTGGCTGAGATAGCAACTTTGATCATGCAAAGGAACAGATGGTTAATTCCTTCACTTAAGTGAAAGCAGGGGTCATGCTTTACTAAATACTTGTCCAGGTTTTTTCAGTCACTCATTTAAAAAAAAAAGTTTGTAAATAGTCAGTTGCCAAGATAGCCAAACTGCTATGCTAGGTTCGGTCTGTCTACAAAACTCTCGTGCGAATATAAACGCTCCACATTCATTTTTTTATTTTTTATCATTATTCTGGTGCCCGAAACCATATTTTTTTGTTTACGGTGAGAAATGTTTCTTTAACTTAACATTTGTAAGTAAGATCAAGTTAAAATGTCTTGTTTCATTGAACTCTTTTGCAACCAAAGAATCAGTATGATTGACAATGATAAGAAATAATCACAAATTTTTTTTATCTGTATTCTATCCAGCACCAACACGACACTGCGTGTGAAACCCAAATTATGAAAATTTATTCTCAGGATTTTCATGTTGTCAGTGAGACCTCAAGTGTTTGTGATAATCTTGCCACGTTGATTAAAAGAGATGGAAAAACTGAAATAGAAGATTCAGACAGCGTTTCTTCTTGAGCCGCAAACGCATTAGTAATTAGCTAGAGGAAAAGAGTCTAAAATATTCACAACTAACTGTGTCAATAAAAAGAAAAGCTATTCAGATGAAATGAGGATTGTATTTTTGTTTCACAGTTCAAATTTGCATATGCAATCAAATCAGATGCAAAATTTGTGATTCAGAATTTTACTCTCCATTGAAAGTGGTAAAAAAACCAAAAAAAAAAACAAGAGTTGTTTTTTTTTTTTTTAAGGAGCATTAATTATTTCAGTGGCTAAGAAAATCATTTTCTCACATTGTTACATTTTTTTCTCAACAATTGCATATGTTTAATGGAAAAAATAAATCCTTAGAATATCATTTGAACTCAGCATTTTATCAGCTAACTCTCATGAATAGAGAGTGACACTCTTACCTCTAAGGTATGGTCACCAAGTGCTTACTTTGGTCAGTTAAGAGGTCACTTTAGACGGACCGACTCATAACACCCTTCAGATCAAACGAAAATCTTCAATGTCACTTTGTAAGTTTAAATAAATTATAAATGAGTTTTGTGGTAATCTTAAAAAGGTCTAAAGAGCTTTTGTGTTTTTTGTGGGGTAATGATTATTATCTTATAGCATATGTCGATAAATATGCTACCTTTAGTTTACTCAGAAATTCGGTATTGGCACAAAAAAGAAGCTTTTAAATACATGCATTCACTTTTATTTTTTTATTTATTTTTTTTTGCCAATGAAAAAAAAGTGTAAAGTTACCACTGGTGACAGGGAATAAAAATGAGGAGAATGACAGATTTTTTTTTTTTTTTAAGAGAAAGAACAGATTAAATTGAGAGAACCAGGCTCCATGTTAGCCGCCCCACTGCTCTCAATGTGAGGTCACACTGTGATAAGACTTCAAAGAACTAGTTTAACACCCTTTTTAAATTTCCACTAGAACATAACAAATCGTAATCTTCAACCTGAAACATCTGAATTTTAGGTGGCAGAATAAGTACAAGTAATTTTGATTTGTTATTTTGATTAATATTATAAAAATGTCAGATTTCTTGTCTCTTCAATGAGACGACAATATCTCATGCAACATTCTGCAAGTGTATTTTTTGAAAACTACCCAAATTATTCATCTTCCCACATTAATCCTCGAAGAGACCTAACCGTGTTCTAATAGTTTTAACTTCCTCATTAGGAAGCTAATGGCAAGGCAAGTGTAGGCAAGTTTATTTGTATAGCACAATTCATACAAAATGTAATTCAAAGTGCTTCACAAGAAGGAAAAAAAGAATGCATTAAAATCACAAAACATAGAATCAAAAAGTTTAAAAATTAAATAAATAAAATCATTAAAACAGATAAAAAGAGTAATTAATCAAAAGCACAGTTAAACAGAAGTGTTTTCAGCCTAGATTTAAACATCGTCACAGTAGAGGCCTGTCTCACGGCTTCAGGAAGTTTGTTCCAGACTTTTGCAGCATAAAATTGAAATGCAGCTCCTCCATGTTTAAGTCCTGACTCTAGGCACCAGCAGGAGGCTGGTCCCGGAGGTCCTCAGAGTATTAGATTAATTCTAATAATCTGATAATAAGATAATAGATTCTAACATTCCTTTATCTTCTGAATGTAATATCCCTGTTGCTGTCACGAAGGGTTGGGAGTTCCAGTATTTAATCTGGTTAGATACAGGCGCGAAGCAGGGTACAACATCAACAAGTTGCCAGTATGTTGCAAGTCAATAAATTACAGAATTGAATGTGCATCTGGAAATGGTTTAAATTACAATAAATAGCTTAGCATGTTTAAAAGTATATATGTCATAAATACACAAACACTTTTGGGATAAATGACTGTGTTGGAATTTTGTTTCTTGAAGCTCGCCATCTGTTACCAATAAGCATCTTCTCAAATCTTTTCTGCAAGAAATCTTCTGTTACTTTTATACAGTAGTTTTTTTTTCTCGTTTACAGCTTCTTCATTGTTTGCAGCCTCCATTCTTCTTTTGCTCATTATGCAGTCTATGCGGTCCACATTTCCTTTCTATTGAGTGTTTTGTGTTTTTTTTATGTGGTTCCCATCATGCTTCCCCACTGTGAGTAACATTTGCAACCTCAGGCCATCATTATAAAATCCCAGTTTACAATTTACATTTCACATCTGTCACTTGTCTCACAAATACCATGTCCTGCGTAATTGTTAGCAGCTCATTGCTTTAAAATAGACACAGATGCTGTGATGGTTTTCTGTCCAAAGTCTAACACATAAAAAAAGTGTGATTACTTCCTCACACATTGCCACCAGGCAACTCATAGCTGCGTACATATTGTGAAATAAAGTTGGTATAAGCTGAAAGAAACTTGTGCTGTAAAGACAAACAGCACTCAGCGGAGTACCGCTTGAGACTGAAGAAGATATGTATAAAAAAAATGTTTATACATTTGCTGCTCGTGTATTTTTTTTAAATAAAAAATTAATGCAGCAAACAAAATGTGAAAACAAGCTCCATAGCAGCATGTTGCAGATTGCTCAAAGATTTTCAATCAAATTTTAGGGATGCAACATCCAAAAGAAGCAATTTTCTCATTTGGGGTTAAAAACACTAATGGTCTCAACAGACAAAGAAAAACTGTTAAAAAGAATATTCTATGTTTTTATTGAAGCGAGACAGTAACACAAGAAAAAGATCTTTAACTATACAAAAGTATTACCTCTCTGTGTGGCCATGCAACAAACTTGTGACCTGTTCAGGGTGTACCCCGCCTTTCGCCTGAGGAGGTCTCTGTGCTTGATCTACCATTTCGTTTCCGTCGAAATGAAGCCCATCTACTGATTTCTTCAGATATATGGGTAGAGTAGAATAGGCTGTTATTTATTTAACAGTCTTAAAAACATTGGCTGCTCGTACTGTGGAAAGGATCTCTCTTTCATGTGGTCCCCAGGAGGTTTCTTCCATTTTCCCCCTACTGCCGGGTTTTTTGGAGTTTTTTTCTCACCAAGAAAGAGGATCTAAGGGAAAGGATGTGCTGAAATTGTTTAGCTAGCTTTTGTCTAGTTAGCTTTTAGCTGTGTAAATACATTTTTTTCTTTTTTGTTCTTTGTATTGTACTTTTTTTTCCCCCAATCTTGTTCTAATCAATTTTTTTCAATATGAAGCCTGTTGAGACAATTGTTTCTTTGATATAGGGCTGTACAAATATGATTGACTTTGACCAGCTGGGAGAGGCACCAGCAACCACTGCGACCCCGGCAGAGATAAGGAGTATGGAAGATGAATGAATTTTCTGACCCCTTTGAGGAGTATTATAAAAAAAAAACAAAAACAAAAAAAAAAACAAATCACAGCTCAAAAATAAATAGCTTTTAACTTTATTTTAAATATTTTAAAACCTGTTTGGTGACCATCATTTTAAAACATGCAGCACATAATTTAAAGAACATCATGTTGCGTAAATGAAAGTTTTCTATATATATATTTTCTACACATTCCACACATTTTGAATCATCCATACATCATGTTTTAGCATGAGCATTGAAGCAGAACATCTTCTCTCTAGTCTGGAAGAACACGTTGTAGCTTCGCTTTGTGGTTGACACAGAATAGTTGATTAATCTAATATGTGTGTCACTCAATATTTAGTAGACCTAAAATAAATCTAGTACACGTGATGGATCTTGTGATTTTGTTAGCTTGGCAGAGAAGAACACAAGGCATCGCAGTGATGTTTATTTGGGTTGATCAGCCTGTCCTGTTCTCATTAAGATTCTTAATGATAGATCATAAGCAGTTGCCAATTAGCTTATACGAATAAAAAAAAAAATTAAATAACACCAACCATGCTCAGTTTCCCTCTCCAATGTTGTCTAAATATGCTGTTAGAATCAAAATGTATCTAAAAGTTAAAACGTGGCATCAGTTTTTAAGCTGCCATCTCTTGGCTCTCATCCTTCAAATCACAACTTGACATTTCACACCCCAGTAAAAACATATTAGCTTGCAAAGACCCAGCGACAAACACCACAGCTTCACTTTTACCTCATGATAAGCAATGTGGTGGCTGAAAGAATTCAATATCAAAACAATCAATGACAACAAAATGTCAAAGACCTGAAAAATAATAACTAAAACACAAACCAAAGGAAAGTCAAATCTGATATTGGAAAACAAGTATCTGTCTGTGTTACGGCCTGAACAAGAATAAGCGCTGTGTTAGAAATAATCGTTTTACATTATTTGCCTTTATGCTGTTCCTGCTGGAAAAAAAAAAATCATTTTGTCGCCTGAAAAATTTGCATTAATTCTGAAAAGGGTACATTATTGTTACCCAGCCACAAATCCTTCCCCACTTTGTTGACTCTCATAGTTGACTGTTACTGTTTTAATGCCATCAGAAAGCATTAACCATGACACAAATTATAACTCTTTCAATAGAATTTCATTTCCTTCCCTCCCCCCCAAAAAGTTTTGCATTTCTAAAAATGAATCCTTATTTGTTTTTGTTGCTAATAATAAAGTTGTATGCCTCGCTAACAAGGTTGTTGAAGGACCTTGAAGTAACCAACATGTATGTCAGTGCAGCAACTCCGCAGGGAAAAGCTTTTTTCACAGAGAGCTGCAAATCCATCTTGATGAGAAAAGGGAGAGCAGGGAGACCATTAAAGCAAAGGGATCACAGAGATGGGAAGTTTTGTGGGTAAAAACCCCAAAAATTTATATTTATATCAATAAATGTATATCTATGTTTCTATATTTGTATCTATGTATGTCTATATCTCTATAGAACTGTACAGATATGGCCATGGAGATTTGTCTATAGATATAACTCTATAGTGACAGAGAAACCAGACACCACATGATGGCAAACTATCAGACACGCCTGATGCAATGTCACAAAAAATATGACTTCCTCTTTGTGGTGTACTCCACCTCTTGCTGGGAAATATTCTGAATATGCTCCGACCATCTCATTTTATTTTTCTTCCATTTCTTTATTATGAACCCAAACTTGCTAATGTTCTGGTTTCTATCATGTCCAACATTTTTTAACCACGAATCATCAAAAGAAAGTTGAGTAACTGGCGAAGCAAAGGAAAGAGATGGATGGTGCCTGCAGTGTGACTGGAAAGTATCGTACGTGTAAACATATCAGATGGTGGTAATGTTGTGTGTGCCAGCTCTACTGAAACAATCAGAGTTTGGTTGCTACACAACAAACTTGCTTTGGTATCATTAAGTTAAGAATCATAGAAAATGGTTTCTATGGTTTCTCATTTAAAAAAGTAGGGTTTTTTTTATTTTTGTAAATGAATAGCTTCCCAACTTTCTAAAAGCCTTTCTAGTTAGAAATGGTAAAAATGAAATATGACATCAGTTTGTTTATATCCTGTTTATGTCAAACTAGGGCAACTTTTGTGGCTTATTACCCTCTAAAAATTACGAACACTTTCATTTAATAAAATGATTGTCTCATTTAAGTTCAAATTATGAAGGGTTTCACTGGTGTTGTAAAACTATTCTTCAGAGGTTAATTTTTTTTCTTCACAAATTTTTTCCTGTTTTAACACTCTTTGGAAATTCTTCGGAAAGATCAAAATCCATAACAATAAATTTAAATTCAAAAGCATGGGAATTTTTTTATGATGCAATGAGAGACAAATTCCATCATACCTCTATTTCGAGGAAAATTATTTTGGTTGCCTATATCTGCAATCTTAATAATATTCACCAGCAACAAGGGGTAATGCACTTGGTGAACATCACAATTGGCAAACATGAGAACCATAAAAACAATGGTTGTCCTAATGTGTGGCCCCACAACCGACTGGGGCCCTGTTAGGGGTGTACCCTGCCTCACTCTAACTAGGTGGGATATGTCCTGGCACCCCACTCAACCCCATTAGCACTAAGTAGTTCAGAAGACAAAAATGAAAAGATTGTGAGTTCAAGCACAACAACATTTTTGTCTAGCAGTTGATATTGCTTTACTAGAAATTTTATGTCTGCCCTGAGAAGCTCCCAAAAATTTCCCTCAAAAATAAAGCATTATCTTAACAAAGAAAAAAAATTGATTACATTATTGCACTGCAATTTTAAGAAATAAAAAAACCCTAAAACTGCTGCTATTTGTAATAATAAAAGAAGGAAAGCATTCATCCTGATGATTTGATATATCACAAACAATCATGACAAATAATTAAAAATGAACGCATTCGCTTTTTCTAACGTCTAAATTTTGAAGTGTTAAACATAACAGTTGAAGTTTTTGATATTCAAACATTATGTGTGGAGCATGTCTCAAAATAACTGTTATTAACAGCTGCTGCCTGATTTCTGGTCATTTTGTCTGTTTGGTCCCTTTGTTTTTTTCTTTCTATTTTAATTTAACCCGTTACTGTCCAGCGTTATGTCAACCAGAATGGTGATCTGTATGTCAAATATTACTGGATGCTGACAAGGAATTGAGTAGATAGGGTTAGGTCTATTCGTTTTGCAAGTCATGATGAGTGTGGAGCATAATTATTAGGCTCCACTGAAAAAAATAACCCAGTAGTCATTACAAAACCATTAGTTCGTGTTGTCTAAATCAAACTAAGCATAAAAAAATGAATAGCAAACACAAAGTAAACTATCAGAAAACATGGCATCAGAAAACAAAAGGAGAAATAGAAACGTAATTTACTCTAATGAGACTCACTCATGTCTATTGTCTGTAAATGACATTACTTTGTGTTCATTTATTTATTCATTTTATTGATCAAAGGTTCATGTATCTTATAAAAATCATATTAAGTGAGTCAGGGCAGAAATGAAAAAGTACACCTCGTCACCTCTTAAATAAGCTGAGGCATCCTGAATAACTAATTTAACCTTGTGGGATTAGAACATATTGGAGGGTTGATGCACATCTGTTGAGTACTCACATAAAAACACTCTCTAATTAAACAGATATTGAAGTCTGTTTTGTTTTTTTGTTTTTATTTAGAGGGGAAAAAGCTGCTTCTTGAATCAGAAATAAATTAAAAAATTTATTGAGAAAAGAATATCGAGTTGAACTTTCAAAAAATTTTTTTACATGCACTTATTAAAAAGAAATGACTTCTTCTCATTTCTGAGTGTGGAAGTAAAAAGCTCGAGGTAATTAATTAAAGGCATGAATAAAATATTGCTCACTAAGAATGTTTTTATTCAGTTATGTATTTTAATACACTTATGTGGTTGACTCTTCCCGAGGGTTGAAGTCTAGTAGAATTTGCACCTTTATAGCTCCTCTCCTTTTGATGAACAGTGAGCTGCTCGGTATTATGTTCTCAGACTTGGAACAAAAGAAAAGTGTTGGCGGAAAAGGATGTAAATTACAATCTGTGGATGGGGAGGAAAACTATTGTGAAGATGTTTCATTTTCTTTCTTTAATTTTCTACCTAATCGTGCATGATATGACGTATAATAATGCACATAGTTTATTCACGTCCACCTTTTTATCTGCAATGAATTAGCATTAGAAGAATACTACAAGCATAAATTACAGTAAAGCTATATATATAAATTGGCAAAATATTTGCAAAGCATGTTCTGTTTTATAGGTGTTAGTCATACATCTTATCTTTTAGGGTCTCGAAGCCAGATAAACATTTAATCACTTTATGCTTAAAATGAGCATAGGTTTTAAAATTTGGTTCCTAACATGAAATGCCTTGACTAGCACTTCCAAAAATTCTTTTCAAAAATCTAATTGCACCACTACTTTACAGCAAGCGTGCTCAATAGTTAAAAAGAATACATGTTCTCATACTAACAAAATTGCATTATTTGACGTTTATTTGACATTTTATGTAACTTTTAAGATACTTTGGAAAACTTGGAAAATTCTCAAATTTCTTCCTGGGGATAAATAAAGTATTTTTAATTCAAAAGTTTCAGCTTTTAAAACTGAGTTAAAAACTAATTTCAGAGTAATTCTAGTCTGGCACAATAGACTTGGACTGCATACTTGTACCTGCATAGACAGACATCCATTCACTCTCGAGCCTTCAGCTTTTCTGTATTTCAAACCAAACACTACACAGCATGCAGCTTGTTACAAAAATCAGTGGGTGTACCAGTAGCCAGAGGAAAACATGGTGGTGAGGCATTTGTTGCATTCAGCTCCACGCATTGACGTCTTTTCAGTCATCTTGTTTCAGTTTTACATTTTCTTTTTTTTTTTTGCACTGATGAGTTGTGTGAATCGTCCAAGTGATTAGGCTTGTGACAGACCCACATTGATAATGAGGAGGATATGAGAAATAAGCCGGGAGAAATTGCAGAGACGCTATATAAGTGCTGTATTTTTCACAAACTACTTTTTTACTCTGACCCAACATTAGCAAAAATAACTAGTATGCAGTCACCAGAAAATGACACACTGAACTGAATTGCGTTTCACTGCTGCATTTCAAATGCACCAGATCTAATTGATCATCTGATATAGAAACCAAAAAGGAATATTTCCTTTGTAATATCTATTTTGTTTGTGGATTTAGTTCATGTATTATGTCTATATCACGACAAACCTAAAACAATTAACCCAGAGGCTTCATTTCTCTGTGCACAAATAGTATGTTCTACGGCACAACCAACAGCTATTTTTTTTAGTTGTTTACTATTGAAAAAAAAATTTAATTAAATTAAATCTCTTACTACCTTTCAAACATCTCTTTTCTTCAAAAAACATAGACACTCTTCGTTTTTAACTTAACATTCTGTGCTTAATTTTGATCATATACTGTATGCTTCAGAGAGAAGATTTATATTTTTTAATCTAGGTTTATTATACTTTGTATCTATCTACTCATCCATAATAATTCAATATACAATATTTAGTTTTATATTTAATCTGCTTTATTAAATGTCGACCATATTTATTTCTTATTGATGCCAGACAAATTCAGATATGAGCTAAATCTTGGAATTATTCCAATTTTTAATGTGCCCACATACTCCAACAGCTCAAACTGGCTCTGCCATCTCTCTAAACTCAATTTTTTTAATTTGTATTGTAATAATTTTGTGCGTGTAAAAATGGCAGAAATAGATGTTAAATCCTAAAAGAAGAATGGTGTAAATAAAAAAACAAAAGACATAGACAAACCCCCCTGAAAATTAAGGAAAGACTAAAAATCATGTAGCTTTGATTCTAAGCCACCTCAAAATAAATGAGCAAAATTCAGAGGCATTCAGACACCGGTTTACCAGGATGAGTTGTTCTGCACCCCAAATACCATCATAAAATCCAGATCCAGTTCATGTTACCAACCTTCAAATCCTTTGTCCTTTCACACCTGGGGAAAGGATCTTAGTTTTTCTTTTCCAACCACTGTTTTTTCCTACTGTCAGAGACAAGATTTACACAACATTTTTTAGGTGCATATAAAATCAAATCATAAATATTGCATGCATATGAATATCAAGAAAAATAACAAATTACAAAGCACTGCTTTAAGATCAAAATTGTAACATGTCAGGTTTTAAAAAGTATAACTGAACTTTCATCTTTCTATAGAGCTCAGAGGTGGATGACACGTCCTGACAGCCTTTAAGAATGAAACTTTTTCGAGTTTTTGTGGCTAAATCCCGTCTGCATGTATCATTAGCTGCGACAGCTGGTTGTCTGCTGCTGCTGCTGTCGTGGTGATCAGATTTTCGGGATTCCATCCAAGCTTCAGCAGCGAGTCAAAGCTTTCATCATCGACTTTTTCGGAGAAGAAATTTCTTGCATGTCTTTGATCATTCCATCATGAGGTTGCTTGCTGTTTAGGGATCCTCTGATGATCTTTGACGTCTCCTGGCACATTGTTGTAACAACTCAAAACTTGAAGTTATTGTAAGGCATGATAGTAGTCAACGCAGACCATACAACTGAGAATTTCAATTAACAGTGGTACTGTGTGATGTTGTAAGTGGTAGAAAAGGCATCAAAAGGCATGAAAATTTGATATCTAATTGTCTCATACAAGTGACTAGATTTTCAAACTGAGCCTCAAAGAAAGCCCTTACATATTACAGAATTTGATGCCTGAAGAGAGATTAGTGAACACATCTCTCTTTCATGTTTATTATCCCCGAAATGAGGAAATCTGTAAAACAAGTGCATCTAAATGTGAAAAATTGCTTTGAGGAAATAATAGTAAGAAATTCTTACCAAAAAAAAGGCCTTTAAAACAAGTGCAAATGTTTTTCATAACAAATATTTTTACAATTTTTGAACAGAAAACGGTTGTTTTTGAGTGACTGATGCTTGTAGAAAGAGCTTTTTAAAAAAATCACAATACAAACCTTGGAAACCAACATAAGTTAGGTTTAAATTGGCCGTGTGAAATGTTGTTTGAACTGCATTGAGCTGGTTTCTATATTTTTTTCAAAAGTTGCAGGACAATGAAAAAAAAAAGTCCTAAATTCTAACAGACCAGCAATATCTTTATTTTTCTGTTTGTCTTCTGAACTCCTTGTCCTTAATGGGTCGCTGGATGCCGGACCCTATCCCGGCTGATTTCAGGCGAGAGGCAGGATTCACCCCAAACAGGTCGCCAGTGTGTTACGCGGCCAAACACTCATTTCTAGGGCCAATCAACCTAACATACATGTTTTTGGTAAGGTGGTAGGAAACGGGAGTATCTGGAGAAAACCCACACATACTGGGCAACAACATGCAAACTCCATGCAGAAAGGCCTGTGTTTCAAGCCTTGCCCCCACTCTTGGACTTGAACCCCCATCTTTCCTGCTGTGAAGCCACTGTACTAACCACTGCACCACCGTGCAGCCTTGGCTTTACATATTATAAGAGGGAGCTTTGATAAAATTTGAGAAAAAATGTTATAACCTTTTTTATAAATAACTATCTTTTGGAGGATGCAAAAGAGAAGATTATCTCGAGGCAACTGATTTGTTGTTGCGACCTCAAAGTAAGAAGAAGCTTTTGTTTTAGTTTTGCCAAGGCTTTTTTAGTTGCCAAATTTACCAGTCTATATTGAATTTCTGCACTCTGTTTAGTTGTAGTTAGACTCATGGCACAGATAGCTGCAAGAGTCTAATTGCAATCATAGTGTTTATTTTTAGGCCTGAGCAGCCTACTTGTAATACGTCTGCATATTGTTTATTATTATTTTATTGAAGGAAGACATGAAGATAGTTGGCGTGACTGAAGAGGATGCAGGAGACAGGATTAGATGGAAGAAACTGACTTGCTGTGGTGACCCCTGAAGGGAAATGCCAAAAGGAGGAGAAGAATATTGGGTTTTTTTTCTACTTCCGTTCACTCTGCGCTTCTTTGGACACTTTACCCATCTTGAAAACTCACCAAGATGGGAGTTTTCAAGGGGCGTAAACTTTGTGTACGCCCCAAAGGGATACAAAAGTTGAAAGATTTTAAGGGTAGCTCTGACTGTGCTGTAACATTGGCCGTCTGAAATGTATCATAATTGGCTTGAAAGCGAGTCATTTAGTAGGCATTTTACTGTATGACACACAATGGCAAAAAGGGAATTTATCTTTTTCCAAAGCTTTAATTCTGCGGATGCGGCGTCATATGTACGGTCATATTATTCTGTTATTTCTATCACAACTAAACCAGAAAAAAGTGTTCTGTCTGACTCTAAGAAACCTCTATACGTACACAAGTTGTTTATTTCAAAACTAGCATGAGATGCATTTTTAAGAAAATTTAAAATACAAAGGCTTACCCTTTCAAAGGATTGGTTGTGCTTGTTTCATTTAGAAGTGAGAAATAAGTGTTTTTATTGTTGGAACTTTGTCAAAAGTTGCAGCATGAGCCATGGTGGTGCAGAGCTGCCACAAGCTGTTATCGCCGCTGGCAGCTTTAATTTTGTTTCTTTTTAACAACAGCATTGAACAAACTGCTTTTTCACAGTTTATTACAGATATTAACTTTACTACATCAGGAGCTTTAAGTAACTGAGACACTTCAGTGCATTGCACAGCTGTTAAACCTTTTATCCAATGTTAATGATCATATGCAAACTAAACTTCGGCACTCAGACATTCTTCAAAAAAAGTTCAACTAAGGCAAAAACTCTGAAGGTACTTATGTGCAGACAGCAGCATATATGGCAACAACATAATTTCATCTAAGTACATGTCCTTGATTTGAAGCAAATAATTTACCGTAATTTCACGACCCTTAGGCGCACTATACGAAAAGGCGCAGCCTCAGTTATGTGCGCCATTGCTGTATTTAACACACACATAAGGCGCACTGTACGAAAAGGCGCAGTCTCAGTCACACACCGCCTTACAACAGCACACATGCAAGCAAATGTGCGTATTAAAAAATAGATCGGGAGCAAAACTGAGTTTGGTTGTACTTTATTTAAGTAGTATAAACAAGCACATTACCGGTAATAGTCTTTATTCAAATCCGTCATCCTCTGTTTTGGAATCGAACAGCTGCGCAAAATCCAACAGAGCAGGTCCACTTCGCTCCTCGCTGTCAAAGTCACTGTCTGTACTGTGCGGCTCCTCAGAAAGGATATCAGCTTTTGCGAAAGCTCGGATAACAGTACCAGCAGACATGTAGTCCAGTGCTTGTCAAATAGTGGGGCTGGCCCCCCTGGAGGGACGCGGCACCATGCCAGGGGGGGCACGTGTGATCCTGTGGAACACGTTTTAGCGTAACTCGCACGGCGCTGCCTTCCACCCTTTGTGAAACTGTGGTCTCCTTCGGTCATCCATCGCTCCCACGCCGCTCACACTTCACTCTTTAACGTTCTCATGCCTTTTCTTTCAGGTTCGCCTCGCGGGCACCGCGTTTTCTTATAGGTCTGCCTTTTCTCACGAGCACCGCGTTTTCTTTTAGGTCCGCCTTTTCTCAAACACAAGGCGCACCGCACGAAAAGGCACACCGCTCATTTTGAAGAAAATCTAAGACTTTTATATGCGCCTTATAGCCGTGAAATTACGGTAACTGACGATTTCGTCTGAGTTTGTAATGTCTTGTGTTTTGCACTTCCTGTTTTATTTTGAAAACGAACTTTCCTCTTGTTTCATGTTTGTTACTTCCTGCCCTAGTGTTTTTCCCACAGCTGTGTATGTCTAATTGTCCCTCATTGTTTCCACCTGAGATCCCCTTCCTTCTGTGTTAAATAGTCCTTGTCTCCCCTTGTCCTGTGTCAGAGTGTTTTGGATTATGTTCATGATCGGCCTGTTGGATTAAACCTTTGTAAAGATCTCTACTTATTGTTGATTCCTGACATTACACTCTGACCACCATGGACTCAGCAGAGAACAAGCAACTGGCTGCTGTTTTGCAAAACCTGGAAGCCCGCCTTGCGCAGCAGGAGGATTACCAGAAGAACCTGGCATCCCATATGGTCCAGATTTCCTCTCACGTCCAGAATCTTCCTTCAGGTCAGCTATGGAATCCCATTCCACCGGGTCTCTCCTCAGCAGCACCAGCTCATCCTCTCACCATGTCTACCAGGAATGTTGAGGATAAGATCGCTCCTCCTGTGAGCTACTCTGGAGAGCCGGGATCTTGCCAGGAGTTCTTAACAGCTTGTTCAATACATTTTGAACACTCTCCTCATGGCCTGGGATCTGACAGAGCCAAGATTGCCTTCATGATCTCCTACCTATCAGGAAGAGCTCGTTCTTGGGCCATGACGGAGTGGGCTCGCGATTCTCCACTCTGCTCATCACTTGCTGCTTTCAAAACCGCCCTGCAGAACACCTTTGATCCGGTGTCCACCAGCCGGGAGAAGGGTCGAGAAATCACCGGGATAAGACAAGGCAAGGAAACGGTTTGTGATTACGCCATTCGTTTCCGCACGTTGGCGGCGGAGAGCGGGTGGGGTCCCACTGCCTTGTATGATACCTTCCTGAAGGGACTGGCTCGGCACATTCAGGAGCTGTTGGTGCCGCTGGATCTACCACCGGACCTGGATTCTCTCATCGCACTCGCGATACGTACAGATAACCGGGGACGCCAGCTGTCTCGCACACAGCATTATAGATCTACTGATGTGGAGTTGTCTCACACCTCAGCTGAACAAGGAGTCCACCATTCTCAAGTCAACCCACATCGCCGTTCACCCAGGGAGGGTGAAACTGAACCCATGCAGGTGGGTCGGGCGCGACTGTCCACTGAGGAACGGAGATTGCGCCGGCGGGAAGGTCGGTGTTACTACTGTGGGGAGCGGAATCACCTTGTTTCCTCCTGTCCGATGAAGAAATCTACAACGGTGAGTCAGTTTTCCACTACTGCTCATTCCACACAGAGCTTCACGTCTGTAGAGATAACTCACCACGACAACACCATAGAACTACCAGCACTCATAGATTCTGGCGCTGATGAGAGTTTGATGTCTTGGGAGTTAGCTAACAGTTTGGGACTGTGTACTAAACTGCTAAGAAAACCCATCCAGGCCAGAGCTCTCAATGGGAAAGGACTGTTTAACATAACTCACGTCTCTGAACCTCTTCTGGTTTCCATTGAGAAACACAAAGAATTGATGAACTTTTACTTGTTCAGATGTCCGTCTAAGACTCTGATTCTGGGATACCCGTGGTTGTGCAAGCATAATCCCCAGATAGACTGGAATACAGGAATGGTTTTGAGATGGGGGCCAGATTGTGAGAAACAGCATAATTGCCTCACTAACCTGAAACAATGCATTACTGTTAGTAATCCAGTCTCTGCTCATCCCACTTCAGGTCCAAGAACCGCAGACCTGAGTACGGTGCCAGTCTGCTACCACCATCTGGGAGAAGTTTTTAGTAAGTCCAAAGCTCTAAGTCTTCCACCTCATCGCCCATATGACTGTTCTATAGATCTGGTTCCAGGTTCCACCATTCCAAAGGGGCGTCTTTTCTCAATCTCCGCTCCTGAGCGAGACGCACTGAACGAATACATCGACACATCTCTCGCAGCGGGTCTTATACGTCCGTCCTCCTCTGCAGCAGTAGCGGGATTTTTCTTCGTGGAGAAAAAGGATGGATCTCTCAGACCCTGCGTTGATTACAGTGCTCTCAATAAAATTACAATAAAGAATCGATATCCCCTTCCTCTCATGTCATCTGTCTTTGACCAGCTCCAGCAGGCCAAGGTGTTTACCAAGCTTGACCTATGCAATGCATACCACCTGGTCAGGATTAGGGAAGGGGATGAGTGGAAAACCGGATTTAATACCCCTAGGGGTCACTATGAATATCTGGTCATGCCTTTTGGCCTCACAAACGCTCCTGCAGTGTTTCAAGCGATGATCAATGATGTCCTAAGAGACTTCTTGGATCACTTTGTTTATGTTTACCTGGATGACATTCTCATTTATTCCCCTGACTTGGAGTCTCACAAAATCCATGTCACTAAGGTCCTTCAGCGTCTCTTGGAAAATGACCTCTACGTCAAGGCTGAGAAAAGCGAGTTTCATGCCACGACAATCTCCTTCCTCGGCTTTATAGTGTCAGCCGGTAAGGTAGAGATGGATCCTGCCAAAGTGAGTGCTGTGATGGATTGGCCAACGCCTGTGAGCCGCAAGAAACTACAACAGTTTTTAGGCTTTGCTAACTTCTACAGACGGTTTATCAGAGGTTTCAGCACCGTGGCCGCTCCGCTCCATGCTCTCACGTCTTGTCAAGCGTTGTTCAGATGGACACCTGATGCTGAGACAGCATTTCAGACTCTTAAGCAACGCTTCTCTTCGGCTCCAGTGCTCACACTTCCAGATCCTCGCCGCCAATTCGTGGTTGAAGTGGATGCCTCTAACGAGGGGATTGGTGCGATCCTTTCCCAGCGTTCAGAAATCGACAGCAAAATCCACCCCTGTGCTTTCCTGTTTCGGCGACTGTCTAAGGCTGAACGTAACTATGATGTTGGCAACTGGGAGTTGCTGGCAGTTAAGGTGGCTCTGGAGGAGTGGCGGCATTGGCTGGAGGGAGCGGCCCATCCCTTCATTGTCTGGACGGACCATAAGAACCTTGAGTATATCCGCAATGCAAAGAGACTTAATTCTCGCCAGGCCAGGTGGATGTTATTTTTTAACCGCTTTTCTTTCTCTTTATCTTACAGGCCGGGGTCCAAGAACATCAAGCCTGATGCCCTGTCCCGTCTATACGACCCCGAGCCTGTTGCCAAGGAACCAGAGCCTATCCTTCCACGAACCTGTGTGGTTGGAGCGGTGACTTGGCAGATAGAGAATGAGGTCAAGCAGGCCAACAGTGGGACGCCTTTGCCTACTGGATGTCCAGACAATCGTCTATTTGTTCCTCCGGCGTTACGCTCAAGGGTGATTCATTGGGCCCACGCCGCACTACTTTCTTGTCATCCAGGCGTCCGGCGGACTATGTACAGCATCTCGAGGAGATTCTGGTGGCCGTGCATGGAGAAGGAGGTCCGGGAGTATGTGGCAGCATGTTCAGTCTGTGCCAGAAACAAAACCTCATCCAGGGCCCGCATGGGACTGCTTCAACCACTTCCCATTCCCTCTCGCCCATGGGCTGAGATATCCATGGACTTTGTCACAGGGCTTCCGGTTTCTCAAGATAACAACACTGTACTAACTGTTGTTGACAGGTTTTCAAAGATGGTCAGGTTTATTCCCCTGTCTAGACTGCCTTCGGCCAAAAAGACGGCTGAGATAATGATGAACCACGTCTTCCGATATCATGGTTTCCCTAAGGACATTGTTTCTGACCGGGGGCCTCAGTTTGTGTCCCGGTTCTGGAGGGAGTTTTGCCGACTCATCGACGCCAGGGTCAGCTTGACCTCTGGTTATCATCCGGAATCCAACGGCCAGACTGAACGCCTCAACCAACAGCTGGAAACTGGTCTCCGATGTTTGGTCTCCCAGAACCCCTCAACATGGAGCAAGAACCTGGTCTGGGTGGAGTATGCCCACAATTCCTTGATTACCACAGCCACGGGTATGTCTCCATTCAAGTGTGTTTTTGGTTATGACCCTCCCCTTTTTGCAGACCTGGAGCCGGAGGTCTCTGTTCCATCGGCCCACGCCCTAGTTCGGCGCTGTCGCAGCATTTGGGCTGCCGCCCGCCAAGTTCTGCTTCGCCAACGAGATCGTGTTAAGAAGGCTGCCGATCGTAGGCGTTGTCCTGCCCCAATCTATCGACCCGGACAGCGGGTGTGGCTCTCCACCAAGGATCTCAACCTACAAGTGCCCTGTAGAAAGCTGGCTCCACGGTTTGTGGGTCCATTTCCCGTTACCAAGGTTGTTGGTCCGGCCGCTGTTCGCCTTCGTCTGCCTCGGTCCCTTCGTGTTCATCCTACCTTCCACGTTAGCAAGGTGAAGCCAGTGGTGGATAGTCCACTTGTCCCTCCAACTGTGCCCCCACCGCCACCCAGAATGATCGGGGGTGGCCCAGTGTACACTGTGCGGGAGATTCTGGATGTCCGTCGCAGGGGTCGGGGGCGTCAGTTTCTGGTGGACTGGGAGGGGTATGGTCCTGAGGAGCGGGAGTGGATTCCAGAGCGGTACATCTTGGACAAATCTCTCCTAAAGGACTTCTACAAGTCTCGTGGTCCTGGACCGTCCAGTGCCGGTCTTTGAGGGGGGGGTACTGTAATGTCTTGTGTTTTGCACTTCCTGTTTTATTTTGAAAACAAACTTTCCTCTTGTTTCATGTTTGTTACTTCCTGCCCTAGTGTTTTTCCCACAGCTGTGTATGTCTAATTGTCCCTCATTGTTTCCACCTGAGATCCCCTTCCTTCTGTGTTAAATAGTCCTTGTCTCCCCTTGTCCTGTGTCAGAGTGTTTTGGATTATGTTCATGATCGGCCTGTTGGATTAAACCTTTGTAAAGATCTCTGCATCTGAGTCCTACTTATTGTTGGTTCCTGACAGAGTTGTTTCAGCGTGTTTAAAAAGGATCATTAACCTCTACATTTAATTCGTGAGAACATTTTTTTGGATTGGATTTTGTCATGGAATATTTGTTTTTACAAATAAACCTGAACTGGATTATACTCACCTCCTGGCTGGTGATGCCACTTAAATCAAATTCTGACTTTATTGTGAGGATGTCATCGGGTTTCTAACTCCTGCTTTACAAAGTGATTCTTAGTCAAAGACAACAAATATAACAAAAAGCACCATGACCAGGTTTGACATTTGATAAGAGGTATTGGTTGTTCTCATGCTGTCTTTTTCTTTCTTCCTTTCTTTTTCAGAGAACACAGTGTTATACATATCTAAAATGACATTGACCCTGAGATCTGATAAAATTTTATTCCCTGTCCAGGCTGCAAGCATGTCTTGTTTGTTGTTACTTTTGAATAAAAAAAAAGTTGTCATCTTTTATAGTAAACTAATTGTGGTTATTACTGTCAGTGATGATACGCTTTTAATTTTGAAATTTTGATACAAATCCGTCAACACCATGAACAAACCCATTGTTCAAATTTTTTCATATATTTTAGATGTCACTCAGACATGAAGCACCTTTCTCATTTTCTCTTTCTCAAAGGACGAAAATTGAATTTGTGGGAATAAAGAATGACATTAACAGTCCGATGAATCAAAGTTAGACTCACAGGATACGCACTAAAAGGTAACATGAGAGTTATAGTGTGTGATCCTGCTGGAGGAGGGCTTTCATATTGCTTTAACTACAGCAGTGGGAAATGGTTTCCATGACGATGATGCACTTTTGAAAAGAAACTGAGAAAGAACATGGATATGAACTTACAAATAACCAACACGCTACCTTCTTCCATTTCTAGGAAAAAAATACCTGAGTGCTCCCATCATTGTGTGAGGCGCAAGAAAAATGTTTTAGAAATGAAATGTTGTTGAAATGAAAGTACTTTAATTATCCAAGAAGCTCTACATGCCTCCATTGCAGTTTTTAGTGTGGTTTATAGGCTACTTTTGTAAAAATGCTGACTGTTTATCAAAGAGCTGTCATTAAAAAAAAAAAAGAATTGTATTAAGCTATTTTTATTTTGAAATACTTAAAATTAACATGCTAATTACAAAGTACTGTTTCATCTTCTAAACCACTTATCCCTAATAGGGTCGTAGATGGTGCGGCTGATTTCAGGCGATAGACATGGTACTTGCCGAACAGGTCGCCAGTCTGTTGCGGGGTCACACAAGGTAACCATCCACACACTCATTCATAGGGTTCATTTCGTAGCAGCCAATCAATCGAACAAGCATGGTTTTTGAAGGGTGGGAGGAAACCTGACTGAAACCCATGCATATACAGGAAGAGCATGCATGCGGCTGTGAATAAATGTATGTACCTTTGTGTGATGTTTTTTGTTGTTTTTGTTTAACAGATTGTCTGTCCAAAGTGCACCTCATTGTTTTGAATCATCCTTTCTCTCAGGCTTGAAAGATTTGGATGAGAAGATATTTCTGACAAAAACTTGACTTACTGTAGATATGGTCTACACGTTGATGGGGAACTTATGAGGACTGAAGGCAGAGATACTAAAAGTGATTTACAAACTGAATAAATAATCTCAAAAGTTGCTTTGAAATATTACAGTAGTCCAGGAGAAACACCTCTCCAAAGATTCAAAACCATCACAACCTTGAAAGAGGATTATATGTTAAACTTCTTATAACAACTGGTCTATATTTTATCCTAATGTGATGTTGCTCTGGGCATTTTTCTCACAGGAGCAAAACTTTTCAGGCTTGTCAAAGGTGCACTTTACTATCCATTCTCAGCCCACGCAATTTTCTGGTGGTAAAAAGTCTGCTTGAGGACTCAGATAAATGAGAAACAGGGAAAATGGGTCTCCGTTTTTCAAGAAAATCATTTACCAGGAGCAGGACAAGGACAGCAAGGAAAAAAGGAATGAGAGCGAGATAGATTACATGGCAACAGAGAATGATGGAGTGTGAAAGAGAAAAATCCTCACTGTAAAATCAGGTGCAATATCTTGTCTACTCCTACAACAAAAGAGTTAAAGATTAAAGGGACAGCTGACACAATAAATAGTTTATCCTAAAAAGTTGATTTAGATTTGGTTAAAACAAGTAATGTTCACAGAAAACTCAATAGCGTTCCAAACCAAAAGAAGAAGAATGAGGTTAAGTTAGAAGGAAGTATACTGTATTTGACCAGTCATCATCGACTTGTGTGGGCAACATAATTCCCTCCATAGTAGCTGATATTAAACCCTCTCAGCAGGTGTCTGGGTGAGTGATTTTAACCTGAGTAAACAGAACATGATTAATGGTGTGAAATGGCACACAAGGACCACAGAGCTATTGGTTCAACACAGAATGAGTCAATGAAAAGTTTATTAGTGTACAGAATGGTGCTAATATAATCTTTATAACATGTCTGCTCTCTTTTTTGTGGTTTTGATTGGGAAGCTGGTTCAGTTATTCAGTAAATTCAGTTAGCATTGTATGATAACCATTTTAGCAATTGTATGCAGCAAAATTGTGGTCAAAGAAACATAGCTAGCATGTAATTGGACCATAGAAACAACTACCAGTTTTAGAAATTCTAAGCAACAAACACTGAGAAGAGACAAATAGAGCTGTTGCAGCAAACTTTATTAAAACACAAGCTGTTTTCTTTGACAAACTTCCAAGCTTGACAATAATGTTTTTAGCTCAGTCTGTTACACCCAAATCAATAGTGGATTTAAGTTGCCGGTGCTCAGTCTGGACCTATATTACATGGGCTGGGGTTTTTACTTGCCTCAGGCTTCATGCGTCCCTCCCCTTCCTCTTTTACTTTTCATGCACCTTTGCAATATTTCATTTAAACACAACAACACAACCTGCTTCCAGCGAGAGTTCCTCTCGGACCAAGGGACCATCAGTCAATACGTCCCAATTAGCTATCTCATTGTTAAGATTTCCTACTTGGACAAATAAAGACCCCCGTGTGGATTTTATTACCATTTCCAGACTATTAAGCCTGAAATTGTCAGGTATTTGTTATATTTTGCTTTTGAAATAACTCAGTGGTGCGGACTAAAATGAAATGAAATTCTTTTATTTAAAAGACGTAAACAATAAACATACTATACGAGTACTTATGTTCACACAAAAATAATTTGACACGGCTCAGTCAATCCAGCACAATGCATGATGACTCCAAGGAAATATGAGTGCAATCAGCTATGCTTCCGTAGATGTGATCCTCAGAGACACAATGCTCAACTAATTCGGTTGCTAAATTTTGCAAATCAAATTTTATTCACTGATTTTTTTTTCCGTGCCTCATTATTGTTCATCTCTTTGAGAAATGATTGATAGCCATTGGCGGATGAATGGAACAACAAAAACCATGATGTTGTAAAGTAGTTAATGAAGCAATTAAAGCAAAATAACTGTTATAATATTCAAAGGATTATCAGATTACACTATTTAGTTTGGGTATTTCTGTTACGGATGAAGCAGTGTTGCTGTGTATTTTTTGTACACAATGAATTAAAATATTTCTGCCTTTTGAAACAGCAAGAATTTTATTTGGTTCACCCCACAATAATTAATTTTAATTGTTATTCTAGTCAAAATCCAGTTGTGAAGCTTTAACTAAAAACAATGTGACATTTTTGTTGTGTGGGAGAGGGAATGGGGAGGATCCAAATGCAGGTTTAACAGTTTATTAAGTGCTTAACAAAGGAATCCACAGCAGAGAGATAACGGCTTCAGGCAGTGCTGGATGGCCAAGAGGAAGGGCTGAAGGTTCCTGTGGGGAGAATAAGAAAATTAGTCTGATATCAAAATTTGACTCAGCTTAGAGGTTGTCAGTTTACCACTAGAATCGTTGAAGACCTGACGGAGACTGTGGGTGACACCAGGTCTTTTATAGCCACCGGTAAGTCTGTGCAGCTGGGAGCAATCAGCCAATCCTCCCGTTAGAAGCCATCCAGCACCTGTGAGTTTTGGGGGAGAAAAAAAAACACAAACAAGCAGGCCTAAAAGGCCTCACACCACAGTACCCCCCCCTCTACGGACGCCACCTGGCGGACCACCAGGCCTGTCCGGAAAGCGGCGGTGAAAGTCCCAGACCAAGCCAGGGTCCAGGATCGCTGAACGGGGCACCCAGCACCGTTCCTCTGGGCCATAACCCTCCCAGTCCACGAGGTACTGTAGACCCCGACCTCGGCGACGAACATCCAAAAGACGGTTGACCGTGTACGCATCCGAGCCGTCGACAAGGCGAGGAGGCGGAGGGGGAGCAGAAGGAGGCTGGAGGGGACTGGTAGAAACCGGTTTGATCTGAGAGACGTGGAAGACAGGATGTACCTTCATGGAAGAGGGCAGGGCGAGCTTTACCGACACCGGGTTGACCAGCCGCAGGATCCGGAAAGGGCCAATGAAGCGGGGAGAAAGCTTGCGAGACTCCGCCCTGAGGGGAATGTTCCTGGTGGACAGAAGGACAGACTGACCAACCTGACATGCTGGGGCTGGCTGACGGTGGCGATTAGCTTGGCGCCGAGCCCGGCCGCAGGCCTGTTGGAGGGCCCTCCTAGTTTTCCTCCAGATCCGACGACACCGTCTGATATGGAGCTGCACCGAAGGGACGGCCAGCTCCTGTTCCTGATCCGGGAACAATGGGGGTTGGTAACCCAGAGAAGCCTCGAACGGGGACAATCCTGTGGAGGAACTAACTTGGGAATTATGGGCATACTCAATCCACGGGAGATGAGACGACCACGTGGACTGGGCAGAGGCCAACACGCACCGTAATGTGGATTCCAGGTGTTGGTTAGCCCGCTCCGACTGGCCGTTTGATTGGGGGTGGAAGCCAGATGACAAGCTGATGGAAGCCCCCAGCACCTTACAGAAGGACCTCCAAACAGCTGATGTGAATTGCGGACCCCGGTCAGAGACTATGTCCAGAGGGATACCATGCAGACGGAACACATGGGTCACCATGAGCTGGGCAGTCTCCAAGGCTGAAGGGAGTTTAGGAAGAGGCACCAGATGTACAGCTTTGGAGAATCGGTCCACAATCGGGACCACAACAGTGTTACCTTCTGAGGGAGGGAGTCCGGTCACAAAGTCCAGTGCGATATGGGACCAGGGACGACTGGGAACCGGTAGGGGATGGAGCAGCCCTGCAGGAGGACGATGAGGGACCTTGCCCCGGGAACAGGCAGAACAGGCAGCGACAAAATTCCTAGTGTCTGCCTCCATCGTTGGCCACCAGAATCGCCGCTGAAGAAGCGCCATTGTACGGCGAATCCCAGGGTGACAGGACCACCGGGATGCATGCGCCCATAGGAGAACCTGAGAGCGGGCAGAGGATGGCACATACGAACGGTTAGCTGGGCCAGTACCTGGGTCCGGATCATGCTGCAGACCATCCCTTATTGCAGTCTCGATCTCCCAAGTGATTGCCCCAATGACGCAGGAGGGGGGTAGAATGGGCTCCGGCTCTGATCTGGACTGATGACCGTCATGCAGGCGGGAGAGGGCATCAGGTTTGGTATTGCGGTTGCCCGGCCTGTAAGTGAGGGTAAAATTAAAGCGTGTAAAGAACAGCTGCCACCGGGCCTGTCGAGAGTTGAGTCTCTTAGCTGCTTGGATGTAAGCGAGTGCCTCCATTCCTCGAGTGCCAGTTTGACTGCGAGCAGTTCTCTATTCCCCACATTGTAGTTTTGTTCAGCTGCAGAGAGACGCTTAGAGAAAAAGGCACAGGGATGGAGTTTGCCATCCTCCTGATGGTATTGGAACAGCACAGCACCCACCCCTGAATCTGAGGCGTCCACCTCCACAATAAACTGCCTCAAGGGGTCGGGCTGGACCAGAATGGGGGCCGAGGTAAACCTCTTCTTAAGCTCAGTGAATGCACCCTCTGCTTGGGGAGACCAAACGAACGGTCTGGCTGTGGAAGTAAGCTGGGTAAGGGGAAGAGCTACCCGACTGTAATTACGAATCAAACGCCTGTAAAAATTTGCGAAACCCAGAAATTGTTGTTGTTTGCGACGGGTGTCGGGTCGTGGCCACTCAGCCACCGCGCTAACTTTTTCGGGGTCTGGGCAAACCTGCCCAGCGTGTACAATGAAACCAAGGAAGTTGACGGACTGAGAATGGAACTCGCACTTCTCAGCCTTTACAAACAGACGATTCTCAAGGAGCCGCTGGAGTACCGCACGGACATGGACGATGTGCTCCTCAACAGTGGGCGAAAAAATAAGAATGTCGTCCAGATAAACAAAGACAAAACGATTAAGGAAGTCACGCAGTACATCGTTGATGAATGCCTGGAAGACTGCGGGAGCGTTAGTTAACCCGAAAGGCATGACCAAGTATTCAAATTGGCCCAGGTGGGTGTTGAACGCCGTCTTCCACTCGTCCCCCTCCCGCATTTGGACGAGATGGTAGGCGCAACGCAGATCGAGTTTTGTAAAGACCCGGGCTCCCTGAAGTAGCTCGAACGCCGAATTAATGAGGGGCAACGGGTATTTGTTGCGAACGGTGATGTTATTAAGACCCCGATAATCGATGCACGGACGGAAGGAACCATCCTTCTTACCCACAAAAAAGGACCCCGCTGCTATGGGTGCCGAGGAAGGGCGGATAAGCCCCGACGCCAGGGACTCATTGATGTACTTCTCCATCGCCCCCCTCTCTGGAGCAGACAGATTGTACAGGCGACTGGCGGGTAAGGTTGCCCCAGGGAGGAGGTCGATGGCGCAATCATATGGCCGATGAGGCGGGAGAGATTGTGCCCTCTCCTTACTGAAGACCTCTTTGAGGTCATGATACTCTGCCGGGATAGACGCAACCTCCACCGGGTCGATTGAGCCTACCATGTCGGAAGAGATGGTTGTCACGGCAGATTGGAGGCAAGTTGCATGGCACTGATTGCTCCACCTGACGATACGCCGGTTTTGCCAGTCGACCTGTGGATTGTGCAACCTAAGCCAGGGGAAACCTAACACAAGGGGTGAGCCGGGTGAAGAAATAACGTTAAACGAAAGGTGCTCACGGTGATTACCCGATACCACCATCTCCAACGGGGAGGACTGGTGGGTCACCCTGGTGATAACGTGTCCATCGATCGCCGTGGCATTAATGGGTTCTCCGAGTGGTTGGGACTGGAATCCACACTGACGGAGAAAATCTGCGTCGATGAAGTTGCCGTCGGCCCCGGAATCCACCAACGCTTCGACCGGAAAAGAAGAGGAACAACCAGAGGTTAGTGTCACAAGAATCATAAGCCTAGGGGTACTATGACATCTAGTTGTGCCCACCCTTAACCCTAGGTCTACCGGTGGGCCCCGTCTTTTGGGCGACAAGGGCAAGCTGAGAGTAAGTGACTTCTCGACCCGCAATAGAGACACCTCCCTTCTTTTAGTCTAACCTCTCTTTCCTTTTTGGTTAGATGCGTCTGTCCCAACTGCATTGGTTCTGTGGAAGGCTGCTCAGCCTCTTGTGGATCAGGTGCAAATGCCCTAGGTGGGGGGCAGACCGAGGAAGGCTGTCGACGGCTGTGAACTGGAGTAGGGTGTAAGGCCCGGGTGGTATTTTCATATCGTTTCTCTCTTTGACGGTTGTCTAACTGTATTGCCAGGGAAATGAGTTCCTCCAATGTGGATGGGGTCCCCCTGCCAGCTAGCTCATCCTTCAGCGGATCATTCAGGGCATTTAGGAACACCCCTCTTAGTGCCTTCTGTCCCCAGCCAGCCTCTACTGCTAGGGTCCGGAATGAGATGGAGAACTCCACCACAGATAGAGTTCCCTGGGAAAGGTGGAGTAGACGCTAGGAGGCATCTCCAGCCCGGTCCGGCACCTCAAACATGGTTCTGAATAAACTCAGAAAATCAGATGTTGAACGATCAGCCAGGGAGCTGCCGCGTCTTCGGCCTCGGCCCACTCCAGTGCCCTGCCCCGAAGAAGACCCACAATGTACAAATTCTTAACTTTGTCTGATTCGAAGGTCCGCGGTCTTAGAGCAAAGACATTTGAACACTGCAAGAGGAACCCACGACATTTCCCCAGGGTTCCATGGAAAGGTTCCGGGTCTGTAATATGGTGGTCCATGAGTGGGCTGGGCATAGCTGAAGGAGGTGCTGAGGCTGTGGACAGAAAAAGAGAATTTAGATTATTTACTTTGTCTGTTAAAGCCTGTAACTGTGTTTTTAATTGAGTATTTTCATCCATAAGGGCCTTTATAGCCTGTTGTTGTTGTCCCAGGAATATTCCCTGTCGGGTCAGAATCTCTGACACTGAGGGTGATGCAGAACCCGCTGGATCCATTCTGGTCAGGTCTTCTGTTGTGTGGGAGAGGGGATGATCCAAATGCAGGTTTAACAGTTTATTAAGTGCTTAACAAAGGAATCCACAGCAGAGAGATAACGGCTTCAGGCAGTGCTGGATGGCCAAGAGGAAGGGCTGAAGGTTCCTGTGGGGAGAATAAGAAAATTAGTCTGATATCAAAATTTGACTCAGCTTAGAGGTGGTCAGTTTACCACTAGAATCGTTGAAGACCTGACGGAGACTGTGGGTGACACCAGGTCTTTTATAGCCACCGGTAAGTCTGTGCAGCTGGGAGCAATCAGCCAATCCTCCCGTTAGAAGCCATCCAGCACCTGTGAGTTTTGGGGGAGAAAAAAAACACAAACAAGCAGGCCTAAAAGGCCTCACACCACAATTTTTGAACAAATGTTTTTTAAACCTTTTTTTAAATTCTGTTTCATCAAAAGTGATTCAAACCAAAGCTAAAAGATGATTATTCTTTCTCGACATCGCTCCGATTAGATAATGAACATTTGGGGTGAAAGGCAGTGATTTCGCTCTCCTCCATGTTTACCTGTGATTGTTTAACCAGTGGACGTCAGCCTCCAGAGCTCATCGCTGGCGACACGTCAAAGAAGGGCTGAATTACTCTGCCTTTGCCTAATGAGGTAGAACGAGGCTAATTCTATTTGAGCTTCAGCACTTGAGTCAACTTTACAGCACAATTAGCTCCCCATAACCAGCCGAGTTGAAAAGAGAGTACTGGGGAGCGTGGGAGAGCGAAAGGAGTTGAAGACATCAATGACCTCTTTTGGGAACACAAGAAAAAACTGCTGTTTACTAAGACAGCCTGGCTTCTTTAGTTTAATATTTAAAAGAAAAGGCTATTGTTAACTAGAATTTTTTTTGTGAGACAATAATTGTGAAAATATCATTGTGCAATAATACGTTAGCCCATAAAATTTGGAGAATAATGTCGGTGCTAATTTAGAAAAAATGTGAAATGTAAATGTTGGTAATGTAATGTTGGAATGATAATTAGTCAAATCAGTTTGCTTTTTGAAACAAATGTTCTCATTAGACTAAACATTAATTAGCACATCTCAGAATAAAATGCAACACAAAACACCTGCAGGACTGAATATGATCAACCGATGAGATGCGACAAAAAAGGGAGGAAATTTTTATCTACCAACAAAGCTTTTAACACAAATGTGACCCCTGAGTTTGAACCATATGTATGTAAATCATAAACACACATAATTTGATGTGTAAATACTGTAGGGAGTCACATTAAGATACCCCGTTTGGGTTTGTAGGTTATACAGTACATAAACTGTGACCTGCATATCTTCCTTCAGACCCAAAGATAAACTAACAATCTTTGTGTCAAAAGATCAGGGATGTCAGCACGCTATAGCACATTTCATTAGCACAAAATTAAACTGCATACAATTTTTCATTATACTCCACAGCAATTCAAAAACAAACAAAGGTCTATTTGTTGTGGGCACTGATACGCGATACTGTATGTTAAGAAGTTCCAAGAAAGAGGTAAGTACAACCGTTTTAATCAGAATAAATAAATAAAATGCATTTAATCAAACTAAATTTGAAAACAAAATCCTGAACCTGGGTAAGTAATGTTACAGCTGAAAATAATGCAAACAAATAAAAGAAAAAAATCCAAAACAAAATCAACCAATTGATCTGTAGAGTTTAAAAATGTAAATGTTACATAAAATTTAAACTAATTTAAACTTAAAGTTTAAACATGCTCATACTTTATAATTTTGTCATTTGAAAAAGACTGGCAACCTGTTCAGGGTGTACCTTTCCCATTGCCTTGAATCTGCCAGGATGGGCTCCAGCACTCCCCCGCAACCCTGTAAGGGACAGAAGGTTAAGAAGGTGACTGACTGAAAAGATAACTGTTGCTGCACAGTGGCACAGTGGTCTCACAGCAAGAAAGTTGGGAATGAGGTTTGAAAAACTAGTCTTTATGTGTGGAGTTTGCATGTTCTCCTCGAGTGGGTTTTCTCCAAAAACTCCGGTTTCATCCCACCCTCCAAAAACCTGCATATTAGTTTTATTAGCCACCATAAAGTTGCCCCTAGGAATGAGCGTGTCTGTGGATATTTGTGTGTGTGTGTCACCCTGCAGTAGATTGGCAAACTGTACGGGTTGTATCCTGCCTCTCACTTTGAATCAGCCAGGATATACTAATCCTGGCTGGTAGTATCGGAACCTATCCTCTGGAAGGCAAAACCTGTAAGCCTAATAGTATTTCACTAGTAAAAAGTAAATAATTGGAAAAAAATTTGAAAACCAAGAAAAAGAACTGGAGAGTAAATTAATGAAGAGAAAACCAAGTGCTTTTGCTTCTAGCAGCAAAAACCATTGGACGTTCCCGAGTCTTCATTCAAATATCTTTGAAAAAGGGGAAAACAAAATTGTTTTTTCGACTTTCGCTGTGAGTGTAAAAACAAGCTCAGCATTTTGATGAAGTGTGTACAGCTGCACACACTCAGGTCTGATTTACTCGTGTTATAAACTAAAAGTTTTTTGTGTATTTTTCTAATGAGACAAAGAGGCTTGTTGTTGCTCTGAAATGAAAGCATAGTGATTATGTATGTTTGCAAAAATGAAGAAAGAATGAATGGAAAACCAATACATCAAATCAAATAGAATATGGAAACAGATATACAGTATTGTATTTCTATATATTTGTGGAAACATGAGATTGTGAAAAACTGGTAAAGTTTAGTTTTTTCTGCAACTGCAGCGATAAATCAGTCCTGTTTATGAAACATGCCTCTTTTTACTTTCATACCGTGTGAAAGTCAAAGTTTTTCTCATTGATCCACTCCGTCACTGATGATCCTACATTGGAGAGTGATCAATTAATTTTATAACCTAGATTATTTTAGGGTTGACCTGAGAACTTTTAGAATATTCGGCCTAAGTAAATGAATTAGTGAGTAAGTTATTTGCGGCTTTATCAATCATTTGATTTGCTAGTTTTTGTGACATAATATCAGTTTAATGTTTGGCTGTGATTACTGCCCCTAACTTTCACACTAAACTTAAAGTACTTAGCATTTGTAGAAAGAAACTTTTTTTACGTTTTTGTTGATAAACGGGGGTAAATGTAGGAATATCCACTCTAAGATGTCCTTACTTTATGATAATATAATCTCATTGTAAAGCATCAACTTGGACAAGTACATTCATCAACCCCAATGGATACAAAAGTAAACAATTTGAATAAAAAGCTAAAAGCTAAAAAGCTAAAATTTTACACCCATTTAATGTGTCTCTAGTTTTACTCAGCTTAATCTTCAATGATGTGCAAAGTGTTTGCAGCCCTCATTCAGAACTTTGATGGATTTATTGTTATTTAAATTTTTATCACATTCAGCATGTCAATAGTTCCTCTGAAAAAGATTTGAATTTTATTTTTGTGTGCCAAGCTTTTGTTTAAAAAATTGAGAAGGAATGAAAGGAACAAAGTTGAGAAAAACGTGTACATAAAAATGGTCAAGTAGTGTGAAAAGTAATTATTTGGCTTTGTGCTTTTTGTAATGAGGAGCAACGCATTCTAACCTTCTTCAAACGTTTACCAATTTCTAGTTCTGGTAAAATTGCCACAATTAAGGATGACCTTTTTTTTGCAGTTCCCAGCTTAAAATTATAATTAGTTGTTTTTCCAGGATACTACTATGTGTATAATTTTTTTGATAATTACTTGATCTACTCAAATCTGGGATGTAAACCATGAATTTTGAACATAACTATATGAAAGTGTGCACAAAATTAATTTCTTAAACCTTATTGTGATGATTTCCATTCTAATTTTTAATTTATATTGGTATTTCTTTAATTCTGAAAATCGAAAACACACACACACGCACCGCTATTGTAATAGTTGCTTATTTTAAAACAAAACAATTTCTATCCAATTTTCATGACATTGATTTTTTCTGTTTGTTTTTTTCCAAAACAAACCTATGCAAAGGAAAATGTTGAAAAAATGCAAAAGAAACCCATTCTTTTATAAACAATTTAAGAAAGGAAATTGTCATCAATTGCAAGTTGTATTTCTTTCTACCTCAAAACCAAATATTTCCTGTAGTGAATTTTGCCATTGGAGGTAAAATTGTCAGTTGAGAGTAAAAACACGAACAATAATGATGATTATTTTTTTTTTATTTCTTCAGTAAAAGTACTTGGATCTAAAAAGACTTTCAAGAGTCTGAACTCATTGTGATTTCTTTCTTTCTTTCTGCCTGTTGTATTAAAAAAACTCAGTAAGACTGCATCAAACTCATTGAGATGAATCTAGAAAGCTTAATACACTGTGGCCAAATTGAGAAATAATGTGATACATGATCATTTTCTGAACTCTTTAAATCTATACTGCATTCCGGAAGGTGTCATGGCCATTTCCAGACAGTTTTAGTTATAAAGCAGAGTACACTCTGGTCAGGCAAGCAGTCAATTCCAATATCTGAGAAAAAACATTCATACATGAATTTGTCATTTTCACAGTCAAATGTTTCATTTTTCTGTTAAATTACATGTACTTAACTATACATCTTGTAGATAAATTGTGGTACATTTAATTTGTTGCTGTTCTTTTGCCAACCTGAACAGGACTTATAAAAGAAATTAGTTTCGAGTGAAAAAAAAAAATGCTGCCTTCAGTAGCTTGTTGCTTGGTTACCATCTGATAATAGGGAGGGAGAAGTAAGGGGATTGAAATCACTCCATGGGACGGGGTCATTTCTAGTGCTTAGTTTAGTACTTTGATGTCAGTGGAATTGAAAAAAAAATCAATAAAGAATGTCTTCAGGGTCTAAAATGTATGTTGTGCATATATATGTAAGTGTATACAGTATGTGCCATATGTATATACATACTGTATAATCATGTTTCTCGGGAATGTGCAACATATCAGGCATCATTTGTTGAGAAGGCTTACCTCCACAATTTCTGGTTCAGTTCAACAAGTCCAGTCTAACAAACACTGTTTAAACTGAATCTGTCCAAAAAATTCCTCGTAATTTTTAAAAAATTATATAAAATATTATTAATTTATTTTATCATTTTACTACTAATAAATTATTATTATAATATGAAAAGAAACAAACTTTGACCATCAGCGCCTCCATACAGTATATGAGTCTATAGTTCTTGAACAGAAAAGGGTACAATGCCCTCTGCCCTCTTCCACTTGGGTCTGCCATCCCAAGTGGAAAAGTTTAAGTATTTCATAGTCTTGTTCTCGAGTGGGGTAAGAATGAAGCAAAAGATTGACAGACAGATCAGCGCGGCAACTACAATAAGTAGGATGCTGCAGTGGTAAAGAGAGAACCTAGCCAAAAAGCACGGGTCTTGCTTTACCAGTAGATCTATGTTTATACCCCCATGCATGGTCACCGCCTGTGTGTGGGTAGCAAAAGAATGAGATCCTGGAGATAAACCAAAATGAGTTCCCACCGCAGGGTGGCCAGGTTTTTGTTCAGAGATAAACTGACGAGCTTTGCCATTTGTGAGGAGCTCAGGGATGAGCTGTTGCTCCTTTGGGTCGAGAGAAGCCAGAAGGGATGTTTCGGGCATTTGGTTAGGATGACCCTTGACGCCCCTGTGGTAAAGTGTTCCAGGTACCTCTCCTCGGGAGGAGAATAAAAGGCAGACCTAGGAAGGGCTTACTAATGAGACAACTCCTCACAGTTGGCCAGGGAATACCTTGGCATTCTCCCGGAGGAGCTGGAGGGTATAGCTGGATAACTGGATAACAACAGTACAGTACTTTAAAATTGTGTTTTGAAGAAATTTTGTATGACTGGGAATCTGAAATATTATATCACTGTGACCATGAGTTGGAACACCAGTTTAGAAGACGAATGGATTCATTCATCTTCTTATTGGTCTTTTAACTTGACACTATTGTGGCCTCAGTCTTTCACATTCAGAATCAATTATTGGAAAAAAGAACCGATATCTCCAAAACCAGCTGTCTTTGGTGCCACAACAGCACATTTGGAAGCATAACTGTAGTTGTAAATGGATCATACAGTATTTAAATTGTAACATGTTGATTGTATTGACAAAAAAAGTCTCTGAAGTTTTGAATTAACCTTTTCTTTAGCTGCATACAAACTCCAAATTCATTAGATGAATACAGAGTTTTATTTAAACAAAAAGGTTTTGGCAGCTTTCTAAATTTCTCACGGGACAGCTGTGCTCCTCAGTGTTTCATCAGTTGTGCTGCAGTTCAGTGATCTTTATTTAAACTCTTGAAGCAGAAAATTTAACTTGTGTATTTCTGTGACATGGACCAGACCACAACAATGTAAGATTACAGATAAAATGTAGGGTCACATACCCGCAAGTATAAATAAAACATGGTTGTAATTTCTGTCTTTTTGGCTGCTACTACATGTGTTCTGACTTTCAGTTGGGGTTCATCATGAGGTTATTTACCCCAGCTGATTACTGACCTCTCAGATTGTGTAAAATAAGGGATGAAACAAGGAGGATTACATAAACTGAAATGAAGTGGGATTGGTTTGGGATAAATTATAAAAAGAGTAATTGTTGATGAACAAATCATGAGTCTTGTATTGAGTGAAAAAAAAATGAGAATGAAAGAATTGACTATCGAGTGAAATTTTAGAAGGATAGCTGTCAGTGGGGTCTAGTTTGGTGAAGGGATCAATAAAGTTTGTCAGGAGAGTTGTTAAATCAGGTGGTTGGAAAGTGAACATTGGCTGTGATTACTTTATCTTCATTCGATGTGTCTGTGAAATTGTCAGATAACACCACACTAAAAGACACTGCTCAATTGAACTGGCTTTTTGTTTTGTAGACTAAAATCCAATATAAAACTGAATCTGAAATGTTTGACAGTAACAGAATGGTGCAACAGCTGAACTGGTGTTAGTCACAATGACGATTGTGTCTTGTATTGTTGTAAAACCGGGCTTCAATTCAGTGTTAACAACTGAAATAAGACACCAAAAATAATACTGAAACACATTAACACTATTTCTCAGCTCAGGATGTATTCAACCACTTTCACAATAAATCAGGGGCAAAATTTCTTTTTCCTTGTCTAACCAACATGAGATTCCTTACAAGTACAAAATAAAATTGATTTATGTCTATAAAAGACAACAATCCGCTCAATCCAATGACCAGCTTTGCTAATTGTAATTCAATATATTTTTTTTGCAGAAGAAGCCGTGATTCTTCTTCTTGCTTAAGTTTCAGTGAGAAAAAGGTGTCCCCTGTCAGTTTCAGAATCATATGAAATGACTCGAAATGATTTTGACACTTGTGAGTTAATCTTTTTACTTGAAATAAGATCTAGCCTATATGTTCACAATTGGGAAAAGCGTGGCCAAAGTTAAATAAGATTAGATACACCTAAATGGATTTAACCTAAGCATAGACAATAGAAAACTCATCAGTCTGTTTTGTGATGCGAGAGAATAACATCCAGACAACAAAGTAAGTTTGAGTTCATTGTGGCTTTTCAGAGACAGAGCACATGAAACCTTGGCATGCACCCAGCCTAGGTAATGTTCCTTTTATCCACACACTCTCTGTGATGAGTCACAGTCCACTCATTCTCGTGCAGCAGAGAGTTTCATTCCACAAAAATGAGTTTAAAAGCATTCATTTTGCAAATTATTTTCCCAAATGTTGAAATTTAAGCTCTGACTGCATATCAGGTAATTTCTTCAATAAATTGAAACAGTAAAGCTTCCCTGAAATCACCAAGATGTTTTATATCCCTACCCCGTGAAGATTTGGTGAGATCAGGTGGTCTTTAGAAGTAAACACCCTACCCAGCTCCTGCTGTCAGAATACCCCAAATCCCGCCGTCTTTTTCTGATGTTTGTAATCAAACACAAGGCTGGTGATAACATTAATCGTCACTCACATCCTTTCTGCTTTTTCTGAGCTGAAAGCACCATCTGTGCTTGTGTTGAGTGCAGGTGGGTGATTTTCTTGTAAATGTTAGTCAATTGGCTTCAGACCCTCATCAATCTGCCAGTTCTCAGTATAACAGCTTTGGCTTACTTTACATATAACTAACATATGTGTGCTGTTCTGTGAGATTGGACACCGTCTGCAAAGTGGTCCTCCTCTAGGTATCAGTGCATGTGAATGACAAGAAGAGTTTGTCTATTTAGAGTCCTTAAAATCCCAGTGGAAGTGTGAACAATGACTTGTTGCTGCTATGAATATGAAAGCATCTTATTGAATTCTGGTTTTAATTTATTCTCAGATTTAAACTTTTATTCAGGTTGTCACATAAATTTTGTAAAGAGTGCATCAACTATTTTCTTTGCATCATTATGATCACACCTGGTGGGAAGAACACAGTCTTGTCACTTTCTGCCTCCAACAATTTCAAGAGGAAGCGCTCACACAATTACACCTGTCACACAGATTTCACGCAGAATGCAAACTGCAGTTTGGAAGCAGCATGAATGCAAGTCAGTGGAAAGATGCAATTACATGCAAATACACACTTGGCAACTGAGACTGGCAGAAATATGATTGTAGATGGAAAATGTTTCCACTTTGGTAAAAAAAAAAAAAAAAGTGACCCAAAGAGCCTCTTTTACTGTCATATGCACATTTAGGGAATAAGGTTGCTGCTGCAAGGTTTCTTCATCATCTACTGCAAGTTAGTGGTTGGTAGCTAAAGAAAAAAGTCCTTTCTGCAAACTTTAACTGTGGTAAAAATATAACGGTAGCTTGGTAAACCTATGTTGCTTCTAATATTGATATGCTTTGATTATAATGAGGAATATAGACACATTTTCTTAAAAAGAAGACACTAAAGTTCATCTTATCTTCTTTGGACAATCTAGTCATAATTAAACAAAGAAATGTAAGGAAATAAGTTGTTTCCACAGAAGTTGCTTCATATATGATGCTACTGCACAAGTGTCATGTTTAAGTCTACATGCAACCTGCAGAACACAGGTTTATATTCATTCGTGGATCAAGCATGAACAAAGAAAACTAAGAGAAAACAGGTTTAACGAAATATCATTTTCAATTCTCTCAATTCTCTTTGGTCAATTTACCACAGTCTGGTTAGCTCGCTAAACATCACAAAGAAACATCACTGTGGCTAATTATCAGCTGCTGGCACTGCACTTGTGTGCAGTTTATACCAGAGACAGCCCTTATGTTCCTCAGATAATAAAACAAAAAAATCAATCAGACTGAATCTGTGGAGGAATTTCTCTTTCATGGTGAAAGGTGGGACTACACAGTTACAAGTCACTGTATGCAGCAATAAGGCTTGCTATATGTTTAGGTAGTTACTACCCGAATGGTTAAGGTTCGAGGATAGAGAGAGATTTGTCTTCAGTATGTCTGTGCAGATTTGATTAATGAAAGCGTCTTGTGAGCAAGCGAAATGCTTAAATATCCAAATGTTGTCATGAAACAGAACAAGTTGAAACACTGTAAAAGAAGTCACTATTAGTCAAGTTTTACTTAATTCTACTTCCCCTTTTGTCAAGCAAGGATTGATTTACTCTTTTTGCAAATCCAGCTACACATTGAAATAACGAGGGAGAACAACCGCCTCTACGTTGACACAGGTGGTAAAAACAGGAGTGAGGCGAGAAAAAGTAACATTAGTCTCATAATGGAATCTGCAAACTACTTTGTATTTCAATGTTTAAAGTCAGCCAGACTTAACTTAGTGCATAATTCTATGAAGATTTGTTAAATAATCACATTGTTCAACTCTGGGTGGAGTACTACCTAATGGTTTCTGTGACGTACAGTAGTTGTATGCATCTAAGTTTTGTTTTAAAGAACTATTTTTTGTTAGAGTTGGAGGGCCATTTACTCATAAAAATGGTGCTCTAATGTTGCATGATCAAAACAAATGGTGCATCATGGTAGTTCTCTGTCTTTTTTTTTCTTGCCGAGTTATCACTATTGAGGACAAAGACTTGCAAGCTCCTACTTTTTTTTGTAAAACTCTGCTTTCACAAGCTACTTCAACCATAAATAATTCATTAGGACATTATAAAGTTTTAGGGTACACTAACAACATGATTCATTGTAATTATACATTTTAATGCTCTTTATGCTCTAAAGATTGAGCTACTTGTCTCAGATTATGGTCATATTACATTTCATAAATTAATAAAGAAGGTTAGAAACATGCTATTAATCTTTTGATTGTGCAAATTGTGAATGCAACTAACTGACTGTAAGATATTGTATTTGGACTCATTCTTTCCTAAATGTATAGTATTTTTTCCCATTTGCTAAATTAAAATAATTGACACTAATTTGCTGAACTGGATCCCTTTGGCACTTTACAAAGGTTCTGTGCATGAATCATGTGCATATAATGCACCTTAATGCACACATGAAATAAACATCAGGTGGCCTTGGCAATGTTATTTTAGCAAAATGGAGGAAAGCAACAAATGCAGGTACATCTAAAAAAAAAAAAAGTGAGCTCCAACTCTCACCTCCTCTGCACACTGTGTGTAACAACCACGTATGGAAAATACGTCAGATCAGGTGAGAACATCTGAACAAAACCATCAGAGAGCAGAAACAAAGGAGATAATGGGGGCCAACCATTCTTAACCTCAGCCCCATATTACGCATCTACTCTGTGAGCTATTTCAGTTACTGCATATATAGCAACAAGCAGATACCTCTGAAAACAGAACTTAAAAAGGAAATGTAGGGATTAACAAGTGGATAATAGCAGATGGTTGATAGGCTGGTCCTATTACTTCTGCGATCCCCTGCTTTTTGCATAACAGCCATATGACCGACGTGTAGGATGCAAAATCTTTACTCATGGTCCAGCAGCTATCTAGAAAAATGTTATATCAGTATTTTGTATTATATTAGAAAGAGAAAAATTGGATCATTTAAAGATGCTAAAAATTCCGGAAAAAATTGAGAATTTAATTAAAAAAATAATAATAATAATATTGTGCACCGACAAAGCAGTTAGATAAGATAAGTCGGAGGAACTCAGCCTTTTGGAGAGTATAATATACCTTTGATTGTAATTTACACTCTTGAAGGTCAGTTTTAAAAAAGCATTTGTCAAATTCCTTTGATGTGTATGAAAATGGAAAACGTAGGAATTTTTTCTGTCTAAAAACATGGTTCCTCTAGCGGTGTTTCTTCTTGATAATGCATGTGGTTGTTGCACATTGAGCCTGTCATCTGTTACTATTACAGTGAACGAAAAGGCTCCTATCCAGTTTGAACTTTACATTCTGATAGTTTAATAAATCACAGCAGGAAGCCATGTGCAGTGTCTAATCAGACTTTCCTGCTTCCTGATGAAATCTGATGTGGTTTTGGAATAACATGTTCAACTCTATCTGATGTCACGATCACATCTTGGGCAGCAATGCGGGTATGTCACACACCGGGTGTCTGACAGCACCTAGACCAAATCTTTTCACATTCCCAACATTTTACTTGTCATTTGGTGTTAGCCATCCCATCATCACCGTCCACCTGCTGGTAGAAGGGTTGTTATCAGTTCCAGGTGGCACAACTCGAACAAGAACTTAAAAAGTTGTTTTACACCAAGATTTTTTTATGATCCAAATTTGATCTGGCATGAACATATGAGTTTTAGTGATTAGAGTAGTTTTCTCATTTTTATGTGGCCTTTTTAGCTGCTGTTGGTTTGTGGCTCTTTAGCAGCTTTAATAAGTCAAATTGAAATGTCATCCTCAGCAACTACATTCAAAAGACCATTTAACTTGTCCTTGATCCACTTCTCCTTTAGCTCCAAAACATATACAGTACTTATATTTAATTTCGTCTTTTGAACCGTTTATCCTCAATAGAGTTACAAGCCTTTCTCAACTGCTTCCAGGCGAGAAACACTCCGAACAGGTGGCCAGTTTGTTGGGGGAGCCACACACTCACAACCAACCACACACACATTTCTAGGGGTAATTTCATAGTGGCTAATTAACCTATCATGGAGGGAGGGGGAAACTGGAGTACCCAGAGAAAGCCCACACATACACGGGGAGAATATGCAAACTCCACACAGAAAGGACAGTGTTTCAAACCTCACCTCCACTCCAGGACTTGAACTTGACAAGCTACTGTGCTTAACCACTGTGCCACTGTGCAGCCAATGCTCATATTTGTGGAAGTAAGATAAACATCAGATTGAAAGTTGAGTGCAACATCCATGGTCAGTTATATATGTAATCTTCATTGTCATCGAGAGAAATGTTACTTTTGCTGGTATATTTAAAAAAAAACCAATTTTTTAAAACTAATTTTTCTCAGTATCTATGAGAAACAAACTTCGGTTTCTTGACATGTGCAGCATGGTTCACATGTGCAACACGGACTCAATTGTTGATGTTCTTTGTGGTACACCTGATTTTGTTGATCAAAGAAAGACCCACAATGGCTGAGAAGGCAAAAGGCCTGGTGTAGATGTGTAATTACGGGAATCAGGACTTGGTTTAACTTAATTACAAGTCTTGTCACAATAGCAGCCTTTGTCAGACTTAATAGAAGTAAAATCGAATGTATTGATCAAGGATGTTCCTCCACCTAATGTCAGCTTGCATTTGTTGCTGCTTTGCTGTGCTGATGCATTCCCGCACAAATTAGCTCTAAAATAGGATGAAAGTTGGATTCACGCTTTGAGGTTGTTGTAGAAAAGAAGATTATAGTAAATTGATGATTAATGATGAAACACGCCTACTCCGTTGTCCTGAAAAGGCCATTCACAGACTTTTGGATGCGAAGGATGAGACACATTTAAAGTTCTTGGATAAACCTTGACCTACCACAGCCAAAAACACACCATATAAAGGCTCACTCTAATAATGTGGTTTTTGACATAGATTTTGTGTCCTGTCTTTTTTTGATTAATAAGTTCATTTCAGAATTTTTGAACAAAATGTGTTTGTGGTCCTGTGCACACTTCTCATAAAGGTTTTTACCAGTTTCATTTCACATTACAAAAACATTTCACTCAGCAGATTCCTGGGGAAAAGATTTCTGCATTACTTCTTTTACAAGAAAAGTTTTTTAATATGGGAAAAAAAATTGTAGAGGTATAATCTTGAGAGAAATGTCAAAACTTTTGTACAATTGCGAAAATTTCTACAATGGGAGTAAGCGTTTCTACAAGCCCCTATACTTCATTCAAGACAAGAACAAAATTTCTGAAGGTGTTCAAGTTATTGGAGTTTGATATCAAACTGCATATGCCATGTCAGCATCCTTGCCAGAAAGATTTATGCAGCAATGAGTTTAAGTGATTCAGGCACAGCTTTCTGTCAGCAGACTGCTTCATTCACACACACAGCAGATTTTTTTGGAGTCTACAGCTACATCAAATTACTTAAAAACAAAAGTAGCAAATATCGGACTAAAATATCAGTTTGCATTACAAAGTGAAAAAAAAAACAGCTAAAGTATTACACAAAAGCTTGCTGTGTCTATTTTCTCTATACACCTCTAAAGAACCACGACAGACTGGCGACCTGTTCGGGGTGTACTCTGCCCTTTGCCTGAAATTGCCCGGGATGGGCTCCGGCACCCCCAAACCCGAAAGGAATAGATGGATAAGAAGATGACTGACTGACCTCTAAAGAACGCACAACTGAAGAAGATGACTAACTCCAGCCTTTGTTGTCATCAATTCTAAACATCTTCAAAAGAGTTTAGTAGGTAATTTAAATGTTCATTCATTGCTTATTGTTAAATCTGAGGAAAGCATTCTTCTGTAGATTTTGTCAACTCATCTCTGAAAGTATGCATTAAAGATCTAAACTCAATAAAAGAGCCAATGTCAGAAGTAAAAGCGTGTTTATGAAAGAAAAGCTCAAGGTTGTTTTTTGTAACATTCATCAAAACTCTCTGCTCTACCTAAAATAATTATTTCATGGTAGCTAACGCTAAAGTTTTAAAATGGTAGCAAGTTATTTATTGAATGTCACACTGTTGACAGTGCTGCTATGAGGATATTGCTGATCTCCTGTTGCATTCAAATTGAATCCTCCCAAATGAGCAAACAGAAGGAAATGAGTTCAAATAGACTTTGACAGAGCAAACAAAAACAAAACCCAGGACTGCACTCATGCATGATCAGATGTTCTTCCCAGACTCACTGAAAGTTGTTACTTATAAAGATGCATTGGCATGATGAGTGATGGAGCCAGGAAGACAAATGTTGAGCCAGACCTCATGTTACAGTTGTGTGATACTGCTATTCAGAAAATAAAGGTGCATAAATCAATAGAAACTCTTCATCGTGTGAACTGCTGACCAGACAGGTTAATACTGAGCTGAAAAGCAAATGATCCAGGAAAGCTCTGTCGGCACGGTGGGCTGATCTGTCTAACAGGATTAGACAGTTGCTTTCACCTCAGTCTTTCTAAACAGGATGTTTCAAAGTTTTAAAATGGAGAATTTTTTGAGCAAAATTTTTTGACACAGTTCACTCCGTTTTCAGTTTAGCCCGACCCGCTCCATAACATTTGGGTGATCAAAAAATGAAAGTAGACCATATAAAATCTAAAGGGATCTTTATTGTCTACAATGATTATTGTTTTTTTTTTCTCCTGTTCATGGCTAATCAAACCGCCTCTCACACAACTTCTACATAACTAAATAAATCAAACAATCAATCTCAAATAATTGTTTATGCGAGCTGATGGTTCAGATATGTCCCTCTGTCAAAGAGGGCAGGACAGGGCCTGGAGCTCATTAAATGATTTATTCAAACTTGGCTTTTACATGAAAGGTTAGATTTAGAAAATAAACAAACTTACTTTCTTTCCAGTTGAGTATGATCCCTAAGTTGAACTATTAACCTGTAGAGATAATTAACTTATTATGAGATTTTATTAATATTGTGCAACTTTATGTTGACATGAATGGCTAAAATGTGATTTCTATATTAACAAGGCCAAAACATAGATATAAAAACATTTTGGCTCCAATAGTTTGGTTCACTTTACAGGATGCCCGAACCACCCCATCTGGCTCCTCTCGACCTGGAGGAGGAGCAGCTCGACACCAAGCTCCTCCCGGATGGCGGGGCTCCTCACGCGATCTCTGAGTGAGAGCCCAGCCACCCTGCGGAGGAAGCTCATTTCGGCCGCTTGTACCCGCGATCTCATTCTTTCAGTCACCACCCACAGCTGGTGACCATAGGTGAGGGTTGGAACGTAGATCGACTTGTAAATCGAGAGCTATGCTTTTCGGCTCAGCTCTCTCTTTACCATGACGGACCGATGCAAAATTTATTGCGATTAAATTAACTAGGGCTGCACGGTAGCGCAATGGTTTGCACCACGGCCTAGCAGCAAGAAGGTTGGGGTTCATATCCCATAGTGCAGATAAGGCTTGAAACACTGGTCATTCTGTGTGGAGTTCGTGTGTCCTCCCTGTGTATGTGTGGGTTTTCTCTGGGTACTCTGGTTTCCTCCCACCCTCCAAAAAAATGCAACTAGGCTGACTGGTTGCTATGAAATTGCCTCTTGGAATGAGTGTGTGTGTGTGGCCCCCAGATGGGTTACCTGTTTGGGGTGTACCCTGCCTCTTGCCTTAAATCAGCCAAGGGGGTGTCATTAGGGAGAAGCAGTTCAGAAGACTAAACTAACTCCTGAACATTTGGTAAACAATTCCCACGTCACTGCAGTACATCTTCGTACTTGCGTGTAAGGTTAGCAGAGCTTTTAGAGAACACACTCCTCTGGTTTACAGTGAGTGGAAGACCTCCAAACCAACATGAAGAGAGATTAACACAATATCCACAGCTTCACTGGTGGCTTTATTTAATTATAGAATGTGGGAAAAAGCTCAATTTAATCCTTTTTGTCTTTGTACTAAAAGTCACCCCCTGTGATGAGATTACAGACCCGTATGTAGTACCCATATGCACAATATTTTTGGTGATGGTTTGGAGGAAAACAATGTGTTTACTCCTGGGGACTGCTTGGGTGTTTTCTCTGTTAACTAACAATACCAGACAAAATATAATGGCTATATTTCTTAACTTCTTTTTCCTTTGTCGTGTTTCTATAGGTATAAAATAAATTTATTCCAGAATTTAAACAGTTGAGATCAATCTTCATAAATTGAGTGGCAAATAAATGATAACAGAAAAAACAATGAATGCCAAAAGTGTAAATGAAGGAGAGTGAATTCAGTTTGAGAAGCATTTAGAAAATCAACTGCCCTCATTCTGGTTGAGACAGTAATTGGTCTGACCTTTTTGACGTCAATCATTCCATCCAGAAAAACATTTTGACTGAAACAAACAATGTTCTGCTGCCACACATAAGCTTAAGTGTTCTCTTAAATTCACCCCTACCACTCATACACCCACAAATTCTCATGCACACACATTAAAACCTATAACCTTGCATCCAGTTTTCATTGTACTCATCGTTACCCACTCACAGGAGTCATCATTCACTAATGTGTGTAATTATGGCTCTTTGATCAGGATGGACGAGCACTCAAAAAGTACACTGAGCAGGAATTAAAGTGGTGTTGTACCCACTTCTATGTAGCAGGTGATAAAAAAAAAAGTTTCAGCTATGTGCTTTCATTATTTCAGTGCAGTTCAAGAAAAAAATGAATGCAACGTTTTTTTCCCACAATGCAGACAGACAAACAGATTAATACTAGATAGAAATCCAAAGGCACATATGACTTATAATTTCACATACTACTCTTTTTATTTAGATCTTCTCAAGAGGTTGTTTGATTTATTGGAATGTGATATTCATGTGACAGTGTACTTTCCTTTGCATGACTGCCCTGTGTACAAACAATGGTCAAGGATGGAGAAATTATGACTACCTATGCTTGAGCTTGAAACAGCACGTAGTTCCTTATGTCTTGGGTCAACATGTTTTTCTCAACAACTTTGTGTAGTTGTAACAAGTATTTGCTAAAACATTTAATCAGTTTAATCTGCTCTTTAGTCATTGCTAAAAGTAAACATTGCCTCTGTCAAACACAGCCGATGTGCTGTTGGACATCGGCACCAAAAAAAGCTGGGAGCTAAAATTTACGCAAATAAGGAATGATAGATGTGAGGGATAAAGAGCAAGCAAACGAGACTCCACCAAAGACACACGTGCACAGAAATCAGCCTGGCATTACAGTATGTGAAGTTTTTGTCATGAGTGCTTACATTGCCAATACTGAGACATGTATAGATTATTAATTTAGCATTTTCCTTAAATACACAAAATTGCTATAAAGTATCAACTTCTCAAGATTCTTCATGAGTAATTGTAGATTCTCTCCAGCTACTTCCATCCAAAAACATGTTCGTTGATCTATGGCTCATGGAATTCTTCCAAACGGTGTGCAAATGTGTTGGAATGATTGACTGTCTCTTCGTACCTTCGCAATAGATCACTAACCCGTCCAGAGTGTATCATTTTAAAGTTAAAACAGGCCCAGCATGTGTACAGCGCAAAGTCGAGCAGCTTGGAAAATGAATTAACAATGAAGATGGTAGTTTGGTCTGAATTATTTTAGTTTATCCATCAGAATTTGACATGTTTCACTATAAATTTAATGCTTCCACCCACAGGAAGTTGTTGTTACGTTAAGTACTGGTACATGGGCTGTCCATGCGTTTGTCAGTCAGTAATACTTTTGTGACTGTGATGTCTCCCAAACAAGTTAAGGCTTTTAATTAAACTGCCAGCTGTGATTCACTACCAGCTATAGATTAACTGAGTAGGTTTTCAGCGTTCTGAGACCAAAGGTTGAAGTCAAAGACGTTGTGGTCACAAAATTAAGAAACCTTACACTATGACGTAGGTATCAACTATTCATTATTGAGAAAGTTTATAGAGCAGGCATAGGCCTATTGTTCAGCACGTTGGTGTTGACTTATTCATGTTTAATTATTTCTCACGTTTTTAATTATTTTTGGTTGATTCCAATTTGGTTTTTGCCTCCTTTCTGTTACATAAAGTACTTGAATTGCAATCATGTAATAAACGGTGCAAATTATATTTTCTCATCTTGAAGGCAAATAACTTGCTCACGATGTGGAAAAGAGTGGAAGAAATTGTCAACAAGATGTTTAAAACTTTTGTTGCCAAGTTTTAGGACACTCAGTGAAATGTCTTTGTTTTTTGCATTTTAGGGCAACAGAGTTTGAAATTGTCTTTACTTTTCAGTGAGTTTGTCATTCACTGGTAGTCAGGCACAAAATTAACAAATCTGCATACAGCGTTGTCTTTGTTAACATCCAGGCTCAGTTAAATCTGGTGAAATTGGAGCAGAACTGACGTGAACAATGTCATTTTCTTATGACAACAGGGACTATACACTCATTGCTTCTGCTCCTACACGACTAAGCCAAAGATCCAGCATACTCAGAGAATCATTAGGCTGATAATTGGACTGGATATGCTATTATTACCTCTAATGCCTCCAGAGCGGGCTCTCGTCTTTTTAATCACACAGGACAGATGAGTAATTTTTGACAGCAGGGCAAGGTGGGCATATTTACTCACATACATAGTGATTATCAGAAAATGACTCCGAGACCCCACAGGTGAAGTGTGAAGAACCATTGATGAATAAAATAATTCTTCTTCTCATTGATGAACAAAAGGTTATTCTTTGGCTTGTAAGGAAAGATTTTTTAAATGATTGAGTCAATTTAGACATTTTTATAATTTATGGAGAAAGGGAAAAAAATATGAGCTCTTTAAAAAATCACTGTCACATCTTTGATAATCAGCGATAAAAATGTTAGGCTCCTTATTTGCATTTATGTCATTTTTGTTATTTTGCCTTCAGTCATGGTCAGAGCTCACAAATTTTGTTCATACACACACTGTCTCTGAACAAAGAAAGTCATGTCAAACATAAAGGCAAGTACTATCGTGCATCAGAAGAATTTAATATAAACAGAAAGCAATCATCTTCTCTGTATGAAGTCTGGTCTAAACAGGCCAACAGCAAAGAGAAAAAAGTACTCTCTAGTAACTTCAATAAAAAAAACAACCAGTATGTTTAGAAATCATAGATGCTAGCCTTTATTTGACCAAACAATAAATCCAGACTTTTAAAAGTGTTTTCACTCTGAGGCATGTGATAGTAAAACTAAATGATTCAACAGACCAATAAAAAAGATCCCAGCCTTTGAAAATTTTAAACATGACATTAAAAGTCTCCAGAGTTTAAGCAGCAAAAATGTCAGACCAGAATTTCTCCTGAAAATGATAACCTCTTGTTTCCTGAGTCACTTTTTCCTGAATCCCCATTGGTTTACACACGAGAAAAGATAGACATGGAAGTAAACTCTACCGCAGATGAGTTTCTTCCACAGACTATACTAATGTGTCCTTGGGGATGACATAAAACCCTTATTGCCTCCTTGTGAGTAGATCTCGGTATGACTGTGTGATGATAAAGAGCACTTATATTTGAAAAGATGTTCTGTGTGACTGGGTGAATGTGACATTGCTTTTAAAACTTTTTCTCTTAGCAATGCATTTCTCTTTCAAAATAATACGGTGAGGGCAAGTCATCAAAAAGTTTTTTTTTCCAAGGATGTTAAATTTAATAAAAATGTCACGTTCAGAGTAAATATATATCTAAAGTGTAACACGCCTACAGTGTGAAATAATGCGTGACATGTCACATAACACATTTTGTCTGTATGTTCACTAAATACAGTATATATTTGTATATATAGATATATATATATATATAGGTGACTATATATGATGCATACATGCATATAAATATATACAGTATGTGTGAGTGTATGTGTATGCATTTATGTTACATATTTAAGAATCACATATACAGTATGTATGCATACAAATAGATGTATGCATATACATATATAAATGCATATATCTCTGTCTCTCTGATGATGATGATGATAGTAAAATTTGAGCATTTTTTAATTTTAAATGTTCAATCATGTTTAAATATTATACAAAATATTAATGAATGTGCTTTGGTCTACTGAAAGTTATGCTGCTGCCACCTAGCATCGGTTGTGTTGTACAGCAGCTTTTAAGCAGCAGTTTTGAATAGTTTTTACTATATAATTCATACAAATGCACATTTTCTACTCTGGAATAATTTCTGCACAACAATAAAGTTACATCTTAATTGGATCTGCAGGATTTTATCAAGCAATATGAATTAATATGAATATTTAAAATAGTAAATTTAAAGTTTGATGGATTAGAAACATCAGAGAATCGAACACTACAGCTGATCTGAGCTTTACTGTTTATGCAGCTTCACTTCCAACTATGTCATTTTTTTTTTTTAAACAGGCAGCAAAATATTTAAGCGATACAAAGCCTTTGATTGAATGCTTAATTTTGGTAAATTACCAATAATCACACATAGTTGCAATGATGCAAAGTCTTAGAATAGTTCGATACAGTAACTTCCTATGTTTAATGAGGTCTGATAAAATTAATAAAAAGCAACTTGAATAAATTAATATCACTGTTATATTCTTATAACAGCTGCACGGTGGCACAGTGGTTAGCACAGTGGCTTCACAGCAAGAGGGTTGGGTAACAAATCCCGGGTGGGGATGACGCTTGGAACACTGGCCTTTCTGTGGGGAGTTTGCATGTTCTCCCACGTCTATGTTTGGGTTTCCTTCCACTCTCTAAAAACATGCATGTTAGGCTTATTGCCTAACATGCATGTTAGGCAATAACATGCATGTTATTGAAATTGCCCCTAGGAATGAGTACGTACTGTATGTGAATGGCTGAGTGTGTGTAGCCCCGTGACGGATTAGTGACCTGTTTGGGGTGTGACTGACTCTCGCCTTGAATCATTCGGGATAGGCTCTACCAATAACGACAGAAGATGAATGAATAATCTTAAAAATCAATTAATGTCATACTTGTAAAATAGAAGTTAATTGATAGTCTAAATTAAATGAATAATTTCTTGTGTAATTGATCACTTTTTTCCTCTTTTTGAGTTTTATGAATTTATCATTTAAAAAATTTAAACCCAGAGAATGCCACAGATTTATGCAGAGGACTTAGGTGGTTTTATTTTTATGGCAAAGGACAAAAACAAATGAATGTCATGGAAGAGAGTTTTGTATCCGAGTATCATTTCCATTATCATGTCCTCCATTTTTGCCGTTAGTTTTGTGAGGTGTTCACTCATAACTTTTTGTCTTCATGGCCAAAGAATTCATGATACTGAAGAAGTTCTGTGGTTCATCTTCTTCAATCCTGCTTGCATCACAGATTGGAGGAGGGAAGAAATCCATTGGATTGAAAAGGCCGAGTACCCAATCAAAGGTGCTGAAAACCAGAGAACAATTTAAAATCAGTCTATTTCATATGTGGTGATATTTTATACCTTGTTTCCTTTTGTACAAAACATTTGTACTTTATTTCTACTCTTAATCAACATAGATATTCTTCCAACGAACCACTTCATTTTACACCTGTGATTTACACCAATTTTTTAAAAATGATTGCATAGCAAGTCAGAGTGCTGACATAGACGAGGACTCAGAAATTTGACAGGCACATGGACAGTTTTATCTAACATCCCACTGGGTTGCGGAGTGGGGTTCTGATTGTTGCTCTGCTGCAGGGTTTAAGCAGAGGGTTAAAATATGAGTGTAATATAATTCTCTGAATATAATTCAGAGGATGTTTTGCTGTGTAGAAGTTTGAGATGGTGCAAAGACTGTTCCCACATTCTCCTGCATCCTTTGTGGGACTTTACTGTTAGTAGACAAGCTACAGTACATGAGGGCGCAGCGGAAACTCCTTACTTTCTACGAAAATAATGAAGTCTGTGAGCTTTGATTAAGTTGCACACCTAAACATCTGAAGCATGAGACCACTTTCACAGAAGAGGAAGGAGAGCCTGTCACTGGATAAGTCCTCTAAATACAGACACTGTTACACCTGTATCAGGTGTCCCATCTCCCATGTGTTTTCTTATTTATTGTTGGCAGCGGTGGGCCCCACAACTACTACAACACTATTCTCAATTTCCGCTATATGTGTCTTATAAACAAGTCATAGGCCACTTGAGTGAGCAAAAGGGGGTTCCTGTGATGAGCCAACTATAAATATTGGCTAATAAAAGAACAGACAGTGAATCTGACAGTCTGATGTTTGACTGTCATCAATCAAGGACTCCCACCAAACAACAGTGGGGGTTTTGAAATACATTTTTTTATTTATGTATGCTTTAGCACAGAGTTAACTGTACAAAAAAATTAAGCGATGAAAATGTGCATATACATAAAAACACTTTCATGGAAATGTACAAAAAACTGTGTAGGTTCATTAAAATCCCAGTTAAATCTGGGTTTGAAGGAGAGCTGTGTGCTACACTTTGCATGTAACAGGGTAACGAGAGACTAATTTCCCTCCCAGCAACAGCTGAGATATGTCCAATTTTCACATGTCAAAATATGTGCTAAAAATACCGCAAGGGAACTTTTGCCTGAGAAAGTCATTGTATATTTTTACAGCATGTTTTTAAGAATGTATCAATTAGTTTAGTTTTCTTAGTTATTCTGTACGTACAAACTGAAGATAGCATACTATTTCCTTCGGTATCAAACTAAACTCTAAAATTAAATTAAAAAACCTAATAACTACAAATCTGAAGGTTTTGGATGTGGTTTGTATGCTTTTGTCCTTACCTGACAGTGGTCCATCCAGACTGTGGGGTGACACCAATGATAGTCACAGGAATGCAGCCAATATGAGTGAAGACAGAAGAATATTGTCCTGGAAGCATTAAATTACAAGTTTCATGAGACTTTTGCAATCAATCAAAATATGTTTTTGTTGCTTGAATTGCATCTTTGTTGATCATAGAACATCAAACTTCACAACCTCATAAAGGTAACCAAATTCAGACTATCCAGATGTTAAAAGTAAAGCGTCTTATTACAAAGAGTCTTTTTACCGTTATTCGGAAGTGGTCCGTTCCAGGTGTTGACCAGTACTCCCATTCCATATGAAGAGCTAGAACCCATGACTGCCTGACCCATTAGTTTTGCATCAGAGGGCACTTGAATAGGATTGAAGGAAGTATCCAGATGTTTCTTTGTGCAAGTGTTTGAAAACCAATCAATTTCATAATAGACTTCCTGAAAAAGTGAACAAAGTGTGGATAGTTACTTGGTTGTAAATTTCACATTTATGCAAACTACATGATATTAGTGTCCACGTAGAGTCCATGAAACCGAATATTTCTACTTGTGTTGGAACTCAAAGTGCTTTACGTTGTAGCTCAAATTCACACACACACACACACACACACACACACACACACACACACACACACACACACACACACACACACACACACACACACACACACACACACACACACACACACACACACACACACACACACACACACACACACACACACACACACACACACACTCCTACCTGATGGTGGAAGCTGCCATGCAAGATGCAAACCACTATCTGGAGCAATTAGGCGTTTGGTATCTTGCTCAGGGACAACTCGGAATGAACTCTGGGTGAGGGATCAAACCGGCAATCCTCTGGTTACAGGACGCTACCCTACCCACTAAGCCATTATTACCATGTATGTATATGTGAATATACTGTATATCTACATCTTCCTGGTGTAAAAAATGAGACATTTTATGTCAAAATAAATTAGCAAGGCAACATGAAGGACATTTTTGTTAAAATAACTTGTTAGGAAGGAAATATACTTTATTCATCCCTCAACGGGGAAAATTTTGTGCTGCATTACACCACAAAAGGCTGCCAGGACAGCGCAACTGGTGGGAGAAACAGGGGGTTTGGTGTCTTCCCCAAGGACACCTAGACATGAGCTCAGTGGGATTCAATCCTGCAAACTTACGGAGAACTTCCGATCGAAGGGCAAACGTTCTACCACTGAGCTATCGCCTCAGTTTTTGTTTGTGATATTTCTCATGTATCACGATACGAATCAAACATTTCTAACCTCATTATAAAGCATCAGCTGATCCAAAACAAAGGTGCCATTACTGTTGAAGCCAAATGATTTGACTCTCATCCTTCGCCCATAGGCATCATAGCTGATTGAGCCTGTTGAAGTCACTTGTCCATTGTTGGCCATCTTGGAAAGAAGCACATGAACAAAATGAGGGTATCTGCAGAAGTATTGCAGGAGAAAAAAAGATATTTCTGTTTGATGTGACTGGGAACTCACCACAGTGACATGACCAGTCATCAGTGGTGGTGATACTGTGGAGGAAAAAAAGTTACATCATCAAGGACTGAGCTTTCAATTAACCCCATACACACTTCTGCATGGGAAAAAATGACATTGCATTTACACATTCAAAAATATATCTTATAAAAGGATAAAAAGTTCACTTGGCAATGATGTGGGCCCAAATTCAAATCAAAACTGTAGTATGCATTTTGTCTGCTTCACTATTTCTGAAGAATTGTTTGGAACTCCTGTGACTTTTTTAAAAAAAAAATCTTTGCTTATGAAGTCAATCATCAAACAGATATAGGAGCGGTGGGACTCACCACAGGGTTTAGACACCTGGGCGGCAGCAGTTGCCAGCAACAAGAGAAGGCCTGAAAACATTCTGAAAAGCTTCATTGTGAAAAGGTTTGGCACCTGACAAAGAGAAGTCCTTTTTATAGTCATTGTGTGTTCACAGCTGGCTCAACTCACACCATCCGCATGGTTTTATTTGCTGACAACCTTGAGAAGAAGGTCAGCAGGTGGTGTTACATGGATCAATAAAAAAACAATTTACATAATTAAGGGAAGTCATACTACTTATACATATGTATTAACATATACATTTATTTATGTATGTATGCATCAATTTATAAACCCCTGCGCTATGGATTGTATGCTTTTACTTTCAGGGTTAAAGAATATATGTACATATATACGCATCTTTTTTTTTTTTTTTTGAGCATGTTCATCCCTTTGAGAGCACTCAGATATTTTCAACCCAGAGCCTGGTTCCAGTCATCTCCAGCACTGGCAGGTTTGTGTTGAGCTGAAGCTGAACTAACAGAAACTTCACCAAATATAACTGGGGAAATGTTATCAGTGTTTTCAGATAACCGTTCAGTTTTCTGGTTGTTAATCATGTTGAAGTTAATCATTTCTGTGCTTTTGTAATTGAAAACAAACCAAAAAACAATTTCAGTAGAAACACAAAGATTGGATTAGAGAAATGTTTCAAATTAAAAAGTGTCACAATAAATTAGTGGACAGATATTCCCCGTCTGAATGAATAAACCTTTTTCTTAAGAATCTGAGCAAAAAACAATATTTCATTTCATCTCCTGAACCGCTTATTCCTTACAGGGTCGGGGGAGTGCAAGAGCCTATCATGGCTGATTTCAGGTCGCCACTTTGCTGCAGGGCCACACACACAACCATCCACACACACAGTCTGTCCTGCAGGAAATTTCATAATGGCCCGTAAACCTAATATGCATATTTTTGGAGGATGGGAGCAAATCGGAGTACTTGGAGAAAACCAACGCATACACAATAGAACATGCAAACTCCACACAGAACCCCTCACAAAACAATGCTCAATCACAAAACTTCCAAAACAAAAAAAGATGATTAAAAAAAGGAAAAGTTATGACAAACAAAAATTGAGACAAAATACATGGTTCAGTTTAGAATCCTCCACCAAAATCAAAATTGCATTTTAAACAGTGAAAATTATTTTAATAAAAAACATACACCACAAAACAGTCCAGGATGCATAATATTTTTATTTTTTTAAATATGCATATTAAATTATAACTTCTGTTTTACTCTTAATTCCCTTGTCGTAGAGGTAAATGGCTAATTTTAAGTCAAACTTTGTTGTTTTTTTTAGCAAGGAACATTTCAGTGCAAAAACAGCTAAAGCTAAAGTTAAAGTAATATATTACTCTGTCAGCAGTTTTTAAAAAGCTATAACTTAAAACATATGTAAATTAAAAAAAATCTGGCAGCTGTTGATAACAACAGAATTAATGTTAAAGAGAGAAAAATCTCCTTTTCAGGAGCAAATCCCCTTTTTTTGCAGCGAAGCATTTACTTAGAAATAAATCCAACACATATACATATATTATTATTCACACTGTGTAAGTTTGAACTTAATCTTGTTACAATTTCTACAAAAAGTCAGCATGACTCAAGTTTTGTTTTTGTTCACTGGAGGTTCACTCTGGAGTTTGTGTCTGTTCCGTGCAAAATAATACAATAAAAAACATTGGCAAGCTTCTGGAGATCAGTAGTGGGTTTTTTTTCTTCAAACTTGCACGCATGAACTCTGAAAACTGAGTTTCTGACTGTGTGGCGTTCGTCTTGTGTCCGTGTCGCAGTCGTGTTCAGCAACTGCACTAAGTTGTGGCATAAAGGCATTTTCTTAATGTGGCATTAATTGGAAAATAGTACTAAAGTTTTTTAAACTAAAAGATGATCATTCACTTCTAGAAGCATGTCCCAATCCTGTCAACCAGTATATCTTAAGTCTCCCTACAGTTCACCTCACCCATTTAAGGTTGATCATTAAATAAAATTAAACAAACGTTCAGATCAGTGAACTGATTTAAAAAAGAACATGTTTCTTTCCAGTGTCTTGCTACCTACAGATCTGAAATAAACTGTTGTTTGTTCTCACGAAGGACATGCACACCCCTGTGAGCGAGCTGACAAATAAAATTTGAACCAGGCTGAGTTTTTTTCTGAACAAGTAATGACAACTGTCTCAATGTTAATGAGGAACCAAAACATGGTCAAAAATTCTTAATAACAAAATTTCATGTTGTCTCAAGTGTGGCTCAAGACACTTTGAGATGTTGATGAGTAGAACCGCTTGTTGGGAGACTCTTTTAGATCCGACAATACAGACAATAAAAGTGGATCATTTCTTTAAAAAAAAAAAAATCCAGAGATTCCGATGTAGCAGGTTCTGGGAACAGTTCCCAATCTTGAATCGTAATTTGTCCCATTTTCTCTGTTTACATGCTCTTGATGTTGTTAGCTGTCCGAGACTTCAGAGTTGTTGGAGTCAGTGGTTAGTTTTCTGCGCTTTCTCAAAGATTTCTTTTCCTGCAGAGCAGGGGGGAAAAAAAAATTCAATATTAATGTTAGACATTGTGAAATGAGCTCATTACTCCTAAAATGCAAACGTGGCATATCTTAAATGATTACTTTCAGACAAAATTTCTACTTTATTTCACAATTAAACGGTGGCTCAGTGGAAGAGCGTTCACCCGCTCGTCCGAACTGGAAGTTAACCGAAAGTTCGCGGGTTGGATTCCCAGAGTTCACGTTTAGGGTCGTTGGAGAAGACACCTAACCCCTCCCGTTTCTCCCACCATTGGTGCCGTCATGGCAGCCTGCTGCAGTATGGGAGTGCAGCACACAAATGAATAGAGTACGTAAAAATAAAATAAAAAAGTAAATAAATAAAACCTTTAGTGAATTTGTTTGACTATTTTTGATTATTAATTTTATAAAAAAAAATTGGTTTAAAAAGACCAAAAGTCTGACAACACATTCTGAGCATCTTACGTCTATGTTTCAAAAATAAATTAAAATTACATTTAAAAAAAAGAAAGTTAGAACTGATTAGTTTAAAAAAAAAAATCTTAAGGGAATCTTTTTCAGAAACAGAAAATAAAGAGTATGGCCGAGCTGACTGGGGAACACCTCAGGATCCTCCCAGGCGAGCTGGAGAATGCAGCTGGAGTGAGAGAAATTTGGGCTTCCCGCCTTAGGCTGTTGACCCTGCAACCCTGCCTCGGATAAGCGGAAGACAACGGAACGGAGCAACAAGGTTCAATTAAATAAAGTTAAACTTGTGTTTGTGTTATTTTTCAGTTGCAGAATTATTTGTTATTCTATTTGGGAACACAAATACATTTAATTTAAATAAATTTTTATGTATTCACATGGAGCCTCTCATAATCTCATTGGATGATACATTGAAGATCAGACAAAAGAAGAAACAAGAGCAAAGAAGGACATATTACACACAAAAATACTTTAAATGCTTTTTTCCAACTTATCGTTTCTGTGTGAACTAACCTTTGGAAAAATTCCATTTTGATCTTGCTCTCCAGCAGATGGGTATTCAGGGTCGTCGTCCTCTGCCTCCCTTTCCTCTCTCACTATGTCCATTCCATCTTCTTCATACTCAGTCAGACAGTCTGACTCCTCTGCTGCGAAGAAAGATTTAGTGGACACATTACAGAGAGAATTTATTGACTCAACCACCCAGTTTAGAGAACATCAATAAAACATCAGACATCTCCTATTGTATTTCAATGAGAGCGAGCGGCGAAAAGCTTTATAAGCTTATTTATTACACTGTTTAAATCTGACATGACCTTAAAGGGTAACCAGTCGTTAAATGGTTTCAATAGCTTTAACAACACTTAAATGTGTGCTTAAGAGTGGAAAGCAATAAAATACTGTGTAGAAAAGAATTGTAATGAACAAGCAGGTGGCCTTCACCTTCTGGAGGGACATATCTATGAGCTGGTTCAATCCTGGAAACGATCTCTGCAAGGTCAGTGAAGTCAGCTTCCGGAATCACACAGCACTGAGATGAGAAATATGTTTTTAATTTAGGTAAACGGTACAAGATAAATATAAATGCTTAGAAAATATGTGATGGAAGTGCGCCTGATCTTTTCTTACATCAGCTCTCTTGCCGTCATCATAGTTTTGAGAATGATGATCCTTAAGCATGTTCTCAATAATGTCACCTCGAGCCCAGCCAGTAAACAACAACTTGCCATGCTGGTACCCCACATCCTAGAAAAAAAAAATAACGCCATTTTTTTTTTTTTCAGTAATGATGAGTTCATTCTGTCTTTTTTCTTTCTTACTTTAAGTTAGAAATGCTGTCTAATATGACATTTCTCTGAAGTTTTATGTCTTGTAAAATAAGCTATTTTGTGACTCTTCTTTTTTGTGGAAAGTTGAAAATCTGGTTTCCGGTCTGTCCCTGTATAAAATTACATTCATGTTGAGCACATCATACGTCCGCCTGGCTATTTGAACCTCTTTTGTATGTATGCGTGGGAAAGAAATAGAGTTATAGATCTAGAAAAGGTCAATGTAAATCTGTGAACTGTGTGGGATTCAAGACATTCTCCCACTGCCTCTGTGTGAGAAAATTATATATGCAAGCAAAGCACAACTTTCTGCACAAAAACGAGTCTGGCATCGTGTGTGAGTTTTAATGTTAATGTAAACATAGTCTAATGTTTTTTTTAGAGAGGGGGATTTGAGCGTTTAAATATTGTTTAATTAATGGGTGCCAATGGTACTTGTTAAGATGAAGAAAAAGCTGAGCCGAAAAGCAAAGCTTTCAATTTACCGGTTGATCTACGTTCCTACCCTCACCTATAGTCACCAGCTGTGGGAGGTGACCGGAAAAACTAGATCACGGATACAAGCAGTTGAAATGAGCTTCCTCAACAGAGTGGCAGGAGTAAGGAACTCCGCCATCAGGGAGGAGCTTGGAGTAGACCCGATGGGTTGGTTTGACAGAAGCAAGAAGGGGGGTTTCGGCATCTGGTTAAGATTCCTCCCAAGCACCTCACTGGTGAGTTTTTCCGGGCACGTTCCACCAGGAGGACACCCAGGGGCAGACCCCAAACCTGCTGGAGAGACTATATCTCACAGGTGGCCGGGAAACGCCTCAGGATCCTCCCAGATGAGCTGCAGCTGGAGTGAGAAAGGCCTGGGTTTCTCATCTGAGGCAGTTGCCCCCACGACTCAGCCCCGGATAAGTGGAAGATAACGTAACGGTGCAAATGGTGCACAAGATTTACATAAATTTAATCAACCAAAGTTACTTTGCCGTCTGGATTGAATTAGATATAAAATAACAAATTTTATGAGTTGATATGACAACAGTCGTAGTTTAAAAAGGGCTATTCCTGAAGCACATCCAACTGATGAAAGTCCAGGTAGCCCTCCTCCTTAAATTTCTTAAGACCAGTTGTAATTTGAAGCAAAATCACGGGCTGAGATGAGTTTACTCCATAAGTGATATTTTGATCAAAATGGAACAGAATTTAAATTAGTCTCTCCAAAAAGAAAAGATAAAAAAAATTACATTTGACTTAGTTTAGTCTTTTTGAGAATGTTTATTAAATGGTACAAGAATTTTTTTTTTTTTTAAATACTTAAAAAAAAAAAAAAGTATTTAAGGGCGGTCACCCTGGCTCAGTGAGAAGGGTGACCGCCCTGTGACCAGAAGGTTGCCGGTTTGATCCCCCACCAGGAGTTCATGCTGAGGTGAGCAAGACACCAAACCCCTAATTGCTCCTGATGGTGGTTTGCACCTTGCATGGCAGCATCCCCATGAGGTATGAAAGTGTATGAATGGGTGAATGTGAGCTACAATGTAAAGCGTTTTGAGTGCAGACACAGGTGGAAAAGTGCTGTATAAGTAGAGTCCATTTACCATTTACTTTTTTATCAAATTATTTCACAAGTGTGAAAAAGAATGTGGTTTTAGGAACAGCTCAAGTTACTGAGTGAGATTACTAAATGACTGATTATCAAATTAAAATATGAACTTACATAGATCTCATCAAACTTTCCAAAGTCCATGGTTTTGAAGCGGTCGATTGGCGGTCGGATGTACTCGCAGTAGGCGCTTTTCTTCACTACTTCCAACTGCCTCACACATGACACGTAGGCCAGTCTTGACTGGATTTCTGCCATGTCTGGAACCTATAGTGTTGGTTAGGTGTGAGGTCAATCTTCACAGTTCACCCAATTATAATTTCACTAACATATATTTTAGAAAATATTGCTTCATCAGCTAATTTGATAAAATTGAACCATGCCAAATATAAACCCATTAGTTTTAAATTATTTAGCAGCACATTAGCCTGTAAACTCACCTTTATTTTCTCTGCCCAAGGATTGATGCGTTTCCACAGCAACCACCAGCCAGACAAGGTATCACCATAGTTGCAGAGGTCAGTCTCATCTTGACTACCCACATCGATGGCAATGACCGTTTTGGCCCCCATGTTTTTAGCAATGTCAGCTGTGTGACGTGTAATGCCGGGATTCACATATTATATGCACACAATCACGCAGTTGGGAAACAAAGCACGACAACATCCGGCAGCGAAAAGGGTAAGACAATAAATAAGGTGTTAATTAAATTGTATCCAATGCAATAAAGTTCATTTAGACTGCAATATACAATGGAAACAGACTTGCACCACAAAAAAATTTCATCTGGGGCTGACACACACACAAGCACAAGTGCGCGAGGCCAAATAGCTAATACACTTAAAAAAATGTACACAATCATGACCTAAAAGCAAGCGGCCTGGGTTATAACCTTTCTCATCAACTATTTTGTGTCAAACAAAGCCCTAGGGTGAGAAGCATTTTTGTGGTATCAGGCCTGTTTTAAATAGAGAAACAGAAAAACATCGCACAAACCCAAAACATGGAACCAGCGTGCCAAGATCAACTATAACCAGCAGCTGATGCAGCTTCAGAAAAAAAAAGCAGGATAGTAAAATTTATAAATAAAGGATGTTTACTTTGCTTCTCCTAACTGGGTTGATCTTTTGGGTCTTGAGAGTTTGGGTCATGTTTCTCAAATTTCAAATTGTGCAATCACCAGCAGAGCTGTGTGACGTCTATGCAAAAACTTAAGACTCAAGGGGGTTTGTTCTGCCCACTAAAGTTTGGGGATTCTGTGCATTTGGTCTGTGGTATTAATATTTCAGATAAAAATTGGGCAGCTGTAGCTTAGCAGTAGAATGAACCAAAGAGTTGGTTCGATTCCTTATAAGCTCATGCTTAACGTGTCCTCTCCCTCCCTTGAGGAGACACGTTACTCCCAACGCTGGTCCAGTCATGAATGCCTGCTGGAGTACAATGCAGCAGAGTAATCTCCCCATGAGGGATGAATAAAGTGCAATTTTTATTATAAATTGGTGGTACAGTGTTTTCCCCCCGGAGTCTAAACGCACAGGAAAGTTCAATCTGACAAATAGAAATGTAGGGCTGGGTTATAGAAACTTTTCAACACCAATTTTTGTTAAAAACAGTCAATAGTTTTAATCTATGCTACGTAGAACAAGGTCCATGTGGATAATGTGGATTTTTTTTCCCCCAAATTAAATGTTTATTTGAGGAGAGCTTATAATGATCAAATTGTTTAAGTTGGCTACAAATATGATTTGTAGCCAATTAACAAAGATTATAAACCAGCCATACAGAATGAGCAAGAGGAACGCAAAACCATTGACAGCACAACACACATCAAGTAGAAGAAAAAAAATACAAACATAAACAACAAAAACACAATCTGCTTGATAAATGTTATATTTCTTTAAGAAAAAAATTACATTAGAATACTGACTTTTCCCATCCTCGAAAAGAATTTTCTATAATATATGTCTTAGTAAAAATTCTCTCAGTAGTTCCGTGAATGGAAACCAGCTGGAATAGTTCGTGTCCAATGAAAAATCCAGATAAGCCTCTTGAGTTTTTAACTAGCTTTTTTTGTAAGAGTATGTATTTGAAAGTAAACAAAGTTCATGCTTAATCCATATATGTTAAGTTATTTAGATAAATGTTTTGTCAAATCTTAATAAATTCTTATGTCTTTTGCATAAATTTTTGCTTAGAATATTATGAACCCAATTTGTGATTTACATGCCACTGTTTGGCAGTTGTTTTTTTTTTTTTTTTTTGGAATTTTACAGTTCAAAACTTGCTTTTTGTATGGAAGTGTGACTTGTATCTAAAAAAAAAGTAAAAAATCTTTAAAGTGTACAAAATAGTTTTTAACTTTTATAATCAAATTTAACATATGATGGATTCATAAACAAGCTTTAGTACAGGGTTAATACGTGGATGGGAAAAACTCAGCTCTACCACAAGCCTCCCCTCCATTAGAATGCAGATTGGTGACTCAACTTGCTTAAAATGTATACTTTGCTAACTCAATATAAAAAAAAAACCTAAACATAACATTCCCACCCTCCCCTCCCTCTCCTCTGGGAAACATAATTTAGGTGTCATAGAGGAATTTGGGAAGTGTGATGGAGGGAAGAGGTCTGCCACCTGTACTTGCCTGGCAGGTTGTTGATGTAGCCACCATCCATTAGCAAGTTGCCATCTTTGGGGTCGCAGAGAGGCGGCAGATACCCCGAGAGGGTCATGCTCGCCCGCACATAGCGCCACAGAGAGCCTGGCACACCAGGAAGGGAAGGAGGGAGTAGGAGGGAGGGTGGATTACATCTCAATACCGTTTGCTAAATGTTTTAGATTAGTAATGACAAAAACCGCAACCCAAAGACAAGAGGGAGTCCAGCTAAAGAAAAGTAACCAATCCCAGCGAAGACTAGGACTGTTGCACTGCTCACCTTTAAACTCTTGTTTCATACCAATGTTAATCTCATTACCTTGCACAAACGCTCTGTGGGACTTGTGCGAAAGGTAAACAAGTAAATGGTAACCGTCACAAAGAGCCAAGGTGTTTCCAGTCTCCAAACCATGTCTCAACAACAGTGCTGTGTTACGTGAGATAGTATTACTTTATTTTGGAAAGCATTTGAGTGGTTCCATGAAAAACATACAAACTCTAAAACAAAAAGAACAGAAATATTGTTTCTTTATCGGTTGTGGAGAAATAATTATCAGCAGATGTTGTTGTGACAATGTTTGGAGATTTTTCTTACTGTGAACATGGCAGAAAAGCAGCCAGCCTTTCCAGTCCTGTAGTACAGTTAAAGGCCAACAGGGGCAGGAGCAGGCCAGACGCTGCATGGGTTGGAAGGAAAAGAAGCACCCAGAAGAAAAGCAAGGGGCGCAATTGTGCATGAGATGTGTATTATGTCCTATGTGTTTTCTAGGGATACCACCTCCAATTTTAAACTTAATTTAATGAGATTTAACAAACCTTTTAAGGGATTTTCTGAACTTGTGTTTGGGTCTAACATGTCCAACAGCAGGATCCAGAACACACATTTCCAAATCATTTAAAAATAAAATACAGTAACTGATAGACAATTACATAGATAGATTTGCTGTATCCAAGACGCTAGTGAGCACAAGACAAAGCAAAGCCAGGGAAAAGAGAGGGTGGGGGTGACTGCATGTTTCTGCAGGCAGACATGACTAAAATGAAGCAGCAGGATTGATCAACTCGTAATGTTTCCGTTTATGTGGAACATTACCATGTAAAAACACATGGGGATCCATCACAGTAAAAGATGCACCACAGGAAATGGACATGACTGTGTGTGTTAAGCCATATTTTGTAATAAACTGCATTTTGAAGTAAACCGCCCCAATATGTTTTATAATACATAATGCTGCCAGTTGTGCATTTTGTAATGATCTTCTCAAAATACAATTTATTATGTACTATGATCACTTTTATTACAAAATGCGTTGAAGTGGTTTCCTTTGATTGACTATAAAATAAAATGTTAATTAAATTCTGAAAGTTTATTATGTGATGTGGCTTTATTACACCTGGTAGATTTATAGTCCTTTCACCACCTCAAGTACAGCAGAGCTCCTTTCTATTCCATTTATTTATAGATGAGCTTAAATACAAATAACTATTCCTTATGTCCAATCCTAAACTAAAATTGTAACTAAATTCAAACTCCATCTAAACGGACAAACCCACAAGTTACTTCAAATGAAAAATATGTATAAATACAAGCAAGTGCAATGATTCCTCAGAGCATCAACCGCAATCTGGACTTATTTGGAAGGAAGATGAACTTTAACAGTCAAAAAGATGATGATCATGCACCTCTCTGCGACCCGATGATGCTTGAACATGCAAAGAAAAGAATAACTGAAGGTTGCTGGGTTTTTAGTTGATATAAAGACAATTGATAAAGTTTTTTTTATGTGGCTAAAAAACATCTGAAGGGAGTTGATTAGATGTGCATGATCTAATTATCATCAAGATATATGTTTTAAATTAGATTCTTTCCTTCCAAACCATGGGCTTCCAATGTCCACCTGGTCAAACTGGGGTTAGTAAGAAGTGTGAATTTAGAAGAGGAGGGTAGCCGAGTGGTTGACTCTCAACTTGGGAATAAAGAAGATGGGAATCTTGGTGAATGGGTATTTAAATCTGACCTGGGAGATTGTTAACATAGCAACCATCCACAAGTAAGTGGCCATCCTTGGGGTCGCACAGGGGAGGTAAATAGGGGGTGTAGGAGGCGCTGGCTCTAACATAGCGCCAGACACAACCTGTCAGAAATGGAGATGGAGAAGGAGGAACACATCAAATGAGTTGGATTCCATGTCACACATGGGAAAAGAAAATGAGAAGGACACAAAGTAAATGAAAAAACCAATTGCCTGTATTATTGTGAAAAAAAAAAAAAAAATCAGGTAGCCGATCTTTACAGGTATCAGCTAGTTGGAGTGAAGGATAGAGGGAAATTCAATTGAAGCAATCGGAGTTTTATAAATCCTTATTTACAGTCAATTGTTGGCATACGTCATAAAATTCTTCTAAAATTTATAGAACGATGATGAAAAATGCAGATGAATTTAGCAATTTTATTAGAGATTTTTCACAAAAACATGCAGATGGAGAACAAAAATCACCTACTAATCTTGACCAGAAATTCAATCTGAATAATTAATTTAGAAGCCTCACAAACTCCAAGTCACACATTTGGGGCTTTTAGATTGTTGAGACAATTCAGTTATTACTTTGTATTAGCTGGAGAAAAACTAAAGCCTAAATCAACATAAATATGTTGAATAAAAATGAAAAAAGCACAGATACTAAAATAACGATGAAACTAGAAAAGCACAAAATGAATGCAAAATTAGTGATTGAGGAAAAAGAGTGAAGTGTTCTGGATCCTACATGTTGACATACACGCAGGGAGGGGTGAATCAGTTTAAGGTCAGTAACAACATATGTTATTGTGTCCACATCCATAAAACTACTATGGAAACTGTTTTTCTGAGGCATGAAGTGTGAACAGAAATGTGATGAGGAAAATTTTAGAGACAAAGCAAATGCTATTTTGACAAATGACAAATATAAGCAATATGAAGAAAGAAGAAAGTAAGAGTAAAAAAAGTAAAAAAAAAAGGAGAAGGAGAAGCAGCAAAAGAGAAAAGAATACTTGACGATGTAAATAAATGAGGGGAAAAGAATGGCATGAGGAAAAGAGTTCAGCTTCAGAAGTTAGTTCAAGCACATGCCAAGATTCAAACATTACCATTACCAGCATTCAATATTTCCCAAAAACTCTTCAAAACCAGTAACTTCTCCAAAAATAGAGTGTAATAACATCTGATTGATGGCACATCATTTAAATTTAAATGTAAGAAAGTAGATAAACTGGATTTGAAGGATTTCTGGGATGCTACTCACTACTTGTGTTAGTAATGATGCATTTTACACAAATCAAACAAAATAAATCATAGTCTAATATAAACAGACAAAAAAGTGAAAATTTTCATCTACTGTAAATGTTTTCAGACAAATTGTTCATTCAGGGACTGAGGCATGATCAAAACAAGCCACTGGCATGCTTTCAGTTTTAAACCAAAAGGTTGCATTTAACAACTACAACTATTAAGTTTACTTTTTAAAAAAAAACTTTTTTACTCATCTGTGATCCAGGAAACACAAACCTGCACCACTTGCATGCAGTGAGTCTAAATAGTGCTGCTACTTAATCAATGTGCAATGCAATCATGTCCTGTATTGTCTCACACGTTTTTTTTTTTGTTTTTTTTTTTTTTTTTTACATAACATGTGTACCTTTCTGCCTTTAAAAGCATCTCACATTTAAGGAATCAGTTTGTAACTAATTTGTTTATACGTTGATGTTTCTGTGCTTTAGTAGAAAAACTTTACATGACTCAAGTTAGTTATTCTTTTCAGGACTTTTAGTGCAATACTTCAAAATTTGTAGTGAAAAGTTGAATAAAAAAAGAATGTATTCTTTTTTTTTTTCTTGATAGAGATCATTTGGACAGATTTACATTGATAGCAAAACCACTATCCTAATTTTAATTATGCACACAAGAAATCATACATGCCTTTACATTTAAAGATATATCGACACTAAGATGCCTCAAGAAACTCTAAATGATTAACTGAGTGGATACTGGTAAAGTAACTATTACTTTTTAGAAATATTGTTGCCAAATTAATAATTCCCAAGTCATTCAAAGCAACAAAATTAGTTTGAATTGGGGTGTTGAGAAGAACTTACTCATTCTTTAATTGTCTTTGTGTATGTGTGCTATTGCAAATCCTGGTAAATGTCTTATATAAGGTGCTATAACACATCAAAACCTTGATCAACCAAACTAGTTACATCAGTAGAGAGGAAATGCGGTGCATCCACTTGCTACTCACCATCCTGATGGACGCGCATGGCAGAGGCTGTGATATCAGTGGTGACATTGAAGTATGGAAGCCACAGGTCCTAGGGACAAATAACACTAAACAGTTAGACTTTTGCAATAACTTTATTACTTTATTCTTAATTTCCTTGTAAATCCTTTAAGAGAAGTCATTTTTCGTGCAGCAGTCTCACCTCTGCCTGTTTGTCATCAAACACATTGTAGATACTTGTGTTGAAGGCCGAACCAGAGAACATTGAAGTGATTGGATAAGTAAGGTCCAGAACTGTTTTAAACACTGATTTCATTGCCTGCAACAAATGGGAAAAAACAAGAGATCATACTAAGTTTAAACTTGATAGAAAAAATTTCCCACCTGTATTTTTACAAGGGAATTCAACTGAGGTAAACAGATTTACAAGGAAGTGTATTCTTTGAATGTCTGCGATAATTGTTTCTTCTCAGAAGAAAATAACAATGAATTCAACAATGATATTCTCTTTCTTTTTATTTTCATTTTACCGTAATTTCACGGCTATAAGGCGCATATAAAAGTCTTAGATTTTCTTCAAAATGAGCGGTGCGCCTTTTCATGCGGTGCGCCTTGTGTGTGAGACAAGGCGGACCTAAAAGAAAACGCGGTGCTCGTGAGAAAAGACAGACCTAAAAGAAAACGTGGTGCTCGTGAGAAAAGATGGACCTAAAAGAAAACGCGGTGCCCGCGAGGCGGGCCTGAAAGAAAAGGCATGAGAAGTGAAGTGAAGAATGAAGTGTGAGCGGCGTGGGAGCGATGGATGACCGAAGGAGACCACAGTTTCACGAAGGGTGGAAGGCAGCGGCGGGCGAGTTATGCTACAGTTTGCCAATGGATTGTAGAAGCTTGGACTAACGTGTCTGCTGGTACTGTTATCCGAGCTTTCGCAAAAGCTGGTATCCTTTCTGAAGAGCCGCACAGTACAGACAGTAAATTTGACAGCGAGGAGCGAAGTGGACCTGCTCTGTTGGATTTTGCACAGCTGTTCGATTCCAAAACAGAGGATGACGGATTTGAATAAAGACTATTACCAGTAATGTGCTTGTTTAGTACCGTTACTACTTAAATAAAATGCAACCAAACTCAGTTTTGCTCCCGATCTATTTTTTAATATGCACATTTGCATGCTTGCATGTGTGTTGTTGTAAGGCGGTGTGTGACTGAGACTGCACCTTTTCGTACGGTGCGCCTTATGTGTGTGTTAAATACAGCAATGGCGCACATAACTGAGGCTGCGCCTTTTCGTACGGTGCGCCTAATGGTCGTGAAATTACGGTACTTGCAAACCTGGCAACAAGAATTTTTTCTTAAGAAAAATAATACGTGGCGATAATGAAAATGTGTATCATACCTTTGACCATTCTCTGGCTCTCTGTTTGGTTCGAACCGCACTCCTCTCCTCTGCGTACAAAGCACCAATGAATGAGCCGATGGATGTTCCACCCACTATGTCGATAGGAATCCCTGATTCCTCCATAGCTTTTATCACACCCACATGAGAACAGCCTCTGCATGAAAGAAAAAAGTGTGTTTTTAATAAAAAAAACTATTTGAATTTAAAGGAACTATATATTACAAACTGAATCACTGAATATGCACCAAAAGAAGACTCACCTAGCCCCCCCTCCTCCCAACACGAGAGCTATGCTGTTTCCAGTCAGGACTCGGGCCAGCCGAGAAAAGTCACTGTGTCTATCCACAGTTTTCTCAAACACCTTCTCGTATAGCTCCCTCTATTGAATAATAAAAAATACAGTACATAAAAGAAAACTTTCTGGTGCAAATTGGAATAATTGATCATGTCTTCAGTTTTTTCTCGTCTTCTGAACCACTTATTCCTAACGGGATGGCAGCTGGTGTCAGAGCCTACTAGATTTATTTAAGGTGAGAGGCAGCGTACAACTTAATCAGGTCACCAGTCATACCAGTTTGGTTGGACTGCGTCTGGAGAAGACCCTGCGCGGACATTTCAGGTGCAGATGCCCAGAACACCAACTGCGCATATTGAGCCACTCGACTGTCCTGGATGGGTCCGGTCCATCTTCTCTGTGCAGAAGAATCAGCTGTTTCAGAGCCCGAACTGCTGTGTTTTCAAGCATTTGCTCCAACTTGAATGAAAAAAGCAGAGAGTAAAAGTTTAGCTGTAGTTATTTCCTTCTCTCTGTTGCCTGGACACATTCTTACCTCCCCGAGTGTTGGTTCTTGGTCCCCTACGCCAACAATGAGGATGCAGTCAGCCTGACGGATGCAACGCTGCGTCCAAGGAGTCATGCTGTTATCAGTCTGGTACAACACAATCCGGTTTAAGTCCTCTTGTTGGGACAGCCAGCCAGACAGACGGTACTCATACAGGCTAAAAATTTAAGAAAGTTAGAATAAAAAACAGACATAAACATGAAGAGTAACTGTTTAGAGCAGAAATAAAAGCAAACAATATATTCTAAATAAGACTTTTTTTTATTTTTTTGCTTTTGGTATTGTGCTTCGTCGCGAATGCTTGTTAGACCAACCTGTCTAAAGCGGAAGCCCCGAGGCGCTCTCTGATGATGTCACTAGTTAGAAGCAAAGTGGGTCCTAAAAGTGTCAATCAGAAGTAACATAAAACAAATTTATTCAGACTAAGTTTCTCATGAAATACCAATTTACATAAAGATTTGTTTCTTCATCCAGAAGCAAGTTGTTTATCATGTGCAAAGTCAGACCAGAAAGTGAACTTCTTGATAGTTATTAAACCAGATTGTTAACGTTAGCCACAATGTATAGGTGATTAAGTTGAAGGATTACAATTGCAAAGACAAAATCAGCCTTCAAAATATTGGAAACCAATGACATGCAAACATATGGCTATTCACATTTACTCGTTTGCTTTGATTAACTTACTTTCAAACTCAAATACAATGTTATTAAAAACTAGAGCAATTTTATCACACAATCTAACAAAAACATAAAAATGCACTCAGTAGGCTATTTAAATTATTTCTTTTAGGCTGTTTAAATCCTAAAAAAAATAAAACATGGCTAAATAACCGCAAAATGAGTAAATGTACCGATGGCACGTAGAGCATGACTAAGCTCCAAGTTGAATGCGTTGATGGGTACTTCATCACAAACAGCCAGCACAGCCACGGTAGAGAGGTTACTAGCAGGGTTGGAGACCTCACCACTTGCTGTAATGTTAGGCAAACTTAAGGCTGAACCTTGAAAATAAAAAACAGTCTTTCAATAAAGAATTTTATCAAAGATTAACTCGGAAGATTAACTCAGTAAATTCCTTAAGTTCATCTTACTTGCGAACGGTCCACGACCCTGCTGCAGGTTTCCCAAAATCTTCTGGCCTAGCAAGTGGATCAACCTTGTTACAACCTAAAAACAAATTTAGGCATTAGGCAGTGCACATCGCACGGGGTAAAATTTCCCTGACAAAGTAATTAACCTGTGGATATTGTCTTTTAATGTTGTTCAGTGTTCCCTCAGGCAGCTTAACAAGCTCAGTGTCTCTCACAGCGTGAACAGTGGTGGCTCTTGGCTGCTTAGTCAAGGCTTCCACCTAAAATACATGACAAAAACACTCAATCTTTCACAAAGCGCACAACCAGAAAGTAACAAGAGCTAATTTTGAATACAACTGAACATCCACATTAGTCAGTCACTCAAAATCCAAAGTTAATCCCAAAGGAAGTCCTCTGTTAAAGTAATCTATGCAGTCATTCAGTGACTTAAGGTGGAAAAACTTCTCACCACACCAATGAGCTCTCCTCTACCATGTTCTCCAACCAGTTCCTTCTTGCCATTTGCTTTGCGAATGACTGAACGCAGACGTCCGTTCAGGACAATGTAGGTGCAATCCGAGTTATCATCTTGTCTATAAAGGAAAATATACATAGTAAACATCAAAAATGGATTGAATTGAATCATTAATGAAAAGGCAAGTTTATTTTTGTTTCTGGTGTTTCCCACAAAATTAAAAAATCTTTCCACCTATATCTGTAGAAAGTTGATATTTGTCTCTTTGAATTGTTCCTAAAACAGACTGGAGATCAGTCTGAAATGTAGTCTACTCATCTACAAGTTTACTGACACAGACTCTAAATTCTCACGATACTCTAGATTTAATTAAATGGAATATGAATAAAAGTGTGTGGTTCTGTACAAATAAAACTTTGAAGTACCTGTAAAGAGGTCTACCAGCTTCAACAGCAATCCAATCAATGGCAAAGTCCATCTGCCTGACAAAAGGAGACATGCGGACAGCCACTGTGTGGGCCACACTCAGCAGCACGCTCGGCTGCTCCCTCATAATCCTGCAAGAGGAAGCACAAAACACAGGTAAAAAAAAAAAAGAAAATTTAGTCATCCTTTTCTCCACATTTAAAATACCACTTTAGTAATTTAGAGCTGAATGCTTAAGGTAAAGATATAGATGAAGAAAGTTTAGAAATGACATGCCATTAATAATAATTTGCAAGTCTATGTAGCATGTTGTATAGCAACAATTCATGAAAAAGACAGTGCACTTACTCATAAAAATCTGACTTTGAGATCTTCAAGTAAGTACTGTCTCGCACAGCCTTTATGGAAAAAAATAGCGGCTCTCCAGTGAGCACAGCGAGTTGTCCTACCAACTCTCCAGCACGAATTGCAAACAAGCAGACGGCCTCTTGTTTGGTGACCATTCGCTGGTAAACGTGCAGACAGCCAGACAGGACAAAGTGGAGACACACATCCTTCAGAAGTAAAAGTAGGGGAAAAGAGTTTAAATTTCTATTCACTTTCTCAAAAACAACTCTAAAAAAAGTAGTGACAATTGGAAATACTTTATAAAAAATTTGTAGGTGTTTTATTACAGCTTTAAAGCATAATGTGGGCCAAAGGTGGAATTAGTGTGGCAAAACTTAAATACCGGTTTAAACAGAAATGCATATAACTCATTTCTCTTCTCCTTCACATCACTATAGTCACTATGTTAATGATGTGAAAGTTATTCTAAATGAATAATTGGCTATTTGAGAACAAACAGCTTTAAAAACAATGCATTTTATCTTGAAAAAAAGGTACCTTTTCTCCTTGTTTTGCTAAAAGAGCTCCAGCTTTTGCGTTATGTAGAGTCGCTTTCCCACTCAACAAGGAAGGACTCTAATTGCAAAAACAGATGAAGGGAGATTAAAAACAATACCAAGTTGATGCAATAATGAATATTAGAACAAACTGAACAATTCTCTTCATTTTATCATAACTAACTGTTGCAGTAAACTATGCTATTTATACTTTTAATAGAAGCTTTCTTATCTGGCCCAATTTGTTCACACGAACAAGAAAATATTAATTAAAAAAAAGACTCTCACATCTGGATTTGATCAACAATCTTGATCAAATCAACAATCAAAAGATCAACAATCTTTTGCACCTGGGTGGGGGGCTGGAGCCTAACCCGGCTGAGTTAAGCCAAGAGGCAGGGTAAACCCCGAACAGGTCACCAATCTGTAGCAGGGCAACACACACAGCCGTCCACACACTCATTCCCAGGGACAATTTTATGGCGGCCAATCAACCTAACATGGATGTTTTTGGAGGGTGGGAGGAAACTGGAGTGCCAGGAGAAAACCCACGCTTAAAGGGGGAGAACATGCAAACTCCACAAAGAAAGGCCAGTGTTTCACATCACGCCCACTCTGGGACTCAACCTTCTTGCTGTGAGGCCACTGTGCCAACCACTGTGCCACCGTGCAGTCCATGTTAAAATTTCTGCAACCAAATTTATCTCCAGGATGAAATGCAGGATTATGCTACACTTTTAACCCAACTAGTGAGAGTAATGGTTACATTAAAATTTAAATGACCAAGTGAAAAGTTAAGATAAATAACTTTTCTATTTATCTTAATAAAAAATAGTCAAACAAACCTCAATCCTCAGAAGGTTGCGCAACTGTTTCTGAGCTTCTTCAAGGACCGAATCCATGGATTGATCACATTCGGTTGTGGTAAATATGTTTTCGTCTCCTGAATCTTCCTCAGGATAATAATGGTAGCTTTCAGGAACCCCATCCAATGTTACCCTCCTTTCACGTTGATGATCTTGGGACACAGACTGTAATTTTGAAAGACTAAGAACATTTTAGAAACCAAACTCTTTAACAATTTTGAACTAAGTATTACACATGAGACTTTTGCTCATTTCTAAACAAGTTTAGTATTCTGAATAAAGCATTTTATTTAGTTTTTTCCTCCATCATTAAAGTTGTGTATAGAAGTGTACTGACCCGTAAAAAGGGGGGAGGAGTGTTGCCATCTTCTGCAGAAACAGAAATTCTTCCTCTTTCAAAAGCCATGTCAAAATCTGATCGAACACTCTTCTGAAAACCTGCATAGAGGGCATTTAAATATTCATTTTCAAATCCTGTTTATTTTTTTCACAAATTAGCTTTAATGTGTGCAGCAAGTCATCAAGTATCCTTTTGAACACATGAACCGGTATTTGCGTGTCGATGTGTGGCATTTAGAAAATCTGTTCATATAATTACCCCATTCATAAATATTGCATCAGTCTATAATATTCCCGCCTTTGCAAAAGTTAACAATACGCACCTTAAGTTGTATCAGGCCAATGCATTATGAAATTGCCACTTTTATGTAAATAAACATTTAAAAAGGGTTATTACAGTATTTTCCGCCCTATAAGGCGCACCTTCAATAAATGACTATTTTTAAAACTTTTTCCACATATAAGGCGCACCGCATTATAAGGCGCTACAGTAAAGGCTGTTCAACTTTGTCCTCTAACTGTGGCCATCTCGCTTTGTTCCGCCACTTCCTCACCATTGATTCATTGATGTTAAACTCTGTCGCTGCGGCCAGAGGTAAGATCTTAATCCCGACCCAAAATTCGGGTCGGGTCGGGCCTTAAAATGTCAATCATTACGTCGGGTTCGGGCTTCTCTCTCGCTGACTTTTTTTCTTTTTTTTTTTTTTAAATAAATATATGTTTATAAAATGTAAACTAAAACGATGTATGGGTACTAAACTAAGGAATACTTGTTAAAAAATTAATAATTTGGATCAAACAGAGAAGTAATGTTTAACTACTAAACAGGATCCGCAGAGCCAGCTCATGCTCTGCGCGCGTGAACGCCTCCTCTTAATTTGGTAATCCTCTCCTGCGCACGTCTTTATTTTATTTATTTTGAACTGCTATCCCCATATGAAGGAGTAAGAAGTTAAGGATAAACTAAATTGCTTTCATACGACACCAAAAAGACTGGCACCTCGACACTGAGCAGGCATTTAAACAGCTGGATTGGTAAAAGTGATGATCGCTATTTGATCATTTGTTTCCAAGACCGTCCCTCCTCTTCGCGCTAAGCAGGCCATCACAGACAAGTGTGTTAGGGGTCCGATAGTGTGATTTTTTTTTTATTATTAAAGAAGCGTGTTCTTTAAAATGTTCCAATTTATAAATTTTTATAAATAATATATTTATAAAATATATCGCGGGCTCGGGTCGGGCTAGATTTTTTAAGTCCGATCTCCCCACTGGCTGTGGCTCTATTCCCGTGTTCTACTGCGTGACCGATCACCTTGAGTTTAAACTTTGCGGTGTAACAGTGTCTCTTGGTAGAAGCCATCTCCGAGTCTTTACACAAACACACAAATGGAAATGAGACGCCCTTTCATGTATCCCAGCATGCACCGCGCATTACTTCCTCTCTGGGGGAAATGGAGTCGGCGGCTGCTTACCGCAGTTGCGACACCTGTTGTAGCTCAATATTAATCCATATATAAGGCGCTCCGGGTTATAAGGCGCACCCTGGACTTTAGAGAAAATTTAAGCTTTTTAGGTGCACCTTATAGTGCGGAAAATACGGTACATAATATGTTCAAGAGAAATACCGGCTAATTAAGTCACTTACCGTGGAAAATTGAGTGAAATGGTAATATTAGGATAAAGCATCCAGGGTTCAACATTTGTCTGTGTATTTGCAGCTGAAGTAAAGTACTCGGGCATCAACACATCCAAATACAATAATCATGATGTGTTCATTTCAGATGTTACAAGTCAACTAAACCAAAACTGAACTTTATTTTATGAAGTTTGATATCACTTATTACTTTAATTTAGGTATAACAGGCAAGTTTATATTGAAGTACACTAAATAACAGCCCAGTGGGATTAAACGATATTTTATTATAACAGAAAGACATTATTTATTTTGAAAGAAAATTTTCTCACCAGTAATATCAACAGGCATGGAGATTGTTCTGCTAACTGAAGGAGGGATGCTATCCTTCCCTTCTGCATCTGAAAAGTGAAGAATACGTCAAAGAATATATGTACAAATATACATCTGTCATTAGAAAACATCTAAAAAAACTACTTTTAAAAATGTATAATTAAAGTGACTTATTTAGTTTTTATGCTTTCTTCAAGACACCAACACCAACACCAAAAACAAACTTTATTACATTTATAATAAAGTTTGTTTTTGGTGTTAGTTTTTTTTATTTGCAAAAAAACCCGAACTGAAAATTGCTCCAATGTTGACTATGCTTCAATTAAAACAATCTGTTGTGTTCTCTAAATCCTGGTCCAAGATGTGCTATTTACTCCACAGGTCATTCTTTTTTTTGTTTCAAATACTCAATTCGTCACCATAAAAAAGTGTCGAGGGTCAGAGATAAAGATCCTGTAAAAGATGTTCTTAAAAGCCGCTGCATGCAACTTCTGTAGCTGAAATATTTTTGCATGACACCAACCGTCAGCTTCACTTTTCATGGGGGAATCACGATCTTCGTACACCGACAAACTACCGAACCTTCCTAACCGGCGGGTAGGACTGCTGCGAATTGGGTAAGGTGAAACTGGCAGCTGACGTGTAGGTTGTACTTCCTAGTAACAAAACATGTATATTGAAAAGCAACAAAATATTGTTTTAAACATGGTATTTAAAAGCATACATTTTGAACATTTCAACTTTGTTTCACTACTACCAGAATAAATAAAGAAAAAAATCAGCAGTTATTCCATTATTAACAAAAGTAAATATGCTTTTTTTAACAACAAAGCAGAAAAATTTAGCCTTTGCAATAAAAAACTCCCAAACATAGTGACCCTGTGAAAAAGAAACTGTTGCTACAAAAGATGAAGAAACAAAACCAAAAAGAAAATGAAGCTGCTGATGAAGAAAAACATACTAAACATTCAGAAACTCTGCTGAGTTTCAATGGTGTTCTTTCTAAGCAGGACATGGTTTACGTCTTACGTATACGTGTGGGTAATAAACTCACCTGACTAAAAAGTTCACTTGTCAGTCCCAGATAGTTGTAGAGAGCGAGAACAGTCACTCTTTGCAAACGAACCATGATGATCTAGAAAATAGAAGAAAACTTGTATTAAGATAATAGACACCATACATTAACAAACTTTAGATACAGCAAGGAAGCTGCCCAGAGTGTCAATTACAAAAGAAATATACTGCATGTGAAGCAAATAAAGATTAACACACATCTAGTAATTAGTCTAGAGACGGTGGTACTGAAAGGCAGGAGGTTTCAGAGATGAAGATGCTGAGGTTTTCTCTAGGAGGAACGAGGATTGGGAAGGAGGACATCAGAGGGCCAGCACATGTTAAAAGGTTTTGGAGATAAAGTCAGAGAGGCCATACCGAGAATTTAGATATGTAAAGGTGAGAGAGAGGGAATATATTTGCAGAAGAATGTGGCGTGTGAAACTGCCAGGCAGGAGGCTTAGCGAAGGACCAGAAAGGAGTTACTGTATGTAAATGTAGTGAAGGAAAATTGGAAGATAGTTGGTATGAGACAAGAAGGTGAAAAAACAGTGTTAGAAGGAGACAAATAATTTTCTGTGGGTATCAGTCAGGGGAAATAAAAAACAAATGTGGGGGCAAAAAAGGGAATGAAGTGGTTCATGAAAATCCACACAAAGCCCACCTGAACTACTCGTACGAGGCTCTCAGGATACTTCTGAAATATATTCAGGAAGGCGTCCACAGGTAAACGAAGAACAGTGGAAACCTCTGCAGCCCGTGCCGACACTGTTCTGTAAGGCTTCTGGTGGCCCTGTACACAAATAAAGAGATTTTGTTTAGGTTTTTATTTGACTAGGTTTTGTTCTGACCTTTCATGTCAATATCATTATGCAGGTCAGTAATAGTAAAAATTTCTTCCAAATTTCCACAGAAATTTTAGCTAAATTAAGCTAAAAGATCAGGTTTGTTGTGTAGGCTTGTAAATGCAAATAATACGAACACATCCACTGTAGTAACTGGATCACATCTCTACATAACACATAGCAGTTTAGCGCTCACTGAACTGTGTTGTTCATGCATTTTGATGAATATCAAGAAAATCTGTCTGTGAATGTGTGGCACTGCATTTGTGTTCAGCTTTATAAAAGTAACCTACCGTGATGACATCCAGAATACTAAGGAGGCTGTGGACACTGTCTCCAGGAAAAACTTCTTTCACCACACTTTCTTTGTCATCCTGAAAGGAGGAAACAGCTTGTAAACATGTAGATTTACATTTCAACGTCTGTCCAAACGCTTTTATGGAGATGGTTTCTGCTATACCAGTATTAAATAATCTGGTTAAATAAAAATGTTTAAATCTAGTTTTGAGCCTGAAATAAAACTAACGGCTCAGTAGACAGAGCATACTAAGGTACCTATGTAAATTTTAAATTAAAAACTGTATTTGTGTGTATGTGACGACACAACTGTTACATGATTAAAATAGTATTTCAGATAAAATGAACATGGGACTTCCAAACTCACAGTTCTAGTAAGGCACAGTTCTAGTTTTCCATCCTGAACCACATAGATGCTGTTATCAGGCTGGCCTGGCCTGAAGACATATTCTCCTTGTTGGAATTGCAGAAAGACCATGTGCTTGCAAAGCTCCAAGAACAGTGGCTTCTCAAAGTGACCCAGAACCCTTTGGAGAACAACAAAAGATTTAGAGCATGTACAGTATGTATTAATTTGATTTAATCCACATTGTCTGTGTTCAGCAGTGTGAAAAGTTTCCAACTGAGCTTTTAAATCTATGAAAACAAAAATAGCTGCAATGCCTACCGGACATTTTTTAGCATATAGAGCACCTCAGAGGGGAGGTGGGAGTTGGCCACATCGAATTCAGTGAGGTCAGCTTCAAGCACAGCAGGAGGGGGTTCCTTCGCCTCAAGAATGGGCACCTCCTTCTTAAAGCGTAGGAATCTTTACAGGGTTATGTCGATGGGTTGGGAAAAAAAAGATAAAACAGAAGAAATGGGTTTTTGCTGTTGTTTTATATCACGTAAAGGTGGAAAAACATCAACATCAGCATATTAACACAGTAAGAATTTTCTTATGGTTTGTCGGGGATAAATTTTACTTTTTGGCAATGTTCAGCATCTTCTGCTTCTTCTTTAGGCGTGGTCGAGTAGAGGATGTACCCACCAGTGAAGAGGTAGACTGGGAGACCTTTTAGGAAAATAGTTAAAAAAAAAAAAAAAAACTCCAAATAAGTAGAAAATAGCAACTGCTTGAACACTAGTGCGTTGAATAGTTTTTCTCACTCACTTTACGCATTATCTTTCGTCCATAAAACATCACTTTATCTCTTTTTCTAAAGCGGTATTTGGGTGCCTCCTGAGCTTCAAGATCTAAAAAAAAAAAGTCAAAGTTAATACAGACTCTGTTTAAATTTATTGACATCACTTGCACTACATTTATTAGAAAATAATAAGGAATTATTTAGTAGAGTAACTGACTTTGAAGTCGAATTCTTCGTAAGACGAAGAAGATGAGTACAGCAATGAGGACTATGGCAATGCCGGCACCAATCATCATCCCCACAATCTAAGGACAGGAATACAAATGAGGGAGGATGTTCGCCAGTCAGGACAGCGAACATCACTATATGTTCGCTGTCCTGACTGGCTATGGTAAAAAGCAATCCATTCCAATTAGTAATCATTAGTTTTAATGCTGTTGGCCTAACTAAAAACTAATTGGGACAAAATGATGCTTTTGCAAAAAAACACAAGTGCAAACTCACCATGCTTGACTGTAGTTCTTCTTCCACAAATATCTTAAGGTTATCAAATCCGTCCTAATGTACCAAGTGAAAATCAGACATGCATGACTTGTTTTTGAAAAACACGTTAACATGAGCAGTTTCACACTGAAATGCAGTTGTATCATGTATATGCTTGTCAGCTGCTGTGCCAAAGAAGAGCAAAAGAATGTGGAAATTAGGTGTAAGGAAATGAATGAAAGCAAAGAGGGATCAAATTGTAGCATTTGGATTGATACTCTTACTTCCGTGTTTTTACACACAGTTCCATGTCTATGCACTTGTCCAAAGGTGAATGTGTAGAGGCTGTAAAACAGCCAATAAATAAGTTTGAGGTTTCAGCTTTATTAAAATGAAACAGTGCTGAAACCCAACATTGACAGAGAAGAGAATGCAAATACACATTGAGAAAGAAGAACACACTTTGCTTGAATGCAAATGTGCATAGCAAGCCATCAGATGCAGTATTGTGAAAGTAAATGCACAAGCTGCTAGAGGCAATGCATGCTATGTTATCACAGATTATTGATTAGGGTGTGAGATGCTAAAGGTTATTTGGCAGCAAAGAACTTTAGCAACTTCAAAAGCTGCAGGATGTAAGACAGCGACACAGCACAGGCTTTACAAGAGGGCAGTAGAAGAAATACATAATCAAACTTTTTCAAAGTAATAGTTCAGTACAAAAATAGTTTAAAAAATTCAGAAGGCATTTTCTTTACTCACAGAAAAATGTTTTGTTAAAAAATGAATAGAGATGAAAAGCAATATCCTAGACTTATTCAAAAACTAATTTACAACATTGTTTTAGACGATATATATATATACTATATATATGAGTTCGTTCTTTAAAATAAAGAACTAGAATCCAAAATAAATACAAAACTAATGGTGCATTTGCGTCAATTTTGTGTGAGGCGGAACTTCAATATTCTGTTTTTGCCAGACCAATTACATTAATTTTTTTAGCTGATTGATTATGTTTTCAATTGTAAAATTTTGTTCTCAGGGAAAGAACCTACCGGCAAAGTGCTGTCTCGGACCTCATCTTCCGATGTACTCTGTCCCATTGTAACACAGTTTCTTCATAGGACTGGTCCATCAACAACCCCTGAGGACATATTTTTGTAGGGAAAACCAGCTTAATTTTAATTTCACATTTAACAGCCAAAAGACTCTAAGCACATTTTTGTAGGTTAAAGAAAACCTGCTACTTTAAACATGGTTGACAGTGTTCATAATCTCACAACAGTGTGAAGCGGGACAATCACAGAAGAGAAAGAGTAACTCAACGGGAGAACTTGACACCAAATTCTTTTTTGGTTGTTTATTCATGGAGAAATTGATTTCTAAACTTTTAGAAACTATATTGCCGTTTTTTACCAAATGGAGAAAAAAAATAAATTTAGAATTTAGGCACGGTGGCGCAGTGGTTAGCACAGTTGCCTCACAGCAAGAAGGTTGGGGGTTCAAGTCCAAGGTGAAATGAGGCTTCAAACACTGGCCTTTCTGTGTAAAGTTTGCATGTTCTACCCGTTTATGTGTGGGTTTTCTCAGAGTACTACGTTTTCCTCCTATCCTCCAAAAACATGCATGTTAGGTTGATTGGCCGCAGTAAAATTCCCCCTGGGAATGAGTGTGTGGATGGCTGTGTATGGTCCCGCAAGCAGACTGGTAACCTATTTGGGGTTTACCCTGACTCTTGCCTTAAGTCAGCCGGATTAGGCTTCGGCACCCCAGCAACCTTTTTAGGTACGATCGGTCTAGGCAATGAAACAAAATTTAGAATTAAATGTCTCTGTATTGACATGTTTATTCATTCACATGCAGAGGGGACTTTATTGTCATTTTTTGACTAATGAGATTTTACTTGTTGGAACAATATGCTGTCCCACACTCATTAACTCATCAGATTCTGGGCGGAGTTAAGGTGTTTCTGCAAAGCCGTTGCACAACAGCCACATTTCACTATCACTAATGGAGCCTTAGATACATTACGAAATCATTTCTGATTGGTTCACTCTGCGTGATTCGTGCAAAATTGGGTTGTTCTTACCTCTCAAATGATGACAAACATTTAGCCGTCCTCAAGGATGATCTGATTTTAATCTTAAACAGAACCCTATTTTGTATGCTATTTATCCAACGTAACCACAGCAGACTATGTAGCTCGCAAGCTACAAGGAAACAAGGTGAAAACTGCTCTCCTCACTGGTCACTAAATAAGGATTTGGTTCTTTTTCCATTTGTGACATTAAGTTACTGCATGATAGCAAAATCTTCATCCTAAATGCTGTTGACTTTCTTTGATTATTTTGTGAAGACTCAGGTAAGTATAGAACATGATAGAAAGTACAAACAGTTAAAGGGAATTGGCAAATTTGTAGATATGACAAGTAAAAATTGCCTGCATAATTATGCAACCATTAACAAAACGATGGTCACATCTTTTGGAAAAAAGGGGAACTCCTTCAGACGGACTTCATAGAAAATCTAGCACTGATGCTGAGTACAAGAAGACGATGAACAATTTCTTCTTTTTCGAGGACTGAGAAACTTGTGTGCATCTATATGTTAAAGATCATCATCAAATCTGTGATCTTCAGCATGTTTTTCTTTGCTGCTGCGTATTTGAGAGGCACTCTCAGAATAGCAGAACACCAACAGACTAAAACTTATTAGGAGTCCTGGGTTCATCGTTGTGGTGGAAAGATGGCCACTAAACAAATTAGTATCATCATGAATAACCACAACTGTTCAGTTCACCAACACTAGTGTGCCTGACAAACTTCTCAAAAGAATGAGACACTCCGTTTTTTTGCAGAACAACAGGAAATTTTTACTTCCATATTCACTTTGTTCAATTATTTATCTCCTGCAGACAGAGAGGAGCTCGGACAGATGGCCTGCTGCTTCTATTTAGTTGTCCGACTGCTTTTATGTTGTTCTAATTTCAAATTTGCACAAATCTATTGAAATTTTCATCTATTTTATTCATGCATTTTTTTTTCTCCAGATTTTCTTTAAATTACATATGCAGTAGAATACAGCTAGAATTAGCACTTGTTAACAATTAGCGACAGTTAATCTTAAAACTAATTTTGTATATTTGAGTGTATTCATTTTGTTCAATTTACTGTATGATGCCTGTTGAGTAAAACTGTATTGTTATATTGGGGTATACCAATAAAATACCCCAATGTTTATGCTTGTAGCTAATCTATAAGCATAACTTTTTTCAACATGAGAAAATCTTTTTACCACAATACATTACAGGAGGTAGTTAATAACAACACCAGTGGTGGGAGCAATTTAGGGGTTTGGTGTATGTCCTGGGACATTTTGGCATGAGACGGTTTTGGCGGGAACAAAATCTCCAACTCTCTGGTTCAAAGTCGATCACTCTACCACTGAGATATGCCAATTTGAATTGAGTTAAAAATCTAATTTGAACTCATATTGGACAACGTTTTTTATTATTGAGCTAGTAATAGTTCATTTGTACATTTTAATTTGATCTGGATACATTAAATAATTTTTAGTAGAGATTGAACTGATACCTAAAGAGAAAAGCAGCATTGGCTTACCTTACTGAGCAAACAAAGTGAACTGAGTAGAACTTATTTGACAAATTGCATCGTAAAATGTGTACTGTAAATGATTTTTTAATTGTCAAAATTCTAAGTTGACTCTTTCTAATAAAACATTAAAAATTAAGCATAAGACAATAAACAAGAAACTCTAATCAGACTTGGATTTTTTATTCCACAGCATGAAACCTCATAATAGCAAAAAAAATAGGACAACGGATAACCGTGTGTATTCTGAATTAAAACCCAAAACGCATGAAGTTAAACTGATATCAGTGCAGATTTACCAAAGTAGTGACAACAGACTGACACTAACATCAGATCATGCCTGGTATTTCTATGTTTAATCTATACCACCAGTGACTGACTGAGAAGCTTCTGAACTGCTGTTTGGATGAAATTCAATCAGCAAAAAACCCAGGATTGGGGATCATGTTGCATAGAGTAACCCTTTAGTGCCATAAACAAACTGAGGAACAGAATGCTCCAGTTAGTGACTCCTTGTATGTAAAGATGTTATATGTAAACATGTATTGACTTTTTTTAATTATTACAATAATCCAAAAAGTGATTTCTTTCTCCCATAAACTTGTTACACAAGTTTAAATGGTTAAACTGATCCAATTCCATTTTTCTTATAATTGCTTAACTGTTCTTTGTTATTATTATTATTGGAACATGGGGGTGTCACAGCCTAACCTAGTTGGTCAGCAATCATACAGAGTGCACTATGTGCAGGTTGCCAAACTGTAGCAGGGCAACACAGATAGCTAGACAACCAATCAAAGGTGCGCACACATCTATAGCCAACTTAAATGGGTCAAACAGGCCATATATATTAAAAAAAAACAAAGACAAGCAAGTAATTTGTGCTGGCAAATAATTCTAGCGTTCACTGTACAAACAAAAAAATTTCTAATAGTTGTAGAAAAGTTGTCTTCTGGACAGAAGACAACTGCAAGACCTTTTCTACTATGATCACACAGACCTGGCTCAACGTTGTAATGAAGCAATCAACAAGCAATTCCGACTGAAACTTGTTGCTACAGATACAAACCTTTCTTCACACTATGTCTTTATTTCAACACAGCCTTGAGTGTGATGATAACATTGGAAGAAAAGCTGAAAAGCTTGCAGCCTTACAGGGATGACACAGTATCCAATCTCTTGTGTCCTGCCTGAGCCTCTCTCTGTGCTAACCAACTCCCATTGTCCTCTTCAAACAATGCAGCCCATGTTAATTCCACTGGCCTGGGTCAGTCCTGGGTTGACAACTAACACAGTGGCCATTGTTTTCAGTCAACATACAAAAATGCCATGATTTTTGTAAAAAAAAAATGTTCTGATGAACATGTAGATGGATGAATAGGAAAGTGGTAGGTAGTTTATAAAGATACATGCAGCATGGTGTAAATGGATGATCTGGAATATGACAGTCATAAATATAAAGATCCAAAGCAATTACTGTCACTTTGCACATGTAAAAAAAAAAAAAAAAACATGTTTCAATTTAAAATTCCAAATAGAAACACAAACAATCAAATGAACTAAAAAACTGGAAGGAACTGTAAGATGTCAGCTACTGCTTCTATTCATCCAAAGCATCTGTTTACATAAAAAAGCAGATCTTATAAAGGTATTATGGTCTAGATTATTAACTGTAGTTTAGTGATGTGTCTCAGAGACTGAGATGATCCAGATAACGGTTAAATAGATGGTAAAACAAGGCCTTGTTGACAACTCATCCACACATTAAATGTAGTTATAATAACCTCTCAGTCAGTCCGTATGGTGTTAATATTTTATTATAGCGTTTATGAGTTCTAAATTTAACCATTGAATCTGAATATTTTTCCAGGATAATACTATATTAATTTTTTTGCTTCCAGCTCCTCTGATTGCTAACCTCACTAGATTCTGTTAGCTAGCTTTACATGCTCCACCTAGCTGTTTACACCGACTTACAACCACAATCATAAAGATTACGTCGATATAATGTTAGATTTGTTCATTTCTCCTTTTTGACCTCCACTTAAAAGATTCTACAGACGTCAAACTACCGTTGTTGACACACTTGAGCGGGTAGATCCTGTTTTCAATTCCAGTCTCTCTCTCATTGACACTAAGAACGCTCCGTAAATCACGTTAATTAACACCATCATAATCAACCTTGTTTAATATCATTAAGAAGCAGATAAATAATATATTTACCTGAGCTGACGTACTCCTTAAATGACTTTCAAGTAGAAAATGTTCAACGGAAATTTTCTTTCATTAAGCCCTCCTTTTTTTATTATTTAACCCAGTCAGAAAGCAGGACGTCATGACGTAAAGCAACGGAAAGGACGGCGGTGGAGAGAGCTGTGTCCACAGGATGGCTAGCTTCAAAAACTTCTAGTTAGTCCAATAATTTTAAAAATTCTTCTGACATAGCCGTATACAGTGATTTCAAAAGAATGTTCAATCCTATTAAGTTCTGACAAAAATATTGGTTAAAGAGCAGGGCTGGGTATCGACATACATACAGGACGATTCAAAACGTATCACGATATGATACCTGTCTCGATACAGTTTGATTTAATGTGAATTAATATTATTTTTGAGTGGGGGGGATTCTATTTGATACATTCAAAATGAGACACTAAACTTATTAAAACTCAGACCTATGTGCACAATAAATCATTAGTAGTTTGTTAATCTTCTATTTATTGAAAATGATTGAACTTGAAAAAGTACAATTCATCAAAAATGTATATATTTATTTCAATGTCTTTTATTTTTTCCTGCTGGGAAAATTTGAGTGGCCCGATGTGCCTCAAGCAATCCAATAAAGAGCTGTGAACAGCCACTTGGTGGAACAGAGCTGGAGCAGCCGCTCGGTGGATGCCATTCATGATTGTTGGCTCATAAACTATATGCTTATATACATCTAAGGAAAGATCGATTTAGCACAGCCCTAGTATGTTGCATCAGTCAGTCCAGCATGTGGTCATAAAACCTCGTGTTTTTGTTCCATGTATAGTTAGATACTGTTTCTGAACCATCTGACAAATCTGTGGCATTTCCAAGAGGGCTAAAGTGAAAGAAAAGGTGTGCACGATTGGAGAATTTTGAGGTTGTTGTGGGCTTTTTTCAGGCAGTAGATTTTAAAGAGGTTATCCAAAGATGGGAGCTGCCAATCTTAATGAATGATGCTCTTTTTGTCAGCTGCTACCAAATGAGAGGGGCTGGGGTCAAGAGGCCTTGGAAAATCCTTCACTCATTGGCAGATGTTCTGTTTATTCAGATTGAACTACAGTTTGGAGAGTATGTTGATGGTGTTAAAGATAGAGCAGTGGTCCGCAACAAACAGAAGCTAGGCATAAGTACCATGCTGTTTTACATCCTACAGTACATTGTGCAGGAGGATGGAAATGGCATCATCTGCCAAACTGTTGCCCCATTCTGCATACTGACAGTGGGCTGAGGAGGATGAGGGCAGCCACTTGAATCACTTCATGATTACAGATATTAGTCACTAGAATGTAAACATTAAGGGATGTCACTGGGGTCTACTTGTTGACAGTCATAATGGTGGGCATCTCTTGAGAGCCAGGAACAGAACAGAGATGAGTTGAAGATCTTTGTAAATACCTTAGCCAACTTTTATGTGCAATCTCCTAGGGTCGGTTGGGGAAGGCCTTCTGTACCAAATGGCATCCAAGGGTATACACTCCAAAGATATCACCGTAAGATTATACTGTTGCAGTGTGAGTGGCACACTGCTGGGAGTTGATGCTTAAGTGGTAAGCGATACCTTCCAATCCATATAAAAGTGGCTTAAAAAAATTATTCAGTTAGTCTACCAATGTGTTGCCAGCACATATTAGTTTAGTCTTCTACACATACTGTTTTCAGAATTTTTTTCAGTTAGTAAATTAAAATTACTATGAAATCAGTAGTAAAAAATTTTTTTCCAGACATGACAGCCTCTTACCAATATACATTACACACAGATTTGTCATTTAAAACTCAATGGAAATACATTTGTGTTAGTGGTGGCTTGCCAATTTCAGGATGCATTAAAATATTTTACAGGTAAATATTAAGTGTTTGTATTTTTATCTGATTCCTAACGTAAGGTTAACAAAAACTTATTCATTGAAAGCAAAGAATTTATTCAATACGATACGTACTTTTTTACACTTAGATTTCTAGGTAGTTCCAACTATTTTTAAAATGTCAATAAAACACACAACTATCTACAGACTCTAGCATTTAAAAAGGTGAGTGGAGTTACAAAATGATCCCACACTGCCACTTGGTGGAGGGATTTTGCCAAAAAACAAACAAACAACTGGTTAAATCTCACGACATAAACCTTTCATCCATTTTGCTAAAAAATGTAATAAATAACAAGACAACAAATAGTTCATTTTTAAAATATCTAATCTTTATTGATAAGTGAAGTTTGTACAACAGGATTACAAGTCTGCAATAGGTTTGTGAGGCCAGTAAGGATATTTAACCTTATCCAGCTTGGTTTCAGGGAAGGTTTCATTGAGATCATCGATGGTCATCTGATCAAAGGGGATCATGTTCTTAAATTTATCCAGCTGAAAACACAACATTAGCAGCAATAAGAAAAACTGTTGTTTCATCCATCAAATCCGTCTGCGATGGCCATTCTGTATTTCAATATTTTTAAAGTAATAATCTTACCTCTGCTTCATACTGAGCAATACGAGCCTTTGATGCTTCAACGTAGGCCACAGCAGCAGTATTCTATTGTTGAAAGGCAAAACAACAATTAAAAAACCTCAATAGGATAATAGGACATGAAAACATTCATCTCATTCTTTCTTTTTTTTTTTTTTTTTTTTTTTGCCAATTTAGATCATTTGAAGATCTTCCTTACAGCTTCTGCCTCTTGTGCATTGATGGCGCTCGTCTGTGTGTCAACAGGCTCGGGAATCTGCAGAGCTTTGAACTGTAGAAAAGAAGATGAATATAAAGTTATACTTAAAACAAGCAAACACAATGTATTGAATTGAAACTCAAGTTGATGACAATTTTGCTAAAATGGATAAGGTTTTGAAAGCAGAAGACACCCAAAGTGCCTTTTCTGGTGCAGAAATAATACAAAAAAACTAAAGCTTACCTTCTTCTCAAATTCATCAACCATTCCAGCTTTAGCCACAGCGGTCTTATAGTAACTCCAGTCAATGGCTACCGGAGTCTCTGGTAGAGAGGCTAGTCTAATGTAAAGAACAGAGATATGTTTTTACAGATTATATTACAAGTATTATTCAGTATCTAAAGAAAAAAAATCCCTTCAGTGGGATGCAAGAAGGTGTCAAGCAAACAAAAATAGCTGGATTGCTTCACCATTGAGTGCCAGACACTAACATGAGATGCATAAAGATAAAGGCAATTATAACTGTTCAAATCTGTATTCTAAAAAAGTAAAGGGGTGAATGTCCCAAAAAAAACACTTCCTGTAGTCTGCATGTTTGTTACAAATGAACAAACACAAATTTTGCAAGCCCTAAAAGTTGAAAATCTGACATTACATTCACTCATCTAGCATAGTGTTGATTCATATCAGGAACTTTGCACCTGCTTATTGTCGTTTAGTTCACAAAAACACAGACTAAGAGCCATCAACCATCAATTTATAAATGCATGTTTTGTTGTACTTAGGTCACAGCATGGATGAATAGTATCTTTTGATAAAAATGATGTGGTTAAAAAATCTGAAGTGTTCATTTCAACAAACAATTTTTGACAATGCAAAACTTACTTGGCAGAAATTGCATCGGAGCGGGTCTTCAGCGCGTTGAACATTCCCCTCTGATTTGGTGGGACTCGCTCAGCAAATGCCACCCAATCAATGGCCTTCAGAGCAACACGACGAGCTGCCATCTTTACAGTCTGAAACAAACAAAAATCAATTTTTAACCCAAAAGCATCCACAAAGTAAACATGGAAAAAAAAAAAGTTTTCTGAAAAAGTCTTCTAAAATATTACCTGACCATAGCTAATGTTTTCTTACTTTCTAACAATCCCAATTCACACCAATCAGTAACTGCTTACAAACTCACCATTATTGAATTGAAAATACTCTGTTGATCCCCAAAGAAAAATTTTAGTGCTGCAGAGTAAACAGAAGAACCTGCAACTACCTCCATACTAGAGGATGAATGGTTAAAGAATCTGATGAAGGACGGCACAAATTATTTTCTGTACCATTCCTTTGAGCAGTGGGGTTGCAGGAGTCTGTTACTGAAGCTGCTCTTCACATGGTCCACAGCTTCTTGGGGGGAATGAGGTTTAACATAATTGAGAACAGTTTTGCCTTCATTCTGTCTCTGCCAGGTCCTTCACAAAGGTGAGGAGTGAGCCAACCTCAGATCCAGGTTTATTGGTGATTTTAAGTCTGTTGGCGTTCTTTAGTTTTATACCGGGTCCCAGGCAAACCAGCAAATAACAGGACACTCGCCATGTATTATGTGTGATTATTAATTTTATGCCTAAACAATCAGACTCCTAAAATAAATTTAGCAACATACAAGCATGTCCTAATTTACTCAAAAATTTAATGTTTTAACTTGTTTATTAATATTTCCAAGTAACATGGATGTGTGTTTCTATTATGTGCCCTAATTCTCATGGCTTTTTTAAGTCTGATTTTTTACTAAAGGTGTAGTATTTTAATACAACTATCAAGGGACAGCAGTTTTGCTTATTGCAACTATACTTTATCAATTGTTATAGATGATAAATACATCGTAGATTTGAACTAAATCTGCTGATCTTGGCTTCTTATCTGATTCCAGAGCTCTACAGTAAAAAGCTAATGTTAGCTTATTCAGCTAACCTGCTAGCCAAGGTCAGATAAACCATTCTGAATTGCAGGCGTTTTAATCAAACGGTCAAACTATTTAACAATCAAAACTTTATTACAAAAACATATAGATCTGAACACAATGATTACAAATCTAACTTTTCGAATGCTACAATATTTTAGGACAAGATTTATCTCCGTTTGTGTACTCACCTCGCAGAAGAATCAGGACGTCAGAGGGGAAGTTCTTCTTCTAAGTGAGACCAACAGTTTCTGAAAAGAATTACTGCCCTCTGGTGGACCGATTTACAGACTGCAGCACTTCAGGCCGACAGCGTCTCTGAATACGCGCGCACGCACGCGTACGCACGATTAACAACAAAAAAATATTTATACTTGGGAAAATAATATTTTTTTAAAAAAGGGTAGAAGAAAAGTTTCAAAGCTAACTTTTAATTTTAAATAGAAATTAAAACGCCTCATGTTGCGGAAAATAAGTGTAAAAAAAAGCCAAAGTTGTGCCAAAAATGATTAAACTGATCACCTTTAGATCATAAGTAAATTTACATAATTAACACCCCCGCTAACCCCACATATTTTTATTTATTTATTAGATTTTCTTTTAGCTTGAAAGAGCACTTATTTTTAAAATGATCAAACTGATCAAATTTAAATCCTAACGAAAGACATAACTAATCCAAGCATGTTATTATTATTATTTATCAGATTTTTTTAGATTGAGAGAGCAGTTGTTTTTAAAATGATCAAACTGATCATATTTTAAATCATAAGTGAAGTCAATTACCAATCCCAGCAAACTTCTTTTTTAATTGATCAGATTTTCTTTTAGATTAACAGAGCTTTGCTTTTCACTACTTTACAACTTGTTAACTTTAGAATTAATCTGCCAAAATTTTAAACCCATGGCAACGCATTAATGAAGTTTTAAACTTTTTTTACTCTAGTATATTAAGTGTTGCCATTTACAAATTTATTTTTTCGATGTTAGGATTTTTCTCTACACCTGTCTTATTTGCAACAGATTTTGTTGCAAAAAAGTTTTTACCCCACATTTGTCAAAGACAATGTGGGTATTTACTTTTTAGTTTATATTTATTCGAGTAATTTTAATGTTAATTTTAAATAATAGAAATGATAAATCTTCAGGTCCGAAGGTGGTTATTTTTCTAAATTAAAAATAGGAAAAAAATATGCTTATTCATTAATGCAAAAAGGGGAATGAAAATAAGGGGGAAAATGGGACATTTTTAAAACTGGGGGAAAATAATCTATTTATAATCTGAAAAATTTAAACGAGATTGGAGTTGAGGTTCACCCCAATTTGGATTTTCATAATCATTTACACGAAAGTTTGATATTATTAGTTTATCCACATACTTTTTTACATTTTGATCATCAGCTTGACAAACTGCAGTTCACAAAAAAAATGGCATAAAGTTGAAAAATGAACACAGAGATGAAGTCATTTCCGTTTTGTACTAAAATGTTTATTCACTAACGCTCATTTTTACAAGAAACTGAACATTTAGATAAACTGTTAAATGTACATAGTACAGATACAATAATATTCAATAAATACCCCTTTTTCTGCTCTTCAAAACGAGGCTGAATGTTTTTGAGAACACTACCAGTACCAGTTTTTATTTACATTTGCAGCAAAAATATTACAAAATTTTCAAATTCACTCACATTAAGACCATGTTGTGAGACCTGCAGCAACTAACACATCGTTTTCTAAGTATTTTCTCCCCTTTTTCTTTCTTCAAAATCTAGAAGAAACTGCTGTATAAAAATAAAAACGGTTTTACAGCATTTTCTGGAAACGACAGAGAAAATAAGATTTGAATGAAAAATATCCCATTTTAAGTGACAACATGAGAATGATTCTGTCTAAAGGCACTGACATCTTTTAGCTCTTTTTTTTCTTTCTCACACTTTGGATAATTATTACCTCCAAGTCCTGAAACATTTAAATGTCACAGTCTGCAGCAGATGATGAACTGTATTGGTCTTCATAAGGCATGGTGTTCATTATCCTGATGTTAGGACATCTGGTATTATAAACCCATAAAGTCATAATAAACAGAAAATAAAAGAAAGTCATTTTATCCAATCAGTAAAGTCATTTCATTCACTATGCACAGATATTCCTCTGAAATATCTCCTGTGTTTTACTGCTTTTAAAAAAGATTTCAAGCCTAAAAACAGTACCAAACATTTCTCTGAGACGCATTGTCATCAACGTATTGCAACCAGAATCAGATCAACACATAAAAAACTAAGACAAATAGTACATTCCATATGTAACAGGTCCACTGAACAGTCCCGGTACCGGCAGACTGGGTCTTGGGAATGCGTTAGACGGGCTCCAAGTGGGGGATCCCATGTGCGCTCCAAGAGGGAAAGGCAGCGCGAATGCTGGGAGAACAGGTTTCGAAGCCAGTTTAAACTTCTCCAACTCAGCCTCTTGTAATCTCTTGGCTTTTGCTCTCCTGTTCTGAAACCAGATTTTAACCTGTGTTTCCGTCAGGTTGAGAGAGTTGGAGAACTCTGCTCTCTCTGCGATGGACAGATACTGCTTTTGACGGAATTTGCGCTCCAGTGCCAGAAGCTGGGAGGTAGTGAAGGGAGTGCGAGGTTTTCTGTTGTTTTTGTGTTTCCTTAAGGTACACTGAGTTGGGCTTGAGCTCCCTGTTGCAAAGAAAAATAATTTAAAAAATTGATTAGTTCAAACAAAATAATAACTTACTCGATTGTGAATCAGTGATCATTACTTTTTACGCACGTTTTACGCATCAAAACAAACCAGGCTTTTAACCTAAAACTACATGAAACACTTTATATGCTTTCTATTACTAAATCTGGAGAAAAAACGACGTCACTTTTATATTTTAATCATTACTTTGAAACTTCAACTTTTTTCTTTTTAATAAAAAACTTTAATCCGAACTAATATATGCACAACTTGTCATATGTGAATAAATACATATACATCTGCATATAGATGCTCAGTCTGTCCAAAAAGAAAACTCATTTAGAAATTGAATGTCAATCGAATAATTAGTGGTTGTAACTTGTAAAGTTCTAAAAAAAAATACAATAGAAAGTAAATTTGGTGCAACTTTCAGCTGATAAAAAAAGAAGTTGTTGTGACAGCTTGTGGTGAGATGATGGATGGATGAGAGTGTTCTGGTGCGTTATGAGAGCTGAGTGACGAACTTACGAGGAGGAGTAGTAAAAGAGGACGTCTGGTACCAAGTGCTCTGATCTTTCTCACTAAACTGTGGACTCTCCTCTTCGGAGCTTCTTGGAACTGCATGTGAACTCTCCGCTGAAACTCTCCTCTCTGCGTAAAAAGTCCTTGGAGAGAACTGTGCGCTTTGGCTCAGCGCGGGTTTCGGCAGCACCACCGCTAAATCTGAGAGAGAATAGGAAGTCCGACAAGTGGTCTTCTTAGAAATCAACGATTCAACGCTGAAAGGAAGGCTGTTCCGCGGATGTTTGTATCCTTTCTCAGTTGTCATGTCTTTTGGTTGAAGCTCCTCGTTCTCTGTGTCCGTCTCCTCCTTTTGATTAGTCTGTTTAACGTCCAGAGACAGTGACCCCTGCACAGGATTCATCATGATACAGGAGGATGGGGCCATGCACTGTCCAGATCAGACGAATTGCGTTCCTGATGTGTACAGTCTCCAATGTGCGTCTTTGCCCAGTAGCTTTTACGCGCTGGACTGGATCGTCTATAAAAGGACAGGGGTTGGTTCTCCTTTCTACTTTCGCCTATCAGCTTGTCAAATTGTCTCGGTGACGTGTCCGCGTGTGGTTTTGATTGGCCCACTGCCTTCCATGAGAACATCAAGAGGCCTTTGAAAGAGAAGAGACGTTAATCATACAGACAGACCCCTTGCAGAGAGGAGTTATTGATGGTTCTCACAAAGTAGCTTAGACCAATTTTAACGCAATTAAGTAGTGGAAAGAACTTTCTTGACCATCTATAACTAATGATAATGCACGTCCATTGATTTTTTTTTCATCTCAACTTTCCCCACACTAGATTTTGCAAATAAACTGCATCCATTTAGTTTTTTTAAATAAAATGAGCAAAAAGTAATTTAAGTTCTAGCAATGGATTACAATAAGTAGTGAAAAAAACTTTCTCCACCATGTTTCCATGGTTTCTTTAAACTTTTCCCACACTTGTCACTGCTAATAAACTGCATGCATTTAGTTTTTTAAAACAAAATTATCTAAAGTAACATCAGTATTAGCATTCTATAAAAAATTATTACAATAATTAATTTGCACAATAAATCTAATCTCAAACAGTTCACAAAATACAGAAAGTATGAAGCTAGAAGTGATTTAAGGCCAGTGAGCTTTAGCCACAATTTAAAGTTTGTCATGGCCTCAGTCGAGGAGCAACAGGCGTTTTCTTTTCTCCAGGTCATACTATTTAATAAGCCAGACAAGTTGTGTTTTGCAAGGCGCCAGGCTCGGCAGGATCAAAAAAGAAGATACCTCAGGGAGAAAAGGGAACGGTTAACTCCACTTAACCAATTGTCCTCCAAATATTTCATAGTCCACTGCGTGGAGATGGGAGGAGAAAAGACTCTGATGGTTAACTGTTTCACGTCAAGGTCAAATCTGATCTGGTTTACATGCTCAGAGGATTATTTAAAATAAACAACTTTGGGACTTGTACAAAGTTATGAGATATACAGATGTCATAAATCTGTAGTGAACAGTTATCCCAGTAGCATTAACACATGTATTTTTTTATTATTATATTACTGCCATAGTAAAGTAGTTCTATTTTATTTATCATAACACAACCTGCTTGGTAGCTTTGCTTTTTGTGCTTGCGTTCTTCTACTGTTTACTTGCACCAAGCTTTTGGCTTTGCAAAAAAACTTTTAAACTCCCTTATATTTAATGTTCGTCATTTTTTTTCTCTCTCTCTCAGCATGTCTAAGCTGATGTCACAATAAATGTGTCAGCAGCACACTGTGGCTTCCAGCCCAACACAAGACCCCACTGAGAACTCCACAGCTTTCAGCACTATAAAACACATAAGAAACTGTTTTTAAAGATGATCGACTTTTCTTGTGATTACTGTGAAAACTGAAGTGCTCTGCATCTCTATCATCTTTGAGATTTGGTCTGCAATTTTTTTGACCAATCACTCACTCAGCCAAACTTATTATGATTCAGTGAAGTTTAAAATACAAAATATTTCCAGCCTTATCCCTCATGTGACCCATCATATGACTGTTATGTGGCCACAGAATCAGCTGCTATATCCTAAAAACACAACAAAGAACAAATGATCCTTTGACAAAATTTTCTAGCTATATCAATTATGGTTGACCCTTCAAAAGCCCTAAGGTGCAATAAACAATTTATCCCTCATCAGGTAAAAGGTGCAAAGTTAGATTGATCAGTGAACTTGAGTTAATCCTGATGTTGAGTTTGCTCTTTCATTTTCTATCTGAAGGCCTCCTGTCTCCGTATATGTCTCTCATCACCCAGCTGTTTTGTGTTTAAGTTCAGACCAATGTGCCTCATATCTCTGCTGGCATGCACGAAGAAGATGAGAGTCAGCCCATGGAGTGCATGAGGATTCATCTGATACTTGTGCACCAAGAGAAATGTTGACTTGAGAGTGTGATTGCCTTCTCTTCACCGCTGTTTGCTTCTGTGTATTCTGCTTCAGGCCCCCACTTTCATACCTCAAAAGACATTTCTGTAACAGCATGCAGGCAAGTGAACTGTGTCAGAAGGTGTTAGTGAGTTTGAAAGCAGATCTGTTCTTCAAGGTCAATGAAAGCAGAATGAGAAGCACTATACCCTCCTCTGGCACCAAAAATGAAATGTTTTCTTATGTGTAAGAACAGGTCTTTCCCAATTCTGTAACGCTTTGTTGAAATCGTTCATCTAGTCCATAAAGAGCAAGGGCCAAGTGGTGGCATGGAATGAGAAGTAAGCCAATTCCCATGGCTCTTGTTATAATTCAGAGACCTCCCATGATACCTGTTTTTTATTAAAACCATCTGCAAATTGACCTGCAACAACTGCAATGAGAATTTGTGTGACTCAAGGAGAACTGAAGGCTTTAAGTATGACGAAAAGTTCATCTGAGCAAGCTCCATCGGAAAAGAACACAGGAGCAAGTGAGCTGTGGAACCCAATTTTTTAGTAGATTTGTCAACATTGACCAAGTCCCTAAAGCTCCAAATCTTAGCTGGACACTGTGCTGACATGACAAGGTTGAAAGTGTGCAGCCTCACTACATGTCACTCTCAATTTTCTTCCCTAAAACTAGAAGAATTTAAACTTTGAAAAATGAGTCAATTTGGGTTAAAGTTTTTTTTAAAAGTTCTACCTCTGCTCATACGAGCCAACCATGCAACTCATTATTTTACAGCTCTTTAAAATACAGTTATTTGTGTTACTGAGTGCTTTGGAAATATTTTCGACCTTTCATTTGACTTAACAACTTGATCCATTCCACATCAAACTGGCTTTAATTCTCCACTTAAACACTGGTTTAACATTTGCTGCCAAAGCCACTTCCTCTTGTGGCATCTAGTGCCCTGTGTTTGAGTGTCGAGTAATGAGGGAAGTATCCATGCCGTGCGAAAGCAGGGGAAGCAATTTGCCTCCATCACTACTTCTTTTTTGGACCGTAAGAAAGCAATCAGCGGATGGTGTGTCATGAAGTGTTGCAGCTGTTTTTTTTTTTTTAGTCACCATTACATGACAAAGTTGGTTTTATTTGTCAATAGGGGTAGATTTGCTGTTTAAATAAGAGTTAGAAACAACAGGGATGCTATTCTAACACTTTCTACTGTTCTTCAAAAACAGACATAGTCATAGTCATCCTCCTGAACTGTACTGCCAATGAAGAGAATCAATGAGAAAAACCACAAGAGGTGACAATGCAGTGGGCAATTTCATTTGGCTTGCCATCGGCCATAGAAATCCACATTCTTGAGGAAAGTCTAGAGACAATACGAGTGGGCGAGTTAGGTCGAGCACTGGGGACGAGGAACATTGTGCGGCTTCTCTGTGGTCTCATTCACAAACCAAAAAATGTCACCACAATCTCATACGCTCTTAGCAGCCAAAGTTGTGATGCAGTATATCTGAGGATTGTAACCAAAGACAGCAGCATTATTTTTCTTGTTTATTGCTGGGTTAAGCTATGACAAGGCCAAAACCAGAAACTATTGTATAAATTACAATAATTTGGTCCCCATTATAACTTCTTGGCCACCTGATGTAAATATTTAAATTTTTAAACAGTAATACAGAATAGGTTTCAAACTAGTCTCTTATTTTTATCAGTAAATTGCAAATCTACCATAAAACATGAAAATTTTAAAGGCAGGTAATTTTGTAATAACAATTGAGTCTTGTGAATATTGTCCTTAAAGCACAGCACCAAACAGGACTGAACCTAGAGAATAAAAATGTTTGAAAAATGTTTATTGGTGGACTGATTAAATGTTAAAATGAAACATTTTTAAAATATGTTTTAATGAGTCGAAACACAATCTTACTAATCCCAATCTTTCATAGACCGAATGGAATTAAGTTGGCCATTAATTTTTAGTCAAAAATATTTTTCAGTCAAATTGAAATGTTTTTTGTTTCTCTCTATGAATCTCTTTTCTCATACCTTTAGTGTTGGAAGCTCTCTTTTTAAAAAAAGTTGGCAATATGATAAAATAATAATTGCTTGGTTTTTAAAATAGTCTGTTAACTCATCAAATGTGGGATGGAAAAATATAAAAGGAAGCAAAATAATGCAAAATTAATGCCATTTAACAAACAGCAAATTACTAGGCCTACAAATTTTTGTAACACATATAATAGTTATTTCAGATATCTTGATTTAAAATAAACCCATTGCAAAGTTTTTGAAAGTACAAGAATGCAAAAACCACACAAAAAAAATAGGTTTAAATCCTTTTTAGAAAAGATCACCCAAAAACTTGCTTAATTTTTCACAAATTAAAAAAATGTAATAAATTTTTTTTTTATTTAAATCTATAAAATCTTTCAACCTTTTGTTAATGTAATTATCATTTTTATAGAGGGAGTAGTTGACACTGCTCATACGTTTTTTTAAGTCAATAAAAGGCTGAAGACAATTCTTTTCCTTTTTGTTAGTTTGTTTGGTGTTTTTTGTCTTCTCCAAAAGTCATTGAATAACCTGTAGTTTCAAGCCGACAATGCTTGTCTCCTCCTAATAATGTTATTGCAGGCACCAAAGGTCAGAACAAATGTGTGTGTTTGAATATCCCGAGATTACAATTTCAAAGTCCTCCCCATGAGCAATTGAACAATAGAAAGGGTGGGAAGTTAAAAAAGCGGGGTCTCTTTCAAATAAACAAGCATGAGTCAACCCTGAATAGAGCTTCTATCGAGCAGCCGGATTGGTTCTCAGAGGCAACAACTGTGCAGACTTTCCTCCTCCTTCTTCTGCTTCTACTTTTCCTCCCCTATAAAAAAAAAACAAAAAAACAAAAAAACACAAACAAACAAAAAAAAAAAACGATGAAGTAAACACAAACAACTATATAGAGTGTCACAAATATAACTTAAGACTTTGTTTCTGTGGTTTTTTCCCTCTTTTTCAGAGCTCTTTATCCCTTCTGTACTCTCCTTGTTCACCCGCCGAACAGAGCATAGCCGGGAAAGTAGATGGGGGGCAAGACATCCCCTTTTTGTGCTTTTGCTTAATGAGCCTGAAAATACAATTGCACTGTCATGACTGTGAAGGTAGCCTGCAGGCTCTTGTAAATTAGCAGTGCGAGGAAGCCTGGAGGGTTGAGTCTTGCTGAGCAGTGAGAATGGTGGGATGTGGAGAGAGGGGACAATCCCGTTGAAACAGAGCATGTGGAGGAATCACGGTACATTTTCTGGAGCTCACGGGCCACTTGTTGCAACAGTGAACCCTGCATTCAATCTCACTGCTGATGTGAGAGATTTATTGAGACTGCACCCACAGCCATGCGTATTGGCACCCATTATGTGAGATGTCAGTTGTTTGTCACTTTTCAAACCCATAATTCCAGTTAGTTCCACACAATGGCTCTTTTGAGCCTCTACTACAATCATCATTCAATTTAATTTTCTATTCTTCTGTAGATTCCAGAGCGAGGTAGCAGAGGCGGGAGTCTCTCACATTGCATATGTCCTCTCATGAGTTTGAGATGCTCTTTTGACCGCTCCGCTTGGCATCTGCTGCCCATACCCTGTGTATATCTGCATTCTAATGCACATATCCTGCTGAGATGTTAACTTTAGGCCCTCCGTAATTGATGGCTTCCACACTTCAGCCGAGTCCCCCACCCTTCACCCCTCTCCCTCCCGATTGTTGGTATATCTCTGGAGTTTGGGGGTCTTTCAGTCAACCATTGTTCTTTTATAGAGGAATTATAATGGACTAAAGAAGAGTGAGAAAAGAAAAAGAGTGGAGAAGGGGGTGAGCAGGAGGAATAAAAAGAGAGTCGCTGCTGATATTTAGTGAACTCCGAAGGAGGAGTTTTTATTCTCATTCTGCAAGTTTGGCACATGCCTTCTGTTACTAAGTGGCAGTGGATTGAAAGAGTGTCTTGCATTTCCCATTTTGCAGCTCTGCTAGGTGCCTAGACTTACAACCCTGGCAGCTGTTGGGCCTTCTATGCAGCTATAGACTCCTCTCCACAGGTGAGCTCCCCTACTAAACTCCCAGTCTCCACTCCACTCAATAGGCCCTTTTTCAAGCCTTTTATCAGTGGGCAGAGGCTGACTTTATGTGTGCCACTCATAGAGCTGCAATTTATGGTTCCCAACATTGCAATTAATGTTATTCTTTAGTTAAACACACACAGGTTAATTCATCTCCAGAGTGATTTACAGTATATCTTGTTTTAGCTTCATCTATTTAAGCATGTCTCAATGCAAGACTTTTTTGAGTTTGTTTGAATGAATATGGTCATTTCTCCACTCAAACAAATACAAGTATAATGCAAACAATCCCACACAGGCTTAGACAAACAAATCAGTGGAAATTCAGCACAATGCATGTGAATTAAACTCACCACAATGTGATGTCAGTAACAATACGTATTTAGGACAAACGCTTTAGACTTAGTGGCAAGTGGTTGAATTTTGTTTCTCCAAAGCAACAATTACTCTAACGGCTATTGGTTGGATTGGTAAACCACTCTCAATGATGCTGTTGATTTGGTTTGGAAAGGTTTCAGCATTTTTTCTCTTCTGTATTTAGTGGCAGATTATTTGCTTATTTATTTTTGTCTTCTTCTTTCTTTCTCGGATGCGAGCTGTTACATATTACTCCTGAGGTGTGGTACCTCTTCCCTCAAAGGCCTCTACTGTTTCCCCCAAACTGCTGCCAAGCTGGGCTATCTATTCATTTGGTTACTTAAGTGTAATTGCTCCCCTTTGAAGCCTCAGAGAGGCAAATCATTTGCTTTGGCCCCGGGGCAGAAATGGTCACCGAGCTAGCGACCCCCTCCTGGTCGGAGAGCGTCGGAGAGACCACGAGAGGCCAGGTCCCATACAGAGAAGAAATAATACGGCCAGGGCCGCTCAATTTCACCTCCCTTTTCATCCCATTATTTGAAAAGTTTTTATTAACAACAGCTTTCTCTCTCATACCAGGGCGCCAGGAGAGGGGAGGAGAGGCGGGGGAGGCATGAGAGGATATCGGCAGCGGGAGAGAAGGTAGAGAGCAGGGGGTCGGGGGTGGGAAGGGCTGGCCGTCCCTCTGTAGATGTCTGCTGGATTCTCACACACTCACATGCACACACATACACACACACACACACACACATCATCAATAGTGACAGGTCAAGGAGGCATTGAGAAAACAGTCTCCTCCATCCCCCCCACAGATCACACTGCTAAACAGGGACTCATGTTTCATATGCTATAGGCCTCATGTGCAAACACACACACACACACACACACACACACACATCCATGCACACATTCCTGCTCAATGTCAGCTCATCAGTGTGACTGTGTGTATTTTACTATATAAAAGAGTAACTTGTATTTTTCAGAACACAATTCTGCAGATGAGTACGCAGCGGACTCACTCTCCTTCAACCTGGGACAGACCGTGGAAATATACTGCAATATTGAGCACAAAGAGCCCATTTAACGCTGAAAATTACTCCACCACTTATTGTAATTGTCACAATTCTGACCACATTGACATTGTAATCTCATAATGAGGTAATGGGAGTTGAAACTGTGTACAGGAGTATGATTAGAAGGGTGTAGCTCAGAGGAAAGGGTTGTAATGCTGGAGGACAAAATCTTTTTCTACGCAAAAGAGGCTGGATTTTATGCCTATAGTTTATTTGGAAGGCTGAAATGGTAAAGACACACTTGAAACTGATAACAGTGCACTGCTTTACCTCTTATCGCTCTGGTATGTTGTAACTAAAGAGATTACCGGAAGTTGCTTTTTGAAGAAAAAAGCCACAAATTCAACAGAGAGCGATAGTCATGCTTCAGATGTTAAAAGTGTGTTTAGATGTTGCAGTGTCATAGATCTACGTATTACTTGATGTAAACACGACTAAAGAGTGCAAGTTGTCTTCAAGACATCACGGAGCCAAATCAATGTGGACAGGCATCCATAAAAAGCCAACCTGGTTATGAATGCTGCGTTTTACTTGTATCATTTTGACTTTGAGGTTTTTTAAGAGAGAAGCATTCCCTGCAGTCAAGCCAGATGGTAACAATTCTTAGACATATTACGAGCTGCTCTCTGCCAAATAGCATACCTTTGGGCTATGTTTTCAGTGGGCTATAAAAGCCAATAATGTAATTTTGATCTATTTTATCAGATATCACCCAGACCCTGCTTAGATTTAGTATATAAGACAAAGTTTGAAACAGAACAAGCGGTCTCGATGTTGCACATTTCACATTATCTAAGCACAATTTTTAATACTTTGACTTACTACATGGCTTTGTATGTTTGTCTTTTGAACGTGCCAAAAATGTGAAGCTGGTAACAAAAAGGAAGTTTGTCGCCATTTTGTCAGCCATGTTTTTAAGAATGTAGATAGCATTAATTAGAAATGAGTGGCTTTCCAGAAAAAATTTTACACTGGTCAAGGTATGGAATAAGGATGTAATTTTAAGAATTTTTGACATGTCCTCATGAAACAATGACACAGTAGCCAGCTATCCCAGTGCTGCACCACACTCCGGAGTGGCCTACCATCATTTCCATGACTCACTGGTGACCTTGCAGTAATGTTCCAGGTCTACTTCAAACTCATTACGGAAATCTTAAGGGACAAACTTTGAGTACTCAACATGACATACTATAAACATACCTAAAAACCGTGTGAGCATGCTGATGCACATGCACACAAATTGCACAATGCAACACCAGCCAAGGGATCAAATCCCATCTGCTGGTCTTTCTCTCTTATAATCTCTTAAGAATGCAACTGGCCCGGAAAATAAAACTCAAAAGAAGTGAAAACCACAACAAGGTGGGACGATTGAGGACATTAGCTCAGGTTTTCCATTGTGAAGCTTGTTGTTTTCTTCAGGACCGATTAACAGCCACAACTGGAGGCCTGCTGTGTGGAATTACTCGCACTAATGACGCTTCGCTCTTTTGTTACAGGAAATCAGACAGCCGCGCTGTAACTGCTAAAACGGTGATTAAAAACCCAAATTGCATCATGATGTTGGGCAGCTTAACAAAAAGAGAGGAGGTAAAAAAAGGCTTTCCAAATAAAGGAAATGGGATTATTGACCAGTTATGGGATGCCTTAAGTTAAACCATGGAGCCAAAGTCTCGTCTTTTGGACTTTTTAGGGGAAAAGTTTAAGACTTCAACATAACTTGCCAAATCTGATGACAGTTAGTTAAATCTAATTAAAGTTTGCAATAGTAACTCTGTAATTTGCTAGTGTACGGGGTCATTAAGTCTCTCCCTGGCTCGGCTTAACTGGATACAAACTGCAGTTAATGAGACAAATAGTTTTGCCCTGAGTTTTGGTTTAGATGCCTTAAAAAAAACACATCTTTGATTTTGATCCTTTATGATTTGACTTAATTAAATATGTTTTTTTTCTGAATGAAGGTAGAGTATGAATAATAATTATAATTCACTTAATCACTAGATGACGAAAGGGGAAAAGCAGTGGACACGGCTTCAGTTTAAAGCCACTGAACTGAGAGGAAAACTGTTTGTGATCAAATGCTGCTCCAGCTTTTAATCATATTTAACCTTTTGGAAAAATGTGGTCTTAATTTAACTTCAGAGAAGAAAGTTGAGTGTGCATTATTTTGAGGTTTTATCTCCTCATAGTCATATCCCTTCATTGCTTGTGGTGCTTGTTAAGGCTATTGTTGATAACAAACACAATTTTCTTGTGATAAACTGAGTAAGACAGCGGAGCCTCACTGAGTGGGCCGCACAGATTGTCTTTGTCTCTCATCTCCAGCGGCCAGTTACAAAAGCCTAGCTTCCCTCAGTGACTGAAGTCTAACTTAACTAAACATTTTTTTTCACTTTATTCCCATTTTCTCTTGTGAATTTGTGGTTGTGTGCAATCCTTTAATGAGCTCCATCTTTGACCTGGGTTGTATGTTTCCAGAGATGTCATGTCTCGTAAGTCAGGGAAAGACTTTAATGTCCACATGATTTAACATTAAAGGCCCTGATTCAAAATATAGGACTTGGTGCCAGAGATGTAATAAAATCTCTGTAAATTAGAAATTGTAAATATAAAATACATGCTCACGAGTAGCAGAAAAGACTTGGATCAACAGCCTGCCCCAATATAGAAGACTACTGTATTTCAAATGTACTAACCAACTATCTGGCGTTTGGCTACAATTTTCTCTTCAAAAGACTTAGAAATGGTCTCTTTGAAGGCGCTTCTAAACACAAAAATGACCAAATTGTAAAATAGATTGGCTCAGGTTTCTCCCAAGATGAAAAACAAGTACATCACTTTATTTGTTGACATTACAAAAGCGGCTTAAAATTTTGTACTTTCTGCAAAGTCACTTCCACATGTTTTTAGTTAAAGTTCATGACTTATGTCTTTAAATTTTGATCATGGGATTTGAAAAAGGCAAATAAAATAAAATAAAACAAAGAAGGTTTTTGGCTTGTGACCGTAAGTGACATGCTTGCAACGATAGTGTTAGAGGCTTTTGCAGACCTGTAATCAAATTTGGGGAGGTTTGGAAAGCTTTTGTCAAGGAGTGCTCTCCAAGACAGACTGATGTCCAGTAAAAGAAGATATAAAAGGCATTCTCTCGTACCTACTCTTTTCTCCCCCTTAATCTGGAACGTACGAAAAAAGGACAAATGCTTCTCAAAAATCAGTTATTTTAAAAGTATGAAAAAAAATATTGTGTAACATACATTACGTCCTTAAAGCTATTTGGTTTGTGATTGTGCTTCAGGGTTGTTGTTTTTTTTGGAAACCCTGCTTCAATTAAGTGTGATGGAACACATGTGTACCTTATCAGAGGCCAACATCTTCTACTGTTGGCTTTTCAAACAGCACCGGCTCCACACAATAATTAGGTTTTTAGGGGGCGTTCTCCTGGGTTACGGCTTTTTGTGCCTTTTGGCGTGGATCAGCTGACACCCGTTGTGTCTATAGACTTGTTATAAGTGATCATAAGTGGTTATGTATGTATCTGTAGCTGCAGGGATGATACCGATCTGAGGAACCAACCCTCTTTTATTTTAGGCCCTCTGGCACACACACAAGGACACACTGACTGACATGCATTTGAGTGTGACTGAACTTGATTTGATTATATGGTTCATCTTTAAAGTGTTAGATATTCTTTTTTCTTCCTTTTTGGAAAATGTTTCTAAAGATGGTCAAACCAACAAAGTAGATTTTAGTCATATTCCGATACTTACTGTATATTCATACCAAAATAAACCTCATTTTTGGCCTTGTGAGTTAATTCCATCTTTGTATTGTATCATAATTAAGATATTTCTTAGCCAGCACAAAAAGAAAGAGCATCTTACTAAACGCTCAAAGGACTTTGAGGCAAAAGCAAAAAGATGAAAAGGTTCTGCCCCTCTCTCTTAACATTAGTTTGCTCTGTGACAGACAGACTAAGAGGACAATGAGAAACGGATTCTTTGTAATCATCCCCTGTGATCTGTTGCATCACTTTCAGTCCAATCAAACAAATTTAGAATGTTTCTTTGAAAAAATATTTTTTTATGACCACATTGGCTTTTGTTCATTCCTTCATGATCATGTTTATATTTACATTATAGAAAAATTCTTTCTAGTGTCTCATTAAAACAAACTTTCTTCTCTGAATTGTACAGACTACACACTACTCGAAAAAACAACATGCTCCTATTTTTTTAGAGCAATTTGAATTAACCTTGTAGACAAACTAAATGCTCTGGAAATGGTTCTAGAGTTACGCTGACAGAGTAAATAACTCCTGAACCTCCAGAATAACTGTGAGCCATCAACAGGAAGAGCGTGCAACATTACTACAGGCCAACAGCTTTAATTGGCTGTCTGCAGAAATTTCTGTGCTTGTGAACTAATTGACCCACAACTCCCTGGTGCTTTATCAACACCGGAAAATGCCACTGGGCCAATAACCAAAAAAGCCTGTAAACCAATCTAAAACCAATGGCCAATTTGAAGCACGTGTTATTGGCTATTTTACAACAGGTCTCCAAGTTTACAGATGTTTTAGTGAATAAGAAACCTTTTAAGGTTTGTTCACTTTATGAATGACAGAATGAAGATAGGTTTGGCAATCATATAAACATTTTAGGCTTAGGTCATGCCAAATATTTGTTTGAAAAATTTACTCTAAGGTGACTGACTAACAATTTGAAACATATGAAAGTGGTTTCCATTACATCCTTTTTAAGCTGACAGTTAGCCACCAAACTCATCACCATCTACAACAACAATTGTTCAACATGTGTATATGTCATATATAGGCTGTGCACATAACTTCCCCTTAAGGAAATATATGAAACTTTAGAAAAATAAGGCAATATCTTTCCTTAAAATGCAATCACTTATCACCTTCATCACACTTGTTTATTTTACAAAAAACAATGTGCTACTCAAATTGTAGGGCATTTTCCCATCAATGCGTTATATTTAATGCAACTTGAAAAGCATTTATATTAAATTTCATATTGCATTCTTTCACTGACAGGCCAAAAATTGTGCAGCAAAGCCACATTTATTTTCAAAGTCTCAATATATGTACCATACCATTGTCGGAATTTTTTTTTGTAGATTTCTGTCCAAAAGAAACTAAATCCAACTGTTTAGTTCAAGCTAGGTTACAGTTTAGCAGTGTATTCAATCCCCAGAAGGGCTGGAAGCTACGCTGTTGACCCAAATGGAAATTTTAAACTCTTCACTGCTCTCTTTCCAACCTGAAAAAAAAAAAGTTCAAACACAATTCCTGTCCAATATTTTTTTGTTTTCCGTTGACTTCTTTTATACTTTCCTTTGCTCATGTTGTGATTATGTGTATACTTTATCTTGCTAATAAACTTGTGCACACAAAGAATGGCCAGTGTGTCAATACCCTGTTGCTGGTACATGGGATGCTGTAGTGATGAAGACATAATTGTCAAGTAATGGCCCCTAGGAATGAGTATGTGTGTGGATGGTTGTATGTGTGTGGCCCCGCGACAGACTGGCGACCTGTTCGGGGTGTACCCTGCCCTTCGCCTTGAATCAGCCGGGATATGGGCTCTGGCATCCCCGCAACCCCGTAAGGGATAGGTGGATAAGAAGATGATTGACTGACTGGTACAGGCTTCAAAGCAAAGTTATTAATCCAGTTTTATTCAATTGTTACTCTGCTATTGAAACTTGAAAAATTGCATCGCTATGAGAAGTCCTAAAACGTCTGCTCATTAATCTCTATTGCTTTCAGTATGAGACAATAATGTTTTAAACTTGTTTCACATGTACAGTTTCGTAGTAGATGTGAACTTTAAATTGTTTAGTATTCAGCCTCCGAGCAAGTGAACATCAGTAAAACCTTTCACAATAGAAAAATAGCTTCCATATTTTCCTCTTGCCTATGACCAATGACATAATAAAAACAAACATTAACACTATTTAAGACGTAATAAATTAATCATGTCCACATCAACAAATTTGGATAAAAGAAAAGCTTAGAGTTGATGTTGGTCAAACTTTCCTCTCAGCAGTTCTGTGGGAATACTTATAGTTTTATTAGCGTATGTTCTGTCAGTGGTGGTCCCATCTTATGATACGCTCTGTACCTTTAAAGTTTCCATTTGTCATGAGGTGGTGAAGGCTCCCTGATCAGGGGTTAGGTGCTGCCTGGAAGACTACGTGGAGTGGACTCCATCATGGCTGCCGCAGGAGAGCAGTACAACAGTTAATCTGACAATGGAGTGATGGACACCAGGGTTTAAATAGCCAGGGGAAGACAAGACACAGGTGGAGAAATCAGGGAGAGGCAAATGGGACCAGCTGTGCTGAATTAGGGCAGATAGCCAGATTTGGAAGGAGGAATCGTTCCAGAATGGAGGGGGATCCACCTGACACCATTATAAAATTTAAGGAACACTTTGAATTACCATAATTTTGAATTACCATAATCATTTACTTTCTGTGTTATTAGATTCTGTGTTAAAATTGCAATTGGTTTCTGAGATTTTCAAATGATAAACAACGTGATGATTTCTATTACATAAAGGTCAATTGATCTGTGTAATGATAAAAGTTCGACAACAAGCAATTTTTTTTTACCTGTCCTGTCTGGCGTTGTGATAGGAAGAATGATGATCTGTATGTCAAGTATTGCTGGACAGTTTGGTTCGACCAGGGTCAGCATCATGTGCTGACACATGCAACCCGGCCCCATGCTCATCCAGATCCTGGGACGAGTAGCTGCCCACCCGCCCAGCCAGATGCAAAAGAGAAACCCCTGCCGGGGCTCCCTTAGTACCAAGGGGCACGGGCATCCCCGATGCCAGGACCCACAGGCTACGGGGCAGACGTGGCAATTGTACCCCGTGGCCACAGGCGAGCCCAGGGGGTGTCAGAAGCCAAGGCCCAGCCCAGACCGAGAGGCAATGAGCAACATTTGTTGTTTTTATACGTAATGTTTTATCCCAGGAGAAAAAAAGCCCATTTGATGTAAATATATGAATTTTTCAAAAGCTATGCTTCAAATTCGTGGCGCAGAGGGTGGTGCAGTGGCCTCACAGCAAAAAGGTCGTGGGTTCGAGTCCTGGGTGGGGACGAGGCTTGGAACACTGTCCTTTCTGTGAGGAGTTTGCATGTTCTCCCCGTGTTTGCGTGGGTTTTCCTCCAGGTACTCCAGTTTCCTCCCACCCTCCAAAGACATGCATGCTAGGTTGATTGGCCGATGCCTAAATTGCCCCTAGGAATGAGTGTGTGTGTGTGTGTGTGTGTATGGTTGTATGTGTGTGGCCCTGCGACAGACTGGCGACCTGTTCGGGGTGTACCCTACCCTTCGCCTTAAATCAGCCAGGATGGGCTCCGGCACCCCCACAACCTCATAAGGGATAGACGAATAAGAAGATGCTTCAAGACTCTTTCAAAGATTCAACTTACGTCTCCTCAAAAGGTTTGTAAAAAAGTTTACAGTCCAGATTGAAGACCAAGGGAGACACGCCCTATTCTGTAAGAACTACTGACACTTTGGAACTGTCAAACAGGCTGAGTCCCTGCCAGTATTTAAATCTTATTTAAAAACTGATCTGTCTGAGCTTGCTTTTTGGTGACTTTAGTGGTTTTTAAATTTAATGTGCCAGATTGTAAGTGATTAGATATATTTTAACAGTTGCCACTGTTCTATGTGTTATGTTGTGTTTTATCTTGTCTTGCTGTCTATTTTTGCAACTCTTTAATTTCAAATCTTGTTTTTATTCTATCTCTCTTTTATTATATTAAGTATTCATTGTACAGCACTTTATGATTTAATTGTGAAGTGTTCTTTATAAAGTTTATTATTTTATACTGTAAATAAGATGATTACATCTTCAGACATTACCTGCCTTTCCCTAATAATCATCTCAGTTGTTTTTATGACTATTATTATCATAAAACAATTTATTTCAGCTGTTTGGCTTGAACATTAACCCGTGACTAATACGAGCAGTTGGCAAAAATAGAAAAAACTTCTAAAAAAACACTTTTGTACCAAATGTTTAATTTGTCACTTGTTGAGGCCACACTAACCCTTTCATTACTTATTTTTATTATTTTCTTTTGAGTTCTTTAATACTATTTAATTCAAATTGTTGCACTATTTCTCAATTTACTTGGTTGTGTGTAAGAAGATCAAGAACTTAATCAGAAAAAAAAAAGAAAAAGAAGTGTGAAATGATACTTTTTGGCAATTAATTAGCTTCACACAAACTAAGTTTATTATGTATTCGTTATTGCGAAACCACCAGCTGTGAAATTACCCATTAGCTTAACGTTTGCTTCACTTGTGTCCCTTTCACACGACATATATCGTAAAAACGATGTGATGAAAAGACAAAAATAAAAAGGAACAGTCTTTCCACAAAGACTTTGTGTACACTGTGAAACTAAGTTTTTCCTAAATTGACTGCAAAAATTATGCCATAAAATCTTTGAGTGAGTGTGACAGGTTGTGATGAAAACCAGCTGTTAATTAACGTAATGACTGAAGCTATCACATTCAATTAAAGGGAGTCTATGAGCTGTCAATCGAGCCGTCCTCATTAAACAAAAAAAAAAAACACAGCTAGAGAACAGTCTGTTAAAGAGGCATGTCGATGTCTTTGTGATCCTTATCTGATAGGTCTGCATCATATTTGAACCAGTCGCCCCTGACAGCTCCGATGGATAAACTGCTTTATTAAAGGGGTCACAGCAAACTCTGGAATCCATCATCAACTTTCTGTCTTGCATAGCTGACAAATACTTTCAAACTACATTTAAGGAGCTTAAAAGTGTTTTTTGTTGATACGGGTCTGAAAAAGGGAAACAGAAAGAAAGAAAAAAATATATATGAAGAGAAAGAGAACCAAAAGACTCAAATTAAACACAACTAAACACAGAAGTAGAGCTACTTTCTCTCAATTGGCTTCTTACTTTGGCAAAAAACTTACACTGTAATCCCCCAAAGGAGAGTCTATCTGGCAGGAGTTTACTCCATGGTCAGTGTCTTTAACCCCAGATGATAACACTTAGCCCGGCCATAAAGAATAACCCCTTTAACTGATCCATTAGTGTCCGATGCCTGAGAGCGGACCTGCTGGTGTCTACTGAAACTTAACAGGAAGCCTTGAAGGAAAACAGCATGGCAGACATGCACGGAGATCAAAGACAACGTCCCTCCGCCTTTCTCCCCCAGCTCCGTCTCCAAATCCAGCTTTCTGTCCCTCTATCTTTCTCTCTGTCTAAATCTTCTAAGAGTGTATCCAGGCAGTGGATGAGAGAAATGAGGATTTCATATATCTGTGGTGGTATTTCCACTTGCCTACTAACAACATCAAAATTATGATAACCACAAAAATTTCAATTGCTTTTGTCTGTGTAATTTGCAGAATATCCTATAGCATACAGCTACTAGTAATAAATCCAAAGCAGTCCAAAGGGATGAAGCTGAGGTTGTAAATGTTGTAATGGTCTTTTAACTGTGTCATGTCCTGTGATCATTTTAGCATAACTCTGACTGGAAGAACATTGAGAGGTCTATGAAGCTTCTCCATTGTGATGCTTCTGTAAACTAAGTTATAAAAAAATATTAAGTTGTAACTCTTTCTACTTTTCAAGTTTATGTAATTATTTTCCCCTGCTTCACGTCACAATAATTTAACCAAGAAACTGTATGTAAACAACAATGAACTTTTTTTTATATGCTTTCCAAATCATAATTCCAACTTTTTATAACTAAAAACAAATCAGTCTCTGTTGGTATGAAAATCTCCTCTCAAGTTAGCTTTTTGCATGACTAACACTCAAGTCATGCCAACATACTGTGCAGATTAAAGTGGGTCACCATTCATTCTGCAAGATAAATTTTGTTTACTTGGAATGATTAGATTGAAGCTTTGTTCGATGATAAGTCCTCGATCCGCTTGCCAACATCACTTTACACATTTTTACATGCCAAATATGTATGTATGTTTTGTTTCTTTTATGTTTTTGAGAACTTTACGCGGGTCGTTAGTTTACGTTGTATAATCATCACTAAAAATTACAACAAAACTACAGAAGTGAAAAGATGCTTCTCCCAGTTTTTACATGTGTAATCATTTTTTTAAAACAAGAAACTTAAAAAACATTACATTTATTAGCTGAGAGTAAAGGATAGATGACATAGTCGCTTAGATAAAATATTTAAGCGACTATGTTATCAAAGTGTGCACTCAGGATATAATGGCTGTTCTTCACAAGTCCCACTTGCAGGTACTGTATAACTTAGTATTTATATTGTTGGAATTTAGTAGGTAAACTAACTTCAAGTTAATTGTAATTTGAAAAAGCAAAAAAAATTTCTTTGCAAATAAAAATACAGTTTTTATACAATTATGCAAAAAAAAAAAGAAAGGACAAAGTTTTGGTAAAATTGTTTGATATTTTACATTTTGCAATGTTGATGCATCCAAATGACAAATTTAGTAATCAGAGCTTCTGATTCTTTAAGGAACACCTTCAACTTATTTTTGTACTGAATTTATTTTTATTCCTCAATAGGGAAACTTTTGCTGCATTGCACCGCAGCAGGCAGCCACAATGGCATCAATGGAGTGAGAAACTAGAGGGCTAGGTGTCTGCTCCAAGGACACTTAGCCATGGGCCCAGTGGTAATTGAACCGGCTTTTTCCAGTCCAAGGACAAACAATCTACCACTAAGCCAATGCCTCCTCGTTGCTCCTCTTTTACTCTTTATACGCTGTTCTGCTTTTTTTTTTTTTAATTTTTAAAATATGCTTTTAACTTTCTACTTCTCTGTTCAAGGTGTCCTCTTGACTTTTTGACTGTGCTTAGTCTTTTCTTGTGGGTCTTTCCTGTCTTTTCACTACAAACATTCCGCTGCCTTCCTACCCTGGTGTTTCCAATTTAAAGCTCCCATGAAGCAGTTTGAATTGTAACGCTATCAATTAGTCAGCGACTCCAGCACATTTATTTAATAGGGTCGGGAGTGAGCTTTGGTGATTTAGTGGCTGCGAGGGAGATGTAAGGGAGAGATGTGCAGACATGGCTGATAGGGGGTTTTAGGTCTGTGAGAACTGAACCTCTGCACCTTCAGATTCAGTTCTTGTGGTTTAAGGTCCCTGTAGCAATGTGGTGTAGCTGCCATAAGATGAAAAGGGTTCCAGGGGCAAAGAAGAAATGCAAAGAGAAAGAAAAATCTTTAGAATCTTTTCTGGACAGCTAAAAATGCCTCAGCTTCCAAAGGTCTCAGATTTCTACCACATTTTTTTTTCCTGCAAGAATCTTTCTGATATGACAATGAAATATTTGAGAACAAAGCTAAGTCAGATGGAAGCTTTGCATATTAAATTAGGGTTTTGCTTTCAAGGGAAGAATGTGCCACAAAATTAGAAAAACTTTACTAAATAAAATTTAGATATGAATGTTTGTGATTGCAATATTATGTAAAATATTAATAAAACAAAATCCTTTAGCAGGTCGGTCACAGGTTAATTGGTTGCAAAAAGTAAGTGAATCAGCGTGTCAAATACAATATTGATTTATTTCTTTATATTTACGTTCATTTCAACATATTTTGAGCATAACACAATTATGTAAAATGTTTTTGTTTTTTTTTACTTTCAATCTCATCAATCTGACAGCATAGAAAACTATCAGAAAAGGCCTTCTTGTGCTAAAATTTTAGGGTTTTATTGGCTATATAAATTTTAGGGAATTAACTCAGACCTACGGTATTCATCTCTGGCTCTCAGGAGCCACTGTCCAGCAAGTTTTTATGCATGTCCCACCAATTATAACACACATGATTCAAATTAAATATATCTAATAACTTCTTGTCAGGTTTTGCACAATGTGACCCAATAACTTGAATCAGATGTGTTAAAGCTGGGAAGTATCTAAAACCTGCAGGACACGTGGCCCAAGCCAACCATTGTAGATGGAAATGGGAGGAGTTGGATATGAATGAAGGATGAGATAATCATTGCTCACAGCTATTAGTCTGTCACAAATTCCTTGTCACAATTATTTCAGCTCTAATGATAAAAACTGTACATTAATATATTTTTTAAAATTTTTACATGAAACTAAAACAGTCTTATATGTTTGTATACTTGTCACGGAATGACTTGAGTTTATTCAAGTTCCAATTCTTATCTGTGGTCACCACGTCTGGCTGGTTCAAACAAAGAACCACTCATAGGAAGAAGACCATACGACATGATATTTACAAATATTTTTGTGTTAATGTTTACAGTGCTATTTAATAGATATTGGTATTTGTATTTCTCCATCATTTCCTAGTATTTGTCTCTCACAGTAAACACATCACTATTAAACTTTGAAAGGCAAACATCTGTGTGCATATCACCAGGAATTCCTGTTATGACGGTAGAATGAGTGTGCTCTTTGATGAGGGCACAGAGAGCGTGTCACCTTGTTTCAGTTAGTCTGATATTCAAGTGTCATTCTTCTCTTTTAGCTCTTCGCAAACTTACATGTTCTATGGCACAATTTTACCAGAAAAAAAAAAAACCTTGTTTCATTTTTTAAAAACATTTCAAGTAATTCCCAATTAAATATCACTTTAAAATAACTCAGAATAATTGATAACTGGATTGTGCAATCATCACCTTTTATCACTGCATGCTACATTTTATCACCTCAATGTACATTCTGTCTGTATTGCTTGTTAAGAGATTTCAAATTATATCATTTGTTTTATTCCTTAGTTTCTCATTATTCTTTTATTCTTATTCCCTATGTTTGTATATTTACGCACTATTTTTTCATAATTACAGTAGTGCTGTTGTTACACCCATATTTCCCACGTGTGGGAACAATAAAGTACTTCTGATTTTAATTATTACAATAATAAATAGAAGACAACCTGTTTATAATATACAAGAAGTAAACACATTTTTTTTCTGGCTGACATATATTTCACATCTTAATCTTAAAATAAAATACAGTAACACCAAATCATTTCCTGATCCTCAAACGGAAGTTTTTATTGGTTTATAGAAAACAGATACGTCTATATAAAGAATTAATCTATATACATATATGTTCGAACAACAAACTCATATTTTGAAAAAGTCCAAAGTTGAAACACTAGTGCATTTGAAATAGTAGAAATTTATATTTTCCAGGAACACCAAATTTTAATTTAGAAATTTTTGTATTTCAGAAATGAAACAAAATTATTTGCTGAAATATATATTTTAGTGTTTGTAAATTTGCTGAAACATAAAGAAAGACGGATCGTGTGTGCGACTATGTGTAAAACTGAGCAGGAGGCCAGTATGTTATCTAAGAACCAAAGAAGGGTTTGTTGGCTTGTCAGTACACACAGCCAATGGCCTGTTGCCTGTAACCGAGCCCCTGCTGTGTCTCTCAGTGTCCTCCTCTTAATTACCCATCATTCCTCTCGCTGCAAGGCCCCTCACAAATTACAGCACATTGTCTCCCGCCGATCAGCCTGTCATCACATGGCTCCATGTTTCAGAACGCGCCTCATTGTGCATGGAGAGAAGAGCTGGGGGTCCAGGGAGGGACACTCTGTCACTCATAAAAACACACACACACAACATCCGTGTGTCCACATCCACACACATGCACTTGGAGGCCAGGCCCATTAGCTCTGGTGCCAGCTGACTCTGTGACCCAGACGCTTTTCTGCCATGTCAGCAGGGACCAAATGACAGTGCTGTGGTAGTAATACCCCCCACACGCTCTCACACACACAAATACAATTACAGCAGTGGAAAATTAGACATCTTTTTGTTAATTATCAGAATGATTGTGCTGCCCCTGGAGACTGGCATCGAAGAAGAAACCTCCTCCTAATACCTTCAAATTAAAAAGACAGCAACAATTTTGATATACAGTGCAACTACCTCGACATACACAAAGGTAAATCATTTTAGACTGAAATGTTGATGTGATTGCCATGTTCACGTTTCAGACAATCAACTGCTTGCTCTTTCATTATTAAAAAAGTATTTTTTTAAAAAGAAGTTTTAAGTAAAAAGAAGATTCACACACCGTTCAAGCTCATTTTAGATTCCAATTGATTCCAATCTGGTGTGAATTAAACTCAATTCTACTTTGTAAAGGACTGTGTTTTTAATCAGCATAACATTTGATTATCAATGACTTTGAAGCCAGTTCAACTTGATTCTTGATTTTGGGTTGTACTGACAAAATTGAAAACTTTATTCATCAGGGTTGTGCTTGAAGATCAAATCAATGTAGTTACTGTGAATCCAATCATTTTCAGCCTTGTAGCCATCTGTCTTTTTATTTAAAACCATACACTAATGGCAATTAGTCCAATAACCTTTGCACATGCAAAATCTCTCATGTAACATTATGGAATCACTACTAGAAACTCAGCAATGTCAGCATGAGGAATTATATTTTGTCTGATTTTGGTCTCTGTAAACATTTCTCATACAGTTACGTGCACAATAAGTCATTTGAACTGTTCAAGTGTTTATTTGATATACATTACATTTGATATTGTGTTTCTCACTGGAAATGAGCTGTGCAATAATCTGAAGTAAATCCCATTTAACGTTTTTGCATGTTGTCCCTGTCAAATAAACTTATTAATGAAATGAATAAAATAATTGAAAACTGAAATATCCACTCTTCAAATAATTACTTGAGAATTAAATTAAAACCCACTGAGCTCAAAATAAGTCATTAAAACACAAAAAAAATGGAATACTGACCGTTTTCCAGTAACTGTGTTTATTGTGCTATTGATCAAATTTAGTTCAGCAAAAGATAGGTTTGTTTAATACACTTGAGGGGTTACACCCTTCCTACCATATAATCAATGTTCTCAGTATTGAGTTGTTTCAGAACTTTGGTTCCTTCTGTGTTTAAGCTCCAAACTGTTGCTGCAACTAGATATTTAAAACTTATCAAAAACAAACACACAGTAAACTTTAATGGTAGGCATTTGCCTTGGGTGGGAGAGTTAGCAATTTTACTGGTTCTTTTGCTCATTAAAATGTAGGGAAAACACTAATTAATAATGACTTGCATATGGTGGTTGAAGGGAGGAATTCTTTTACTGTGGCATTAGGTGCAAATGAGATTAAAAGTGAAGTAACGGCTGCTCAGATGCTTTGTACTTTAAACAGTATCTCTTGTTCTCAGTATATGAGTATTGAGTCATTTTAAAAAGTGTCTTTTTAAGAATACTTTTATGTTTGAAGAGTTTTGTTAAACTCTTCAGCTGTGTTGTTAGACTATACTCATGCAGAGTTGTTAATACGACAAAAAGGACCATGTGCATGGAGAATGTGGCACCCCACAGCTCCCAAACAAATACCTTAATTATAAGTAATTGGCTCTTCCTCACTAACCACTGAATGCAGCACATAAAAGCCCTTGTACTAGTAGCAGAGTTTGTGTGGAAGGTGGAGGGGAATGAAAAATCAAAATGATATGGTCTCATTGGATCCAATAACTTCCTTCCTTTCTGTGCATCGTCTCTGCTTGAGATAAGAAAGGGAAAAAAATCCATTTGGCACTGATTAGAAAAGACGCAGGAATGAGGGGCTTTGGGGACCACAGGGCTTTCACACATGTATCTGAGGCCACGAGACTTAAGTGCTCCTTTAATTTAGATGTCTAAGAATTTGCTCTATGTGCTGCCTCATGCCAGGAAGTTTCAGCCTCAGCGTAAATAAAAGGCACAAGGCACTATGTAGTCACTCCCTTTTGAAAAGTCATTAAAGTATTTTCTCTGTGACAAATTAATTAGAAAGTTCTGTTTGTTAATCTTTCTTCTTCAAGAAAGTTTGAGCTCTGCACAGTTGGTAACAAATGTTTTTACATTGCTTCAATTATGTTGGTCTAAACTGGGACAAGACACCAATCCATCAATCTTAAACGTCTGGTACACATTAGCTCAGAGAAAAAAATCAATCACTTTGTGTCATGAGACCAATTTAATTTGAATAAAAAATTTATTACATCTACATCTTTTATTAAAAACCATTTACTGTACTTTATAGTTGTTTTCACAACTGGACTGTGTGTTATTTATCATAAATCTATACATACACATTTTACTATGTTTCTTTGCCCATAAAACTATTTCTCATTGAATTTAATGTTACTCGAGTTTTTAATAATAATACATTACAGTGTAAGGATGTATAATTCTACGGCTTACATGTGAGCAGTTGTACATTTCAAAGACTTGTCAAAGAAATGTTGGAAAATACCATCAAATAAATAAAGTGAATCTATTTGAAATCATGAGTTCTGCAGCTTTACTGGATGGTCATTCAAGCATTAATTTGAAAAATTTTTACTGACCAAACAGTTCAGTTTTTTTGTCATCTTCTTATAGCCAAGTCTCACTGAGTTGAAATAGACCACAAACCAGAAAGTGTAAGGACCGTTTTAACTGTGGCTGTTTTCACAATCTCACCAAAGCTTTCTGTTTCTTCCAGTTTGTTTCAATTCAAACCCAACAATCCAACTTCTTATGCTTTTGAAAAATTGTCTTGATAGTAGCTGTCTTACAGTAAGAATGCTTGCACATTTCAGTTGTCGTTCACGTGGAAGAACCACCAGGCTGAGAAATTATTTTCTTGGTTTCAAACCACAAATAGACTTATTTTATTTAAAAAACATCTGTATGAGTTGCAAGAATAAATGCTTACAATTCCATTTTTTTTTAGCATTTTAAGGTGAGCAAAATGTGAAACATGGACAGATTTGTTATTCTGAAGAGATAAAGCGTATCTCTTTCTGTCTTAAAAAGGTTTGCTGCTCCAAACAACAAAGTCAACTTCCTTCCAGCTTGTCTTCTCTCTTATGGAATATCTCTCTTGGCTCGCTCAGAAATTATAGCTCTAATAACTTTCATTCGAGGCCCTGAAGCATCAGTAAAATGTTTACTGCAAGAAAGCATAGCGGTTCCTGTTGAAGCCGTACGTTCGTTACACAGCCTTTGACTCAATTCTGTGTGTATAAATATATCCATTTCATTATAGGAGGCCAGTCAAATATTTGTTTCAGCGGTTTTCCCCCCATATAATGCAAATTGTTGCAAGCTGTTGCACTTGGAAAATGTTTTCTCATAATACTTTTCTGCCTTCGCATAAATCACTACTAAATGTTGTATTCAAATGACTACAGACAGGCAATTTATTCTTGGCTTTCCTCGTCCTCCCCCAGAGAGGCTTGCGGCCAGCGGTTCGCTTTGCTTTTTAATAGCGACTGTCATTATTTGTTGACAGTTGTTCATCTTCCTTCCCAAATTTATTGTGTTCCCCTGAAAGTATTACTTTGTTTTCTCAACAGTTATGACCACTGTCAAAGCAAGTAAGACTGGAAAGATGTCAAGAAGTAGGCCATTGACAGGCGAAGAGAACAAGTCTTTTTTCTCTCTTGTGATAATAGAGGAATTCTCAAAATGACATTTTACGACTGCGGACTGAAGGTTCACAAATAAGTTTAGAAACACCAATTTAAAGTTTGTGAGTTTATTGTTACATATTTGGTTTCCATAATGTGTCAGAAAAGGCAGTGACAAACTCATTATATTCTCAAAAGAAACTTTACATGCCAAGTACAAGCAGTCAAATCACCTAATGATTTAAACTGAGTGTTAACCCAAAATAATCTGTTCTGCAAAGCTCTTTTTGTTTTGTTTTTTAAAAATCACTCACAATGTAAGTGGTCATCAGCAGCCTACGTTAGGGATAAAGAAAATACAAATACGACAATAGAATGATCCCCTAAATGCTAAAATGGGATTAGTAAAGGAATTGTCCCACAGTACTGTGGACAGTTGTTCATAGCTTATGTGTGCAAAAGTTTAATGTTATAATTACATCAAATTATAATTAGAAAAAATATATAAAATAATTCAAATGAACTGAATGTTTAGATTAGATTCATTCCAACAAATTACAATGTAGAAAAAAAATCACCTGCAGTGTTAAAACAAAACAGAGAAAATCTGCCACAACTGAAAATTGCCAGCAGACTAGCTTGCGAATACCTGCTGGTCAACCTACAGACATCCATTAAACTGAATTTAAACAGCATAGATAAGAAATCAGAGAGTCTAATCAATAGTCTCCTTTTTCTCTGCTAATCTCATCACTCATTTTTATGTGTGGTCTAAACATAATATGAAAACTATTTTTATTATACATTTTTGCAGGAAATTGTTAAAGTAAACAAAGATAAAACTCAGGAAGTTTCAGCAAACATATATTTGTGTTTTTCAAAGTTTTTAAACATTTGACATTTTTGTTTTTTATTGCAAAAGGAAGATGCTACTTTTCTGTTCTAAATTCAGTTAATTTATCTTTGGGATTTTGGTTCAGGGCAGGCATCATTTCTGGGAAGCTTAAATACTTCCTAATGAGTTGTCAAAAGCTCATTAAGGACGTTAAAGGGTGTTGTCCGGGTTTCCACGTGTTGTAGCCAAACGATCGCTTCGTGGAACATATTTTTCCCTTTAGAAAATTGAACAGATTTGAAAAAAAAATATTGAGGCAAGAAAAAAAAATTAGTTATGGGAAATCTTATGGTCAGTTGTCACTCTGTGACGAAAAGTCTGGTTTACATGAGTTCAAACTGAGTTAAGAATTTGTTAAATGCATTCAGAGCCATTAAAAAAAGAAGAGGGAGTATACAAAGTGTAAATCATCTGCATTTTTGGCAAGCTAAGGGAAAAAATACTTTTCAGTACATATATAGTTTTTTGTAATCACAGCAAACATGGACAAAAAATACATTTTATTCTGAAGCTTTATGTTCTTTGTAATTCTTTTGGTAGCTGAAAGGACAAAGTAGATGTTCTTTATATTTTTGTTTTATTGAATGTTTCAGGAGCAACAGAATTGTGACAAAATGGAGAAGGAACAGTGATATAAAGTTAGTAATTCAATTAGAACATAAAGGTTTTTTTAATTAAATGATGGTATCCCAAAAATGCAGTATGTGTACACGTTGACACCAGACAAAGATGAAGATACCCAGGGTGAGAAGGATAGGCCAGGAAGAACATCCTCAGAGTCCAGAATCACTGAGTCAGATTAAAGTACAACTTAAACAACTTCCACACTGATATTCACATAACTATAAACACTTTATTTTTCAAACCAGTCACTAAATTAAGTGAATTTAACAAATTTCACAGTCAGTTACACAACAAAAAAGACATTTCTGAGTTATAAGTTTCCTTAAACTTGTTTTTTAAAAGTCAAATAAAAATTTGACCACATTTTCATTTTTCTGTGATTTTACACTAAAAACTTCTTTATTTGTACAGTTTTAATTCTTTTTCCATTTCAGAAACCACAAATAAGAATGGTTTAATGTGCAGCGGTTTGTTGCTTTTTTTATTATTATTATTTTATTGAGGAATTATTGTTTGGGCGGAATGAGAAGATTAAAACAACATTTGGAAAAAATTGTGGAAACAAGAAAAAAACTAAAGCACAATTTTATAAGTGACAGATTGTTTTGCAGTCTGCTGATTTGTGGCTTCATCATCAAATCTTTCCATTTGTAAATAATAAAACATGAAGACTGATCTTCTCGGCATGTAAACTTGGTTAAGTGACAAATAAAATGCTTAATGGATTCTTCAGTTTAACTCTTTACAATAATAAAAAATCTTTTGAAATGACGTTGTGACTAAACAAATGAACTGCAAGCTATCAATGAGCGTAATTCTTCTTTCAGTGCCGTATGACTTCATACAGAAATCCTGTCCTTTGTTAAAATGTATTTAGAAACCACAACCATTCAAGAACTGATTTAACTGAGGTATTGAAACTCGGTTTGCCATCATCCACAGTTTGATCTTGATTTCCAGGTCTTAAGTTATATTTCTGCTGCATCACGCTCTGCTTTTATCCTGCACATGTTCACTTGCTGATAACACATCCCATTCTACCTCTCATTCAACTCAGTCAAAGATTTAATGGATTATCATTAATCACAAAGTGACCTTCCTCTCAACCAGTCCCATCTAAAGCTCATTCATCCCTATTTGCCACGCAGCTCTGCGGGTTGATAATTGGTAAAGCAAAACACAGATTAAATTCAATTTGAAGGGTTTCATTTTGAACCTGAACAGAGACAGTCAGGCCCAGGCCGAAGTGGAGTTTACTGCTCTCTGATCCACTGTGCCTGTCTGGCAGAACTATGAGGGTTACTGCAAACCCTAAATCAAACCAGCCTGTTCTCCATTTGTGTTTGCATGAGAGTGTGTGTGAGTGTTTGTGTGTGTATAAAGCATCACTTTATTATGCTTTCCAAGTGATGGCATCACTAATAGAAACCAACTTTCAGCATTCAAACTTTATTTGTCTCATTAACCTATTCACTTAGAGTTTAATTGCAGGATGTCATAAAATGATTTGGTCCATGAGTAATGACAATATTTTGACTCAGTAATAGCCAGAACAAAGTGAACTAAAGCTAAACCAAGCAAAGCTAGTTGTTTTTCCTTCTCACCACATGTCTCAGCTGCCATGCGGATCGGATAATTGTTTACTGGCAGGCTTTGTGCTGAATGAGGGAAACATCACGTCAGGATAACAAAGTAATGACTAATTTCATGGCAATTGATTCATTTTAAAAAGGCTGTGCTGAAGATCAACTACAAACAGCAACTGTGGCTAATCTGACAGCATTCATGGTCTGATCAACAAGGTGGAATCATCCCTTTAAATTACTTTGGAAATTCTGGCAAAGAGTTGTGGAAAAACAAAATGTTGCTCATAAAAATGCCTCTAGCATAGATTAGTTCAAGACAAAAAGAGAACTTGTTGCTTTTGTAGAAGTGGGAGACAACCCCTAGGTGGCAGCATTTTTCAAAAAACCTTCATCATTGAACTGCTATAATTTCAATTACAAAAGCTTTTAAATTGCACCCACTTTTATTTGCTCTGCGGGGCAAAGTAACTAGATGACAACACGGCCAAGCTCTCTATAAGATCAGCTGCCTCATCTCTACCCTACGCCCTTTAAACAGCAGCTTGACAGGATCTGTGAGGCTTGCTGAGCATGTATAGTGTTACTCTCATCAAAGGGGACTGAATGGTGGTGAATGGAGAATGATGTGTGTACTGCCTCTGCTTAGTGGAGGCATTTCCAGCTGGCGCCAGGGCAGAGGAAACCCACTGAGACACACAACAACACACACAGACACAGAGGTCAGCCTGGATCCACCCTCCTCCTGCTCTACCTCTTCTGTGCCTCTTGGCCTTCATTGCCTCTTCTTCTTCTGTTCAAACCCTCACCCCCCACCTTTACTTCCCAGGCTTGGCCGCCTCTCATCTGCTCTTCTTCATTTCAAGCTCTTTCTCTCCTTTTTCTCTCCTTATTTCTTTTAATCAAACTTACTTGGACTGAGATTAAAAAGCAATGAGAAGCAAAATTGCCTGACGAAGAATAAACAGATTATTGAAAGTTTTAAGAGACGTGCTGATGTGATGCCTGCCTGTTTCAAGCGTGGTTGGGGTAGAATTCTTGCAGATGCCAACTTATTCTTGCCTGGAAACCAGCCTCACTGGGTTTGATTGTAATGAGTCAATTCAATTTCAAGACAGAAATAAACAGACAGCAGAGTGAACCAATCACAGAAAGACGGATATGACATCAACAAAATCATGCAGAAGCACATAAGGGCTCAGTTGCAAACATGAAGAGAATAAATGGTCAAAAAAATGTAACTTTCTTTAATGTGAATTTACAATGCGACCAAAATAAAAGAGAGAAAGAAAGAAAAAAGAAAAGACATGCTTAGTGCAAGAAGAGTGATATTAATTACTTGTATCAACATTGCAATGAGATGAACTTTATATCAAAGGTAAACCATTTTTAGTGCATTGTCTGTATTTAAATTTGATTGGCCCTGATGGGAGTAGGGACCTGATTGATATTTTTTTGCATAATAACTAAGGAAACACATCATTCTGGGGCCGCACAGTGGCTTCACAGCAAAATGGTTAGGGTTTGTGTCCCAGAGTGGGGGCGAGGCTTGAATCACTGACCTTTCTGTGTGGGGTTTGCATGTTCTCTCCATGTATGTGTGGGTTTCCTCCCACCCTCCAATTAACTCTAAACGCTAAAATAAAAAGCAGCTTCACTTTAAAAAGCACTTAAATTTTTTCTTTTTTTGTGTTTGCTTCTTAAACACCTTCTGTTCTTGAAAGTAAAGTACTCGCCTCCTTTCTCATTCAACGTCACAAATCCCACCAACTTCTTTTTTTTTTTTGGTAAACGTCCTGCTAAGGTGTTTTTTCCTTTTTTGTTTTGGTAATTAGGTTATTGTGGGGTTTTTGTAGCCTCATAACATCTTTTCTAAATAGGTAAAAGAGTGGCGTTACTTTTTCCCTTTCACTCAATTATGTGCAAAACGAGCAAAGTTTTTCTTTTTAATAGTCTATTTTATCCATAAAATAATTTGTAAAGTTTAACGCACACTGGCTTGATTTATGCTGACCATTCAACTTCTTGTCTCTTGAAAACTATCCATTTTTATTGTGTTTTTTTAAATATATATATAAAATGTGCAAATACACTACTTTCATAAATATAAAACCTCTTCTCCAAGTTTTAAGTGAGATCTGGTTGCAGATTAGTGTAATTCTGGTGGGATGCTAACTGCTGGATGGCTGTTGGCATAAAGCGCTCCACGAGCATTTTAGAGGTGGAACAGGGTGGGAGTTTTGGGGGAGGGAGTCCGAATGTTGAACAGTCAGAGCAAATAAAAATCTAACCTGCTTTTTTACTGTTCAGATCTGTTGATACCATAAAGAGTAAAATAGGGCTTGGTGGCTTTTGCCTGACTATTTAGCTGATTTTACATGATTTTCCTTTGGCAATAAATTTAAACCTTTCTGGCAAAACTTTCCCTGTCATGACCAACAACTGAATTTGTAAATGCCCCAATAAATGTTTTTTAGTGCTTTATTTAATTCCATGCCGGAGGGGACGAAAGCATCTCACCCAGCAATAGTGAGGAGGGAGAAAAAAATAGGCGTAGAAACAGGGTGTAATGTAGATTTAATTAACAAGCTAAACTCAGTCTCATGCACAAACACACATACATACACAAAATTACACAACAAGACGTGCATTAACTTCAGCACACATCGTTAATGATTGTTTAGTGACACACAATCAAACTTCAAGCCACACATCCTTGGGTTTGTGGGGATGGTGTGAAAAATGTGAGTGTAAATGAGATGCAGACAGGCTCACAGCAGTGGACTTAAAAAAACATAGAGAGGCAAAGGATGTGGCTTTGTTTTATATTGCTAATATATACTTTGAGAAGATAGAGGAAAGGAATCACCTTTTAAAAACCGTGCGTTAAGAATACAAGTATGCAAACAAATAGGCTAGTTTGATAAAGAAAATGTCAGCAGACAAGTTAGATTCTGCATGTGTGGACCACTCTACCAAACTGCACTTTGATAAGTACTTCTTCCAATTCTATGCAACAGGGCCGAAGCAACAAACTGGAAGAAGACCAGGTCGATTTTGAAAATTGAAATCATTTAGGTAACAGATGAATGAAACACTTGATTAAACTGTTTCTTTAGTTCTTACAATAAATCTTTCAAGATGTTGAATAATGAAAATCACTCGAGTTTACGTAAAAAGCTTTAGATTTTACATGCAAAGTAACACTTGAGTGCATTCGTTTTGACCCATTCAGACCGTGAAATCTAAATTAGGTCTAGTAAAGTTGATCTGACTGAATTTGGTTTCTTATCACCCGCTCGATACATGAGATTGAGTAGAGGTATTAGGTGGCACAAGCCAGGCTTTTATTTTGCTCTGATTCAGCACAAGTTCTCCACTTTATGAAAGAAGCCAAAGAAGCTGCAGAACTTTGATGAAAAAAGCTACTGTATGATTAATAATTGATTAATAGTAATAAATTTTTTTACATGAAACTGTAAGTTAACGTCTTTAAAGGCTTCAAAATGGGAAGCACTGTGGGGGAAAAAAACCTCTTGAATGAAGAGCGAATATCTTCAAGAAACTGGACTGAATTCAATTGCGTTGACATTTCTTTATTTCTTATGACTGATTGAAATCAGATCCATTTCATCCAACACATGTGACATGGACATGTTTGGAAATCATGTTCATTTTCACCGAAACACAAAAATAAATAATAAAAAGAAAATTTATTTATTTTTACAAAGCAGAACATAAAGATTTTTATAATAAAATAATCTTAATAGTTTTGAAAACAATTTGTAGATTTTGTTCTGAAAGGTGACTACAATATCCACCTTGTTTTTGCAGTGCTTTTAAAATGCCAAAAACAGTTCTTTCATTTAAAAAAAAAAATGCACACATGTATGCAAAATCAAACATTGGAACACTTCACTTAAGGAGCTCCGTTTTCCTCTGCTGCCAGATAGTTGTTCTCTTCTACATTACTGTTTTGTCATTTAAGGCAATTTTACCATTCAATTTTTTATCACACTGTTTGTGAAGAAGTAGGATACAAAACGTAGAATAAGTAAATGTAAGATGACTGATCGGGGATTGATCGATATTTACAACAAGCTTAGAAGCACTCAGAAAGAGAAAATTCCCAATCTGTTTTTGTCTGTTCTGATACATAAATTGTCACATCGGCAGGTAGAGAGAATAATTCACATTTTACTGGAACATTTGCGTAGTCGATAAGAATATTTACATCAAGTTAATAAGGTACTCAAATCATTTTACATTATGGGCAGCTGTGTTCCAGATTTAACACTGATTAAATCAACTTTTGTGATAAATAGGCAACATTCTTCTCAACTAAAAACCTTTAGAATTGCACAATATTCCAACAACACGAGACAGGAACTTGAAGGGCAAAGATAAAACTTTTTAACTCCTCTTAACAAAGTGAGTAATAGTCTATTCTTTTTTTGTTAAGGTTTTATACATTCGACTGCAAGACTAAAAAAGAAAAAAGAAAGATATCAAAGTGAGCTGATAAATATAAACTTGTTGCGTTCTCATTAAAAATCTGTCACCTTCACTTCTCACTTCATTTCTCAAAGTATCTTTCCTCTTCTAACTCTGACACAACCGTGCGTCATTAGACAATGTGAGAATGCATGTGTGTGAGTGTGTGTGTGGGCAGCCAGTGCAGATATGCATATATTACATACTGTATGTGCTCACCCATGTTAGTGTACAGAATCACGAACATGAGTAAGTTCACAATGAACAAATATGTCAGCATTTGAGTAAAACTATTAAAGTTTAGCACATTCTTGGTTCACAGATGCAATTCATCTCTAATGAATTGTCAGCAAAGTTTTATGTTTTGGAGTTGAGGCAAAAGCCACAATTCATTACTGTATGGTTAGAAAATAAGCACACACTCTCACACACGCATGCACACAGACACACTTGCACATATAATGACCGAACCATATCTCGCATTACTCTAGTTTTTATTGTATTTTGCCTACATTTCTACAAAGCTCTTCACACCTCTTCGTCCAACACTCCCTTCAGCGGATCACTGGATTCATCAGTCTCCTTCATGGTGCTGATGACCGGTAACCATGGTGATGGCAGCTCAGACCCAGTTCTCTTGACAAGATTGAAGCGGCTGAGAGCAGCGTAGAGCCCGGTGTTGGTATTGGGGTGGCTGTTCGGCTCCTGCTGATCTGAGTAGTACATCTCCAGAGCTGCAGGGGTGCAGTGCTTCTGCTGTTTGAATGAAACAACAGGCCCATTTAGTATTTTGAATAATGATTCATAGATTAAACACAAACAACTCTGAACCTTCTTTATTAAGTACAGACCACAAATTTGAGTCATTGTTATTTAACCTCTATAGTTATGTTTTGGGCCAATGACTGAAAAACAGTATACTTTTTTTTAAAAGAGCATTTTCTTGAGAACATACTCAAAAGAACTTTCTACTTAGAATAGAAAGAAAATTAAAGATTTGAAGGCATGTCTTGAAAAATAAAACAAAGCAAAAGTAAATTATCTGAACACCAATGTCCTCTGAAAAAAAACAGTAAAGAAGTAAATTTGCTACAAATAATTTTAATCAAGAATGTGCACACTTACTTTTAAACATCCACCTTTAAAACTGAAAAATTCAAGTATTTTTCTGACAAGATATTAAATAAATGGGAATAAGGCTTTGGTCCAAAATACACATTTATATGCAAACACATTTAGGGGGGACTTTTCCAATTTTATAAATAACCCATTCAAATACAAGATGTTTGTGCAAGTAGTATAGGATCCAAGCAAAGCATATACAAAAATAAAATGTAAAGCCCATGTCCAACTCATCACCAAAGCAATGCTGAGGAATGATTAAATGCATGCAGTAACAATAAAAATGTTTTAGCACAGCAGGGATCCAGTGGAATACTTTCCAAGCTTTAAACATCAACAGAATAAAAATGGGAAATTTTGATCTGATGTGATCTTCTTCGGTGTTTTAGGGGGATTTTTTAACGAGTTCAAGAATAGTGAAAACATTTTTTTTTCCATATCACAGCGCCAGTCCCAGAAAGTTTATTTTTGCAGCACCGGAGGACAGTCCTTCCTCTTGAAGGGACTGAATTCAAGATCACATATTAATGCTCTTAAAGCACCGCAACAGCCTTTTATCATCTTTTATTGTCTTTGACAACACATTTACAAGAAAAAAATGTAACCTGCAGCAAACATCAAAAGCATTGCAAAAAGGTCCTCTCCTCCCCGCTTCCCATCAGTGCTTTCCCCCTCTCACTGTTAAGCCTTTAATCACAGTTTAGTCATGCTGAGTCCTAATTAAAGACCCCTCCAATTCACAGGCAGGCATCCCAATACCAGCCGGACTAAAAAGCAGGATCCATCAACCCCCAACCTCCAGTCTATCCCCCACCTTTGGTTTTCATCTGAAACTGAGGCTCTTTAACTAACATGCATGGCAGTGCTGGCTCAGTACACGATGCCTCCGAGGTGTCGTTGGGAAATAATGAGTTTGGGTTTTCAGCCTAAGATTTTAAGGAATCTCCCTGAAGTGATGGCTGAGGGTGTGACGAGAAACAAGCTACCAGATGGACTTTATAGCAGACTGTGCAAGGGATCTTCGAGTAGGTGGTGCATGTTTAAAATGATTGTATTAATCTACTAAACAGCATGTGGTGATTGTTATTCTTACACAAAGTCAAAGCAATATATTTTATTTTCAAGTAACTTAACATTCTCCTTTTCAAACTGATACAAATAAATAAACAGTGACAACTCAGTGAGCAACATGAGATTTGTATTTATGTAAAAGATGCACAACTGTTTAAATGGCCATATGGCAAATTCGTGTTATTCTTCTCTTCTAAAGGCTACAGGATGTCAATTATTAAATACATATCAAAAACTTGGTTCACAAGTAGAGGATTAGTTTTGATTTTGCAGGGATAAGCTCTAAGTAAGAAAATCAAAATAATAAAACCCCAAGAGTTTGTGAACAAAAGCATGCATGGAAACAGGTTTGTGACAAGTGGTATAAACCACATGTTTGACCCATTCTATGGGTATATTTCTTTGGCCTGAACAGGAGCAGTAGAAAGGGAGAATGAATAGGTAGGTGCATGGATTTTTGCTTTTTCTTGAGTGTTGGTTGATGATGCTCACCTTCAAGACAAACCCTGCAGGGCAGGTAAGCTGGTCATACCACATGGCTTTGTACATAAGCAGAAGAAGCAAGCTGGTCAGGAAGGCCAAAGTGACGAGAATAAGACCTGTGATCTGAACAAACGTGCCAACAAAACACCCACAGTGAACGGAACAGGTTTCTTAACAAATAATTAAACCAAATGTTGTTTGCTTTTTTTTTTGGTTAAGACATTCCACAATTTTTAGAGAAATCAACTTTAGATTGGATTTCTGACTTTAAGACACAGAGGTTTTTTTTTTTTTTTGCAATTTATTCACTTGAATCACATTGTATCTGTAGTAAGAACATCTCAAAGGAAGATGAGGCCTAAAAATGATAAACTACTTAACTGTAAACTGCAACTAAACATCTGAATAAACCTCTGGTTTCATTTAATCGTGTTAAATTACTGACACTCAATGTGCAGTGTCTCTACGTGCCGCTAGGCGGAGGTATTGAGGCTATGTAAAATGAGCTACAAGCTTTCTATTAAAAAAAAAAAAGCCTAAACAATTAAAACTAAATTTTCTTTTCATAACCTTTTTAGAGTTATCGTGAATAAAAATTTAAGCCTTTCATTGTTACCATATTTACAGTTTTAAATGTCAATTTTCTTTTTTTAAATGCTGTTTGGTTACAGTTTGCTCATAACAGCACAAATTTATTTAATCAGTGACAAACAAATGATTATATCAGGTAAAGGTTTTTTCAATGATATCACACTATATTACCCGATGATATCCTACCTTATTAGGTATTTTTAAAGATCAAAAACTTTAATAGTGTAAGTATTCCAAAAACATTATTGTAATTTTTTGGAGGGGTTGTATTGGGACAATTCAATGTGCACCATACAGTTTCAAGTTGCTCTATGTAATATTAACATCTTCTACTAATCTCAGATGTAAAGACAGTCAAAATGGCTCAGATTGTAATCAGTGGTTTGTACTATAATTACAGGCAAACATAGGCTTTTTTTTTCTGCAAAGATATTAGGTCATACCTTCACTCTATCAGTGAGATCTCTGTTGTAGTTGATATTCAGCTTCTTCAGATTGGGAACATGAAGTCTATTCTTCTTCTGTGTTTGTTGCTCATACTGTGTTGATGTCTTTACAATAACCTGCAGAACAAAGAATGCCTTGTTAGTGTTGCTTTACTGAATATAACACAAACATTATTTTGTAACCAGAAAAGAACTTTGAGAGCAGACCTCCACCAAGGTCAGCCATAAAAGGCCATCCTTTTTTCTGCCAGTCAATGGATGCGGATTAACAACCTGAACAGGTTCCCAGTCTATCGAAAGACCAGTCACAGAGACACTCACACCTTTTGTCAGTTTGAATTCTACTTTCATTTCCCAATTCCATTGAGAATTTTTTCAGAGGTGGGAAAACCAGCAAATACACAAAGAGAAAACAAACCTCCTACTTTTAAATTTCTTTTATCTAAGCAGCATAAAACAGAAAAGGCTAAAGTTAGCTAAAGCGCTAAAGTAGAACTAAAACGCTTAAAAACGCAAAAAAAAAAAAAAAAAAATACTGGCTAAAAAGCTAAAGTTAGCCAAGAAGCTATGGCCAGCCAAAGTTAGCAGAAAAGCTACAAAAAAAAAGCTAGTTAGCATAGTAAAATTAGAAAAGGCTCAATTTAGTTTAAAAGCTAAAGCTAGTTACAAATGCTTAAGTTAGTTGAAAACCTTAAAAAAACCTTTAGCTTTAAAATAGGTAACTAAATGAATAAAAACTGAAAGAAAGAGAGAAAAATTAAAGTTTACTAAATAGCTAAAGTCAGCCGAAAAGATACAAATCTAAACCAAACCTTTTATAATTATGTCTAGACCCAAACAGTGATGTGAAAAATTGAACCACATCTTGATCTGCGCATTGAGAACATATCCTACAAATTTTATGAAAATGCACTCATAACTTTGTGAGTTATCTTGTTCACACCCACAAGCGGTTTCCAATACATAGCCACCCTGGCTGAGATAATGATACTATTTAGAGAAGTAGAAAAAGTTTTTAAAAAAGTCTTCTGGACAGTTAAATTCTTGAACGCGACGTTTCGACTTCCATCCGAAAATCATTTTCAATCTGAAAGTGAAAGTGAATGAAATGGACAGTTTTCTGTCCATTTCATTCAGATTGAAAATGATTTCCAGTTTTCTGTCTGAATGAAATGGACAGAAAACTGTCCATTTCATTGGACAGAAAACTGTCCATTTCATTCAGATTGAAAATGATTTCCGGATGGAAGACGAAACGTCTCGTTCAAGAATTTAACTGTCCAGAAGACTTTTTTGAAACTTTTTCTACTATGGATCACTCCTGGACGAATGAGGGACTACACAGACTTATTACTATTTAGAGAAATCTGTCTGTTTAAAAAATGGTAAGTTAGCTGTAATTTAATTAATTCCGTTTAATTTTTACTCCCAAAGGTTAGTGAAAATATTAAATGTTTTATGTTAATGTTCTACCACAGCTTTACCGAGTCTGGGGGACATATTACCTGATCTGCGAATGGTTGCTGGAGCTGGTCGACCTCCAAAGGCGTGATGAGGGGGATGTTATCAAATCCATCATCTGCCGATGGGTGCTTTTCCAGCTTATCAGATAGATTACTGCCCAACTTCACCATACCTGCTCAGATATTGGACAATGTCAAAATCAGAAACAGTTAGCTTAGGTCACAGTGACTCAGATTAAATGCTGTGGGTCAAAGTAGATGGAGCAGCTCAAAGACAAGATCCCTACAAAACAGAAAAGGATTATAATGTGACTGAGATTGGAAAGAAATAATACAAATACTTAATTACTGCTGGCAAGTTGGTCTGCAGCAGCCATTGCATAAATGTTATTTTAAAAATGAATGGGAACTTTAAATAATTTAAACCAGTAGTTTAGAAATTCTTCTTTTCCATTTCATTGCTTAGGAAAATAGTTTGTATTTGGACCTTTATCACATATTCATAACTGATGTAAACTTACAGCAAACAAAATGTTTGACTTTGTTTGCTGGTTTGACAAAACCAGCTTTATTTTTTTTAAACTTGCCAAGTTCCTTCATGCTATGACAGTAATCAGAATAAAAAATATTATTAAATCTTTTTTACCTTTTGGGGGGGGATGGCTCGGTGGGTAGGGCGACCGTCCCGGAACCGGAAGGTTACAGGTTCGATCCCCTGCCCAGAGTGCATGCCGAGGTGTCCTTGAGCAAGACACCGAACCCCCAGTTGCTTCTAATGATAGTGGTATGCGCCTTGCATGGTAGCTCCCATCATCAGGAATGAATGTGTGTGTGAATGGTTGTTTGGGGTGAATGAATAATGCATATGTAAAGCGTCTTTGAGTATCTAGAAAAGCGCTATATAAGTTCAATGCATTATTATTAAATGTAAATAAAAATGTATGTATTGTAAACAACAGTGATACCAAAGATTAACCTCTACGTACATTCATGTAAAGAAATTCTTTAAAGGCAAATGAGTTTCTGGGAGCCATCCATCAAATTAAAATTGGGGAACATAAGAGTCTCACAAATCAAACAATGATCATTCGGATCATCTTTTATGAAGTTTCAAGAACGAATCTTTGAAGGTTTTACATTAATTTCTATGTAGCTTGAATATGTTTGTTTGTGCCACAATCCTTTGTGCTTTTTCAAGCTACTCGATATCGAGTTGTTTTAATACTGAGTGTCTGGTTTTCATCTGGGTGCAATCTCTGCCTTCTATTTTTTTACATTTAGTATTTAGAGTTGCACTGAAAGCTTGTTTGCTCTGATGGAGACTTAGTTTTCTCTCTTTCATTAAATGATCATCTTAATTTATGGATGGAGCGTCTAATTGTAATAATGTAGAAAAACACAACACATTCAGCCAAAGGGTTTTATAGACACATGGACTCAGTAATGGTCCAAACAGAAAAAACACATTTTTAAGAAAAAGGTTTTTGATGGAAATACATAAATTTGCCAACGCTTTTTCATCCTGAAAAACACTAGATATTGGTTTCCATGAAGGAAAATCAAACAGCATATTTTATGACTATACAAGTGAGTAGAAAGTTTTTTATGAGTGGGTGGTGAGATTGGTCATCTGACTGATCACCGTTTTTCATCTCCATAGTTAGAGTAAACGAGTGGGAATGATGAATCATCTTGATCTTTGAGTTAAAAATGAGCCAAGTCCCACACTGTCACAGACACTGTGTTCCTACAGTCTGGAAAAAACATGTTCAGTCAGAAAAGTAGATCTTCAAATGATAACTTTAAAGCACAGCTTCCAGTTTTACTTATATTTATATCCTTTTATGCAGTATGATTTACCTTAAATCCAATCTATTAAAGAAAAGATCAATCTTCCAAAGGAGAATGCATGATGAGTTGTAAATAGGTGAAAGTGTTCCCCACCTCCTGTCAAGTTTTTCAGGGTTCACTAACCATGCATATCTCAACTTGCTGCATTTAGCTGCTGCGACAAAACAGAAACTGCATAATCCAAAGGCAAGATCCCATTTAAAACTACTCTTCTATGCATTTAATCAGGCAAACCAAAACGATCTGGCTTGATATAGATAGGTGATCAATCTCAGTCTTCAGTTTGAAATAAAGATACACATACATCATCTTAATAAAGCAAAAAGGTAGACGTCCCTTTTCGTCACATAGCATTACACAGGCCTTCAAAATGAATCAATCTACCATGAAGCTGAATCTATCGGTCAACATTTGTTATTGGATGGTTTTGAAGAAATTCATTCGGGTTAGATTGAAAGCTACCTGCAGTAATTTACTAATCAGTACCGCAGAAAACACTGCGGCTCTTTCTGCAGAGGTAGCATAATAACACTAGAATAAACGGCTAATTGAGAAACTTACTGTGGTTTTTCAGGAATCAGACTGGATCTAAGAGATGCCGAAGAGATCCGATGTGAGATCCGGTTGCCGTGGTGATGTGTGGTTCTGAACAGGTTCGAGCATGTAATGCAGCCAGAAGAGAGACCGGCGCAAACTGGCTGCTTGGTGTGAACGTGCGCGTCTCTGCGTGTCGGTGTGGGAGAAAGATCCATGATCATCATTTGTTTTCATCCAACACAGTCTGGTTTATCTATGAGTGGGATTAAAGTCTGCAAAAATCAGGGCTGGCTTTTAAATGTATTTTCTATAACAAGTCAATCTACAGTACATCAAATTTCACATGAATGGAACCTTTTTTGTCTGTCACTTCTTTTGCTTTCATACTCTTCATATTAATGCCTCATCAGCACAATTTGCTTGAATAATAATTGTGCAGATCTAATAAAAATCATTAATAGGATACTAACTGCGATGGTTGAACTTCTTATATTAAAAAAAAAACAATGACTATTTTCACTGATGGACTTTATTCATAAAGTTTAATTAATGCAAGGATTATCTAATGACATGACTGTATCACATCTGCAACTGAGTTAAGTTCAGTCACTCTGTTGATCTGGATTTCTCATTTAGTTATTGTTTTAAGGTTTGTCTTTTTTCCTAATGTAACTCATTTCTGTGGATTTACAGGAACAAGCTGTCTTTCTTTTTAAGGTTTGGGGAGACAGTACATGAGTCATGTTATTTGATTTCTTATTGTTTATTATGTTCATTCATGTTTTATTGGAGACATATTTGTACTGTAGCTTTGTGAGTCAAACATAAAACTACTTCAAGAGTACTTGCAAGAATGAATACAAGCACCTTTTTGCGTTACCTGATAGAAAAATGCATTTCTTTATATCAAATAACATCAAGTGGTAATTCTGGTCTATTTGCCTATAATGACAGCCCAAGAATGATCATTCAATAACATAATAACAAATTACTTGCTAATTTTACAATCCTCCAAACAAGGTTATCTGAAATATCATCGTCTACCAGTTTGTGTTGGCAATTAGTTCTGGAATATCTTTATGTGCAACAAATATCATAAAATTGGTCAATGAAGTGAAATTCTTTCTGCATTTTTGGTGCCTACATGATCCTCTGAAACTACATTAAAACATTCCATTTTACTTTTGAAAAGGTGCACATCAAAAACTTCTATTTTTCTTTAGAAAAAAGCTCAAATTACAAAAATGTTACATTTTTATTGCCACACATCTACACACAAAGTAGCAAATTATAACACATTTTATCTACAAAAAGGAGATGTTAAAAAACACGCAACATTGGAAAGATTGATAGTAAAAAAAGAGAAATAAACTTGTGCTTTTGCGTGCTTTCCAATAGGAGAGAAAAATAAAAATTTATGGAGATTTTCAAAAAGCAAAAAACAACATACAATTGAAAATACTTTCTTTTTGTACTCAGAGTTATAAGAATTACAAGAAGACATAAATGTATTGAGGGAAAAATTTGTATTTGAAAATTGAACACTAATGTCACCAACTGTTGCTGTCAGGTGATACAAAAATGTTCTTTTTTTTCTACTAAATTGGCTTAAAAATTGAAATATGTATTTAATTGCATAACTTTTAAGTAGTTTTGCAACGCAATGGTTGTGCAAAAAAACTTTAGAAGTCCTCCAAGACAGACCTTGTTTCCAAAAATGGAATAACTGGATTAAATTTCCTCAGTGAGTGATGAATAGAGTGAGTAAAAAAATTAGATAATTGCAATTCTCCAAAGTATAATTTTATTGCCACTTAATATTTATTAAATGTGAAGTTTTAATGGTGAGCTTTTAGATAAGCTGCAGAAATAAAGAAAAATAAACTGTATGTCCTGAGTTTCTCTGTGTGAAAACCTTTCATACCGGTCAAATGAAGACAATTTTTGTCTAATTTCTTTTTAACAAAAGGTAAAATAAAAGCATTGGCGTGTCAGGCGATTTAGAGAACACAAAAAGAAATATTTCATAACAGTGCTACACATTTGAGTTTTTTTAAATAAGGATTTTAATTACACATATTATTAGAATTGCACAGCTCATTGATACAGTAAACATTCTTAATCTAAAAACCTTCATGCACAGAAAAATAGAATTTATTTTGTAATCAGTCTCCTGTTACATCACAATATACACTAACAAACCTCACACCCAGAGTACAGGTGACCAAAAATAGGCTGAAATAAAATGTTTGTCTGCCCCCAAAAAAACTTGTCAAGGTTTTTACTGATTCAAGTTCACCTCTAAAGAAACAACTAAAAGTTTCCCAAAATTAAAAAAAAAATTGCTTTTCAAATTATCTTTATTTCTTACATTTTTTCTGCACCTCTTTCCAATTGTACAATAATAGTGAAATTAAAAGAAAACTGTGATCTTTCTTCAGGCAGGCTGTGTCTTTGTTTAATAGAAACTCAAATTTTTAAAGTATCAAAAGCATCAGCTTTGTTTAAATCTGAACAAAAAGAAGAAAATACTTGAGAATAAAGTAAGAAGATAGTTTTAGTGAGGTTTAAAACAATCATTCAAAATACAAAATAAACACCAACTAATTGCCTATTTACTAAAATAAATGCACAAACACAAGTTTTATTAATTAAGAGACACTCAAGCAAGTTTATTCTTTGCCATTTAGTTTGTTCAGATGATGCAGTTTTCTAGCTGCAGGAATGCATATCCTTTACCAACAGTGTCCTCTACTGGTTTACTCAATTAACCACTTCACAAGATTAACAGAATTCTGCACATCACATCAGATCTGGTTAAAAATTACAGAAGCTTTATTCTGTAGCTGATTAAAGTAACTCTGATTAAACAAGATGTTTCATTATTCCAGCAATATAGAAAAAAGCCACTCACCTCAAATAATTAAGTTGTTAAAAAAATTACAATAAGGGAAGAAATAATATTAGACAAGAAAAAAAAAGTCTCAAACTATTTGTCAAATGAGAAATTTAGTAACCTGTTATTATGTAAAAATGTAGTTTCCACCAAATATGCCAGGGCATCACTTATAAATTTTTCAAGACCTTCATACTAGTGAGAAACATTTCCCGTTTTGGACCAGATATATCTAAAGGTAATGCTCACAGATTAACAACATCACAATTGGAATTTATGTCCCCAAAAGAACATCCTCTTTGGGGGCTTAACCACAGGAACGCAACTAACTCAATGACCTGCTCCACCGTACAAAAATGCCTGCAAGAGGGATCTAAAGTTGTGCAACATCAACGCAGCAGCTCTCGAGTCATTAACATCTGACTGCTGCAGGTGGCGTACATCTGTCAAAATTAGTATCAAGCAGGCCGAGGAGAACAGAGAATCAACGCAAGACCACAAAGACTTGGAAACAGCAAAAACATCAGTCTGCCACTGCTCCCCCCATGACTCACACTGTCTATTGCATTTATGACAGGAGCTGCAGCTCCCGCATTGGTTTATTCAGTCACAACCAATGCTGCAAAAACAGATAAGTATCCAGGTGCAGACTCCATGCAGATAGAAGGATGCCAACAATTGGAAATTGGGTCAACGTGTCAAATTAAATGACATACAAGAACAAGTAATACTTTAAAGGTTAATAAATGTAAGTTATTCTATAATATTTCTCTAAAATGTTTCTAGTTACCATTATTTATACTTATAGTATTTAGTTGTGGCAGCATAATGTTTGGTACAAAACAAGTAAAATGATGAGAAAAACAACTGCAGAGTGACTGACAGTCTTTCTTCAGAAAACACTCATGTTGTTTAGTGCCGTAAACCAAAGGGACATGACTACTCCTTGTTATTATAACACTTCTGACCACAAGTGGAATCTTGTTAAAGGTGTTAAAAACAAGTACACAACAACAGATGATGAAATCATATTCTCTGGGATTAAGTTGTAATTCAAGGAGCAATGACAGCGTAACAATAGTTGGGAAGACAAAAATACTAAGAAATATATGCGATTATATTTGTCACAAGTTTAAATCTATACAAACATGTTCACATTTGCAAAAATAGTGGACAAAAAGTGATAGTTATTTTGGTTTGCAAATGTTTAAACTGGTCTTGTGATTACTTGTAATTCTTTTTTCTTGTCAGCGGTTTTCACCTCAATCTAATATGGAGGCGTAACAAAAGTTTAGAGTGCTTTTTTTTCTGGTTTACGCTCTGATTTATGTTAAATAAATCCATCACGTTTCTGTTTTCTCTGCTTCAGTAAGTTGCTAGAGTTAGCTGTGAGATTGAGTGATTTTTAGTCTTCTTCTTCTTTTTCTTTCGGCATTTCCCCACAGGGGTCGCCACAGCAAGTCAGTTTCTTCCATCTAACCCTATCTGCTGTATCCTCTTCGGTCACGCCAACTATCTTCATGTCCTCCTTCACTGTATCCATGAACCTCCTCTTTGGTCTTCCTCTAGCCCTCTTTCCTGGTGGTTCCAAACCCAGCATCCTTCTGCCGATGTACTCGGTCTCTCTTCTCTGTACATGTCCAAACCATCTCAGTCTGGCCTCTCGGACTTTATCTCCAAAACCTCTAACATGTGCTGTTCCTCTGATATACTCATTTCTGATCCTGTCCATCCTGGTCACTCCCAGAGAGATCCTCAGCATCTTCATCTCTGCTACCTCCATCTCTGCTTCCTGTCTTTCCCTCAGTGGCACTGTCTCTAGACCAAACAGCATGGCGGGTCTCACTACGGTTTTGTACACTTTTCCTTTCATTTTAGCTGAAACTCTTCTGTCACACATCACACCTGATACTTTTCTCCACCATTGAGTGAGTTTTAGTACCCCACAGAAATTATTTCAATTTGATAAAGAATATTAATAAATTATTATTCTATTAATGTCAACCAATCAGTCATTCATTGGTGAAGATGTTCACAGCCCTTTAGGAAAATTTAATTTCGTTTTCTGAACCGCTTTTCCATAATGGGGCCGCAAGGGGTGCTGGAGCCAATCTCAGCTGGTTTCAGGCGAGAGGCAAGATACACCCGAACAGGTCGCCAGTCTGTTGCGAGGGCATACACTCATTCCTAGGGGCAATTTTGTAGTGGCCAATTAACCATACATGTTTTTGGAGAGAGGGAGGAAACCGAAGTACCTGGAGAAAACACAAGCATACATAGGAAGAACATGCAAACTTCACACAGAAAGCCCCCACACTGGGACTTGAACCCCTGACCTTGCTGTGAGGCCACTGTCTTATAACCACTGTGCCACACAATAAAATACTTGGAAAAAAAATCTTGTATTTCCTCTCCAGATATCAAACTGCAACAAAATTGTCTGCAGTATGAGTTTATATGCTTTCTATATTGTGAAGTACAACAACCAACTTCCTCACTGTACATATTAAAGTATTAATTCATTCTGTCATGGTAGGCCTCGTCTTTCTGCCACACGAATCAGAAAGCTTAGTATGAGTTTCTCGTCCTTCTTTGAAGAATTAAGTCTCATTTTAACTTGTGTTATTAGCAAAAAAACTGAATCACTGTAAATTAAACATACTCAATATTGTTTGTTCTCACAAGCTTTTTTGACCACAGATACTTCCTGGGAATTAATTATATATACACTGTTATAGTTATTCAATGAGACACCACAGCACAGCTTATAACACAGCGTTATCTATACAGATCGATGCAGATCTGTGATTACACAGGATTTTTGAAGAGCATCTAAAATCCAAACTGATGTGGGGAGACTGGCAGGAATAGGTGAAGCCAAAAGAAAGAAGGAAAGGAAAAAAAAAAAAGGAGAGAAAAGTAGGCGGGAACAGCTTTGACAGACAGCTGCAACAGAGAACATCTGCTTAATAATGAGTGTTGGAAAAACAGAAAGTCAGAAGAGACGAATGAGCTGCACAAACTCTGAACTTACCAGTTCAGTTTCTTCAGGATGAACAGCCCGGAAATAGCTGAACTGTGTTATCCTCAACTCTTTAACTTGTCTTGCACAGGTTTGATCCGCCCTCGCTCTGAAACGATACCCCTTTATGCACTATTTTCCTCCATTTCTGTATTGACTGTTACTCTAAATCTGCTGGTAATCATCTCCATCTCTTATTTTAAACAGCTTCACACCCCAACCAACGTGCTCATGCTCTCACTAGCCTTCTCTGACCTCCTTGTTGGGCTGCTGGTGATGCCGATAGAGATGCTTCGATTCATAGAGCCATGCTGGTTTCTGGGGGATGTTATGTGTGCTCTTTCTTACATCATTGGCTTCACTCTGACCTCGGCCTCAGTAGGAAACATGGTGCTTATATCTGTTGATCGTTACGTAGCAATTTGCTTTCCTCTGCGATACCCCACTACAGTCACTTACAGCAGAGCAGAGTTGTCGGTGAGCCTGTGCTGGGCATGCTCCCTCCTCTACAATGGACTCATTTTAAAGGACCACCTTGCACAACCAGACAGATACAACTCCTGCTATGGCGAATGTTTGGTGGTGATCAGCCTCACGTCTGGAACTATTGATCTTGTATTTACTTTCATTCTACCCTGCTCAATCATAGTAATTCTGTATATGAAAGTTTTTGTTGTAGCTGTGTCTCAGGCTCGTGCTGTGCACCCTCGCTTTAATGCTGGTGCAGCAAAATTTACTGCAAAGAAATCAGAGAAAAAAGCTGCCAGGACTCTTGGTATTGTAGTTTTAGTGTTCTTGTCAACTTTCTGTCCGTATTACTATCCATCTCTAGCTGGACAAGACATCTCTAATAGTGCTTTTTCTTGGGTTATTGTGTCCTGGATGTTGTATTTCAACTCCTGTTTGAATCCACTGATTTATGCTTTTTTCTATCCCTGGTTTAGAAGAGCTATTTCTTTTATTGTCACCTTAAAAATACTCAATCGGGACTTTTCAAAAGCAAACATACTATGAAATTACAAAGCTACATTAATATGGGCAAAGATAATGCTTTAATGTTATTAGTCTGTTAGTAGCAGGATGTAGAGTTAACTGTGATCTAATTGATCAATAATATTTGCAGTGTTTAGCAACATGGTTAGATGTGAGAGGAATCTAAATCCCAGAACTTTTCGATGACTGTATTTTTTAAATGTTAATGTAATAATAACAATTTAAGCATCGAATAAACCCTTGTGTCATTTTTAAAATGCAACTTTTGAATGGTGAAAATTCAAAAAAATTGTCATAAGATTGTCGTAAGAAAACTTTAATTAAACACTTTCTGTTCAACATAGTTTATTTAACCAGAGTGTAATAGGTATTCTCCGAGGTAAAAAATTAGTCCAAAAGAAATTATGAAATAAAAACAAAACATGTCAAACATGATAAAGTGACATTGTTTTTTTTTTTCAGCCTTGTAACAAAAGTAACTCATTAACAAAAAAAGCAAAAAGGCTTTGGGAGGGAACAAAAATAAATTAAAGACTGGCATAGAGGTTTTTATTTCTTTGACGTGGAAGACAGTCAAGCCACTTCTGCAAAAAGGGAAAATATTTATAATCAATTTTTGAAAATTATCATTATATGACACTTTTTCTTATATCTTGGCTAAAATGTACAAATTCACTTCTGTTAAAAAAAATAAAAGTCATGGAGGTAAAAAAAATCTAATTTCAGCTGAAGTTGTTCTTACCAGGGATCTCATGTGGCCAGAAGTGATCACAAGTTGGGCACCGTGGGTCTGTTCTCCCTTTAAAAAAACGTCCGACACACGGATAGTGTATTTTTACGTCACATGTAGGATTATCACAGATCTGGCACTGGAAATAAATATATATGCATATATATATTAAAAAGAGGTTAGACAATAAATAATCTTTTGATTCTGTTTCAACTTGTTTCTGTTGTACTCATTTTAGAAATCTACGCTGTTTGCGATACCTTATTTAACATCCTTTTTTTTCCCAAATTAGGATGAAATTAATTGCAACACTTTTTAAAATTTTTCCTTTTGCCGCATTTTGCCACGTATTTCCCATCGTCCATGCTACTTGCAAATAATTCATTTCCAAAAAAAGCTAAATTTGTAAAATGAGTACAACATTTCAACTGATAATTAGCTTAGAAATGTGCATGGGAATAATTTTCTAACATCTACTTCCTTTATTTGCAAAAGATTTTTTTTTAATTATTTGAAAACTTAAATTTACACACAATATTATAAATACAATTACTTTTAAAGCTATAAAATATATTTTATTTAAAAAAAATCAGTTTTAATACAATTAAATGTGATTTATCAATGTAAATATAAAGAAGAATTAACCTGAAAAGCAATGTTGTGGCAGATCTGGCAGACTTTGACTTGGTCTTGATACATGGTTCTAACGTAGGGCTCCATCTCTATGATGCACCGGGTAGAGAGAGAATATTCCCCTTGTTTCTGTGTCCAAATAACATTTCAATTAAACAGTGAACAGTGAATATCACCATAATGATAAAAAAAAAAAATACAGAAAAACCAATTGAGTTATTTTTAGAAAAGTGGCCAATTGATTGGACCAAATGATTCTATTAAGATTTGGACAGTTTTTTGTTATGCAATTAGTGATACTCTTATGAATATTATAAAATCTGGATTCATTCTTTATGAAATGGAATAGATTGTAACAGAAACTTGTTTTTTTTCTTAAATAACTGTGTTTCTCCCTTTTTTCTTGGTGAATAACCATTTATGTGTTTAAAAAAACATACTTTTTTTAAAGCGTTTATTAATGTTCATTCAAATAAACAGTCATTAAATTATTTTCTAGAGCAATAAGTGTTGTAACATCTAAGTTAATCTTATAAAACCTCAGTGAAAAATATCTGTCCACACAACTAGTTTGGACTGCTTTGAAATATTGTCAAAAGTTATTTTACCTCACACAGCCACTTTTCACGGACAAACCGGTGCAATAAGTGCTCCATTTCACTTTTCTTAAGCTTTTTGGTGGAGATGGTGTCAGTGCAGTTCAGAATTTCAGTGGACGAGGCCGTTCCAGTCTCAGAGTTCACAATTAGGTCAATCTAAATATAGAAACCATTAGGTAAGAAAGATTTTATAAAAATAACTTCTCTGTAGACTAACGAAACATACAGAATAGTCACGCAACGTACTATTTTTCTGAACACCTCCAGTTCATAATCAGCGTAATCGGTTGACATCCTGGTGATCTCTGTTTCAGCTGTGTTCACCTGAACAATTTTAAAGTTTAAGTTCAAATTTTGTTTTGGAAAGAAAACAAACAATCAAAGCAGCCATATTTGGTGCTGTTGATCACTAACCAGAGCATAATGCTGTTGACCAGTCTCCTCAGACATCCCTTTTCTGATCTTCATAAACAATGGCTGCAGCTTAGAATTGATGGTGTCAATAAACTCATCCAGTTTGTCTGGTTGAAAAGGTGCTGTAGAAAAAAACAGAAACTTGTTGTGGAATTTTCTTAATAAGTGTCACACAGGTGAGAAACCAAAATAGAATTTTATTTATTTTCTGAACCGCTTATCCCTGCCAGGGCCGCAGGGGGTGCCGGAGCCAATCCCAGCTGATTTAAGGTGAGAGGCAGAGTACACCTCGAACAGGTGTCCAGTCTGTTGCGAGGCCACACAATAGACTCATTCCTAGTTCTAGACCTTCTTGCTATGAGGCCACGGTGCTAACGCATGTTTTCTAAGAATCTATGTTGCTAGGGAGGACTGCGGTGTAAGGAGTGCAGCAAACAAATTTCCCCGATGAGGGATGAATAGAGTAATTCATTTATTTATTTATTTTATTTAAACTTATTGCATCATTGCTTGAATTATAGAAAATGTGTCATTTAACTGCGGTGCAAAAAATGTATTCAATATATGAGTGTGTTTGTGAACAAGCAGCAAACACTTCACGTGATTAGATCATTTGAAGATACATATTCTTTCCAAGCTGATTGTGTAAGAGTGAATATTAATAATGGAAATTCTATCACACAAAGTGAAACTTGAAACTTTTTTATTTCGTACTCAGTCTCCAATTACATGACTATATACATTAACAAAACAAATCCTCATACTCAAATAATACAGGTGACCAAGAACAGGCTGAAGCAAAGTCAATGTTTTAATTGCAAAACTCATTTTTAGATCCATTCTATTTTTTCTACACCAAAATATTATCTGGATTTGGTCTTGAAAAAACATCAACAAATCAATCACAATCTAGTTCAAATCAATTGTTGCCAAGGAATGCTTACTGCTTACTGTTACCGTTGAGCTGTGTTGAAACTCAGCTCAATTATTTTTTAACTAGCTGAACTGGTTCAGTCAGGGTGAGTTGTCGCTTAAACTGAAGCAGAAACACAAAAATGGCAGGAGTCAGACCTTTTTGTATTTTGCTCCAAAGAATAAAAATTTTGTCTCTCTTTAAATTGTCGTGGTCATTTGAGAACCTTTGGTAACAAAGTGGTATTGTCGGTAGGATTTGAACCTGTGCAAGGAAACCCAATTGGAAACCATATTTCCAATTGGGTTTTTCTTTTTCTAAGAAAAGCTTCCTGCTACTTTTCATTACAAGTTTTAACATACGTATGGTAGAAAGATTTTATTTTTGGTATTTTGGTGTGATGAGGTCTTACTTTATTTATTGTAGACTGAAATAATTCTGACAAGATAATTGGTAATGGAAGACCTCCTGCTGGGGAGCGTTACCTCTCTAGAAAGTTCAAGGACCTTGACAAAAAAAGGTATGTGGTAGAAAAACTGAAAATAAATATTCACATTGACTCATCAACCTTGAAAGATTATGTGTCCTCAAATGGCATTATCTACTGATTTGTTAGCTACTTGGTCACAAACAGGCTAAAAGATACATTTGCTACCAGCCAAACACATTCCTTAAGTGAAGGAAGAACAATGTGATGCCCAAAAGATACTTTTTTTTAAGTCCATTCAAGAACAAATTTCTGCAAGTTCATGTGCATTCATAATACTCCGTCCGTCCCGTGTATGGTGATTTATTTATGTATACTGTCGCATTATGTGTATTCGGCCCAGCAACAAATTATCAACCCATCAGTCCTGCCTCATAACAGAAAATGTCTAACCTAGAAAAAAACCATGTTTCAAACTAAATTTTGAACTTCAGCTAATCAAACTTTGTATGATTTTCCAAAGCAGCAACATTAATTCTATTTGACTAATAATCAGGGCAGGCACAGTGATGCAGTGGTTCGCACAGTGGCCTCACAGTAGAAAGGTCAGGGGTTTGAGTCCCGGAATGAGGGTGAGCCTTGTATCATTGCTCTTTTTGTGTAGACTTTGCATGTTCTCCCCATGTATTTTTTTCCCCCAGGTACTCTGGCTTCCTCCCACCGTCCAAAAACTTGTGTTAGGTTAACTGACCAATATGAAATTGCCCTCAGGAATGAGTGAGTGAGTGTGTGTGGATGGATTTGATTGTGTGGCCCAGCAACAGACTGGTGACCTGTTAAGGGTGTACCCTGCCTCTTGTCTGAAATCACCCCCGAAAGTGGTTCAGAAGTTAAACAATTTATAAATTGTGTGGTACTTCTATTAAGAAATTTTCACAACAGAGGAACCTCTCTACATTTTACTTTACCCATCAGTCCTTAGATCCATACAGATAACAGATCTACTCACTTTTATATGTTTCACAACAATACTGATGAAGTTCTCTTGCTCCCTCTTCATCAGTGACTCCATTGGACATCATGATCTGCAGAAATCTTTTATGGCTATCTCCCATTTGACTAGACATGTTTCTGGACAAAGAAATGGGCATTCTGAAAAACAGGTTCCTTCTAAAAGTGATCAAAAACGGTTTATTTAGAACCGTTTTATTATTTTAGTTATTTTAACTGTTCATCGAAAACCAAAGCAAAAAGCCTTGATTATGCTGAACAATAGCTATAATTGAAAAGTTTATCAGCATGATATTATTTTTATATTATGAAAAGACAGAACAATATGTGAACACGTGTTACATACAACATTAATACGTTATGAAATACTTCACAAATTTTGAATTAAATAACAAAAATTTACTTTCTACGAGATTTAAAATAAAGAAAGAAGTTAAAACTAAGAAAAAGCAGTTTTAACAGTATTACCTCAGTAGCTGGAGAAAACACGAAGAGCAAAAAATGTAAAAAGGAAACGTAATTTTATCTTGATTGAATGAATTTACGTTACTCAGACATGAACATCAGCTTTAAATTAAGAGCAATATTTGTTAAACTACTTGTTTGACTCAGCCCCTTCCGTGTTTTTCTTCCTACCAACAGTTTGACAGTTTAGTTTACGCAGTTATACACCGCTCCCTGCTGGTGTGGAGGTTAATAGCACTACATTGCTTGTATAGTGCCATAAACCTCCACAAGCCTCCACAAGACATGAAGATAGTTGGCGTAACCAAAGAGGATGCAGCAGATAGGGTTAGATGGAATAAACTGGATTGCTGTGGCGACCCCTCTATCCCTTACAGGGTTGCCTAGATTTTTTTTTGTGCCAACTGTTCATCAACATAATATTGACATCGATTTTCATTATTTCAATGTAATGATCCAGAACTACAGGCTACTAAATTTCCATTTTTACAGTTCTAAATGAAGAATATTTTCCTGTACCTTCCCATTAGATCCTACAATTTCTATTAAAACTAAAATGTTTTTCCACCCATCAGTTGAGCAGTCTTTTTTTCTTCTTTTATAAAATGATTTGCCAACTTATATTAAGTAGAGAGCAAATTATTTAATCTTTTAACAAGGTATGTAATACTTAAAATATTTTATGATCTATATTACTATAAAAATCAACATCTAATTGGTAGTCAACAAAAGAACAACACATTTTCTAAATGCTTTATTACTCTAAGAAATTAAATAAGAACATATGATACAAGGTGTGAAAGCCTTAAGTTATTATATAACCAAGTATTAACATTTAAATACAGTATCTGATGTAATTAAGTTTTACTGTAGCCATTAACCTAAAATTCCTCAACAGATTTTTCATTCCCTCTGAAACTTGTTTCACTAACCTCAACTTCAAAATAAGAGAAAATGATTGAGGCATTAGCATGAAGCATATAGGAGCCAAATAGTGATCAGTGTGTACATATCCACCAAATAACTTCATAGATTAGAATAAAATACCGAGTTAAGCACATTCTGAAGGAGGTTCCAATAATAACTGCAAATTTTCTCGTAACGAAACAATGTGAAGATATTTGGAGTACACTGGTTTGAAACCAATTTTAAAGAATATTTTTTTAATGGGAGAAGCATCTAGAAGCAAACCTAAATTCTTGGCAGTTTACATACACACTGATATCCACGTTGTACTCAAGACTGCCCAATGTGTGAAGTTTTATGAGACAACTTCTTTGTCGTTAAAAGCATTGTCTCATAAAAAGAAAAAGCCTTATCAGCACTGCCTCTCCTTTCTCCTGCTCTTCACTAGTAAAACTTGAACTTTTGTCAAACAGCATCTGGGCATGTTACGGATAAATCATGTTATTGATATGTCACTTTTACTTATATAATCTATGTAAAAGATAACATCAGACTTTCTGTGTAACCGGGTGATAGAAATATGGTGGCTAAGTTAGAAGTAGAAAGGAAGACCATGGAGGCATTATAAACCAAGAATTAGATAATACCCTCAAACAGTACAAGAACCAACATTAGAATTTCACAATAGTTCAATTAGCTTTTCAATGCCAAATGAATGATTGTGTATTGTGTGCAAAGTATTTTAAACTTTCCCCAAACTGTATTCACATCAAACAGTTTGACCTACCTAGTGTAAGTGTATTAAATTAGTAAAGTGATATAAATCCTGGACACAAAATTCTTTTGTCATCACAAACAAATCAGAGAAAAATGATCTACATTGTGATTTTTCTTTTTTATGTGAGATCATTCAGGCATGTGTTGCCTCCAGCAGTGACTTCAAACTTTAGGTAGGCTTCCATTTTTCGCTCGTTGCATTCCAGCCAATATTCTTCCTACTTCTCTAGCTCAGCGTGCTTTCAGCCCCAGTAAAGTCTTTTCCCCCTGGTTGGCAGTTGAGTGAGAAAATTCCAAATCTGTGAATAAAATTATGACAGACCTGCTTTAGATTACCTTAAAAAAGGGGGAAACAAGTTTTTCTAGCTTCAGAAATATTAGTGGATTAAAAATATTTCTAATGATCAGACATTTTTAAAAATAAAGTTTTTTACTCTTAGTATCTGTTTATAGGTGTGTATTTCCTACCTCTTGTTTAGTGGCCTGTAGGAAACTGTCCATGCGTGTTTATAGACTGTTGCAACTTCTCTTCTTTGGCCCTTCTGCTATGGCAGAGCTGGAAAAAACACATGCAAACTCTCAGACTTTCCTCTTCAAATATAACTTGATGCACTTCTGAAAAAGCTCAATCTAAATACATAAAATAACAAGTGTATAGTTCAAATATTGCATATTGAAATTTTAAACTTCTCACTGTTCTCTTCTCCATAAAACTGTTTAGGAATTCCTCAATGTCAGCACGTCCTTCTAGAAAGTTCTCGGCAGTCTCCTCTGACTCTTCCTCAGCCTGATGGGCAGCGACTTTTAAACGAGCCTGAAGGGTACTTAAACTGCAACTCTGTAAAGTAGGTTAAAGTACAGAAAAGTAGGATAAACATGGCACATTTTCAACAAACTGTTATAAAAAATTTCTATTTCTGTTACAAGCTATTTTAACAACAGGACTATGTTCTTTTGAAAGTATAGAAATTAAATGGATTTAACGTTGTTAGCTTGTTTCCTTAACAAGGCAATGACAGGCAAGCTATGCCAATTTTATTTACTTTCAAAATAAAATAAGAAAATTTGAGAATGCAATGCAAGTACCATGAACAACAGACCATTTCTAATAAATACATTTTTGTATTTGTCGCTGCGTAATTGACAATAGTGTTTATATTCAAATTTAACATCCCATCCCTACTTTTTGTTTCTAAATATACTTTGTATTATGCTTCAGCTCTAGTTTCAAAATCAGAATAAAAAAACAAAACAAAACAGAAAATGTATTCAAAAAGCTTGTTTTCAATGAAAGAGGTGTCCGTTACCTCGCTTAGTTCATGCTGTCTTTGCATTTTTGTTTCAAAAGCTGACTTCATCTGAGTCAGCTGTTCAAACTGTCCAAACAACAGACAAAAAGAAACCAAAACACATCATAAGCAACAAAGGAGAAGTGCAAATGCATTTTCTAGTCAAATGAGTGCATGTAAAAATATAAAACAGGAACTAGCCTTATATATCATCTCCTGTCTTTTTTCTTCGAGTTGTGGCTCCATCTGAAGGTTTTTTTCTGCAGAAAAAAAAAGAATGATTCACTTCAAGCTCCTTTTTTGTTTGTGGTTATCAAGACCATTTATTGACAAAGAAACTAATCACTCACTAGCTATGTCCACTATATTGGTAACAAGCTCTTCTTTGTCACTGGTGACTTGTTTGAGTTGTGGCAAACTAACAAAAAACTCCAGAAGCACATCCTCATTTTCAGACATCTCTGACAACCTGGTGAGACTTTGGTGGATTGAAGACAAAAAATAAATGTACAAGTGGATACACAACAGTAAATCAGAATACAGAATTGGGCTAGTAATGCATCATAACTAGCGGAGTCTAAGCAGTGAAATATTTACAAATGAAATAATGTGAGTGAGGAGATGCTTTACTTCATGTCACAAAGCTCTGGAAAGGATTCTGGGATCTCAGGCATCTTGTACATATGTCCATTTAATCCACCCTGAAAAAGTCAGAAATAAACCTCTCAATTTACATTTGAAATAGAATATTGTAAGTTAAAAAAAAAAAAAGAGAAGGTTGTCATATTTCTTGAAACCAGTATTGGATCTTAAATCTTATAACAAAGGTGCTAAATTCTTCAAAGAAAGTTTAGGATAAAAAAATATGGTAGGCTTGTTTTAAAAGACTTTCTTTACATCATTTTAACTGAACTACAAGCAAGTATATGTCCTTGGATGTTGTGTCAGTGTTGTATTCATTTTAGAAATCCACGCAATGAAACGCAGCAATGATTCAACAACAAGCGAGAAGTTGCGGTTATGGGTGGGTTGAGGGTCACAGGTTAGCAAAGATGGAATTGCTTGCGAGCTATTTGCAAATTGCGTAGATTTCTAAAATGCGCACATCAGTACTAGTCTAAGCAAGAAGAAGTAACTATTTTGATGAGTGTAAATACAAAAGTTTCAAACTGCTGTCAATGACCGTAAACGGCCTGAACATTAGCAAGACAAACTAAAACCTAAGTTTGAATTTCAGAGAATAAGATATGACCTACCAAGACCCTTTCATAAAGATGAACGGCACTAAGAAAACAAAAAAAAAAAGCGAACAAACAATATCGAGTTTGAAATACTTTGTGTTTTATACATGTTTATGTATAATGCATATTTTTCATATTATGGTGGTCAATGGAACGCATCATGCCTCTGATATTGTTCTGGGCAAATTTTAGAACCTATTGTAGCATTTCGTTTCATAACGCTTATCCCTTACGCGGTCGCAGGCCTATCCCAGCAGATTGAAGGCGAGAGGCAGGATACACCCTGAACAGGTCGCCAGTCCGTTGCAAACAACCACATTACACCACAACCACACACACTAATTCCTAGGAGCAATTTCCTAGTAGCCAATTAACCGAAAATGCATTGTTTTGGAGGGTGGGAGAGTACCCAGAAAAAACCCATACACGGGTTGAACATGAAAACTTCACACGGAAAGGTCAGCGTTCCAAGCCTTGTCCCCCTCTCGCACGCCCCTGCAGTTTGTTGTGGTTGATTCATGATTTGAGATCTCCATTGGCGATCGAAAGTGCGTTACAAATAAAATTATTATTATTATTATTATGTGTGTGCTGATTATCCTGATACTCAGGATTATCCTGATACTCAGGATAATCAGGATATTCAGTAGTAGCCTCACTACTAGATGTGAGGCCACTGTGCTAACCACTGCGCCACTGCATTGTAGCATAGTCTATTCCATTTCCGGACTGATGAAATTGATGAAAAAAAAGTTAAATAAATAGGTGTGTTGTTGTTTGTCTTCACAATCGAAGTGTACCTGTGATTCTCCAATCGGGACAGGTAGAGGCAGCTCAGTTAATAGTCCATAAGGAACAGGTGCTCTGGGGGGTCCATGTGTGATATCAACCCCGGGATCAGGCATAGGGGCAGCCGATGGAGCTTGGCCAGGACATGGTGGAGGTGTCTGACTGGGACCGACATGACGTGGACCGTAATGATAAGCTTGGGTTGGGTATGGAGCAATACCTGGTGGTTTGTACATACTGCAACAGCAAATATAAGATTAACAAAACATGTCAACTGTATTACTAAATAATTTATATATGTATGCTACAACAAAAGTTTTTATTTGGAATATAATTTTTTTTTTAATTGCATAGTAGAAGGGACTCACTAAGGGAAGCCAGCAGAACCTGTGGACATCACAGCAGGAGGACTTTTCCAGAACTCGTCGAGTAAACTTTGGATGACTTTGCCCAGATCTGAATGCATCCCAAACTATATGAGGAATAAAAGCATTGCATTGCTTAAGATTTTAATCCACCTTAGTACGGTCATAAAACAAAATATTTTTTAAAATATTGTCATAAAGTTTGAACAAGAACACAGTATATTAAAATATTTTACCCAAACCCTACAATAACTTACACCGCCTTTGTTTAAGTAGAAAATATTAACCATATAAATAATATGATTGTGCATAAATTGGCAGACAAATTGTCTATAAATAGTGGAAACAACACTTGAAGCCATCAAACTGTGTGAAGATGCTCAATTTACTGTTCATGTCTACCTGTTGCACACAGAGCCGTAGTCATGTACCAGCAAACAAATATTCTGAATATTAAGAAGCTCAATTTTTTAAACACAGTCATTACTTACATTTGTAATGAGGGGGCTTGTGATCATGGTACCGTTATTGCCGTCTACTAAATGATGACCAACAGGGGGGTAGACACTAACCACTGGCTTCTCCTGGGGGAACTGAGGAGGCAGCAAACTGGATAGAATTGGAATGGAAAAACAAGGTAAGGAAAAAAAAACTTGCGAGGATCCAAAAGTTGAGACAATGAGACTTTTTTTTTTTAAATGCGTAAAATAGTTCAAATTCCAATCCAGCAAATAATCAAACCATGAAAATGCCTATTTGAAACAACCAACAAATTTTATTACAGGAGTAAAATTGTAACTTTCCTTTAAATGACCAAAAATTGTAAAGTATTTTAAACCAAAAAGGAGATGTTAGATAAACATCCTGCAAGACCCACCCCACACACACACACTTAGAAAACCACAGTTCAAATATTGTAGTTTTTATATTATGACAAATTCTAGTTCAATACTTTATGATCCCAAACTATACGAGTCTTCACTCAATTGTATAAAAAAGTGTAAACTAAGTCGTAAGAAGAACATTGAATTGCTTTACTTGCTTATTATCTTTTGTTTGTATCGTGTCATATGCAGTCTTGAAAAAATGTATCTTTTGATACATTCTAACACAAATAAATTGCAAACTCACATCAAGCGTTCTTAATCTGTTTCATACTTGTGTGTACAATAAACTCACATGTTAACACTAATGGTAGAGTTGTTGATGGTAAATGGTAATCTGTACTCCACATCTTTCTGGATTTCTGCAAGGCTGTGGAAAAACAGGAAAGCAGAAAGAAATCGCTTCAGTAAAAAGACATTATATTCTATCTATATTATTATATTATATATTATATGAAGTCAGCATAAGAAGAGAAAATGTCACCTTTTCACATAAAAGAATGCAATGTTATGTCATAAGAATTTTGAAAACCTTTATGAATCAATCAAATGCATCTTTTGAAACAGTACAATCATTTTACTCTGTCTAGCACAACTACTTACGAAACCAGATAAGACAAAGTATACTGTATTATCCCCCGATATTCAGGCATGCACAGCCACACTGATGGGGCGTCTATAAATAAGCTATTAGCAAAAAAAAAAATTTGAAAGGTAAAAAAATTCATCTCAGTACGGTAACGGTACCAGAACAAGTTGTGCATGCGTGGTAGCACTATTTCAAAGGACAAGAAGATGTCAGACTTGAACGAAAGTTGCATATGGAAGACTTATTTTGTCATACTAAGGTTTGCTGTATTCAAGTTTTAGGAAAAAACAGGGGTGTGCTTCTATTAGCATGGCATTATAACAACAATCGAAAATTAAAAACTTGGATTCATTTGTCTTGTTCATTTGGTTCAACACTTCTTCAGTGGTTACATGTTGCAGTTAAACTAATGTGGTTTCAATCCCAAGGGTCGTGACAGGGAAGGAATCTGACATGAAACCCATATCTAATCAAATATACTTAATCAATTTTTTCCCTAAAACAACATTAGTTAAGGTCTGAGTAGCAAAAAGTTCTCATAGCTACAACCAGCAAGTTGTGGATGGGAACTGCTCAAGAGTTCAACAACAATACTTGTAAAGTGTGTATATTGGCAGAAAAAAAATGAAAGCCTGATTTCAACATTTTTTTAAACCAGCCTTTAGCTTTGATCAAAGCTCACTTTTGGGATCTCTTGTTTTTGACATTAAATTATATAAAGCTTTTTTTGACACAAGATTTAAAATGATCTAAGATATTTGTTTACTCCACAAACTCTGTGTAAACCAATTTAAAATACTTGTAAAAATACATATCCACAAAATGTTCTGATCCTTTAAAGTCACACAATTATATCCTATAAAAAAAGCCACCATTGAAACATTTATTTCAACTGCAATCAAAGCCATTAACAAAAGATTTTTTTTCCATTCCGTTGTCTTCCGCTTAGGGTCGGGTCGCGGGGGCAACAGCCTCAGACGGGAAGGCCAGGCTTCTCTCACCCCTAACCAAGGAGGATCCCGGGGGGACCCCTGGCCAGCTGTAAGACATAGTCTGGTCAGCGGGTCTTGGGTGACGTCTGGGTCTCCTCCAGGTGGGATGTGCCTGAAACACCTCACCAGCGAGGCACTTGAGAGACATCCTAATCAGATCCCCTGACCACCCCATCTGGCTATTCTCAACCAATGTTCAAAACTCAACATTAATTTTAGTAATGGCTAAAATTAATGCCATTACAAATTACCTCAAATCTAGGTAATTTGTATCCTAGATTTGAGTGATTACAAAGACGTGTCTTTTCCTTTTATGTCTGAGTTGATTTTGAGCACTGTTGGAGGCCAATTTCAGTCACCTCAGTGTTAGACGATTATATCAATCTGATTCACATGAGGCCTCTTTTATTCAATCAAATCCATTAAATAAACTTTTAAAATTGAGATAGTAGTACTCCTAGTAAACAAAAGCTAATACTTTAATCTGATCTCATCCTAAAACAACACGCGTGACAAAGATTGGAATGATTCCATCTTGTGTAAGCAGCTCTAAATATAGACTTACTGTCTGTCATTAACTGGTTTGATTAGCTTCACAGCTCAGCTAACAATCACATGTACGTTAACTAAAGAAGCAATCAAACTCCCCAAAGCATTGTCAGTTGTTTCAACTTTCATCAGGGAGCAAATGAGAACAAAAGTGAAGAATGACAACCTGAAATGTTTGAACTTTTTTTGATTTCTGGTGTATTTGAACAGATTAAGCTAGCAAGGTTTTAAACGCTACTGTGTGTGATCTATTCACATCAAAGCATTTCTAAATAACTTTAAAGAATGGAATGAAAGTATTTGATTATTACTTAGTAAATGAGAAAGTCAGAATGTCATGAGGGGGACAGTAGGTAACATGTTTACCTCGGATGAGCAGATTTAAGTGACTCTATTTGTCGTTGTCTCTGTTGTTGGAGGCTGTTGAGAGGAGGAAGAGGTCCAGAGCCTTTAGACGGGGGGAAAAACCAGTTCATTCTCTCTGGGAGAAACCACAAGTAGAATTTAGTAATGAAGACAAACGACGAATAAACTGTTTAAAAAAGTGATCATGAGCAGCAGTCTGAACTGTAGCGCTAACCACACTGCTAGCTAGTTTCCTCACGATCAAGGTTTTCTATTCCACCAAGTCGTACTTTGTTTTACATTACAGACTTATAGAACGTTTCTTTTTAATTTGGTGAAAAGATTAGTTTAGTTTTTACCTTACAAACCTGTTTTATTAAATTGATATGTCATTAGCCATGCTAAAGGAAAACAACTACCTTGCTAATAACAGCTTGGCCAACTTATTTACGTCTGACGTCATATGGTGAATTACGTAACACGCACTTCCTGCTCGGAAAGTTTTTTTTTTCCAAATAAAAGAAGTTTCCATTCTTTCCCCTTTAAAATATGAAAAACACAGCTACACACTGATGTATTTTTGTTTCGTCTTCTGAACCCCTTATCTTAACGAGGAAGTGGGGACTGTCAGAGTCTACCCCGGAGGATTTCAGGCAAGAGGCAGAGTACACCCTGAACAGGTCGTCAGTCTGCCCCAGGGCCATACTCTGGTGATGTGTCGGTCGCGAACGAAACGGCTCTTAGAGCCCGCTCTTTGAAGTGAACGACAGGATTTGGCTCCTGATCGGGAGCCGTGTGTTGACTGATTTGGGAGCCGTATCCAGCACCCCATCTCCCCGCGTGCCGCTTCCCCCAGCCCCTACTCTTTGAAATGAACGACCGGCTTCTGATTGGGAGCCGTGACCCCACCTCCCCCCGCGCTGTCTTTTCCCCGCTCTCTGCTAACTCTCGCTGTCCCACTTGGGTTCTGTTCTCTCTCACCCACCCAATTAAGCCGCACGTGATTGGTCAATATGTGTTTCTAAAAGTTGCGCAAGGAGGGTGAGGGGCAAAAACACACCTCCGTGAAGCTCCCCTCTCTTAAAAAAAATATATATACAAACAAAAAATTTGTCAATCGTTTGTGCTGTAATAATTCAAAGATCTAAAAAACTAAAATAGCACAAACGTTTATACAGTGCAAAACAGCACAAAGCATTGACATATTTTTGTTACTATATATATTTTTTCAAGAGGGGCGGGGCTTCACTGAGGTCATTAACACGCTTTTCTCAAACTGCGCAGATAATTACAGACAGAAGAAACCGGATCGGCTCTTCAAAACTGCGGCACTTAGTGCTTCTAAGTGTAAGACGGTGGCTCAGTGGAAGAGCGTTTGCAGGTTTGATTTCCCCTGAGTTCACGTCCAGAGTTTCTGGAGAAGACGCCCAACCCCCGTTGCCCCCACCATTGGCACCGTCGTGGCAGCCTGCTGCGGTGTAGAAGTGTAGCACACAAATTTTCCCGGTGAGGGATCAATAGAATATGTAAAAATCAAATAAGTACAGATCTGGTTGCCATATTGTGTTTCCTTATTTTAATTACTATTTATGTTGTATTTTGATTTAAATGTTTTGTGTTAGTTCATTTTAAATTTGTTCAATAAAAAGCTGAAAAATTCAAATTGTTCAAAGTTGAATTGTAAATGCTACTTTTTTTTTTTTTTACATTTTATTATAAATTCTATTTGAATTTTTACATTTTTTTATGGTGAGTAATAGCAGGTTTTTAGAATAAAAATATTTAAAAACAAAAGCAGGAATTAATTTGAGCATAACCTTAAATGAATCAATTTAAATAAAAAAAAAAAAAAAAAAAAAAACAATCAGAAGAGCCGTTCGCGATTCTCGCTAAAAAAAAAAAAAGAGCCGGCTCTTTTTAAGTGAGCCGATTACAAAGTATGTGTATCAATGGCAGTTCTACATTGACATTCCTTTCTACAAACTTTACTTTTTTATTGACTGATAAGAAGCTATCATTCTTTGTTTTTTAAAAAAAACAAACATTTCTGATTCTTTAAAGTGTCATTCGAAAAGTAATGAGCCAAGTAGGAAAAAAAAAAAACTAAAAAAAAAAACTACAGCAACATACTTATTAGCAGCAATCTCCAAGTTACCAGCAAGTTTCAGGTTCAATTTCCAACTTCAACAGTGGTATGATAACTAAATCAAACATTGGTAAAGTATTTTTCCTCTGAAATAGAAAATATAACATTGTCCCAACCCCAGGACTCAATCAAGTGCACAAACTGAAAAGACGAAAGACTAAATTCAAACACTTGTCTACACACTTCGGGTTGTGAGGTGCCGCACCCTGTGTTGGCTAGTTGCAGGCAATAGGCGGGGTGCGCCCTAAACAAGTTGCCAGAATTTTCCAAGACCACACATAGGGCGGACAAAAATGCATGTTTTTGGAGGGTAGAAGGAAGCCAGAGTCTCCGGAGAAAAACAGTATTTAAATGTTGAGAACATGCAAACTCCACAGAAAAAAGTGTTTTTAGACTTCCTCCGACTGGCCTGCGCTTGAACCAGTGACCTTCTAGCAGTGAGGTCACAGTGGGGACAACAACACACCTAAACAAGTACATTGTGATGAAAATATGGACTACGGTGTTGATTATTAAACTGTTATCAAGACAGACAAATGTTAAGACCCGAAGAATAGTCAGTAGTTAAAACCTACTGGCAAAAAAAGGAAAAAAAAAATCTGGAAATGGGTGTCAGCTGGAAAAAAAACTTTTTGAGCGGCAACCAGTGCAGCCATTATGGCAATTACTGTAGATAGACAAGAAATGTTCAGTACTTACTGGAAAAAAGCTTCCTTATTCTTAAAATTTCTAATTGATCTGAGATAAAATTGACAAATTATTCATTTGAGAAGTCTTGGTTCAACAAAAAAAGTCTGTTTAAGGTAACGCAAACATGTCATTTGTGTACAATGTTATTCTTAATAGTGAAAAATGTGCATTTAGAATTTGATTCTTTTTCTCTTATTAATTTATGAAAAGTTTACTGTCATGATAGCACAACATTGATATGTACATATAACTTCCGCAGATGCAAATAACCTATGCATAATATTACCTCCACAAAGGTTAGCCATTCATTGTATAATTAAAATTTTTATTTATAAAACTCTATGCAGCAAAAAAACCTAAATTAAGTTTCTCCCACCATTGGCACCATGAAAGGTGGCAGGCTGCTGTGGTATAATACAGCTCACAAATTTCCCAGTGAGGGATGAATAAAGTATATAATACAAATAATAAAAAAAAAAAAGGTTCTTTCTCCCTAATCACAATTAAGAGTTTGCTTTGTACTATACACATTAGCCTCCACTCAGATTATATTCCTTCCATCACCACTTCATAAGGAAGTGAAGAACAGTCATCAAAGATAACAGGTATATGAACTGAATCATTCCCTGTTATCCTCTTCCCACTCAGGAAGGAATATCACAACTCATCACCGTGGATAGCGAGACCATACACTTTAGAAACACATTTCTCAAGTTAAGAACTATAGAAATGATCCCTGAAAGTATAGTCTTAACATTTAGCTCAGTTCATTGGGGACGTCATTCACAGGAACCTTTGTCTCTGTGATGGTGCACTTTCACTGCACATCATGCACATTTTTTGCGGGAAGTCTAAAAGTAGGAATTTAAAAAGTCTTGTGGCTTCAACTTTCTAAACTGCTAAATGAACATTTTTCTTGATATTTAAATTTTATGTGGCTGTGCTGACAATTTAAAGAATCATTGAATAGAAGTGTATTTATTGTTCAAACTTAAAAATTGTTTATTTCATAACAAAGTTGTTGATTTATAGACAAATGAAAATGGTCATTTTTATTTTCTGATCGTGTACAATGTTATTTAATAACAATAACTTGACAAATGTATGCTTATCCTTTTCATTCTAGTTCCACTTATATCAATCTCTTTTTTTTTTTTAACTGCAGTTATTGGCAAAAACTCTTTTTCTGTCACTTTGTACGGCTGTGCCCTCTGATCACATGAATGAAACGTTGTGGTTATGTCAGTCAGTCATCTTCTTATCCATCTATCCCTTACGAGGTTGCAGGGGGTGCTGGAGCACATCCCAGGTGATTCAAGGCGAGGGGCAGGGTACACAGGTCGCCAGTCTGATGCGGGGCCACACACATACAACCATCTGCACACACTCTCCTTCCTAGGGGCAATTTGGCACCGGCCAATCAACCTATCATGCATGTCTTTGGAGGGTGGAAAGAAACCGGAGTACCTGGAGGAAACCCACGCAAACATGGGGAGAACATGCAAACTCCACACAGAAATGACAGTGTTCCAAGCTTCGCCCGGGACTCGAACCCATGACCTTTTTGCTCTGAGGTCACTGTGCTACCCTCTGCGCCACCGTGTTTTGGTTATGTACGGAAAATAAATTAAAACAAGACCTTAAAACCAAAGTATACAGTATACTGAATCATGACTTTTGTGTACAGTTACACCCAAACCAGTTTATCAAAATAAATTTACAATACTTTAATTTTTTCACTGTTGTCGTTAGGGGATGTTTGTTGTTTTTCTAAATTTGAGCAAATAGTGGATTGACTCCAATTTGGATAAAGTTTTAAACATAGTAAAGTGTGGAACGAGTGAGGGTGCTGAACACTTTAGAGATAAACAAAGTATGCATATTTTTGAGTTTTTCGTCACTGTGAAGGAAGGTGAATCTAACGATGTGATGCGCTGAAATTGTTTCGCTAGCTTTTGTTTAGTTAGTTCTTTAACTGTGTATGTTCATTTTTCTCATTTGTGATTAATTTTTGTGATTAATCTTTTCTTCGATCCACAATATGAAAGGTTTTGTGAAATTGAGCCACACAAAAATAACTCAATAGAAACATTTCCTGCTTTTGTCCCCAAAGTACATAATCTTTCAATATTAAACATATGACATGGATCGCCATTACAAAAGTTTTTCATCACTCGTCTTATACAGTAATTAAATAAAATTAGCAATACTTTTACAGTAGGTAGGAAATCAAAATACAATGAGATTCATTTATATTTTGTTATCAAATCAGATTGATATGATTGTTTTGGTACTGCTAATAGAAACTAACTCAAGTTTTCCAAGTACTAAATAATATCTGTAAACCATGTCCATGTTGTAAATAATGTAGATGTCAAAGATACTAGTAGCAACTTCTACTGTAAATATAGAAGCAGACAAAATCAAATTAATTTGTATTCACAGTAAGCAGCTACCACTCAGATCATATTCCTTCCATTATCATTCCTCAAGGAAATGAAGAACGGTCATCAATGATAACAGGTGTATGAACTGAATCATTCCCCGTTATCCGCTTCATGCTCAGGAAGGAATATCATGACTCATCATCGTGGGTAGCGAGACCATTCACTTTAGAAACACATTTCTCAAGTTAAGAACTATAGAAATGATCCCTGAAAGTATAGTCTTAATGTTCATCTCAGTTCATTGGGGACGTCATTCACAGGAACCTTTGTCACTGTGACGGTGCACTTTCACCGCACATGAGCACTTGTAGCAGTGAGTCTAAAGTTAGAAATGTAAAAAGTGTGGTAGCCTTGCTTTCAAAACTGCTACAAAGAAACATTTTTATTTATTTAAAATAATACTTTTACAGGTAAATAAAATGATATTTTGTGTATTCTGACTATGTGCAATGTTAAGGAAGTGGAAAGGACGTACAATGTTAACAATAAGTTGAGAAAACTGTGCTTTTCAGCTTTCCTCAACATTCTATTGACATTAATTTTAAAAATAATGCTGCTTTTAGCAACAAAAAAAAAGTATCATAAAGGTTATTCTGTCATGAGCAACATGAAAATGAACAAAACATTTTGGTCATGTGCTGATTTACCACCAATTCTGTATCAAAATTTAACTGAAACATGACTTCAAAACAGGGGTATGTACCGAACAAGCATTTTTCCATAGAATTAAACACCTAGCATATACATAGTATCTTATATAATAAAATGTGCAAAAATGACTGATTTTTATGTTCATGTCATGAAGTGTTAGTTCTTTAAATTTTAAGCGAGAAAACATGTTTATTTATAACATAATAAAAATCAATAAGAAAACTGAATACATTCAAGATTAACTGTATATGTACTTCTCTATCCCAGTAATAATTTTGACGTTAGCTAGGAACCATTGATTTATAGTTGTATGTAGTGAATAAGGTTAGCAGCCTACCATCCATCATTTTTCCTTTATAGTAAATAATGAGAGTCAACATACTGACAACCTTGCACCAAATATGGACGCAAAAGAAAATTAGATTAATTTTTATTGACAGTAATGAGCTACCACTCAGATCACATTCCTTCCAACATCACTCTACAAGGAAGTGACTACAAGTCATCAATGATAACAGGTGTATGAACTGAATCATTCCCTGTTATCCGCTTCACGCTCAGGAAGGAATATCATGACTCATCATCGTGGGTAGCGAGACCATACACTTTAGAAACACATTTCTCAAATTAAGAACTATAGAAATGATCCCTGAAAGTATAGTCTTAACTCTAAGCTCAGTTCATTGGGAGGTCATTCACAGAAACCTTTGTCTCTGTGATGGTGCACTTTCACTGAAAAATTATCAATTAGAGCAGGAAGTCTCAAATAGAAATTTAAAAAGTTTGTGGCTTTGGCTTAGCAATTTGATTCATAGGAACATTTTTTATTTAAAGTAGTTATTGCTTAAACTTAAGAATTGTTCATTGCCAAGGAAAGTAGTTGATCTATTTATTACTTTTATAGATATAAGAGGATGGTTATTTGTGTTCTTTGATCTTATACAATGTTATTTAATAACAAAAAGTTAAGTAAAATGTGCTTTTCAGTTTTTATATCCTTTTATTCACATTAATCTTTTAAAGCAATTCGCAAAATAATCTTTAAGGGAGATCCTTTTGTCACCTCATCCCACCTGATCATATGACTGAAACATTTCAGCCATGTACCCATTTGGTAAAAATACATACCAAAAATTAACTCAAAAGTAACCTCAAAACCAATGTATGAATCAAGAATTTTTGTGTACAGTTACTCTCCTACAATACACAGTGTATGAAAAATATTTTGGGACCACTTCATTTTTTAACATTGTTGCTCTGTGGTGTTTGTAGTTCTTTCAATTTTGAGCAAGAAAACTGATTTAATCTTTATGAAAAAGTTTTAACAAAGTAAAAAAGTGGTAACAGTGAGGATGCTGTCAATACTTCCCAGTTAACTGTATATTGAGCTTCTTCTGTATTGTTTTCAAAGTACATTACGATGTATCCAGCATAAAATGGTTTTAATGCACATATTGACTACAATTAAAATCTCTTAGCAATGGTGATGATTTATTTTTATTCACATGTACAGGGTTTATGAATTCTCAGAATTTCTCCTGCAGGAGACTGACTTTTTAATCTATAATCAAATGAAGCACCAATAATTATCTAATAAGTTTGATATCAATAGATAATCAGATCATTTATATTCACAGTAATTAACTACCACTCAGATCATATTCTTTCCATCATCACTTCACAAGGAAGTATATTACAGTCATCAATGATAACAGGGGTATGATCTGAATCATCCCCTGCTATCTGCTTCACACTCAGGAAGGAATATCATGACTCTTCATCGTGGGTAGCGAGACCATACACATTAGAAACACATTTCTCAAGTTTTGAACTATAGAAATGATCCCTGAAAGTATAGTCTTAACTTGAAGCTCAGTTGATTGGGGAGGTCATTCACAGGTACCTGTATCTCTGTGACGGTGCCAAAAAATCTGTACGTATTAAAAGCTAATAAATAGCTTAATATAAGATGAAAAAAATTTCTAAAAAACTATCCCTCTGCCGCTGAAAGAATTTTCTTTGTTTTTACCACAAAGAGCTTTCTGGGTGTATGAAAACTGAGAGAGAGCTGTTTCTTTCTCCTGCCTGTTTTCGTCACACTCCAGCTGTGGGCTGACAAAGGGCGTAAATGCTGGAGGATAACTTACTTTCAGAAAACTATAGTTAACATTAGCATTTCACCATGAAACCCACTTTTAAAGGGTTTAATGGTGTCAACAAGTTGTTTGAAAAGTAAAAAGGGCATTCACCAAGCTGTTTTGTAAAAGACACCACATCTAGTTAACCATGTGCCTTTTACAATTGTAATATTTCTGATAAATTGCCAGATTGTACGGTAATTATTTTAAGCTGAATTAAAGATTTCAAAAATATATTTAACTGTATGTCATACACTACATACATAGTTTACAATAATAGATCATGTAAAAACAGTATTTCACAGTTTTCAAAAAATAAATGGCATCATCTTCAGTATGAGGTCTTTGTTAATTTATTAGATGAAAGAAACTGACTTGCTGTGTCACCCTTAAAGGATAACAGAAGAAGTTGATTTTTTTATATATATTTATATTTATATAGTTGATTGTTTTAAAAAATGTTAACAACACAAATAAATGAACAATTTAAACAAAAGGGTTGATTTTCTAATGTTGAACAAAACAAGAGCTACCACTCAGATCATATTCCTTCCATCATCACTTCACAAGGAAGTGAAAGACAGTCATCAATGATAACAGGTGTATGACCTGAATCATTCCCTGTTTTCCACTCAGGAAGGAATATCATGACTCATCATCGTGGGTAGCGAGACCATTCACTTTAGAAACACATTTCTCAAGTAAAAACCTATAGGAATGATCCCTAAAAGTATAGTCTTGACTTTAGGTTCAGTTCATTGGGGAGGTCATTCACAGGAACCTTTGTCTCTGTGACGGTGCAATTTCACTGCACATCATTATTTGAAATCTAGTGTCCAAACTGCTTCAAAGGAAGATTTTTTTTATATGATTAAGTTCTGTAGCTGTGTTAACAATCTGAAGAATTATTTATTAAAAATGTATTTAAGAATTGTTCATTAATTAAGAAAGTAATTAATCTATTTAAGATGAGACTTTCATAGATCAAAAATAGTCATTTGTGTACTCTGATCATGTTCAAATCATTTAATAACAATACGCTGAGGAAAATGTGTCTTTCTTTTTTCAATTCTTTGCTATTTACTTAAATCTTTTTCTTTTCTTTACCAAATGCAGATTTTGAAAATCTCTCATGAAGTTTATCCTAACATCTCGTCCTCTGATAACTAACCCAAAATATTTCAGTCATGTACTGATTCGATATCAATACTATACTGAAAGTCAAGTGAAACGTAAACTCAAAGCAGTTACGTCCAAAAGTGACTTTTGTGCACAGTTACATCCCTACTCTATTTATCGGATTTTTTAAAAGAAAAATAATTAGCAACCTTTAAAATACATTGTCATCATAGGGTGTTTTTTTTTTTATTTTTTTTTACTAATTCTGAGCAAAGTAACTCTGACTTACCTATAAGTGATATTAACATGAGCTTATCATTAATATTATATTCCCTTAAAAAATATGATGCCAGCGATAGCTGTTAGGAAAAAAAATGGACATTTATCCAGTTTTATATAACAACTTCTCATCTCAGTACTATTGGATTAATACTGTTATATTATTGGATGGATCAGTAAGTGGAATTCCAGATTCCAAATCACATTCTACATTATTCGTGATTTCATACGGTCTAAGGCCTAAATTACAGTACCAAGAAAATGACAGTTTTTACAATATCATTGTAAATTTTGGACACTGGAACGAGAATATTTATTTACCATTCACAGACATTAACTACCACTCAGATCATATTCCACTAGGAAGTGAAGAACGGTCATCAATGATAACAGGTATATGAACTGAATATCCTGTTATCTGCTTCGCGCTCAGGAAGAAATATCATGACTCTTCATTGTGGGTAGAGAGACCTTTCACTTTAGAAACACATTTCTCAAGTAAAAAACTGTAGAAATGATCCCTGAAAATATAGTCTTAACTAAATACTGAGTTGATTGGGGAGGTCATTCACAGGAACTTTTGTCTATGTGATGGTGCACTTTCACTGCACATCATCAATTAGAAATTTAATGTCCAAACTGCTTCGAAGAAAGAGTTACTTTGATATTAACAGTTTCTGTGGCTGCTTTAATAATTTGAAGAATTATTGATTAAAATGTGTATTGTTCAGAGTTATGATTTATTCATTAATTACGAATGTAAATAATCTATTTGAGACAATATAGGAATATAATAATAATCAATTGTGTAGACTGAGCTTACTCAATATCATTTAACATAATTACATTGATTTAAACGTACCTGTTCACTTTACATCCCTTTTCTATTTATGTATACAACGTTAATACAAATCTTAGACGTAATCATTATACTGAGTAGCAGAGGGTACAGGCACGAGAATATTTATTTATCATTCACAGACATTAGCTACCACTCTGATCATATTCCTTCCATCATCACTCCACAAGGAAGTGAAGAACGGTCATCAATGATGACAGGTGTATGAACTGAATCATTCCCTGTTATCCGCTTCACGCTCAGGAAGGAATATCATGACTCATCATCGTGGGTAGCGAGACCATTCACTTTAGAAACACATTTCTCAAGTCAAGAACTATAGAAATGATCCCTGAAAGTATAGTCTTGATTTTAAACTGAGTTGATTGAGGGAGTCATTCACAGGAACCTTTGTCACTGTAACGGTGCCCGGATTTGGACATATCAAAGAAAGACAGGATTCAATTCTTTATAAGTTATACATACAGCTATCGAAAAGTGTTTTCCTCAGAAACGTTTTAAAACGTTGTTTTGAAACAGAATCGTACTTTCTTGTGACCCACAAAGCACCGCGGCTCCTGTATGATACGGAAGTAAGCTTGTTTACTATGTTATAGCTTTAAAATCTTCGTAAATATTCTCAAGTGTTAATTCAATATACAAATTTTAAATTTAGCTTTCAAATATATAACATGAAATGGTAAACAATGAAAATATAATTGTATATTTTTCCACAAACACCACGGACTCGTGGTGCAAAGCAGTACGCCACTTTTGTTGATCCGGTTTGAACATAGTCAAAGCTACAAGGTTCCGCTTCAGTCAGACACAGTCAGTAACAGTCAGACACTCTTAACCAGTGTTTGGGGTAAAAAATAATAATGTATTTTTTAATCATGTTAACAAAACAAATATTTAAAAGTGGAGTCAGAATACATATATAACTATTGTTGACAAATCAATAAGGAGTTGCTGTGTAGGGGTTTTACTGTTATAACCCTGGTTAAACGCAAGAGGGCAGTGTTTCAATATATAATTATTTCAGAATTTAAAATTGGAATTGAAAAGTTAAAAGTTTAACCAAACGATGACGAAGAAGGTCGGGGATTCGATTAGCCAGGGTGAGGACGATGCTTGGAACACTGGCCTTTCTGTGTGGAGTGTGTATGTTCTTTCCTTGTATTCCAAAACTTGTTGATTGGTGCTATAAAATAGCTCCTAAGAATGAATGTGTATGTGTGTGTGTGCGTGTGTGTGGATGATTATGTGTGGCCCCAAGACACACTAGCGACCATTCAGGGTGTACCCTGCCTCCAAACCTCAAATCAGCCAGGATAGGCTCATATTCCATTAGGGATGGACTATTCAGAAGTCCAAAACAAATGATGATGAAGTATTCGAACACAAAATTAAATTTATCTAGTTAAATAAGTAGCCTATACTTAAGTTTGCCACAAAAATGAATAGTTTGATTTTACATTATTTTGGTAATTATAGTATTATATAATCTTAATTTTACACTGCTGTTGCAAACATTTGATACATGTTTATTATAATCCTATACACTCTTTTTGTGCTCTTACAGTCAGTACTTTGTTTATACAGATAGTATCATATAATGAAAAAAAAGCAATTAAATTGTAAGTTTACAACATTTTTTTCTATTTCATTTTTAAAAACAGCCCACTCCATTCTTTGATGTTATTTACAAAGTAGTTAGAACCGGATAGATACATTAAAGACATACTAGTACATAGTAAATTTAAAAAATGCTGTGGTTATACTTGTTATCTGTTGCTGTGCTTTTCTCATCCATGAATGATGATGAGTTTTTATGTAGTGTTTTTTTCTTTAAGACAGTAGTTCCTAACCTGAATTCTTGAGTAAAATGGAATGATAGCCAGTGCTTTTTCAGCCCTGTGTCAAACAAGGAATGCTAAATATTAGCTCAAGATATGTTAGTAAGACAACAGCATTCATATCAGGAAAAGATGATCTCATAACCAGTAAAGAGCAAAACAGATATTACAATCATGCGTTTGAAAAAAAAATCTCTTATAGTGCCTGACCATAAAACAGTATTTTGAAATGCTGCCAAATGAGGCAGCCAATAAAATGCAGCTCAATCCAATAAAATTGGTCTTCTGGGGCTTCCCTTTGAGCATCTTCTATAATTGTTCCCAACAGCTTCTGGCCTCGTAGTAAACTCGTGTGGAGTAAACCATTTGGCATTGGCCCTTTACCTGGTAAAGACAAACAAGTAAGAGAGAGTACAGTTAAAAAATAGTGTTTTAAAATTACTGCACAAAAATTTACACCATCGTTTTTTGTTTCGGACTTTTCCTTCTCCAATTGCCAGTAAAAAGAACAAAATAAACAAATTCTGTTAACAAAAGCAGGTAATGAAGCTAATTTTTTACCATGACACAAATGAACGTGTCAAATTCAGGTCATTCAAAATTAAAGAACCAAAAGCTAACATGCATGCAAAAATCCTTTTAAGGATAGTGAACAAAAAAAATCAAATAAACACTGAAAAAGTTCAAAAACACATCTCAATAGATTGAAGCAAGGATACTCATCTGCTTGCAAGTTCTTTTTTCAGGCATGATCTAAAGGAGGTGGCTCGTTCCATTGCTTTGTATCCCTGAGAAAAATGGAGTATAGAAAAATTTTACATGTCAAAAAAAGAGAATGAAAAAACCCCAGTCATAACCAAGTCTATAAAATAAAGAAAAAAAATCTAATAAAGTCTTCACCTTCAAACAGTCTTTATAAATCTAAAATGCCTCTATGATATTAAACAACTTTAAACTCTGTAGCTTCCATTGATATTGTTTGGTTTTGTGGATGATGATGGCATCACTTTTTTTCACTAGGGAGCAGTGTGGTATTTGTGTACAGACTAGGAAGCTGTTCCAAAGTAATTTTGGCAAGTTTTTAAAGCTTTTTTAAATTATTATTTTAATAAATAATTTCCCAAATAAAACTTTTAATCTGAAACTCTTACAACATACTTTTGAAACAAATTATTCAGGTCAATTATTCTATAAAAAGTAAAAACGCTTTTATTTAGTTTTCTATAATCAACTGATAGCTGCTCACCCTCGCTCCTCTGTGCAGCCGGTCCTTCATGATACCGATGAACTCTTTGTACGACAGCTGATCATCATGATCTACATCGAAAATTTTGAATATCGTATTCACAAGATGGCGTGTTAGATTGAGCCCCGTGGCCACATAAACTGCTCTTGCAAACTCATCTGATGACAGAAAAATATTTTTTTTAATTCTTATTTTTACAAAACATGAAAAAAAATGTATTCAAATATTTTTGTACCTTGACCAATGGAACGGGATGCAAAGTTGTACATCTGCATGGCAATTGCAAAGTCTTCGAGGTTGTTGAGAAACTGGAAGAATGATCTAAACTCATCAAAGGTGATTCCCTGAAACATACAGAAAAACCAGGTGGGAATCCCTTCAGAACGCAATAGAAAGGACAAGTATTGAAAAAATGTTTTCCTCTGGAAAAATATGTTTGAAAATAAAAATAATGACTCTTTCAGGCTGTTGCAGATGCCATTCCTTCAGATGGATGTATCTTGTTAGTTCCATTATAAAAAAAAAATCTCATGCCAAAGAAGCTAAAACCTATATACCGTACATTTTTAAAATACTCATACTACAAACAGACTTGCATGCATAATGAAATAATGTAAAATAAGGACACGTTTGCTTGCAACGTTTAATTATGTAAGTCAAATTAGCTTGACATGCCATTGTAAATTGCAGAATTAAATAAACCAAGACTGGTGAAAAATCCTTTCTACAAGATGTTGTGCATTCAGTTCAATAAATTATTAACTTATACAAAAACACATTTAAAGACTAGCTACACATTACACAATGCTCGTGCAATTAGCTGTAAAAAGTTTTAAACCTATAACAGAAAGTTTAACGTATTCAAATAAATGACCCACATGTAAGCAAATAATTAAATGCAATCCAGTGACTTTGTAAGAAAAATGCAAATATAGATTAAGACAATGGTAAATTCATAAAAAAAATATGGAAGGAAAAACTGACAGATTGTAACTGCAGGTTGTGTATTTTATGAGGCAGAGACAAACCTCCTGCTTCTTCCACAGCATGAAAAGAGAGGAGGGACAGAAATAGAGTTGGGTTGCATACAGACATGGGGATAACATGCCAAAGGATAGCCAGGTTGCTCGCAAAGCTTCACACACACGGCTTTATAGTTATCCCAATACAGTCAATACAAAAACGTTTAAATGTAGCTAAAAGTGCTGTCAGATCTTGGCTTGTATTAGTTTGTCAGTGGGGTTAAATAAAGCGCAGAAGCATTCAAGTGTGGAGAGCCATAACTGCTACAAGCAGAGACATCAGTAGGACATTATATGTGTGGTAGATTGCTGGAAGGCAGAAGGACCCACATAGGAAGAGAGAAATTAATGTTAACAGAAAGAATATACCGGTATTTAATCTAATTAAAAATAATCTGCCTACTATCCATTTTTCCCAAATAAAAAGCTAACTGAATCTATGCACAATACCTTCTCATCGGGAATAGCCTGGCGTACATTCTCCAAATAGGCACTGATGTTTTCAACATTAGTGAAACGCAGCAGGATTTTAGCAAAATCTTCCTCGCTGATGGTCGTCATCCCTTTTGAGTATGTGAGAAACTCAATTTCCAACACCTCTGTCTGAAGGTTATCCATAAACCTGAGAAGCAAAAAGTAGACAAGAAATTTTTCAAAAGAAATAACCTCAGATCTCCTGTGTGATTTACCATAGTATGTGCAAACTTTAAGTACCTGTAGAAGTCGTCAAAGGTGAGTTCTGCTTTTCCTTTCTTTCCAAAGAAATGAACCAACAATGTGGTGTCAATTGTGATGTTCTCATCTGATCGCTAAAAGAGGAATAATACGATCAATAATCAAATAAAAGAGTTTAAATACTGTGATTGGGAGAGAAGCAGTTGGCAGGGATGATCCATCATTGATCCAATATTTTCATCACTGGGCCAGGCTAGCAGGAAGCAGGATTTTTCGTAAGATGTGCAATACATGCATTGGAGGAGCAACATGATCATGGCAATACGTATTATCAATTTAAACAGTCCTGAACCAGGATGGCATCAAATAAACCAGTCTAGGCTGCAAAAAAGTATGTAACATGTTGGCTGAGGTCAAGTTCAGATGAGGTTAATGCAAAAAATGGATTGGAAAACGTGTGTTAAGGAACATAAGAAGAGATCTTCATTTCTCCAATCAGGGCTAAAGAGCAATTTTACTATTCGTGCAGTCTAGATTGGTCAGGAGTCTTGTTGCAGCAACATGTAACAGACTGATGAAGACAAGATGAGTGCTCAGGTTGCAAGAACAGGAACACAATAAAAACACACAAATAGACATGCCAACATTCGCTAATACAAATGGAAAATGTCTACACACTCACTGATAAAATATGTCAAACAGATTTGTGGGACAACAACTATGAGTGATACCAACACGTAACAGAGAGCTGGGAAAATACACACAAACACATTAAGGCCACAATTTTCCATGCAATTCTCTGCAAATGCCACACAAAAAGACACTCAAACCAAATATGACACAACAAACAACAACAATGCAAACCCCACAAAAGCACAAATGCAGAAAATCTCTGAGCTGATTCCACCTTTTTCTGTCAACAAGTGAAGATCTCAGCTGTCACCTTAACTGCTTTGATTTTTTTTTTTTTTGCTTCTCTCTCAAGTGTTTGGAGTGTGTGTTCAGTTAGTGATTTTGATAATTTGAAACCTCCAAAAGGCAACAGGTTGTAACTCCTATTCTTTCACTTTGTAATCCTCTTAAATCCTTTTCAAAACACAGCTAAGTCTTGTCTTACTATGGAGTTTATTGTTTTCTAATTCATGTGTCAAGCTCAGAAAAAGGTGACTGCACATTTTAGCATCAGGATAAAAAGAGAGAACTTCAAAGCACATCTTTTTTTTTTTCTCTTGCTGTCCACCATGCCCCACCCAGCCAACCCAGTGTCAAATCCTCGGCCATGCTGATGTGTGCAGACATCAGATTGACTGAAATCTCATGTCATTTGAAGAAGGAGGAGCACTGAAGCTGCTTTCATCATCATCATTATAAATATCATCATCATCATCATCACAATGCCATTAGTGGCTCTACCTCAAGGGTATAATCCTAAATCCAATGTGGGAATTCAGGGAAATTTCAAACAAGATGACAGTTTTACATACACACACAAAGCAACAGATAGTATTTGTTATTCTGGATTGATAGAACAATGTGTGGAATAAATATCAATAAATATCATTTGCCTGAGTTGAGTGAATGCATGACTCATCTTTATGTCGAGACATTTGGCAACCATACAATCTTATTAACACAGGTTAACACAAGTTTTGGAGATAATGTCCGAGAGGCCAGACTGAGATGGTTTGGACATGTACAGAGAAGACAGACCGAGTACATCGGCAGAAGGATGCTGGGTTTGGAATCACCAGGAAAGAGGACTAGAGGAAGACCAAAGAGGAGGTTCATGGATACAGTGAAGGAAGACATGAAGATAGTTGGTGTTACTGAAGAAGATGCAGCAGATAGGGTTAGATGGAAGAAACTGACTTGCTGTGGCGACCCCTGAAGGGAAATGCCAAAAGGAAAAGAAGACTATCTTATTAACAAAGGAAATCACAACAAAAAAACATCTCCAGTGAGATGTATAAAATTTTGTTCAGTGCTGCGTGTTTCAATTGCTAATTTATATACTGGTATTTGGATTGAAAGTTTTAAATTTCTATATGGTAAACTTATTCTTATTTTAACGTACTGTATTCATTTGTCAACGGAGAAATTTCTGTGTTGCATTGCACTGCAGCAGGCTGCCAGGACGGCGCCACCCCAAATTAAATAGTTTATAGCATTTTTGTGAGCATTCATTATATGTGTGTAGTGATCATTTCTCCTTCTTACGTCTTAGCTCTAAGGATCTACAAATTTTAAGTTTGGCTTAAATACGTATACTTAATTTGAACAATAAATCTAAATTAAACACGTGTGCATCAAGACTGATGAGATGAGAAATGTTAAAAATTTTCGTCTTTGCTATGCTCTTTCATTCATTCTGGTTTTAGTTGGGAACAACTGAATACTTTCCTGAAACAAATGTCATCAGTACAAACAATGCTTACTGGCAATAGTTTCACAGTCTTGTTTTTTCTGTCTTGTTTATTGGAAGGCAAATCTGTCAGGATTCTGATTACAGACTTAACAGCACCAAAATACTTCAGCTTTTTATTTTATAAACTGACACATAACTGATGTCTTTATGACACATGAACTGTTCAGACAACATCCAGATGGTGTGCACTGCCTCTTTCTCTCACAATATGGGTACCCTGAGTGAAATCTTAGATATTATGATTTTTTTTTTTTTTTTTTATTAAATTGAGATGCCATTTCCTTTACAACTTAAAAACATTTACTGTCTATTGTTCGTTCTATGGTGCAAATAAATGTGTGAGAAAATTAAATAAGAGTGATATTGCATAAATTCAAATTTGTTTTTGTTAGCCAGACTGGAAATCAGGCATTAGGGTCAGGAAAATATTAATTTTACTTCCAACTTTTATGAACCAAACAGCTCCCTTATAATTTTTAAGTGAATTTGAAAGCAATAAACTATAGGTTGACTAAATAATACTCTTGATTTCTGACCTCACAAATGACACCATTAAGAATAAAACATCTTTCACAGCAGGCACTAGGGGAAAAAAATTAGTTTTATTTTGCTATGCCATATTATAACTTAAAAAAAAACATCTTCATCACTACCCAGTCCTCAGATTGCCTTTTTCTATTTATTCAAAGTTTTATCAAAACAAGTTTATCATTCCTGGAAGTTTAGCAGCAGCAGTGTGAGCTCATCATCCCTGAAACAACGTAATGGTTACCACACCTATGAGGCACGAGCCAACACCTGGTGTATGCATGTGTCTATTTGTCTACCTTGTGAGCTTTGACTGTCTTTGATCACAAAGTCGAAGGTAAAAACAGTAATTATTGATGTAAATGCTAAACGTTCTCCCTCACCATCTGTGAGTAATGTTCCAGAGGAAGCGCTCATCGTCGTCTTTAGAGAAGTCAGACCTTCTGTCAGTCAGTCACACCTTCCAGCCGTGAAAACATCAAACCCTCCTCCCCCTCTGACAACCTGTTCTTTCTCTACAAGCACCTCACTTTTTTCTCTCCAGTTGCACTTCTTTGTTTTCTTCTCTTGCTTTGCTTATACTTATTTCCTTTCTCTTCATAATACCCATCACTAGCTGCTTCACCGACAGACACAAAAGTGATTGCTCTTTCTTGTCCTCCCTCTCTCTCTGCCTTGTCAGTCAGTCCCTCCTTTTGAACACAAAAGCAAAGAGGTATAATGGTGACTAATCTGTTGAGTAAACACATCTTTCTCTAAATACAACTTGCTTCTCTTTTTCTTTCTAAATGTACTTCCCAAACCTCTTTTCTCTGCCCCCACTTTGTACCTCTGTTGCCTGACCTATGTCATCTTCTTCTGGCCTTTCTCACGTGCTTGTTGATTTTGATAATCTGTTTCAATGTTTATGTCTACAATGTCAAATAATCATAGTTTTTATCAGAATTTTTTTTGTTGAATTCAAGTTTTGGCCCTTTTTTAAAAAAGTAAAAGCTAATTTATAAGTGTTTACATCCTTGTTTTTAGAGTCTCTTCCTCATTGAGTGTTTTGTCTGGTTGGTCCAGCCTGGTGGATGAAAGAGCACCGAGTGTAAATACAAGGTCAGCTCATCATGGTGCACTATTATTACCACAACCTCAGCTTCCGCTGTTACCACAACACCCGGCCTGTCATTAGCTGGCTAACACGATAGCACTTTGTTAGCTGTTTTTAATCTTTGAGTCTCGTCTACAAATTTTTTATGACCAAAAATTATTCTGTTTAACAAAAGCAATAATTTTAGTTCCCAGTAACATTTTCCAAAAATGATTAAAATACATAAATAGAATAATAGTTCATTGATAACAAAAAGAAATACTTTTTTCCACTTTTGATATTTTAGTGAGATAGCAGTGAAAATAATGATCTGAACTCTTTTTTACAATCTTAGGGTTCCTGAATTTAAGCAAATTAACTTCAATTTTTAAAAAAAAAACTCACATTTTCTGCCAGATTACCTTACATTGATGAATTATGTGCAATATATATACAAGTTTAAAATATTGCAGCACTTGACTCAAATTCAGTTGTATCTTTTTGTGAAAAATTCAAATAAAGTTGTGCAGAATAAAAGAATTAGACAAAAAACGTTCTGAAAATGAAAGGTTGCAAATCTTGAAAAATAAAGTTGGAAGATTGGATTACATACAAGTTATTGATGAAAACCCCAATCACTTCAATTCTAACATCAAATTCAACAATGCTGAAAAGAAAGACAGCTTATATCAACTATAAAAGTATTAGTACCTGCAGTTCAAAGACAGTAACTTGAAATAATCCAAACATAGGAACATTTCTCACAATTTTTTTTTTTTGCATTTCTAAATTTAAAAATTCTACACAAATTATTGTGGCCCTTATGGTTATATCTCCACTAAATGTAATTACTTCTGGGGCTTTCTTTTGGCCAAGATCAAATTGAGGAAGATGCTTAAACTAGTTAAAGATAAAGATAGAATGAGGAATGCGAAATGATGGGGTGAAGGGACAAATAGTTCTGTGTACCTCAGCCAGGTCAGAAAAGAGGACTTGACTGGCGCTTCGCCTCAAAACGTCCCAGTAACTTCGTGCCACAAACTCCTGACTGTCTTTTTTAAGTACCTGTAGAAGTGTTGAAGCAGGGTCAGTATACCTCTAATCCAAGCAAAAAATGTTTATGCTCTAACATCCTCATCATATAGCATCATTAAATAGAAAATTTAAATATGATTTTAATTTATGCAAAAGCAAACAAAAAAAAGATAAAAAAAAGTATAGTCATTTTCATTAGATATCGACACTTTGAGCAACTAACATGAAAAGGTCAGTTATCCCTGCCAACTAACATTACACCTAGTAGTCTAAAAAATAAAAATTGATGTAGAGTTGTCACTTTGTAGCTTCAGTATTAGTTTTTTTTATCTGCATACTTTTGCTTACATAAGAAAAAAAACAGAAAAGAGCAGAGGCTATTAGATGTTATTATGGTGATGAAAAAAGAGTAAAGCATACTGCTGAGCTCTGACCACCCACCTCGCCTTCTCTCTCCTGGGAGAATACAATAGCAGCCATTTTAACATGACCCTGCACCGCTTTTAACTTCATAGTGACAATACAGCTATCCATCACAAGGCTGACAGGACAGTGTAGCTGTGTGTGTGTGTATGTGTGTGTGAGAGAGAAAGAAAGACTGTGTTTTAAAGAAAGGCAAAATACCAGAGAAGAAAATAGAAAGAAGTGAGAAAGAAATACTTTTCACACATCTTTTGACCTCTTTCAGTTTTTGGAAAGTTTCTCATAGAATAAGTTTATGCCAAAAGTTTGCACGTCTTTGTCGAATTATATGAATAACATTGAATATTTTCAAACAACATACAAGAGATGCAATCTAATCATGTCTCTAAAGTGTCTTTAATAGTTTTAAGTCTTTAATAGATTTTTGTCATAGTCTAAAAACATAAACCTAACTATTACATTAAATGGAAATTTATTGATACACGCCAACTGAGGAACCTTAAACAATTTTATCAAACACTCATTCCCCATAGAAGCAAACACACACAGTCAAACAAGCATAAATGGTGTAACTTGGTCAAAAGCCGAATGTGTTGGGAGCATCTTAGGTCGCTCTAAATCACATCACTTTCCTTTGGGTAAGAGTTCATCTCTCCTGACCCCTTAAATCTAATGCTCTTTTTCTGCCATTCTTCAGTTCATTCCCTCTGCAGACCCCACCATCCCTCGATAAATCAATCAGCTGACCTGACAGATGGACACTGGTCTCAAATCTTTCTTTGTCACTCTTTTTACATTCATCCTTTAAAGAAATTAACAAAGTACTTTTTAAATGATGACTTTAGTCATTTTTAATGATGAGTCAGATGGACTCAGTTGGGATTGAGCCTAATAAGAAGATGCAGCCTAAATAAGGAGTTAAGAATTCAAGAGGTTATGTATATATGTATATACTATATATATACTGTATATACATGCTGTATATATATAATACCTCTGCCTCCGATAACTGAAAGAATCAAGAAGACTGTTACTAGTCCCACAATGGGGGAATTGCAATTAAATGATACATTAAAGTCGTACGTCAAACAAATGGGAACAATTATCTATTAGAGACTAACTATTTGTAGTTTTGTGTTTAATTAATACACTTGATTGTTTGTTTGTTTTTTTGGTATCTCCTATGGTAATTACAATTTTATTACTTGTTAAGTGCCCAAAAATATATTACATTAAAAAAAAAAAAAACATAAAAAGGAGACTTTGAGGCCTTTGTAAAGCCCTTTGAGGCCTTCTCATTAGCCATTCGGTTGACATTTTACAACAGTTATGTCAAACAATTTAACAGTATTTCAACTAAAACCCAATTTAAATTGAATATATGAATAAATAAAATAAATAAATAAATAGCTCATGGGGATTCTCTCAGCAGCCAGATACATTCCATGATGTTTTAGGGCAACACTGTTTTTTTTTTTCTTGATAGGGAAAATAAGTAGTAGTAGTTTTTTTGTTTTTTTTCCAGACATTTAAACATTTTCTTATGTCATAAGTAAGACATAAAAAAGTTTTTGAGTTAGTGTTATATAAAATGCTCAAGGGAAAAACTAAAAATGTCTCCATTCCACCCTTTTTAACTTTAAAGCTTTTTATGAGCCAAGTGTGTTAAATAGTGTGAGATCAAAATGATGTACACCTAATACTGTTTTCTTCCATATTCAAAGGCAAAAATGTCATTCGACATGAGAAATCGCTTAGCTATTAAAAATAATGTCATGCAATTTTTTCCTCCAATGTCCATGTTGTCCTGATACAGACTTTAGCAAAACAGAAGCATATAGAAACCAAGCTAAAGAACAAAAACAGTTTTTTTTTGGCTGTTCATTATATGTTTTTTTCTTTGGAAAGAGCAGTAAAGCAGACTAATGTGTTATGGTTTTGAATACATACGCTGTTCATGGGAGCAACCTGATATCCATACAGCTGCATACTCTAACAGAGAGAAAGATATGAGGAGGATAGAAAAGACGACAAAGCATGCAGTCAGAGGGAAGGAAGGAGAAGAGAGAGGGTAAAAGACCTGTTAGTACATGCATGCATAGAAGATGTCATTTGTTACACATCTGCGATTACATTTCAGAAGACGAACTCTGCTTTACAACACTGCACCTCACTAACAGAAAACTAATGAAGGAACGGGCATGCCTCTCTATTTTCAGCTTTGTGCAAATTTAAGAAGACTTTAACATTTTAATTTGAAAATCTTGAACACTACTTTAACTGCTTGGTTGTTGTGGGTTTTTTGTAATTTTGACAACTATTAAAAAAATATTTATTTGAGATGGATTGAATATCTACAAATTAGCAGGGTTATGCATCAGCTCACCTTATGACCACTCCATTTGTAACAAGATTAGGTAGCATATAAGTTTATCTATGCAAGATAGTAAAAATTTTATTTAAAAACCACCAATTTAAAAAAACAAAAGACCAATCAGAAAAATCTAAAAAATTGGGAAGGTGGCTTTTTGAATGGCCTTTCTTTACGTTTCGACCTTTTGTCATTCTGGCTTTTATTGTAAATAATGCAAGCAGTGTCATGAAGCAAAGAAAGCCAGTTGTAATCCTTAATCACAGCAAAATTCAGAAAGACATACATTTATTACTGCATCATATGAAACAAGGACAAAGAGGGGGAGTGTTTCACAGTAAAAGGGTAACCAGAAAACTCTTAAATGAAACACACCATGCATTTCAAACTTGTAAAGTTTAAGATGGCAATGAATTTTATTTTTGACAAATACATGAACAGTCTTAATATATCACCATCTTAATATATCAGCAAGTAGTAAAGAAAATGCATGAATTGAAGGCACTGTAATGAAGTTACTAATTTTTTAGAGAAAGGTCACTTCCCAACAGTTATTCTTGACAGTGATTTCAACAAAATCCAAATGTTTACAATATCATACTTATGTCCTCAGAGATAGCAATTTCATCAAAAGTCAGATCAGATTTCTTCATTTATCAGATTCATTGACTTTCAAACTCTAATCATTAGTAAACACACGCCTTACCAACTGAGCTGACTTCTCAGCATCCCCCTTTCTTCCTTTTTTCTCATTTTTCTTTCTGAAGATCTCTTGCAGCTGAAAAAACAGAAAGAATAAGTCTTTCCCTAAAAAAATATAATGTTATTAAAGGCAAACATACATTGAATTAAATGAACCATTTTGGCAGGTGGTGTTTTATAAATTTTGATGGCATTTATTGAATATTGGTCTTTTGACAACACAAGTCAAATATTGGTTCTTCAGTTTTTACAATGTTTTTTTTTTGTTTTTTTACAAATTACAAAGCACAGAATAATGTTGAATTAAGAGTGATAGGACATTCTGTCATTGTAATCTGTTATAGTTTCCATCTGGTGTTCTTAAGTGGTAAATCCTAAGAAAATAGCTAAAAATGATTTTTAAATAACAATGATATGTAATAAAGTTTCATTTAACATTAATTTACAATTCAGGAAACATTTGCATACAAATCAGTGTCCCGTGTTTAAAAATGCAATGCAGAAACTTTCTTTCTGTCCAACACCTGCCTGCTCCCACAAGATTTAAAACCATTACCACTCCCTCCTGCTGGAAGTGCCAAAGCACTCCCACTCACCTCCACACCGATTCCAATCCCTTCCTGCCTACAGCAGTTTTTTCAGTAGGAAATTTGTCCTTCCCACTCATCAGAGAATAAAGCATTTGAAGTTTTCCATATACTACAAATACACTATTTTTATTAAACGGTAGAAATAAAATGTTTTACCTAGTTAATAGATGATGATCATTTTAAAATGTCTCTATTTAAAAAAAATCTTTCTTTTCCAAATGTTCATTATATCCGGACTCCCTCGCCCTGCCTCTTATAATATTTATCCCAAACAGCATGTCTTTGTTGTAATAGGAGCTGAGTGCTTTTAATATTAATATGCAAATTCAGATGGTTTTTTTTCTGCACGGTATCAGCAAACTCACCACCAGGAACTCCCTCTTGTCCACCATCTGGTTGCCGTCTGCATCAAACATATTGAAAGCAATCTTAAAGCCAGCATGAGGCTCTGCAGAACAGATAGAGGAACACATTGGGTGTGAGTGTGCTTGTGTTTATTAAAGGTAATTTTACAGCCATAAATAGCAAAGAAAAGGTGGTGTACAGTTTATAAGGGAAATTAGAGGGAGAATAAATCCAGATGGAGTGGAAGTTAAAAATTTAGCTAATCTTGCCTGCTCTTTTATGATGAAAAGTAGCCCTTGATTTGCAAATTAGATGATTCTGCACTTCATGTCGATTCAATTTCAAAATGATAGTAAAATACAGTAGATATATGCAGCACTGTTTTTAATGTGGCTTCATATAATACTTTGTACATCCAACACTTTTCAGGTGAGTAATTACATAAAACAACTGGATTATGTTTACCATGAAAGGAGCCTGTTAGCTACAAACCTCAATAATAATAGATTAATCATTTTACTCTATGAAAAAGGGTCCAAACACTCAAGACAAAAGACTCTCTGAAGGTGTTTAGGAGTGTCTGGTAATGGAATGTCAGCAACAGATTTAGGCCTTGTGATTTTTTTATCCTTTGTGCATTGAGTTTACCTCCCACATATCCCATTAGACTAATACCTTGGAAATTTAGAGGCTCTTTGACGTGTCTTTGAGAGGGGCCCTCTACTATCCTGCAGGGGGGATACTGCAACTGTAGAGGAATGTTGTTGCCAAATAAAAGGGTGACTGGCTGACAAAAATGTTTAGGTAGGTGGCAAGTGTCAATGCATCATTCAAGTGAATGCCAGGATGTTTTTCAGGCTGAGCATTGCATCATAATGAGATGAGCAGCATGCCTTCCTCATTAGTTAGCCCTAGAAATTTAAGCTTCACTTAGCATGTCTTGTTTTTTTTAACTGAAAATAATCAGAACTATAGCTGAGCTGAGTATATTTATGCAACTTTCTTCTTGACTAATTTATTAGACGCCTTTTTGTGTGTTCAGAAATCTTCTTGTGTTTCTTTGAGTCAATAAAAAGCAGCCTTTCAAACTGGAACTTTTGACATTTTAATAAAACAGTATAAAATTTAGTTTAAATATTCACTGTAGCTGATTGGCTCACTTTTAATACATTTCTCTTTTACATTAAGACTCAATTATATTTTTTGTATTGTCTTTCAACAATTCTTATTTGATCACACACAAACCAAAAAGGTTGCAACCTGTTAGTATCAAATAATCTATGACCAGTTTTATCTCCCTCAATTAATAGAATATTGCAATCTTCTGAAAAATGCAGGTTCAATAAATTTCATTATTACATGTACACTAATGCACAACAACCAAGGAGCATGGCCACAAACTTTGTAATGACACAATTGTCACACCTAATTGTTGCCTTTTCTCCTTCGCACAACAATTCAGAGATATTGTCACATTGAAAGAATCAAACAATAATCTTTTCCAACTGTAGTTTTGGCACAGATGTTCAAAACTGCAATATGGTCAGAAGTTTATTACTCATAGTAAAGTTCAATTGTATGTACGTTTAACATAAATAGTTTTACCTAACCTGAATTTAATCCAAAATAACTGGATCATTATGATTAAAATTTTGCCAAATTATAACCACAGTTGTTCGTATTCTAAAACAAATTCAACATGTGTTCTTAAGTTGAAAAAAATACACAATTTATCATTTCAAAAAGAAGGAAATTGAGGGAAATGACAATGTGTGACGACCACTTTGACTCACTTGTCAGGATGCAGAGCAGGAAAAGGTATTCTGTGTAAGAGATGATGCCTGGTGACAGGGAGTTAAAAAAAGGTTACTTTTCAGACAGCCTGCAGTGTTTACAAATGTTCAAACTTCACGGGCCTCTTGAGTCTCACACACAGTCAAACACACTAACACACATAATCCTCCCTTTCATAAAGATAGCATCTTAAAATGTGCCTTTTCCTAGCTGAACTGCCAACGGCCATTTGACCACACACTGTCTCTTCTTTCTCACCAGAAGTGTCCAGAGTAGAGGCACAGGGTTGTGTTTGAGTGTGTATGTCTGTGTTTGGATAAGCAAGTGAAAAACATTTAAGGAGGTAATCCTTTCTTGCCTCTGGCACATTTTGAATTTCTGTCGTTCCAGCTCGGCTTTCTATCCTTCCCCCTTTTTTTCGACTTTCTGTCTGATTGCTCAGATAGTTCAGGGTGACTTGCTTGAGTGTTACGGAGGACTGCTCTTTTATTGGTGTTGTGTGTGTGAAGGTGAACATAACACCAACTAGAGGCACTCTGAATCCAGTGTTTTGCTGATGCTTGACTGCTTTGTGTCGGTTAGCTGGTTTGGAACAGAATTCTCTTTTCCTAAAGTAGTTCGAATCCAAAAAGATCAAAAACTACACATAATGCTGCTTTAGTTTCTTCTTACATTCTCTGTGTTTATATTCCCATGCTCCCAGTGACATAGTAAATCCTGATTTGCTGAATGTTAATGTACTTATGGCAGTGAAAAAAGGACAATTATGATTCATTGTGCAAAATGTTTATATTAAACGCCATCACACTAAGCGTTTTTATTAATATTATTTTGTATACTAAAAATATGCTAAATTGCTTGACTTTTGTCAAGATTCAGAAAGAACTACTAAGACTCTTATAATAATAAAAAAAATGCAAAATGGACAACTAACTAGTAAATATGATAACATTCAGGTCAAAGCCCTATTTGACAATGATCAGATTATAGTCTTTGCTCATTCCTTTTTAGAATAAATACTGTACATTATTTGCCGGGCCGCACTGTGGAACAGTCTTTACCACAATGGCCTCTCAGCCAGAAGGTCAGGGTTCAAGTGCTGGAGTGGGCGCGGGGCTTAAAAACCTGGCCTTTCTGTGTGGAGTTTTCATGTTCTCCCTACAGTATTTATGCATGGCTTTTCTCCAGGTACTTCGCTTAGGTACTCCTAACATCCATACAAAAAACATGCATGTTCGGTTAATTGGCCACTAAGAAATTACCCCTAAGAATGAGTGTGTGTGGCCCTGCAAAAGACTGGCGACCTGTTTGGAGAGGACCCCACCTCTCGGCTGAGCCTATCTCAGATGGGATAGGTCTCCAACATCCGAGACCCCATTGGGGATAAAACAAAACATTATTTGGCTTATGTCTAAAGTTAAAAATTCCCATTCACAACACAAAAATACTTAGATTTTTTTTTTTGTTAATTATTATGATTTTTGTTTTTATAATTAAAACGATGCATAAATTTTATATACACGTCTTCGTGTGTATGTATTGAATGTATATGCATTTTCTTTTTTCAAATATATTTGTTTGTTTTGTTGATCTTACCTTTCACTTTTGTGACCTCTTAATTTCTTTTTCTCTGTCTCTGTTTCTAAAAAGACAAATCAGCTACCTCCTGGATGCTTGTCCCCTATAAACTGATTTAAACCCACACAAAAGATGCAAACTGAACATACTTTTGCGATTACAAGGGAGGATATGTAACACGCAGGGTGCTCTATATTTAGCCTTTCTCTGTTTTGGTGTGTGTTTGTGTGTACGTGTTTATCAGTGTAATTATCCCTACAGGGAGTCAGTCACTGACTGTTTGATTGCTCTGTTACATATTCCTGCAGCAAATGCTTCATTAGGGGAGAAGATTCACTTAATTTTTCTTTCTGATTTGCTCTCTTTAGCATGGTATAAAATGAAGAAAGAGGAGTTCTTTCCTCTTTTTTTTAAAGCAGGTTGTTGGGCTGCAGGGAGGGACAGCATGACATCAATCCTGGATTAGAGACACCTACAGTGTCACAGAAACCCAAAAGCACCGTTAGATCGACAATCAAATGGTAAACTCTTGTAAAATTGCACGCAATTACAGCAAGGAAAACAAGCAAAAGACATGTTTTGATTTTCCAGCTTACTAAAACAATTCCTCATTTACAGCATAAGATTCAAACTTTGAAGTAATACGTATTAATACCAAAACACTACACAACATTAAACATACCCAACTTATTTAACTTATAATGTGTACACATACCAAGGAAAAGATTTGCATCTTCTCTGATGACAAAAAAAAACAGCGTTTATATGTTTTGAATGGGGATGTTCAAACTGATTAGTGAGAACCCCGGTGATTATTTTTTCTTCATTAACTTCAAGCAGACCTCACAGGGTTGGACAGAAAAAGTAGGTCTGTAAGAGTTAAGGAGTAAGTTTCTTCATTTATTGAGACGAAACATACAAAAAACCAGAATGTGTGCATATGTTTAGGAGTGTGTATATGTGTATGTGTTCTCCAACCTCGTTCTCGGAGATTTCGAAATAATTTCGAGGATCCTCTCCAAACTGGGGGAGTGTCAGAAAGAATCTTCTCCAGCTCCTGGCATTCATACACAAGAAATAGTCACATTGTGGACACTAAAATAAACTATTTGAAGTTGGAAAAGTTAGAGACAAAATAAAAAGAAATATCATAAACAAAATGCTCAGGCCATTTTTTATTGTTCAACTTAAATAGTCATTTATGAAAAATTTTAACCAAATATTTGCCATTATTCTTTAATTATTTTTGTGTAAATATTTTGATGGTAGTTTTTAATGCCCTCAAATTATCCTTCCAACTGTAGTTGAATGTGGTAGACGTACATCTGATCAAGCGGTCAAGTGACTTGGGTTCACACTCCAAGGATGCCAACTAAGGAAGACTTCTTTGTGCGCTTACAGAAATAATGTCACCTCAGTATTCGAGTCTAGAGTCAAATGAATTTGGTAAAACTAAATGTATATATATACAGTATGTCCACTTCAAACAGTAAATGGCATAAATTAAAAACCAGACTCATCTTCTCTGCCTTTGGAGCACATACAATGACAGACTTAGAATTTCAGAAACTTTTGATCTAAACCTTGTTGTAGACTAACAAAATGCTATTTTGTGTAAAGCGCTACAGTTGTGTGACTGCATCATGAGGGAGCTGTAAAAAGGGAGATTTAAAGTGTGTATCTCACCTGTTTGGTCAGGGACCTCCATGGCCTCTTGTCTGGAAAGGAAAAAAAGAGGAGTAAAGAGAAAAAGAGAGTTTGGGTGGGCTCAGTCAGATAACATCTGTATGATCTAGAAATGGGTCTTAATGTACCATGTGCAGTCACAACACACACATACACGTACACTTATTCACTGTATATACTCTCATCATCACAGGCCCATTTGTACTGTCTAAAGTGCTTTGTGCTTGCCTTTGTAGTGTGTGGAATGTCCCTGTAAAAGCACATTCTACTTTTGTTCTGTTTTATACAACAAAGTTCATCTAATTCAACTTCAAAAGGCACATAGAAGGATGTTGGCTGCAGAGTGGATATGAACGGCTGGATCGTATGACAGTGGGCTAAGACTTGATGTAAACACACACATACAGGTGCATAGTTTGCATGCATCCAATTACGTACTCACTGAAAATAGAAATAGATTCCCTTTGTTTGTTTTTAAAAACCTCACTGTGTAATGACATTTTAGATCTGTAACATAACTGGATTAATCTCAGTTTATGTCCCACTTTAGATATTTAATGGATAAGAGAGAAGCTACATGAGAATAATGGAATGTAAGTCTGTGTATGCCTCTGCATGACATTACCTCAGACTAAACAATAGCTGTAAAGCCATCTGCATTGAGGCCGACTGGCTGTGACTAATCTGTCAAAACAGGCAGTAAGCCGACAGAAACTACATGAATTTCTACATTTTTTCTGGATTTACCAGTTCTTGCCCGAGACTGAGAAGATTGAGAAAGCTACTTTATCCTAAAAGTATAGCGACTATATCTTTATTTCTGTGGCAAAGAAAATATCATTTTTGAGGATAGAATCTGAAGTAAATTGAGGACAGTGAAATTACATAGTTGAATCAGTGAGGAAACAATTAGAAAGCAAACATAAATCTGAGCAATAAAAAAAATAGACCACGTCACAGAAAAGATGGTTCATTAAAGTATATGGACATAGTCCATAATTATATTTGAACTCATTCTACACAATCTTTTACATTCTACATATAAATACAATTGACAGTAACAATAATCATATCTTTACAATGTCAGGTTGGGAATTACGTGAACCCTCTTCCGTGGTTGACAAAGATTCCAAGATTGCAGCGAGTTGTTTGTGCTTTTCTTTTTTTTTTTGTCACTATTTTAACTATTTCTTTTTTATTTCACTGATAGGTCAGTGTGTCAATCACAAAGTTGCAGTCATGCCCAATTGGTGCTGAGAGTTTATACGGAGATATAATCCGAAATTAAAAGTTTAATGCGCACACACACACACATACACACACACACAGACACATGCACATGCTGTATAAAAATAAACAAGATAAATATTTATTGCTTGGTGGAAATCACAAATATACTGCATGCAAGACAAGTTTAAAATTAAAAAAATGATCTTTGTTAAAGTATTCTCTAAATCTCTAAAATACGTACGTCTTGGTTCACTCATGGTAACTGACTCAATGAAGTTCTGTGGAGTCATGTACAGCTGTCCATCATACTCAACAGAGCTAAAAATGCGGAAACGATATTCATGAGAAGACATGTACACATCTCCATCCTCAAAGTCATAAGGATGTGCCTGCAAGACAAGAATCCAACAGAGGATGGAGAACACAACTGTTAACAATTGTGGATGTTACAAATCCAAATAGGTTAAAATACATCAAAGTTTTCAGAGGAAGTGACACATATTGAAAATGAAATAGCACGAATTAGCTTATAAATATTAGCTGAGCTGCATCTCATGTGAGCTGAACAACACAACCTCCATGTAACTTCTCACTGCGTTTGATTTTTAAACACGAGAGCGCCTTTCTATTCTTGGCAGCAGTCCCTCTCCATTTAGCTCTCTTACATTATAAATAGAGTGAAGACCTTTGGTGCAGTGAAACAATAGAAAAGGAGTTCAAATGAGCAGAGACATTACTTTCCACTTGGTTAGCCTCTTTTCTTATTCACTTTCTCAATGTGGAGCCAGGGCTTCAGCTTGATTAGTTGCAGTGTGAGCTGCTGTGCCAATGGATTTTGCAGCATGAAACTATGTAATTAGCAGAGAGGTTTCCAAATTTAAACCCGTTTGGCTGCAGGCCCCTGCACTTACAGGTTACTGCTCTGCTCAGCAAACATGCTAATGAGCATGCAAGTTCATTCATAAAGCTTTGAAGCTGGCTTCACCGAGGGAGCTCTACAAGGCAAGAAGAGAAGATGAATGCTCGGCTTCATGGGTATGCACTGCAATCAAGTTTGAAAGCTTTTTATACCCATGGGTTTGACTAATGAATAAAGTTTGTAAAGTTATGCAAAGATAGTATGGTTCACATAGTATAACATGATGTGAAAAGTAGTACTATTTTTCCAGCTCCATTTCTTATCCTTACACACAATTCCTCGCTTTGTTTAAGCTTTATTCATAGGGATTTACTGCAAGTTACAAATGACTTGGTTTCTGCTACAGTTTCAGAGCTACTTTACTGTTTGGCAACTAGGTAAAGATGTGAATAAATTATGATTTAGGTTTGTTGCACAGCATGGAGGCAAACAATAAATTGAATAGCAAAAATGTTATAAATATAAACTCAAAAGCTGAATAAACCACAAACAAAAAAGCAAGATCTACAAATACTAAGTGTTAAAACAGCCGAGTCTAATTCTAAATTACTGGGATGTGTTGGCCATGAATCAACGTCTTTAATTAAGCTGTGTATTTCTGCAGTTGAATTATTTAACTTAGACACATTAAATTTGGCTCCAACATTAGGTTCTCATATTGTGTTATCACGATGAAACCTATTTAACTTGCTATATATTTTTTTGTTGTTTTTATATTTTAGCTATGCTTAAATAGCTTGTTGGAAATTAAATAACTGTTTAGTCACTATTTTGCCATCCCGTGATGTCAGAAGTATTTGTTGCACAATAACAACAATTCATCACCAAGCAACAGATAAGTGTTGTTGCTAGGCCATACAAACCTGCCACACTGAATCTTTATGGACGTTTCTGTTCTTGTTACACATAAACAATACATTCATTTAGTCTATTCCTCACTCCTTTATTTTTTTAAACAGATTATGTTGTAAGCCTGTTGCCACAACCAAATTTTCCTGGTTATAATAAAGTAATTCTATTTGTATTTAGCAAATAAATTCTAGAGTATCTATTATTGATTTACAAAGTGGTTGCATGGTTGCAAACGTTTGAAGCTAGTAATGACTAGGGTTTAAGTCACCAATCTTTCTGAGTGATGATGTTCTTCCCAGATAGGCTAACCACCAGACTTCTGTGCAACCCAATTTCCCATCACATCATATAAACTTGTCATGGCATTTCCATTTAGCAAGACAGACACTGTATAAATAGTAGAATAAATAATAAATAGGAAGATGGATAGGTCAGCGGATAGGGTGACTGTCCTGTAACTGGAAGTTCGCCAGTTCAATCGCCCACCCAAAGTTAATGCACTGAACACCAAATTGCTCCTCGTGGTGGTTTGCACCTTGCATGATCGTTTCCACCATTATGTGAGAATGTGAGCTACAATGTCCAGCAAATCGAGTACCAAAGCAGGTTGAAAAGAGCAATGTCAGTAGAGTCCATCTACCCTTCAAACACTCAACATTTCTGGTTATTGTAAATACAGCACATACTTTTTATATGTGTGTGTGTTTAGTGGTCTTTAACGATACTTTGCATCAGATTTTCACTGACTTTATTGACTTTTTCAAACATTTTACCCAGTATTCTGTGATTCATCTTGCTGTACTGTATCTAACTAATGAAACAGGACAATTCTCATTTTATTCTCTTGTGTTTTATTTTATGCACTTTGAGGGACTGTGTAATTTGGTTTTGAAAAGTGCTATATAAAAAAGTTTATCAGTATCCAGATGTTGTTGGTTTATTTATTTATTTGTTTCCATTTCGTTGTCTTCCGCTTATCAGGGCTGGGCCTTGGGCCAACAGTTTCAGATGGGAAACCTAAACTTTCCTAACTCCGGCTGCATCCTCCAGCTCACCTGGGAGGATCCTGAGGCGTACCCTGCCCAGCTGTGAGACATATTCTCTCCAGCAGGAGTCTGCTCGCAGGTCTCCTCCCAGTGGGATGTGCCAGAAAATACCTCACCAACAAGGCAAGGGGAGGCATCATAACCAGATGCCCAAACCACCCCATCTGGCTTCTCTCGACCTGGAGGAGCAACGGCTCTTGTCTGAGCTCCGACCAAATGGCAGAGCTCCTATCTCTGAGTGAGAGCCCAGCCACCCTGCAGAGCAAGCGATCTTCTTTTTTCGGTCCTGACCCACAGCTGGTGATCACAGATGATGATGGGAATGTAGATCGACTAGTAAATTGAAAGCTTTGCTTTGTGTTTTTTTCTTCTTCTGCTCAAATATCCTTGAGTAAGAAGAATCAAAACACTTCCCTGTTCAACTAACCACTAAATGTGAGGGAGCAGGAAAACAAAACTCTTCAAAGATCCAAACAATTTTAATTTAATTTGTGTAGCTTAATTAGTTTAACATACCCTCATAAGAATAGTTTTAAAAACTAACTCATTCAATGCTAGTTATTTATTAGTGTGTCATTTTTCTGTAAAGGGTTAAGAAACACATTTGACTTTTGCAGTGATATTTAACACTTCCAGATGAGTTTTTCATACGTGTATTCCCCTGAGTTTATTATGAGAGGGTATTTTTGCAGAAATATTACATTTATGTTTGTATGTTTTGATGTCGTGAGGATTTCAGCACCAGCTCGATGGAAAGCGCCATGTGTTTCTACAGCCAAAGAGTGAGCAAACTGTTTCCATCAGCGTAAAGGAAACAAGTAATAACAGTTTAGCTGTTTAAGAGGAGGAGAGAACACTGCTAGCAGAGATAAACAGCGGGTTTAGCTACATTTATGTGAATAAAATCAGTGAAAATTTGTGATTTTTTTTTTTTTTTAAATCTTCCCTTTAGGGTACTATGTAAACACAAATGGTCTTAACAAGGTAAAACAAAACCTTAAAACGCGTTATTAATTAAAGCTAAATGACTTTTATTTGTGTTCACTCACCTTCTCCTTAGCTTCGATGATCGGGATAAACGGTATTAAATTGTTGTGGTTGTGTTTCTTCATTTTCAGCTTCTCTGTCCGGTTTGTTATTTCAGAGTAGAAGTAAAGTACCATGGCGCCTCCCGCTGTAACACACGTCCCGACGGCAAGACATCTGTGGGCCTTTACTCCTCTCATTCGCCCACCTGATATCTCATTTCTCACCCCTGTCCACAGCTTCATCCTGCCGGCCAGGGCTGCCATTCTGCGGAAAGCGGCCATTGCGGTGATTTAAGTTTACAGCAGAAAAAACGATCTCGTTTCGTCGATTTCATCGCGAGATGTGCAGCCAGCGCTGGCAGTGGAAACTGAGAGTAAAGCTAAGGGATGGCTTTAATGTTTAACTCTGAAAAGAAAAAAAAAAACCTCATCCAATCTGCAATCATATTAAAAAGTCCTGTGACTGGTGACATTTAAAAAGCAACTTAAGACAAGTTTTTTGTAGGATAATTTTTACACAAAGCAATTCGAAGTGTTTTACGAGACAGAAAAAAATACACTAAAAGCACACATTGTAGAATCAAGAGGCTGCATAGTGGTTCAGTGGTTAGCACAGAAGCCTCACAGCAAAAAGGTTGGGGCTCAGTTCCCAGACTGAAGGCTGAAACACTAGCCTTTCTGTGTGGAGTTTGCATGTTCTCCTAGTGTATGCATGGGTGTCTTCCAAGTACTCCAGTCTCCTCCCACCTTCCAAAAACATGCGTGTAAGGTTGATTGGCCACACCAAAATTGAGCGTAGGAATGAGTGAGTGTGTGAGTGTGTGTGTGTGTGTGTGTGTGTGTGTGTGTGTGTGTGTGTGTGTGTGTGTGTGTGTGTGTGTGTGTGTGGATGGTTGTCTCTGTGTGAGGCGACCTGTTTGCGATGAACCCTGTCTCTTGCCTGTAATAAGCCGTGATAGGCTCTAGTGCTCTGAATGAAGAAATTTCAGAACACCGGCATCCGCCCGACCCCGTAAGGGATAACTGGTTCAGAAGACAAAACAAAAGAATTAAAATAAGAAAAGATCAAAAAGAGTGATAAATCTTTAGTCAAATGCACGATTGAACAGAACCGTTTTAAGCCTAGATTTAAAAATTCTCAAAGTAGAGGTCTATCTCACGACCTCAGGAAGTTTTTTCCAGACTTTCACAGCTTTTAATCAAGTTTTTGAAAGGTCCCAGACCGGCACCAGCAGGAGGCCAGTCTGAGAGGTCCTCAGAGTTGTAGATACAGTAGTTCATAAGACACTTCACAGGCCAAGGAGAGACTTAGACACAAGCAGAGCAACTTTAAAGTCTATTCTCTGAGTCACAGGAAGCCAGTGTGGAGACCAGAGGACAGGATTAATGTGATTGTATTGTCTGGTTCTTTTTCAGACTCATGCAGCAGCATTTGGAATAAACTGCAGCTGTTTTAAAAAGCCTTTTTGTTCAGACCAGTGAGTCGACTGTAGCAATAATCGAACCTACAGAAAACAAATGCATTTACAAAAACCTCTAAGTCTGTTTTAGACACCAAACTGCTGATTTTGGCAATGTTTTTGAGGTGGTAGAAGGCTGCTGAAGTAATTTTGAAGTGACTGTTAAAGTTCAAGTCTGAGTCCATTAGTAACCCCAGATTTCTAACTTGATTTGTCTGTTCTAGATAGAGTGATTAAAGGTAAGAGCTGACACTTTCTCTGTGTTTCTGTGGGCTAAAGACCAAGTTACAAAAAAAAAAAATCTAAATAAACAATTATTAAAACTTAAACGGTTTTAAAGTGATCCATTGTGCAAAGAAAGGGGTTTCAGGCAAAAAATGACAGTCATTTATACCCTGTTTGCAAAGAGTGGGCATCTATTCAAAAAGCATGATTGGATTCAAATCCCATTAACAAAAGATGTTAAATCTTGCCCTGGCTACATATAATGACCTTGCAAATTACTCCCAATCACTTTCAATATTTTAACAATTGTATTTTGTCTGTTCCTGTCCATTATTCTGTTTGTACTGTTACCTATTACCAACATACGGATTCCACACTACACCAACTATTTGTCGTTCTTGTCACCTTCTTCAGGACTTTTTTTGCGATGGAATAAGTTAATTATTTTTCTGTTGCAAACTAATCTACAAAAGTAGTGATATATTTACTGTACTTATTCATGTTTTATATGAAGCCGTTGTTTTTCTGGTAATAATGATGGAAAACAAATTCTATCGAGCATTTGGGAAACAATAGAGACGTCGACTGTTGAAGATGTTACTTTCAGATTAACACTTTTTTGTTGAGGGTGGAAGACGTATGATCATTAAAAATACCATGAAGAACTGAAATGTCCATGTATAATGAAAGTAATAAGGTTTGTGGCTGTGAAACGTTCATGAATATTCACTTCAAACCTGTCCAGAAAGTGAAAATGGCTTCAGGTTACATTTAACATGAACATTTTAGTTTTCATATAATTATTACCAATATTTCAACATTTATGATTCTCCACTTTTCATTGAAGGTCAGCACTGGTTTCACATTTCCAATAGTAAGAGAAGATCAAAGTGGCCAATAGAGAGCAAATATCAAACAAAAATCAAAGATGAACTCTTCATTTATGTCTTCATGTGGGACTAATGTTAACCTGATGGGGCTTTTCTGATTACTTTGATGCTGAGAGAATAAAGGGGAAAAGTCTGAAGGTTGGGCTTGTCACCTGTTCACACATGAAGCAAGGAGGATCACTCTGCTGTTTAGTTGAAAACAGATCAAACATAGACTATCAAAACCTCTTGGATAAATTAAACAGTTTATAGAGTTCAGATTGGTAGTTAAACCCTTCATTTATTCTTTTGTTTTCTAATGTGCAGAAGTTTAAGGGGAATAGAGCAGTGGTTCCCCTAACCCAAAAAGTCCCCCAAAAAGCAAGGGGCTCCCCGTGCCTTTGACTGTTCAAAGCAAGCATGATTTAGAGCCATGTTCACACAAGCACAAGTTTTAAAAAGTTGTTTTAATCAGTTGCATTGTTACTTCACATGCAATAGGATGCTAATTTTGCATCATTTAATCAACATGACATCTCCACGAACTATAGATGTGCTGATTAATCATCTTTGTTTGAAAAAAAAAAAAAACTAGATAATTTCAAACTCAAATCAAACTTTATTTGTATGGCACTTTTCAAACAAAGTTACTCAAAGTGCTTTACACATCCAATAAAAGCAAACATTCATTCAATTTATTTTTCTTGCACACAAATGTAACTTACACAACACACCACAGACATGTATTAACATACACACACCACCCAACCCTTGCTTCACCCAAACTGCTGGCGATTGTCTCCTTAACTGAGCTCTACATGTAGGTAAGTGGAACAAACATCTGGCCGGATGCTTTTGTGAGAAAACAATATACTGCGGATCGATCCATACCAAGAGCTGTGCCCCCCATGAATGCGGAGGTCAAAATCACAAGGGACCACCCTCATCCAGGAGGCTGGTGCATCCACCACAGCCACATGGCTGAAGTACAAGACCCAAACCTTTTTCAAATAATTCCAATCATTTAAATATCATCATTAAAAAGTGGTTTGCTCTTTTGCAATTTTTTAGCCAACTATCAGAAGAAAGTAATGAAAGCATAAAACCAAGCAGTGGTTCAAGTGTACCTTGTCTGGTTGTTTCCATGAGACCATCTCGAAATTGCCTACGAAGACCCCTGTTGTTTTTCAGACCCTGTTTATGAGACTACTTTCATTAATAACCTCTAGGCTACTTTTTTCAGTTATTCCATTACCCAGGCATTCGATTATAGGCTGTGATTTCTTTGTGTGCATTTGATTGTGTGTGTATGTGTGTTTGCATGTGTGGGGGAAGAGGTATAACCCTGAGGGCCCCCTTTCCACCTCATCATCATCATCAGCTTCCTCCTGCTGTGTTTTCTATATGCTTCGCTTCCCTCTGTGGCCAAACAACACAAAACATAGATATTATAATTCAAAGCAGATCACATGATCCTGGGAGCTGCTCACTTGTGACTGAGTGTGAGGATGTTGTGTTGACGTCTTCATTGAGGCTCGATCAATATCCAATACATCAGATCAGCCAGAGGCAATTCTGATCGATCCATGTCTGTTTAAAAAAGTTCTTTTTGTGTGAGTGTGTGTGTGTGTTAGTCATTAATACTAATGAACTGTTAGAATGTAGGAGAAGCACGCGTGGCTTTTCTCTCTTTGCGCAAAGACATAAGTTGAATAGTGAATTATTGTCGGAATTGGCATGGGCACGAAACTGATTCATGTTGAGCGATCACACGCACGCGTGCACGTCTAGTTCTACAACTCATTTATCAACGCGGTCCCTAGAGAGGGGTGTTGCGTGTGCGTGGTGGGGAGGGGAAGCTGCGTGGGTGAGTGGGCTTATGCATGAGTGTGTCTGTATAACAGTTCAAATCAATGAAGTATAGGACTCCTCACGGTCAGTAGTTTGATGGAAACAACCTGATTTTAATTCTGAATGAAGAAAATGAATTTCAGCACATGTTGGGATTAATGTCTAAACTGTACAGTGTTCATACAGATGAGCAATAAGTTTAGGAAATATCCTGAATGCAACTTTGCGGACGTTTTTTCTCTCCCTGAACTTCTTCAAGTGTCAGGTGTCGGGGTATTTTCTAACTTTGCAGTTCAAACAGGTACTCTGGTTGTTTTTCCCTGATCCTCTGACAAGATTCCTGCACTTTGAAGCCTGACTGTCTTTGATTCGTCTTTTAAGACCACAATTAAGGATATATGGGCTCTGGTGCTGTTCAAAGCATCATGAAAAGATCAATGAGAGGATTGACAGTCAAGTGATGTCGTTTGTACAGGTGTGGGTGAATGTGGACAAACCTGTGCTTGTGTATGTGCGGGTGTTGTAAACGTACAGCAGAGTCACACAGAACGAGAGCAATAAATCAGCAGCCGGGTGCGAAAATTACGCAAATGGGGGGTTTCCTCTGTTTCTGTCTGCACCTGAGTCACTTCAACATCTAGCTATAGGGCTGTAAAGCATTTAGGATAGTGGCGATGTCACTTTACACACACTGTTCTCCTACTTGGTTGTTGATTGCGCACACAAGTTGTTGTAAAGTTACGCACACACTTGCTAACCTCAAACCAGCAAATCAGCATTTTTTTGCACCGTCAAAAACTCATGGAAATTTGTCCATTTTAGAGCTTGAAATTGGTTTGAGTTACCTTTATATAATTATGGAATAAATTGCCTGAAATCCGGTGGATTTCAGGCGAGAGGTAGGATACACCAGGTAGGATACACCACAAACACCACACACACAGCCATCCACACACATTCATTCCTAGGGGCATTTTTTTGGCGATCAATTAAACTAACATGCATATTTTTGTAGGAAAACAGAGTACCCGGAGAAAACTCACGTTCTCACACGGGGAGAACATGCAAACTCTACACAAAAGCGTTTGCAAGAAAGGCCAGTTTTTCAAACCTTCAAGTTTTATTTTAATTTCGTAATTTCTCTCAAAGTCCATGCACTTCCAGATCTGAACCTCAAAGCGAGGATAGTGTGGAGCAACAATCAAAAGGATGAAAGCAAGCAAAGATGATGCACAAAAAGATGAGAGCGGGGTACACATGGTAGAAATGAGGCTGGAGGTGGTCCAGTTGTCTGAAAGAGCTTGTTACTGCAGTGCCTGATGAGGAACGGAGAGTACCGGTACATATAAATAAATAAATGATCTGGAGTGAATTGAGGAGAGAGGAGAGGAAATCCTGAACAGAGCAAAAGGGGAGTATCCCATGAGGAGGAGAGAAAGAGAGAGGGATAAATAGCAGAGGGGAGGAGAGGAAGAGAGACGGAGTGCTGCAACTAGGGATGTATTTATAATATAAAACACACGAGAGTTTCATTTCAATTTGATGGGAATCTAATTGCAAAATACGCACTCACTAGGGATTTTCTCTGCTCGCACATTCAACTTTTCTGTTTCCTTGCTGCACGGATTCATCTCTTTGGAATCAGAAGCTCTTTGCTCATCACTTGGACCTAGACCTGGATCTCCTGCGCTGCAAGCAGGACCGGGGTTTTAATCTGTGATGGGGGCAGCGGCTGAGGTTGGGAGCTTCGCCAACGGATTTTTGGACAGCTTTGGTGGCGCTCCGGCTCCCATCGGCTCTCATTTTGTTCTCACCCCTGCTGGGGCGGTGGACTACAACTCTAACGGACTAATGATGGGAGGACAAGGACTAGAGCAGGAGCACCTGGTGTCTGCAGAGAGGCTTTCCAGGAGCCTGACGGATCTCAGTCACCTGAAAGGGATCCTGAGGAGGAGGCAGCTCTACTGCAGGACCGGCTTTCACCTGGAGATCCATCCTGATGGATCAGTGCAGGGAACCAGGAAAGATCACAGCAGATTTGGTACAAAGCAATTTGTAATCAGGTTATCATCAGTGTTGCTGGTTTTGTGGTTGTTGAAGTGATGACACACAGAACCAGAGGGAGTGAAATTTACCTCATCGAGTCAACAGAAGTATGAGGCAAAATAAAAGAAATCATTAAGAATCCTTCTTTGCTATTTTTCCTTCACCACAGTTAAACAGGAGGATCTTGTGATTTTTTTTTTTTTTAATATAATGTTCTCTACCTGTCCTATGACACTTTAAATATGCAACAACTGTATTTTAAGATGAAGCAGTTCTCAAAAAAATTTAGTCTTACTTATTTCCATGAAGCCTTTACACCAGATTTTAAAGTCTCGGTTCATGACACATCTAAAATCACCCAGAAACTGTTTACTTTTAGGTTATTATACTTTCATGTCTCTGTTAACATTTAAGTTTTATGTAGATTTGTGAATTATTTTTTGTTTGCAGTCAAATGAGCACAATAGCACTTTTTACGGTTGCAATTTTTCATGCATTCAGAAACAAGCAATAAATCTTTATTAAATATTATCTACAAAAATAATAAGGTATGGTAAGAGAAATGTCATTTGTTCAGCTCTAAATGTGATGTACCTTGTGTGCAGGTATTCTGGAGTTTATCAGTCTTGCTGTTGGACTGGTTAGCATCAGAGGAGTGGACAGTGGCCTTTACCTCGCCATGAACAGCAAGGGAGAGCTGTATGGATCAGTGAGTACATATCAGTTTTATCCCACAAATATTTGACTTTTTCTAATCAGTGACTGTAATGTCTGTAGCCAGAAGGGGGCAGTTTTTTCAACATGAAACTCATTTCTTTGTCTGCTTGTCATTCTGTTTCACAGGAGAAGCTGTCTGCTGAGTGTGTTTTCAGGGAGCAATTTGAGGAAAACTGGTACAACACTTATTCTTCAAACATATACCGACATGGTGAAAAAGGAGCCTTCTACTTTGTTGCATTGAATAAAGATGGAACATCTCGAGATGGGACAAGGTCAAGACGACATCAGAGATTCACTCACTTCCTACCAAGGCCTGTAGACCCAGACAGAGTCCCAGACCTGTACAGAGACATACTGGGACAGAGCTGAGAACAAGAGTACTACACTGACTCTTGAAAAGCTAATCTGAGCCAAGAGGCAAATCAAGCGGACAGACTCTCATGCTCTGTCTTGAGGGGGATGGATATTGTTGCTCTGGACAACACAGGATTGTAGAAATTTGCACCACATCAACACTCCACTCTGCTGGATTGGAAAGAGGAGTGAAAACGTTTTTGTGGAAGATGTCGAGATCCCTTAAAAAAAAAAAAAAAACAGAAAAAATGGGGTTTAAAATTTTGCCCCTCTGATGGCCTATGCAAAAACCCTGGTGGTCAAATGGATAATATCTGGATTAATTTGTTCTAACAAATGAAACCAAAATACAAGCTGGTCCAGACTGCATGTTTTAATGGACATGCAAGAGGACTAAATAGTTTTGATAAACTACTGGCTGCTAGTAGCTTTTTACTTTTATGGCTGAATTCTCATCAGTTCGACTAATATCATTGCGCATTTTTATTTCACTTGAGCATTAAGGAGGCTGCTATGTCTACGTTTAATTGAGTGACAAAATCCACTAAAACATGTTGCTGGTTTGCATACAAAATGCTTGTTTCATGCACTGGAAAGCAGCCTTGCTCGTATTGAGAAAGCGCACTTGGACAAAACCAGATGCTGCTCTGAAATTCTGACTCTTCAAAAAAGTACTCCAGGAAGAAGAAGCGAACTAGTCAAATGGAGTTTCATAATGACTTCTATTGTTGTCTACTGTGGTGGGATACTTTGTGTTCTATTGAAACACCAAAGAGTCATTCTGATACTCAGTGAAGGATTTCACCTGCTTTCCAAATGACTGTAGTCGAGCATAATGCATGGGACCTACAAAGACACCTTTACAAACATTTGAACAGATTTTATTCTTATTTATGTTGTTTTTTTTAATCCTACTATATTTATTTTATATATTTATTTATTTTGAGAATATATTTTTTCAAGTCTAAGGTAAAATAAAAAAAAACATATCAAGAACCAGCAAATTGATATTTTTGTGCTTATTGTCTTTCTGATTGTGTCGTGAGACGTTGATTGAAAACAACATTTTTGTTGCACTTTTATTGACTTGAGTGTTGGAGGAAGATTGATTTTGATTTTAAGACTCAACTTGCGGAACCGGTCATCTGGTTTAGTGATGAAATGGATGGTCAAGTACCACCTGACTGATCACTGATTGCCTGAATCCCAACTACTTTCTGTCCATTTGAACGACATTGGTGTGTTAACCTGAATCAAACATGAGATCCTTATTCCTAAAATGAAACACAAATCCAGCCAGATATTTGTTGCATTCGTACCACCCAATGAAATGACTAAAATCATTTTTCCATTTTACAACGTTGATTTTTTTTTAAAAAAAATAATCTTTTATCAATTCATACTTACAGCCTCTCACACACTCACATGCACACACAGAATGTCATATGATTCAAAGCTAAGCAACCAAAGGTTCATTAATGCTTCAAAATGTTCAAGTCAGAATTTTTTTTAAACTAAATAAATACATTTCTGCTAGTTAGCGCAGTGGCCTCACAGCAAAAAGGTCAGGGTCAGGAACACTGGCCTTTCAGTGTGGAGTTTGCATGTTCTCCCTGTGTATATGTGGGTTTCCACTGGGTATTCTGGTTTCCTCCCACCCTGCAAAAAAATGCATGTTTGGTAGATTAGTCTCTATCACATTTCCACTAAGAATGAGTGTGTGTATGTATGTAGATGGTGGTGTGTGTCGCCCCACGACCGACTGGCAACCTGTTTTGGGGTGTACCCACGCCTGAAATCAACTGGGATAGGCTCTGGCACTCTCCACAACCCTGTTAGGGATAAGTGGTTCAGAAGACGAAACAAAACTAAATAAACTTTTGACCAACATAATTCAGAAGAAAAAAATCTTATCTTTTTGCAAAGATGCAATCATAAAATAAAAAATTACTCCCCACTAAAATGTTTAAACTTGTTGAAGTAAAAACATAAAAACCTGGTCAATTTCAAAATAGAAAAGTCCCACTTCCATCCCTCAACTTTCCAGAAACCTCATTGGAAGATCTTTGAGACAGCACAAAATTTTTTTTGACTTAAACAATATTTGATTCATGTGTTACTAACATGTCTCTCAATGACTACAACACCAAGGCTCACCAGTTATTATGCTGTTCCCTATGCACACTTAACAACATGATTTTAAATTGTGAAATGCAACTGTGCTGTTTAATTTGAGCAGTGGTCACATGACATCAAAATACAGAATTTGGGTATTAGTCATATGAGTAACTTATTTGAATCAATCAGTTATGAGAGCTCAGTTACTTGGAATTAAATTAGCATACCTTGGGTTCTCTTCACACGGGAATAGAATTACCTGAGGCCATGTGCATTTTACTGATCCACTTCCTTCATCACACATATACATAATGTCTGGTAACCTTTAATCTACTTTATGTTGACTAAGTGCTCTTATAGCCTCTGTAGGGTTATCTGAGTACTCAATACTTAACCCCCTATGTCCACCCTATTGTGACACTCGCAAGACCCCCCGTGCATTTGGGACAGGAACAAAAAATGACTCAACAAAGCCCGGCCTTAATAAGGAAAGACTCTGTGTTGCTTGTCAGCCATCAACATTTGACCAATGTTGGCGAGACACCCCTGTGAGATTTGTCCATCCAGCTGCATTTCACATCAAGGAGAGGTTTTCATGTTTAGGTTGGAGCCAGCATGCAGGCTGATGAGCTTGGCAACAAGTTGCAAATGAATATTACAGAGGATTGCTGTTCATTTATGCCCTGTTGCACAAGCGGGAGATACATTGTGTCTTGTTAAGGGATGCTTCAATGTGAACAATCTCCACATAGGGGTATACAGTGTAGGATGAGAGAGACAACCAGACAAGCAGCTGCTGAGTACCAGCATGCGGACGCTGACTGAGAGTGCATGTCAGACAGGGATCTCTGAAATACGAAAGGAAGATAGGACTTGAAAGTTTCAGAGAAACAGGTGGGTGTCTGAAAAGAAAAATAAAATCATAAAAAAAAAAAAAATCCAATGTGGGTTCTTGGTGTTTGGCAGACGGTCAGGTCACAATCTTTCTTTGAAGTGTGAGTGTGTGTGTTTTTGAAAATGGGGAGGCATGTTTATGTGAGTCAAACTGACTGCATAGATTCATGTCAGCACAACTTCTGTGTACTATGTGTGTGTGATCTTTGAATCTGTATGAAGGTGAGCCAGGGGTTCTCCTGACTAGAGGGCTGTCTTACTGATGTGTGAAGACCTGTATGTGTGTGTGTGTGTGTGTGTGTGTGTGTGTGTGTGTGTGTGTGTGTGTGTGCACGCGCATGTTGTGTCATTTCTTCACTTCTCTTTTCTATGTCTATTCTATTTGGGGTTTTCCATTGACTGATTAAATAGTTGGACTTACAGGGTAATGTGGTTCATGCTTTAAAGCAAAGTAAATTCTTTGCATTTTGTAATAAAAAATGATAAAACATTTCCAACAACATGTATGTTTCTAGTAAAAAAGTTGCTTTGTTGTAGCAATATAATTGATTGTCTTTCAAATTAGGTTTAGATGTACAATTTTGAGATGGACATTTCACTTTCTTTTGACCGTAAAAATCAAAAGGAGAGACACAAAAAATGCTGCTAAAATAAAAGTACTTTTTAGAAACATATAGTAAACCTTACAGATTGATTTCAGTGTATTAGCAAAGGTCCTAATGTTGCAAAAATAACAAAAAATAACAAAAAAAATAAATTATAGTTTGGCACCGTCTTATTTCATATAAAAGTAATGCATACTTTCTAAAAGCTTTTCTTTGCATTGTGTGTCCATACCTTCCATCTCAAATACTCTTAAACTGCCACAACAAGGACAGTGAAGATACAAAAAGAAAAATATCAAAGTAAAAAAACAGTTGTTCTCATTGATATGGGGGGTTGGTCATTATTTCACATATTTTTAGGATCTCACATTCCAAGCAAACGCAGTCTACTAAAATGAAAATATAGCCTAAAATGACTCATCTCAGTTCATGAGTCATTCTGTTGTATTGTTGTTTTACTTAAGTGGACACCAAAATTTCTCTCCAAGATAGCAGAGATACTGTCTACTCGTGGCTTATCAGTGTTGGTTTGCAAGAGGAACAGCCTCAGCAGGAAAGACCAGACTACTTTCATCCTGTTTGTACTCAATTAGATTATTTTGAGGTGTTCCTTGCCTTGTTGTGAGACATATTCCCCCAGTGTGTCCTGGGTGTACTTTGGGCATCAGATTGCTAAGGTCCGCACTGTCGGCTGCAACATATCTCCTCCTTCACTTGACCTCTATGACTGCTCTTGCAAAGGGTGAGCTCACTAGAAGGAGGGCCCATGTCCCTTGTTTGGGCTGAGCCACTACTCATGGATCCTATTACTAACCCAAATAGGATCCCTGATGAGTCCTTCGTGACCTTGGCCTATGATAAGGGAAACTTTATGTTCGTGACTGTCTTTCTCATAAGAATCCTCTTTGGGGGGCTTTGTCTACCCCCTCATGTAAAGCTTATTTGCCATGAGCAACCTATGACAAGTCCGTTAACCGTGGGCATTAAATCCCGGACAACATAGAACTTAAGATCAGTTTGGCACTCAAACCCCTGAATCACTACTTTTGGTTAATCAAGGTGGGGGTTAGCAGAGGTATTCTTAAGACTGAGTTTTGGGATTTTTGTGAAAGTTTTGTAGTATTTGACTCTAAAATAAAACAAAATTGGACTGAATACCAATTTTAAAATCACAGTGTGTTAATCCGAAGTGCATCTAAACAAAAAACTGTAAAGAAAATGGTTCTTGGATTTACAAAAAAAAAACACAATTCAAGGTAAAACCACATCAGAAGATTGTAAATAAACCAAATGTTCTTGTTTATACTCCCCATACCCACAAGGTCCTCTGATGTTCACTTTTCAATGAGACGGTGTCACCTGACATATTCCGGATGAAAGATTCACAACGATGTACATATTTTCGACCCTGTTATCATCAACTTTTTTCAAGCATTCTCTGAACATGTTGTTGAAGGCAGATTCCTTGCCAAATACCCATCTAAGTACTACCTTCAGCAGAAATCCACAAAACCAAATACCACAAATTACACAATGCATCGGTTTTACATAAAAAGTTGGAAAAACTTTGGAGCTAAAACGCATCAAAATAAAATAAGATATACCTTGAAAAAAAACTTTAATATGAACATTTTATTAAAATTAGTTGAGCTTTATTCTATGAAAATAATGATCTTTTAAGTATTGTTGGCAGAACTGTTACTTGAAATATTTTTTGTTGCGTCAGTAAAATTTGTCATACTGTGATCTTACACAGTTTCTTATGGTTAAACACCATATATTGAGCACTTTTACATGCATTAAAACACATTAAATGTTTATTTAGAGTACCAAATGGGTTCAAGTATTTTCTATTGTTGAGATTCCAGCAGAAAAGACATCCAAACAGATAAGTCATCTTCTTATCCATCTATCCCTTCCGGGGGCTGCCGGAGTCCATTCCGGCTGATTCAAGGCAAAGGGCAGGGTACACCCGGAACAGGTTGCCAGTCTGTTGCAGGGCCACACACATACAACCATCCACACACACACTACTCATTCATTCCTAGGGGCAATTTTGGCACCGGCCAATCAACCTAGCATGGAAGTCTTTGGAGGGTGGGAGGAAACCGGAGTACCTGTAGGAAACCCACGCAGACACGGGGAGAACATGCAAACTGCACACAGAAAGGACAGTGTTCCAAGCCCCGGGACTCAAACCCACGACCTTCTCGGTGTGAGGCCACTGTGCTACCCACTGCGCCCCTGTGCTGCCCTCATCCAAACAGCACGTTAAAATATGCATGTAAAGCAAGATAAAAGAAAGCATTTACCCGTGTCAAACCCTCTTTCATAAATCCTTTTTCAACCAAAAATGTAGTCTAAATAATTGTGAAGTAATTTAGAAGATTTTGATGAGTATGTAAGATCTACAAGTCTACAAATACAGCAACATTGAGTTTAAAGCCATTGACTCTAATTGGTGTTTAGTTTAGAGTTTTTTAGCTTTTGGAAACAGCAGACGGCAGTTAACTATTGGATTTATTAGTAAACCAACACGAGGAAAAGAAAAAGGCATTCCTATAAAAAGCTCAAAGTTTCACTACACACTTGTCATTATTGAACTTCTTGAAGTTGAAAAACCAAACATGCGTGAGAGTTACACATAGTTACACCAATGTCATGAGCATGGAGGAAAGACAAAATTGAAACTTTAGAGAAACGTAATTGCAGCAAAATGATGCTGTTGGATGACCAAATTAAAATGAGAAAATATAAAGGCATGAGAAACAACCCAGATTTCTGTTCAGACTAGGAAACCAACTTCCTATCTTCTGCTTTAAAGTGTCACAACTTTCAGGATGCTCCAAAATACCCAGCAGACTGTGAATTCAATAATGGCCAAAGCTGTACTTTCATTAGCGGTGTAACACCAACCAGTCTCCAGGGGTGCACACACATAGGCATACACACAGTGGAAGTAATTAAAGCAAGTGGAGCTAAATTGAAGTATATTGAACTCATCTCTCACACGCGCCCACTCTGTCGATAGATCACTCGCCAAGAACTATCGACCCTTGAAAGCCCTCCCACTGCAAAAATTTCTTCTCTGCAGCATGAACGTGTCTTAGATGTTAGATGCAGGATAGAGGACATATGTAGAAATCAGGCAAACTTTATGAAAAGAGCTGCTTTTTATGGAAGATCGTAAAAAATCATTTGTAATTCTTCCTTTTTGTTTTCTCTGTGCTATCTTTAAGCACACTTGTAAAATTGTATCTCTCTAATTTGTTTACTGTAGATTTAATTTTGAACCTTCAGTGATATTATATTTTAATAAGTATTTTTTTTCTTTTTTTTTCTCTCCATAATTTGATTTACCCTTTCATTTATTTTGTCTGTTGAACAATTGTTTGAATTAAATCAAAGAATTGTTGTCCCCTATGAATGAGCTTAATCAACACAACAGCATTTGTGTGTTCATCCGTAATGAAATGCTTCTATGTGTTCAGTTCACACAAAATGTCTAGTCATCTTAATAATCCAATAACATGGGTGACTTTTTATGGAAGAGAGGACAAAGCTCTGGAAGGATAAGGGAAGAAAAACATGAAGGTAAATTTTCCACTAACGGCAAGGGAGTGGAAGCCATGGATTTTTACTGAATAATAAGTGGGAATTTTCTGGAGGGTCTTGACATGACAAATGAGTGTCAAATCCACCATCGATACCAAAGGAGAAGAATGCTTCTGACATATGTTGAAATGCATTTCCCCAGTGTTGTTAGTTCTCTCTACTTAATTAGAATTCAGTTAAAGATAAATTGATTATCTCCTATTTGTAATCAATTCTAAGTGGGTTTACATGTCTTTGCTTTTCAGGGTACATGTTCCTGTAGTAAAACAAAGCACCTTTCCTTTCCATACCTCCCACTTTCTCATTTGGCTTTATTTCTTTTTCTCTGGAAATGCAAATGATCTTTTGGTTTAAATTATTTTGCCAGAAAGGAACTGGCTTTTAGAAACTGAAAAAAAATCTGGTTATGGAAAAAGAAAAAAAAAGATTAATAACTGATGCTGGTATTTATAGGTTTGCATGCAAGTATATCGAAGTAAAAAGCACATGAAAATCAACATACTTGAAAAATGGGAGAAGTCATGACTGCAATTATTAATTTTACACATCCAATTGTACTGTGGGTGGCACAGTGGTGCAGTGGTTAGCAAAGTGGCTTCACAGCAAGAAGGTCAGGGTTTAAGACTTAAAACACTGGTCTTTCTGTGTGGAGTTTGTTTGCCCTGTGTAAGTGTGCCCCGTGCATGTTTGCCCTGTGTAAGTGTGGGTTTTCTTCAAGTACTTCAGTTTCCTCCCACCCACCAAAAACATGTGATTGGCTACTATAAAAATTTCCCATAGGATTGAGTGTGTGTTTGGATGGTTGTCTATGTGTGTGGCCCTGTGGCTGACTGGCGACCTGCTCAGGGTGCATTTGGTTCTAGAAAGTTCGACTACTGCAAAAACACTTCCTGATTACGTTGTAATATACGCATGGCAGAGAACAATATTCACGGCTAAGAACAACCTAGCATTTAAATAATATCTGCATACTGGACAGAAGAGCTTACAAATTGCTCAAACATGTATGACTGCAATTGAAAACCACTTCAGGTACGATTTTGATGTGGGAATAACGTTCGAACATGGTTGAAACCTCCCAAAAGTATATTTTGCATTTTCCCCTTTCTTTAAACATCTATAGTACTCTGCTGGCATCTGTTAGTTTTCCTTTTTAGGTGTTTCAGCATCATAAGCTTCGGCTTCAGACTGCTCCTTTCCAGACCGTATACATGTTGTTTGCTTTTGTTTTGTACTGTAAGAAAATGTTAAATGTCTGGAAAAATAAAAATAAACTACTAAAAACTACTACTACTTTCTTTTTTCTTTTTGTTTATTAAAAGATGAGAAAAACACCTTTTAAGTAATAAAAGTACTCTTGACTTATTAATTAAAAAAAAAAAACCTTCTGGTGTAACACTTCTGAATCGAGCAGTTCAAATCCCACTTGAAGGGGACACAGATTAGTCATATTGCTTTAACTTCAACCGCAAAATTATTGCTTGAAGTTTTTTGGGATAAATTCTGTGGTGGATCACGGTCTCCTGCATCATAGAAAATCCAGCTGCTTCCAAAAGTGAACTGTAATGAGCAAGAGCACCTGACCTTTATACAAACCCACAAACACATGCACACATGGAGACTCGTCCAAACATGCTTTGTGCAAGTTTCTGCTAAGTGTGGAGGGCCTATCAAAGCATTGCGGTTTCCTGCTGTTGGTGTAACAGCGCTCAAGCCTCACACATGAAAGAAGAGCAGGGAAGTTTTTATAAAACCTACCCTAAAAGCAAGTGTGAGAGAATGTGTGTGCGTGTACAGGTATTTTTGTCTGGTTGACTAGGCTCCTATTTTGAAAGGTTGTATACAGCAGTCAAGTTGAATAGACTTTTTTTTCTGTTCACACTAAAATGTTATGTCTGCAGTTTTTTTCATTAAATGATTAAATAGTTTTAAATGGAGAGTACATGTAGATCTCAGGTTTAACTGTAAACGTAACACAATATAGTTCACTCTTGCCACATTAAAATTGGCAAAAGGGGACTGGTAAGTTTAGGGATCTGACCACAAACGGATGGCATACTTCAAAGGATTGTGACCTTGCAATGCTGACATGCTTGCAAATGAATGCAAACTGATGCATTGCTGTAATTTTTTCTCTTTAGTTTCTTTGAATGCCACAATATCACTAAAGAATAAAGAACACAAAGAGAGGTATTCACTTGTGATGGCACACAGATGACATTACAAAATCTTTGAATGGCTGCAAAATTCTCAAACTATTTGTGTGTTATGTATTTTTAAAAATCCAATTGAATGTAATCTTGAACATAGTCAATTGTTGTTTTTAAATACAGAAAACACCAGGGGAATAAAAGAAAAAAACAGGATTAAATTCGCACATTAAAGCACAGATATCTTTTTCAAATCAGAAAATCATCATAAAGGATTACCACCTTTAAAAGTAGGGAGTTTCCTTCTTGGCTACAGGTTTTAAAAAATGTCTGCTGTGTGCTAGTGTGTGTTCTAAAACTTTTCTACATTGAAAGAACTTCACCAGCAAAGAACACAAATCGCTCATGTCACATCAAGATGCTCAACAAAAGGCTTAGCTGTGCAGGTTCAATTCGATTAAAGAGTTAATCATAAGCATTTCTTCTTAATTTTTCTGCATGGGACAAACAAACATTAACTGGGAAACAGACTTAATATTTTTGTGGCATGTGAATTTGTTAGATAGGGATAACGGATAAAAAATAAAATAGGGTGAGATGCTTTTATGTCCCAGTTTGCTGTGTAGAGATTCATGCACAAACATTCATGCATGAACATCTGTGTGGGGGCAATTTACCAGTTGCTGAAATAACTTAACAAGTATGTTTTTAGAGGGAGGAAGCCAAAGTACCCAGAGAAGTTTACACATACTGAATGCGAACATGCAAACTTCACACAGAAAGGTCAGAGTGTCCGGCCTCACCCTAACCACAGCTGGAACCAATTCCTATTTTGCTGTTAGGCAAGAGTGTTAAACAACTGCACCTTCGTCTAACCTTTAAAACTGTTTCTTCCTAATTTGCTTCTCAAAATCTTGGACTATACATAGATATCGTTGAGGATAGTTATTAGTGAACATGTGTTCTCTGGCAAACATTCACTGACCTGCAAAACTATAAAACTAAAAAAGTTTTAATCACTGGGAAGAAACATTCATGCAGACACATGCAAAATCTCAATGGCAGCAGGTGGACTGTATATGTACGGCATAGTCTGTCTGTGTGTGTATGGCAAAAGTGTGTGTGTTCCTGCTAATGCTTGAAGTCATGTGGGACCAACACATAAGGTCCTCTTTGAAAGTGTGTTGTACACACAGGCAGACAGACAGGCCCACACATACACACTGACCAGCTGTTTCTCCCTTTCATTCCTCTTTGATGCTCTTCTCCACTTTTTTTTCATTTTGGTACTATCTCTCCCATTCTCTCTTTCTTACGCTCCCACTTCTGTTATATAGGTACATATACAAACACACACCAATACATGTATATTAATTCATGTTGTTGTAAACTCCCTCCCATCTTTGGGATCATTTTCAACCCTGTGAGCAGAATAAAACAAACAAGAGGACCCTGTACTTAAAAACACAGTCTTAAGCACAGACCTGCCTGTTCATATGTCAGTCAGGAATGGTAATTTTATATTTGGATTAATCACAGGACAAGTGAGTTTGCAACAAAATGTTTAATGACAATGCAGAAAGTAGAATTTCTTAGCTGTTGCTGTCATTGTTAAACACGGACACTCTGGCGCTAAAACAGAGATCAGTTTCTTACTTAGTCTTCAGATGAGAACACACACAGAGTGCACACACAAGAAGCTCCCCTTCCCTTATCCTGCACGATTTCAAGTTTTGTGAGTATTCAAAGTATGTGCACAAGGCCAGGGTACAAATCATTTTATCCTTGTTAGGTTACAGCCTTGAGCAAAATTTTTTTATTGCAATTTTTTGATGACCTTAAACGGCTGAAATTTATTCATAGAGTTGTATTATCTGGAAACTATGACAGTACAAATGTATTAACTTGTAAAGGGAAGATTGTTGAACTTTTATATCTAGCATCTTTGGAAGCTGAAAGCAGGTATTTTTAATTTCAACTGTGTGGCTGGTTAATAATCGCTACATCAGAGTTAAAATATAGTCTCACAAAATTAAGACTAAATAAAAAAAGTTATTGCAATTTTTTGATGACCTTAAATGTCTGAAATTTATTCATAGAGTTGTATTATCTGGAAACTATGACAGTACAAATGTATTAACTTGTAATAGAAAAATTGTTGAACTTTTGTATCTAGCATGTTTGGAAGCTGAAAGCAGGTATTTTTATTTTCAACAGTGTGCCTGGGTAATAATCTCTACGTCAGAGTTAAAATATGTTCTCACAAATGTGAACTATTTAAATGTTTTAATGCCTGACTTTAATCAACTATTTTGGAAACAGATAATAAGGTTTGTATTTGTAAAGTTTGAAGGAAAACTACAAAATACCACAAACTTGTGAATATCGCAGATGTTCTTCATTATAATTTGCTATGAAGCACGGCTGCTGGTTTCAAGCAATACATCCCTTAGTCAAGTAAGGATTGTTTGTAGACTGTTCTGGATTATTTATAGAAATTCTAAAGCCAGAATGTAGATTCAAGTGAAAATGACAAGTAATTAAAGTTCAAAGTTTTAAGACATATTCCATCAATGAAATGGGGAGGCATTAGCTCAATGGTAAAATTTCTGCACTTTGACTGGGAGAAGCTGGTTCGATTCTCACTGGGCCCATGCCTCAGTGTCCCTTGAGAAGACGTCTAACCCCCAGTTACTCCAGTTACATTGGAGCAATGCAGCAAAAATAATTTCCTCATGAGGGACAACTGTAGAACAATAAATGAGATTTGGAAAATGAGAAGGTTACCAGAAATGTTTGCAAATTGAAGCCCTGATGGAAAAACTGAGACTGGTTTTAAATCACCATCTGTTACTCAGACAAGCTTCACCTCACTTCTGATGAACCAATCCCTGTGAAGTCAGACCAGAAATTAATTGTCAGAAAAACAAAAGCTGCCTCAGAAATTATGTACTGAATGCATAAATTAATAAAATCTGTAGTCTATGATGAATGAAACCAGAGGCCCAAAAGCCCATAATAAGGAAAAAAAATCTGTGTTTTGTGATTTAGTCTAACTTTGAATAAATAAAACAGTTCAACAACTTTGATGAATCCCAGGGGTTATTTATTCGCAAAATAAATTAAAAAAAAAAGCACATATGATGCAAAAAAGGACTATATCCAATGTATTTTTTAAAAAAAAGTTAATTAGTAATTATCGTCTTGTCAGATTGTAAAGTTTATATTATTATACTCACATTTAAAATGCCTCATTAATACTTGGTTAGCAGCTGAGGCTTTGATAGCATTAAAATAAACCCTATGTTGAAGCTTATGGGAGCAAATTTGCCTTTTGAATATCAGTTTTCAAATGACTGCATGGGAAAAAAGTCCCTTGTTGATGGCAGTAGCCATCAGATCCTTAGGAAGCTGTATTTTTAACTCAACATTTCCCTATGTTGTAATCTTCTTTTAACCATCTTCCCTTCATCTTGGACCCATTAAGACCTTCTAGTATTACCTGGTCTGTCTGTGACCCACTGGAGCCCCAGTCATTGTCCGAACTCGGGCAGCAGGTGAATAGGCTGCCAATTCTAGGGGCCTCTCAGCCCTTATTCACCTGATACCTAACTCACACCCCCACACATCCACCTGTCCAGTAAAGCGCTCACTGGACCCCTGAAGCTTCTTACTCTGCTTCTCTGCCTACCAGCTGGTGCTTTTGCGAATAGATGCTCCAATAATGAGGGATGTTTGTTTGGTTGCGTGTGCATTGAATGTATGTACTTTGCTCAAGCTTTAGAAACTATGTGGTCTCTAGCCTGTTAGCTGTGCTTCATATTTATGTACAGTATGTGAAGTCCGTGTTCATTTTTAAAGTTTTCAGCCATAGTTCAATTCAGCACCTTTTATTGTCTGTTCCACTACTCTGATTTTTTTTTTTTATGCAGAGAGCTAGCTGATCTTCAGAAAACACCAGCTGGCCTCTTAAAATAAATTGGACATTTATTGCCACATATGTTAATGTGCAAAGTAAATTATAATACTTGCAAAGAAGATGCTTCAACTGTCCGCTGGGATTTCCATGCCTTATTATGTTGAAATAAAGGCACAGGGAAATGACAGAGAACACAAAGTTGTGCACATGAGGCAATTAGTTTGTTTACAGCAGAAAACAAAAATGGCTCTGCAAACAGCTTTAGTTTTCTATGGCATGTCACCAGCGTGCTGAAATAGCACCGTTGCTCTGAAGTGACACAGGTGGATTAAAACTAGCCACACAATTGCGATTGCATCCTGATGAGAATTTGACTGGACGGAATTAGTTTCTGAACTGCAGAACCTGTTTCATTTTCTTTTACTACACTCACAAACAGCAATAGCCATCAAACCAGTTAACACCAACTTATCAGCATGATTAAGGTTAAGATGCATGCCTCTATTAGCAAAAACACTATCATGTCATCACCTGTTTGGTTTGCAGGAAGAAATTTGTTATAATTTGACTTTTTCAAACTGTGGTTTTTAATCATTTAAAATAGATTCATGCAACTAGCTGTGAAAATGTGACTTATTCACACGTTTTCAAAACAAAATTTTTAGCACATTACCATATCAAACTTTGGAATATGTGACATCTCATTTAATCCACTCAAAAATGTTATGTATTTTTTTATTTATTAAAAAATATTGTTTTCCTGATTGTTTGAAATGTTGAGGTCAACTCCATCCTTAATGTGAATGTGCAGTCAGGTGAGAGTTTGTTTAGAAGCTTGGTATTTTTAATTTGCAAGAATATGTTCATTATCCAAATATCAGTTGTGCTAAGTCATCTTCCCATTCCAGTCATGACATGAGAAAAGAAACAAGTACTTATTTGCATTGATATATGTGCGTATTTCTTCTTGTGAAAAAAAGATGAGGAATGTGTTTCTTGAATCTTCTGGCTGTTGAACACGTCTATTTGAGCCATGGCTTTGTCAGCAGAAACAAGTGATCCATCAACACAAACACACATGGGTACACCTTGCTGCCACTTTGCTAGTGGGGAGTGTAATCATTTAGACCTGATACATGCCATGTCTTGTTATGGATAAGCAGGTTTTGGACTGGTAGCAAAAATTAGTAAAAACAAGATCTAAATGTTTTCTGACTATAAAATCAGAAGAGAAATGTAGAAAATGAGGGAAGCTTGTTAAATAAACTTGATGCCAAAACCAAATATGGGGATGATGCATACAATCAGAGAATCAGGCGTTCTCATTCACGTGTCTGAGAATCTAAAAAATGTCTGCTATACGTATCATTTTCTTCTTTTCTGAATGGAATTTCCCCCAGCTTTGATACATAAACAATAATACACAGATGTCATACACACAAAATCTCTCCTTTTTCTTTCTGTCACTCCTGCACACATCCTGTTGTGGTTCTTGTTCTGTGTTCTCTCTCTGCTTTGATACCTGAGAAGGACTGACTTTCACGGACAGACAAGGCTCATCTTTGTCTTTGCCATGCTGTGTGAGTGTTTGTCGCCATGTTTTGTAAATCAGTGTGTCTTTGACTGTGCCTAAGTTCTTTCTAGCATGCTAAATTCCTTGCCAAGAATTTGTCCCCACTAATGCACTTTTAACTAGAGAGAGGTTTGATGGATCCATCTGATTAGATTAAACAAAGAGAGGACCCCAATATATGCATGAGTCTTTGTATGTGTGTGTGTGTGTGTGCATGCGTGCATCTGTGTGTGTATTGATGCAGCACTGCAAGAAGAATCCATACTAATGATTTCCCATAGACACCTCAAGTTGGTGAAGTGAAATTTAAATGAGACAAATGAAGAAATAAGTGCAGAGAAAATTATGCATAATTTATGGTTAATAAATTACTTATTAACAGTTTATTGATAAGTTAAAAACCTGTGATAATTGCTCTTTTGTCACTGAATTATAAATGCAGAATAGATTTCTCATTCTTCAAAGTAGTTTTTTAAATAAAAAATTAATTTGTACTTTGAATTAAAAGGGGAAAGAACCCTTCCAATTTACACAAAATGGGCTAACTTGAATGTTATCAAAAAAAAGGATATGAGCATTATTTAAATAAATATTTTGTGTTATCATTTTTCCATTTTTTCAACTTATTCCTAATTTTAATCACTGAGTATTTATGATATACACGTAGAATCAAGGGTAGGCTTGAAGTAGATTAACAAACTTACTGCTTTCTTCATCACTTGGACATGAGGCAATCACACCCACTTTTAAATTTTATTTACTGGACACTGTTCAAAAAAGAAAACTTAGATGTTCAATTAAGATTCTTAACTTTTTAAAGACAAGTTACTGGAAAACAAAGGGCAGTGTAACAGACACAAAACAATCCAAATACTTTAAAATGGTCATGCTGAAGCATAGCAAACAGACATCATTTAGAATACTATTTGAAATATTAAACCAATAATGCTGCACCCTTTCGGTTAGATCTTGAAAAGAACAAGTGCCCTTAAACACACATCAAAGTTACTAAAACGGCCTTATGGTAATCCCAAGTAGAGTTAACTGTCATTGACTCTTTTGTAGCTTTGTCAGCAGATCTCAGACCCACTGAATATGTATGCGGATCCTTGAGGATGAACAAAACTCAGTATTCCCCAGATCACAAGAATATATTTAGAACATTGTCAGACCGTGTGAATTAGCCTTGGATTTCAACTGGCATCTAAACACAATTAGAAATTGACATCACAGAAAATTAATTGTTGCATCCTAAAATCCAGCATTTAGTTACATAATTGTAGCACTTTTATTGAATCTTTTATCTTTTGAATGTATGCATAACTGTTTGAGAAAGTATTAATGATAATATTTCTCCATTTATTTTACAGTGCTCAGACTAAAGAGTTGTCATAGATGAAAATATGACAATCTTTAGTGTTTTGAGGTGCTGGTTGAACTTTCAGGTTAAATTGCCAGCAGGTTAAACACACAGCTAGTGTAAAACATTCATTCATCTTGTGAACTGCTTATTCCCTGATGGGGCCATGGGAGTTGCCAAAGCCTATAAGGGCTGATTCAAGGCGAAAGGGAGGGTACACACCAAACAGGTCGCCAGTCTGTTGCAGGGCCACACACACACTCATTCCTAGGAGCAATTTCTCTGCGGCCGATCAAACTAACATGCACGCTTTTGGGATGAAACCCACACACACACACACAGACACACACACACAAGGAGAACATCCAAACTCCACACAGAAAGGCCAGTGTTCCCAACCTCTTTCCCACCTGGGATTTGAACCCCGACCTTCTTGCTGTGAGGTCACCATGCTAAGCACTGTGTCACTGTGCAGTGCCAGAAATAATTTATTTTACTAAAATTATGTTCCTGCTCATTTTACTCAAACTTATGCTGAGTGGACATATTTTGCCAGAAAGCATGCAAATTGAGGACATGATACGTTTTCTGATATGTGACTGTTATGAGAAAAGATCGGGATCTAATGAGAAAGAAGTAAGAATACAACTGCAAAAATATGCCTACAAGAAATATGTCTTTTTAAAAATGTCTTTTTGAAGTCCAACTTTGTTCGTCTTCTTCTTAACATATGCATTGATTTGCTAAAAAAAATATTCATTTATTTTTTTGTTTTTTCATCTCTGCATTGGAGACAGATAAATATCTTTAGACATAAACATCAATACATTTTTGTGCATGTTCTTTTGTGTGTAAATTCTGTGTATGAAGGAGAGATAAAAAGAGAGAATGCGTGAGAGAGAAAAGGCTTAGAGTGAGAGATTGGTACAGACACTCAAGAATAGGACTGTTTCCTCTGTTCCTGAATTTCCTGAAACCAAACAAAAAGGCTAGAAGTGTTTACGCGGTGCTGTTATCAACTTGCAGTTGTGAGACTATGTCTCACAAAATTATTTTATTGAGATGTGATCATATCCTGGAAACTTCCACTTTAACAGCCATTGTTCAGCCTTTCCTGGTTGCTCAAAAAGAATTGCAAACTCCATCATGCAAAAACTGTTCCTTGACTTTCCCTCATCAAACAAACAAAAAAAACCCACCATATTCAAAGAAAAACACTTATTATTAACTGATTTCAATCCTCAATGTACAAAAAAGAAAAAAAACTTTGATCAAATTTCATGAAATGTTCATGTGAATGTGCACTGAAAGTGAAATCTGACAGTTACTTTTATACCATGAAGTTAAGCATAAAGTGTTTTGCTGCCATCTATTGTCCAATTTCACAGCAGCTCAATGAGTTCAAATTTTTGATGACATTTTATCTGTTCATTTTCACTGCTCTTCTTTGTATTTCTAATATGTAGGTTATCTTAGCCAATTGGTCTTTATTTTGGCGTATATACAAGTAAAATAATTTTATTACACTTTCAAATTGCCGAAAAAATTTGGAAACATAAAACAATGTATATATTTTTGGCAGATGATAACGTGAGCATTTAAAGCACATTATAAAATGATTTACTTCTTAAAACATTGTTTTTAATGTTTGATTATTTGAAGCAACACTTTAATCAGTAGATTTCAGACATGCACAATCTGTGAAACTTAAATTTCCTCTTTCTTTTAAAATGTGCACAAAACATTCTATCACAATGAGCACAAAGAAACTACTTTGCTTTTAATTTGGTTGAGAGCAGTATGGTCTACCATATTCTGTCAAATAGTCATGACCAAATGATTTGTGCATTTTGATAACCCAGCACAAAATCACTAATCACATCCAATTTGATCCACCTGGATCTACAAGTTTATACATATCTTATCTCTTCAGCTTCAGTTTGATTTGATCTCCAGCCTGGGTCTTACTGTTTGGTCTGGGGAAAAGAAAATCCAAACATGCCAACCACAAGCTGTGTGGATGAGAGACTGACAAAATATAAAAACAAGGGAAAAGATCCAGTAGTAAGTAAACTAATATGAGAAAGTTCTAGTAATAAAAGTTTTGACTTTGTGTGTTTTTTGTGTAGAAATCTCGAGAGAAAAGAATTACTGAATGTGTGGAGCTGCGAAAAGCGAGCAAACATGACCAATTTATGAAAAGAAGGAACGTAACCCTGTCATCTCTCCCTGATGAAGAGAATCTGACATCTGCTGATAAGGAGACGGTATTCATGTGGAATCATATAGATAATAATCAATTAAATATCACTGTTTTTGACTGTATATATCTGGTATGTAGGTGAATTTGAAGATCGTGGATTTGATTGCAGATGTGAAAAGTGAGAGCACAGAGTCCCAGACACGAGGCTGTCAAGCAGCCAGGTAATCTGTCAAGAAATCCAGTCACGTCATGCATTCATTTCTTGTAAGAAATTATAAACAGTTTGTTCCTCCTTTAGGAAGCTGCTTTCTACAGGATCTGATCCTCCTCTGAAGGAAATCATTGATTCTGGTTTGCTGGCTCGTTTTGTGTCCTTCTTGTCAATGGATGATGAGCCTGCTTTGCAGTTTGAAGCAGCTTGGGCTCTAACAAACATTGCTTCTGGAACATCTTGGCATACACAACAGGTGGTTGGAAGGAAGTTTCTTGTTTAGAAGATAAGGCTGGGCTGTGAGCAGGGTTGTTATAACTATGATTTTTAAATTTGGGTGAATCTTTCAGGTGGTGGAAAATGGAGCTGTGCCTGCTTTCATCAACCTACTGGCCTCACCAATGCTGCACATTAGTGAACAGGCTGTATGGGCTCTGGGAAATATTGCAGGTGAGTAGAAATTGGTGGCAGGATTTAGTTTGGGTTTTGTTTTTTTAAAAAAAAGCTGCCATAGGTGATTTAATGGGCTTGAGTGGTGAATGTGTGCGTGAATCTTTGTTTTTGCAACCAGGTTACTAGTTTAGATTTTGGACAAAGTTGGTGAAGAAATTATTTTAATCTAATGTATTGTCCTCCCTGTTTCCTTGGTAAACAAAAATAAGGCAGAGTGTGTATTTTACCCAAAAACTTAAACATCTAACGGAAAATGTGCTGAATTAAAACTTCACTGGAAGTGTAGAATGTTTTTACCAAAACTGTTCAATTCCTTTGTAAAAATATTAAACTTTCAGTTAAACTACATTTTTGCTTTTAAAGAAAATGACATTGTTTTTGGCAGGTGATGGTGCAGCTTATCGAGATGTTCTGATTGAGTGCAATGCCATTCCAGCTTTGTTGGCTCGTATATCCCCAGACACACCAGTAAGTCAGCCTTGCATGCTAAAACCTTGTTCCCAACCTTTTTTTATTTTTCTAACTGAGAAAAGATTCCTTGAAACTTCTGTTAGTTACATTTTCTCAAATTGAATTCCTGAAAATGAATGTGATAAAAGGGCAAGTACTGTAAATTGGAAATATAATTACTGGATAGAATTGGATTGCAACTTTTGTTTTATATTGAGACAATGTGCAAACTTCAACACCACTAGTAGTGTAATTTGTTTGCTCTGCTGTGAGTGCATGGACACACAACAGTGAGAAATTTCTTTTTGAAGATGCAATGTCTGGCTTCCCATAAATTGCATACTTATTTAATGTAGATCAAATATTTAAATTGTCATTTAACAGGTTGGCTACCTGCGCAATCTAACGTGGACTTTGTCTAATCTGTGCCGAAACAAAAATCCCTGTCCACCTGTGTCTGCTGTCCGTCAGGTAAACTAAAAATGTTTGGGGTTTTTTTTTAACAGAAATTTATGCTAATGAATGTCACTTTTTTTCAGATGCTTCCATCTCTGGTGCAGTTGCTCCACTTAAATGATAAAGACATCTTGTCTGATGCGTGTTGGGCAGTCTCCTATCTGTCAGATGGCCCAAATGACCGTATTGATGTTGTAGTGAGAACTGGCCTTGTACCTCGACTGGTGGACCTCATGAATCATAATGAGATCTCTGTCATGGTTGTTTGAATCTACATGTTTTTCTTTTTTGTTTTTTCTTCTTTCAGAATGTGAGACTAATGTTTTTATTGACTTTCAGACTCCAGCTCTCCGTTCCATTGGAAACATTGTCAGTGGCTCAGATCTGCACACCCAGATTGCAATTGATGCTGGAGTTCTTGACACTCTTCCAAAGTTGATGAGATACCCAAAAGCCTCTGTCCAGAGAGAGGCAACATGGGCCCTGTCGAACATTGCCGCAGGACCTTGCAAGCAAATCCAACAGATTATCACTTGTGGTCTGGTTCCTCCTCTTGTAGAGGCACTTAGAAATGTATGTATTCCTAACTCTTATTGCCTATAAAGCCACCTAAAACCCAATGCCAGTATTAAACTACCCTACTGCACCTGCTCTCCACCCTTCTTCAAATTTCCAACAGGGGGATTTTAAGACTCAGAAGGAAGCCTTATGGGTGGTGACAAACTTTACCAGTGGGGGCACTGTGGACCAGGTGGTTCATCTGGTGCAAAGTGGAGCCTTGGAGGCAATCATCAATCTGCTCCAAGTCAAGGATGCTAAAGTCATTCTAGTGATACTTGAAGCCATAAGCAACATGTACTTGGTGAGTCTGGAAAAACTGACTAAAATTTCACTGATTATCTTTACATTTTTCTAACTGAAAATAATCTGTTCTGAATTTTGCTTTTAGGCTGCAGAGAAATTTGGGGAAACTGAAAAGCTTAGTGTGCTGATTGAAGAACTTGGAGGACTAGAACGAATTGAGATGTTGCAAAACCATGACAATGATATGATCTACCAGGCAGCACATGATCTTATAGAAAAATATTTTAATGATGTGAGTCACACTCAGATTTTCACACAATTTTCCTGTAGTACTCTATGCCTTTCAATTCCTGATTTATAAATGCTTTTCATTAGGAGTAAATACAATTGGGATTTATAGAAAAATATGCTTACAAATTTAACTTTGACTTTTTTTTTCTCTGCAGGATGAACTTGGAGAAGTCCAGGTGGATATGACAAATGATTCATTTGTATTTTAAAACATGACAAACTTTTGAATACGTTACTGATTTCTAATATAAATAAAGTTGTTTTGCTATTTAACTTCATTTGGGTTTCTAAAGTAAATATGCAGTCTGAGTTCTTCACATTTCCAAAATTATAAAAGCATGTTTGCATTCTAGATGACATATTTGACATTATAAAAAAAAAAAAAAAAATAGGTCTCCATGGCTATTTCTTCTTTACAAAAAAGTTTAAGGCATTGTTACACCACATATTCTTGTAATAGCTTAATATGGTTCATGGCAAAAATGTAGTTTTTTTTTTTTTTTTTTTAACTCTGCAACAATTAAAAGGCAAAGAGCCGTTATAAGGCCCACTTCCATGGAAAAGAAACAAGGACCTCGAAAAGCTTTTAACTTCAGAACACTGAATACTAATTTAAGCTAATAGCAAAACCAATATACCTGTGTTACTCTGCAAGCTTTTGAGTAGTACATCTTCCCACATTGGAGGAAATACGTAAAACATGCCTGGTACTATAACTTTATTAAAGATGATCATATTCCAAAGTCAATAATATTGTTGTCTGAGCGATTGTTTGAGGGCAGCATTAAAACAATTTGTCAAAAAGCTGATGACTTATTCCTTGCACAGTAAACTCAGAATATGCAGAAAATGCACTTTTGTGAGGTCAAACAATCCACTAAGTTAAATAAATAGAAATTAAGCAGCACATTGCTGGATTTCAAAGTGTTAGCTAGCCTTGCATTGCTTATTCTGAACAAGATGACCCATTCTGAATTAAATTTTAACTAAGCTCTGCTTACCTTTTAGGTATCTATGTACATTCAAATAAGCATTATTGAACACTGTTATAGTGTCACATGTTAAAGCTGCTGCAGATCAATTGTCTCTCTGCGTTGTTTTATTTTTAAATTTGACATTTTTACGGCCCTGAAGTTTTTTTCTAAATATCTAGTACTTTGGATTATGATAAAATGATCAAATAAGCTACTGATTCATTTTCCCAAACTGCATCTGCTGCCTGGAAGGGCTGGCTTTTTTGGTGGCTAAATCAGTAAGTTAAACCCTTTTCAACCAGGCCTCTAATAATTCAGAAGCTCAATTTAGTTTACCAAACTACAATGATTGAACTATGTACAGTATTTCTGAAAATACCCAGCAATCTCCAGACCCAAATCCAACCTTCTTAAATATAATTATCTTTTATTTAGATTTGAACACCAGGATATTGTCAAGATGAGAATCTCAGGATGTAAAATGCTAGATTAAAGCTATTTTTCTGTTCCATTGAATCCTTTTATTTTTGTTCCTAAGCTTCCAAAATGCAAAACAAAATATCGCATTATCTGAGATTAAGAATGGTAACGAAAGGAGGCAAAATGAGTCTCACTCACAACCTATTGACCTGTCAACCAAACACAACTGAAAATGGAGCTCATGGGAAGAACTGTTTGGTTAAAAAACAGGAACTTGTGTAAACATAACCAAATCTTGGTTGGCACGTAGTTCATTTACTTTTTCTGTTTTGAGATATTCTGCCTTTCCAAACAAACCAGAAAATACAACCAATTTCAGATAAAAAAATAAGGTATGACTCTTTTCGGTACATTTAAAGCCCCCTATCAAGTTAACGTGTGGTACTCATTTTTAGAATAGACAAAATTAGTTTAGAAGTGAAAGCATCGTTTATTAAATTTGACACCCGTGAAAATACAAGAAAGTTGATATATTTACATTTATTTCTGAATTATATAAAATGCATACTCACAAAGTAGGAATGCCAAAATTTCTGACTGAGGAGAAGTGAAGTGGAAGCATCAAATATCTTGCTCCGGTCGATTCATGTCATAGTTTGCTCAACCGTGTTCATTTTTATCTACATCTTCTCATAAGTGAGTTCATGTCCGCAGGTGCTACAAGTTTTTTTGTACAGATCCTCATCTGGATCCACTACCTCCTCTGGTCCGTACTCATGTTGGTGAACACTGGTGTCCTTTGTCCACATACTACTTCTCACAGCTCTGCGCAGCTCTAATGCACACACAAACACCCAAACATACATATTTCAAACATTTCATTAGCCAAATTATGAAAGATTTAAAGTTCAAATATTTTCCTCAAAGAGAGAAACCAACCTTTAACCTTCTTGTTAAAGCGCTTTTGTTTTTTAACTTCTCTGTTTTCTTCCCTTGTCTCCTTAGCTTCTTCCAGGGCTTCCTCTGAACCCCAAACCTCCATACATCTTTTCACCACCTGAAGGTACACATACACAAAAAAAGCTATTAAAAGCCTTCATATGTTCAGCATTAGGCAGGACTCACTTTTTTCATCAATTGCATTCAGAAAAACATAATTAAACAATGAGCTTGAATCATTAAACATGTTAACTTAATTATCCAAGTAGCATTTAAACACGAGCACCTGTAGCTTTAGGTAGAGCTTCATATCTCCCCATTGAGGATTATGAGGATTTTTCTTTAGTATAAACCGAAGTGGGGGCTCTCTTTTGTCAAAGTCACAGTCCTTCAGTAGATAGGAATTCTTTGCCTCTGTTCTGGTGATCAACTTGTGCTTCTCTTCATTATCTCTAAAGAACAAAAAGGTAGCTGTGAGTAACTTAAATCAACAAGATGCCAGAGAATAAATAGTGAGGTTATATTAGAGTAGGCTGCACGGCGATGCAGGGGTAAATACGATGGCTTCATGGCAAGAAGGTCGGGGATTTGAGTTCTTGAGTGGGACTTGGGTCACTGGCCTTTCTGTGTGGAGTTTGCATGTTCTCCTTGTGTATGTGTGGGTTTTCTCCAACACTCCGGTTTCCTCTCACCCTCCAAAAACATGTGTGTTAGGTTAATTGGTCACTGTGAAATTGCCCCTAGGAATGAGTGAGTGAGTATATGGTATGGTTGTCTGTGTGTGTGGCCCCGCAACCGACTGGCAACCTATTGGGAGCGTATCCTGCCTCTCGCCTGAAATCAGCCAAATAGGCTCCGGCACCACCTCTACCTTATTAGGAATAAGCAGTATAGAAGACTGAACGAAATATTAGAGTAGTTTAGAGGCAAAAATAGCGAGAAAATGTTAGTCACCTTCTCATCCGTCTATTCCTTACGGGGTTGCAGGAGGTGCCAGAGCCCATCCCAGCTGATTCAAGGCAAAGGCCAGGGTACATCCCAAACAGGTCGCTAGTCTGTCGCGGGGCCACACACATAGTACATCCATACACACACACTTTCTTAGGGGCAATTTGACACCGACCAATCAACCTAGCATGCATGTCTTTGGAGGGTGGGAGAAAACCAAAGTATCCGGAGAAACCCATGCTGACACGGAAGAACATGCAAACTCCAAACAGAAAGGCCCGTGTTCCAAGCCTCATCCCCACCCGAAACTTGAACCCACGGCCTTCTTGCTGTGAGGCCACAGTGCCACCCACTGCCGAGAAAATGTTATTTTACCATAAATTTTAACTTCAACAAACATTTTTGTTTCCCAAAGTAAAACATTGAGATTAACTATTGTGTTAAAAAATGATAAAAAAAATCTGAAACAAATTATTATTAGCATCAGTGTAATTATGCTTCAGAATATTTGAGTAATTATGTCTTCTTTTAAAATTACAAGAATATTTTTTAAAGGGTGTGTTTGAATGTATTCAGAAATGAAGCTTTGTGTTTGAGATGTTCAGAACCTGCAGTTGTCACACACAGACAAGTCAAAACTGTTGCTGAGGAAAGAGTCCATGAAGGGTTTCTCACAGTCATCACACAGCAGGTAGTCTGGCTCGATCACTGGAGCTGAAACACACACACACAACACAGGTATTACACAAGAGAAAAGATGCCAACAAACTTTTCTCATGATCAGTTTTGTTTTTCTTTTTTAATCTCCACACACCTGGCTGGTGAACCACTTTTCTAGCCTGATCTTCTCCTTCATCCCCCTCCTCCTCTTCGATGAAGAATCCAGCACCAGAATCAATAGTCTTTGAAACTTTGGCTGAAGTTGCACCCTCTAAAGCGGACAGAGGCCGGTTCGCTAACCGGGCTTGGCGGAGGATGAGCGCCCGCTGCCGGTTTCTTTCTATTTTAGCCCGCATGGCCGCAGAAAGCTCTGGTTTAGAGTTTTCATGCAGGACAACATCAGGATCTTTAACAGGAGCATCACCTTCTTCTAACTGATCCATTGCACCGTTTTACATCAGTTCGTGTTACCAGATCTGATTGTTATTGTTAAGCTGTGAAATACGTACTTCCGGTGACTTCCTTTTCTTCTGGTGTGAAACACGAAAACACAGCGCGGAACAATCTGTTCTAAATATAATAAAATGATGTGTAAATGCGCTTGAGTGCGTTAAATGCGTAATATACAATATATAAATGCGAAAACAAGATACACATTTCTTCCTCTTATTGTGGGAAGTTTTGGTGCCCTCTCTTGTCTTGGAGGGTAAAAAAAAAAAAAATCCAAACTTGCCTGAAAACCAGCCTCGCCTTTTTACCGACGACGAAATTTCGCTGTGTATGAAATATAAAAATAAATTTAAATAAATTTAGATTAATTCATTTAATTTTTTTAAATACAAAATTAGTGTATTTAAATAAAATCAAACAAAATATTAATGATATAAAAAATAGGCGTACAGCTCAAAACTGTGAGTCTTCCCTACTCTTCTCATACTTGAACCTACGTTTAAAATCTACATCTCACATCTTACTTTTGCTGATAGCTCTTACACTAACATTCGTTCATCTTACAGGCAAGAGGTAGGGTACACCCGTATCGGTCACCAGTCTGTTGCAGGTTTGCTACAAAGATAACAGCAACAAAACTATTATTCTAAATATGTATTTTATAGATATCTTTATCCAAACGGGCAAAAAGCCCTAAATCAGGTTGTCATTTAGAAACAACGCTTTAGTTTTACGGCAGGTTTGACAAAAAAAAAAAAAAAGCCACACACACACAGAATAATCGACAGGTTTTATACTTCTAGTGAATTGACATTGCTGAAGACAGTAAGCATTCACTTGCATCTCATTGTATTGCTTTTAATGCTTACTGTATGTATGTTAGAACAGGGAATTTGTCTTCCCCACTCAGGTTACTGGTTCTAGCATTTGGAGATAGAGCAGCAAACTCTCATGTTCAGGATGTTGATAATTTGACACATGCAACAGATAATCTCAGATGTTACTGAACATGTAGATAGGAAATACAAGGGTGAACATGTCTGTACCATGTCCTTAGGTGTCCAGCTAATCTCTGTAACACCTTGGCGATCATGGCAGCTGCCCATAACTCTTAAGAGGCTTGTCGAAAAGAAGGGTTATCCAAAACTAGTGAATGATTACATAATTCTACTAAGTGTTGCACCTTTTCAAAGATACAAACTTACGTGCAGAATGGTATTCTATCTGGAAGCAATACTTTTTATCACAGGGTTAACTGGCAATATGAAAACCAAAAAAAAAACCTCTGGTAACAAAAAAGACAATGGAGTACTTCAAAATTTAAATTTTCTTTTATTGAATCATACCGTTTTATACAGACATAAAGAATATATATGTTTTTACAATATCATACATGATTTCAGTAGTACAATAATAGATTTTCATGCTCACAGAACACATGAAAGAGATACACAATTTCACCATTTGTCATGGTATTGAAACTGGGTAAGGGATGTTTTTATGAACATTTGAATTCATCCGTACAAACATTTCACACTTTCAGACAATTAATTAAAAAGCAAAAATGGAAAACGAGATGAATTGGTGGTTACACTAAATCTTAACTGGAAGCTGTTGTTGAGCTACTCTATGTGTTACCTAATATTACCTACGGGAGTGTCTATGATTTTATTCAATGTTTCTGCTTACAATTTATAAACCTGGTTATATAAAATAACACAATGTTTTTTCCAAAATGGAAAAACTTTGATTGTCTTTTTATGGAAAATTATTTTCAATTTACTCAGAAAAAAGACATAAAAAATATTTGGGCTAAATGGGAATGCAAAGTGGATGTTCTGCTTGATGTCTACATAGGAAAATGAAATTCATATATCCACTAAAAGATAAGTAGCTCTTTAGAAAATAAAAAAAAGAACATATTTGCTCAGTATCTGAGATCTTTCTCACAAACAAGTTGTTCTTATAAGGAGAGTAGAGTTGTGAAAATATTCAGAAACAGTTATTTGAAGGATTGGAACAAACAAAATACCATGGTTTGACATTATTCAAGTTGGTTTAGTGTTAGAATTCAATGATCTTTTTAAAGTTTAAAATTTCAAAGAGTTGTATTTGGACAGTTCTTTAGAATCTTTGACAAAATTAACAAAAAATCAGGCAACTTAGAAAAATAATTTCTAATTATTTTTCAAATAATTTGTTGAACTGCGGTATCAACAAATGGGTTGTTACCATGCATTTAAAAAAATGATTTTTTTTTCTGAATATTTTGATGATTTTTGTTGCTCTGTGAGATATCAAATCAATTAACTGTCAGCAAAATTTATTAACTGCTCATGCAACTTGGACTGTAACAAATTGCCTGCTTTGTCATTTCTGAATTACTGAATTTATGTAATATGGAATATAGCAATTTATAAGCACAGGTGATAAAAGATGCAAATGCTTTGACACAAATTTTGATCTCTTTACCAGTATAGTAACAGCTCACAGTAAGGCGGTTATGCTATGAGAGAATATGCATTATAACAAGACTGTTTTATCTGCAATATGCAATTGTTCTTTTCGTATGAATGTGGTGATACTGCCAGCTACATGCCTGTCATCTGCAGACTTGCAAACGTAATCTAAGGTTACCCATGTGCAATATAAATTTTAATGTAAATGACAAACATGTCTCAGATAGGACTCAGGGGAGATGACCTAATAAGAACATCAATATGTTAACGGACTTTCTATTGTGCAACAAACCATAAACATACTGACCATAAAATTGCCATGGAAAGTCATCAAAAACGGTAGTGTTTAAATTCTTGCTTTCATAAACCCTTCATTTGAAGAACAACTTTTGGAAAAAGTTCCAATTAATACAGTACAGCAGAAAATACTTATCATTTGTTCAAGAATTGTCCAAAATCAGAACAATAAAGCTATTTTTACTAAAGTAGATGAAAAGGCAGTCAGACAAGATCAAATATTTTACAGTTAAATGAATCAAAATATCTCATTGTGGGGTATGCATTTTTGATTATACAAAATACTTCATCCTGTTTAGGCTATTGAATCTTGACTGTACGACACTATGATTAGAATGATTAATAACAGTAATGACCTGAAGAACTGAAAATACACTTGTATTGTCAACTTAAACTTAGAATATTTTTATGACAATCACATTTCAGATTCATTTTTGGAATGACGCAAAAAGAAGTTGCAATTCCAATCTGGAGTTATGTTCGTTCTTTCCATTCATTCATGACGGCGTGATCCTCATGCAAAAACTCCATCAACAATTTAATCAACCATAAAAAGTCTTTTCTTTCTCCCCTTGAATAAGTCCATGTTTGTGACTTGTTTGCTTGCACAAGTTGCAAAGATTCCTTTTTAAACTATCACAGTTACTTAGTAAAAAAAAAAAAGAAAGTTAAATGTTTCTCAACATTCATCTTGAGTTGCATTTACAGTCAGTCAGTTCACTCAGCAGTGGCTGGACCGTTGTGGTGTGGCATTGTTCAAAAAGAATAAACTTTCTGCCACTTTTGAAGAATCGTGATGCTCCGGCTTAAAATTGCGAGATTATTGAGTAACTCTTGCACAATAAACATGGTGTGTTGGTACATCTATGTGTATGTGCAGGTTTACTATGTCCATTCAGAACATTGAATATTGTAATTATTATGTGAAAAATAATATTATTGCACCCATAGTGAAAATGAGATTGTAGACATTCAGCAAAAGCTCCTTTTTTAGATGGTGACAGGACAGACAATAATTTTGTCCTCCAGCATGACACTGACGATGAGGAAGACGAAGTAAAGCAAGAACATGAGAAAGCCAAGAAACTTACTCATCCTCCACTTACAAACTGCTATGGAGATGATGACAAAGAGGAGCATGAGGAAGAGGAGAACAATGGCACAAAACAGCCCGTTGCTGCTCACCTCCACTGACTTAAAATCATTGATGATGTTGTAGAGAAGCCATGGGAATGGCAAACTGGTTGAAGAAAATATAACATAAAAAAATAAGAGAAGAGGGTGTTTTTTTGTGGTTTTATGAGCAGAACTTTTTTTTAAAAAGTTATTAAGTTATTAAAAATCAAACTTACCCAACAGTAATGTCAAAAATGTTGGAGCCCACTGAGCTTGACACTGCCATGTCACCAAGACCTTTTCGTGCAACAATAACACTGGTTATTAAGTCAGGGATTGAGGTGCCAGCTGCCAATATGGTCAAACCCATGATCTCCTCTGTGATCCAGAAAGTTTCTCCAACCTAAAACAGCAATACAGATGTTTAGTACAATCAAGCTTATGTAAATTAATGCATGATCAAACACTAGTGTTCATAAACTTTTACAAAACCTTGACCTCTTCTAAAACTTGAATATATATTTTTTCAAAGTACAACTCGACCATATATTCTTTTCTCTAGCATCATCCCTTCACCTATCTTGAGAAATTTAGTAATTAATTTATGTGTTTGCTTGTTGGTAAATGTGAGTGTGGGTATACCTGGTGAGCCCACCACACCATCAGGTAGGAGAAGAAAGCAATCCAACAAATAGAACCAAGGAAAGTAACAGGAAAGAACTTCTCAGAAGTCTGCGAGATAAAAGAAAAGCATCTCAATATTCAATAGTTTGAATGTGCAAACCAAACAGACTCTTTTGTTACAAAATAATGTCAAAAGTTCAGATACCTTAAAGAAGTTTAAAAAAAAAAAAAAACCCTATACACTATTGTACACTGTTGTTTTCTATTTTCGAAAAGGGGCCATGGCAACTTTACTCAATTTGAATCTGGTTATTGAACTCATAAATACTGTGCAGTTTGAAGAACACTTTTTTAAAGGCATTTCCAAGTACAATAATGAGTGATCCTGCATTCATATGAGGAAAGGAAATGCCATGCTGTGTGTACTTCTGTAAAAGTTTTCACCCATGGTCCACATGTGTACATCTTTACCTCTCTCCTGACATCAGGAAGTGTCAGCCACAGGGGCAGAACGATTGGTAAGATAACAAGGTAAGTAAGCTGTTTCCTGGGAGTGTCTGGCCAAGCCAGGCTGAGAGGCTGATTTTCATCATCGTCTTCATCTCCACCCTGAGAAAAAATTAGTACCTTAGATTCCATTTTGGAATACTTGTGAATTGTTACATTTTTATAATATAATTTTGATAGTATTTACCTTGCAATGTTTGCTCTTTCTATTTGCTATAGTGCTCTTGTGTGCTTTTCTATACAACCACATTCAATTGTAATCATCATGGCTTTTTTTACAAAACTAAAATGTCCAAATCATTGTTAACTTTTTTGTTAATCGATCTGTACAGATATCTTAGAAGGAAGATCTAGAAGGAATACCTCCTCTCCTGCAATGACGCCATTCATGGGTGGTGTGACTTCCACCGCAACATTTGAACTGTTTGGGATTTTTTTGTCGGCTTGAGAGTAAAAAGATATTAATGAATCAGTAAACATTTGGCGATGATGAGAGACTGAAAAGCCAGTTTGAAGTTCAGACATGCATGAAGATATTACCATACACACCTATTCCGTTGGCATTTAGAGAATCATCTTTACACTTCTTCTTGGCCATTTTGTGAAGAATTGAAGCCTTTTCCTTAAAGCGTCCTGTTACGGAAAAAAACAAACAGTTGTAAACAAACAGTAGTGAAAAAAACAGTAAAAGTACAGTTGTGTGAAAAATAAATTAGCACTTGTATTTTATTTCTTAGCAGAAGATCAAGTGTCACAAACATGAACATTTAAATTTATCACAACTGAGACAAATGTGTGTTATACCTTCATTACTGAGAGGGTCCAGAGTGTGTATCATTAGCTGAAAAATGCTGTTTCTCATTAGGGAGTTGTGTAAAGAAGCACAACTTCCTTCCCTCTGCAACTTCGGTTTAGCCTAGAGAAATAAATTGAGTCATCATTAAACAAAACTGAAAGAAACCAAACATATCCCAAGATGTCATCTTTTTTTATGATTTTATATTTTTGTTTACTCACAACACAAAGTAATCAAATAATTTCTCAGAAAATTTCCCACCTCTAACACAAAAAATGAAGGTCCTTTGTTATTGAATTTTTAACATTTCCTTAATGTTAAAATAAGGACATTTTTTATATTTTCTTAATAAAAAATACAACTTTTGCTATCTTTTCACATACTGTAGACTGACAAACACTTTCTGTTTGCAGAGATTTTGATCAGTGTCTTAACCATCACAGATGTCAACTGAGTGGGACATCAGTCTTTTTTCTAAAATTAGATTTAGGTTTTTAACAGATATACATATAATCTGTACTCACCATCAGTCTGTTCTCGTCATCTTCAGATGCAGCAACCTGCAGGAGAATAACAGATTGAAACACGAGATTAACTCTAAATGACTACAGATGTCTGCAAACGTATTTACTGTATAATGACATAAACATCATTATAACATTTACATAGGTGTATGATCTTGGTTTAATTAAAATGAATTATCATGAATATTGTTAATTGCTAATGCTCAATGCTTCCGTTCGGTCACCTTCCGTTCATCCAGGGCCGGGTCGTGGGGGCAACAGCTTGAGATGGCATGCCCAGGCTTCTTTCTCTAGCTGCATCTTCCAGCTTACCCGGGAGGATCCTTAGGCGTTCCCTGGCCTGCTGTGAGACAGTTTCTCCAGCGGCTCTGGGGCCTGCCTCTGGTGGGCCAGCCTCCTGCTGATGGAACATGCCTGGAATTCCTCACCCCAAAGGCGTCCGGGGGGCATCCTAACCAGATGCCTGAACTACCCCTTCTGGCTTCTCCCAACCCGGAGGAGCAATGGCTCTACTTCAAGCTCCTCCTAAACGGCAGACCTGCTCACTCCATCTCTGAGTGAGAGCACAGCCACCCTGCTGAGGAAGCTCATTTCGGCCGTTTGTCTCCACGATTTCATTCTTTTGGTTGTCAAACACAGCTGGTGACCATAGGTGAGAATGGGAACATACAGTAGATCGACTTTTAAGTCGAGAGCATTGCTTTACAGTTCACCTCTTCTTTGACACGACGCACCCTTTCCCGGTCGAGGAAAAGGGTGGAAACTAATTTTTACTTGTTAAAAGCCTCTTATACAGTTTTTATAGTTGTGCACCAGAGCAGAAGGACTACTTGTGTGTGAAATGGTGTTTTAAAACATACTGGCCTGAATGTCAATTTATGATTTAAATGTCAAACAGAAGAGCAATTCAATATGATATACAGTATTTAAGGAAGGGTAACTCTGGGAGAAAAGCACCTCTCCTGTAATGCCAGGGTTTCAGGACCTTATGCTGAGGTGTTCCCGAGCAAGACACCAAACACCTAAATGCTCCTGACGGGTCGTGCCTTCTGCTTATCCGGAACAAAAAACCCCCCAAAAAACAGATAACTAACTAATAACTAATGACAAAATTATTTTCATCTCCAATTTTATAATAGCGAAAACCTGCTATGTAAGAACACACGGAACCTAAGTGGCATCATCAAGACCTGCAAATACAGAGAACCTTAAGCTGAGGAGAAAGCTTTTGTGATGTAAACCTTAGTTTGAGAAGATAATCTCTTTAGTTTGCATCTGACTGAGCAGCTGCCACTGCCATGGCAGGTAAACCACACGTGGCCTCTTTCATTTCTCTCTCTGAAGAACCCTATTTGCCTCTGTCTCTTAACCCCACTGCCACCCTTCTCACACACACACAGACACTTTATCCATCTAACTACCAACCTGACTGTCCGATAGTCTGTTTGTCTATCTATTATTTTATTTAAAATGTCAAAGGATGGTATCTAAAACCAGGGATGTTACATAAAACAGAATTTGTACCTGGATAAACTAAAGAACTTGTAGGGACACCTGTCTGCAATGTCCTTGCCTTTGCTGCATAATGTGCTTTGCATTAGCAGAGACCAGCTTTGGCTCTGGTTTGTGTCAGCTGGCCCACACCGCTGTAGGATGACTCAAGATATTTTCAGCCTGCAGTGGACTTTGCTGAGACTGCATCAAACTTTTAGAATGACTTGAAATGGAAATGGTATTCAGTTGCTAAGTTAAATTATAAAACCACGAACCCATTTTTTGTTTGATATTCTTTTTAGATTATATAAATTTTTTAAGAGTTTTGTAAAGAAGCTACATATGATTGAGAATCTATGTCCCGTAACAACACTGTGCGTGATATAACAACATTTGCATTCCCAATTCCATCTTGGTTTGAACTTTTTATCCTCTACATGTCTTCAGTTTTCATTCACTATGTAAGTTAAGTCAGTCAGGTCAAACACACCCTCTGTAGAATTTCCAAAATGTAACTATGTTTGTCAAATTTGACCAGTTTGGACAACGAAACAAAAAAATAATTTGCCTACATTTATTGGTGCCACAAAATAACACTTTTTAAAAATTTAAACATCAATGATTATCAACAAAAATGACAAGTTAACGTAATTCTTACTCTTTTCCTTTGCTGACAAAGTTTTTTAATTGGTTTAATAACCTTTTGTACCATGGACAATTGAAAAAGCAGACAGTATTATTTGTTAGGACCAACAAAACTGCTTGAAAACATTTCATTGCGTTATCACGAATAGAAAATTGTGGTCCTCTGTTGTCATGTTCTTTCCTAATGTAGAAATGCACATCTTCATTATGTTAAAAGAAATATTCTGGAACAACTTCAGCTTGGTTACTTTCAGCATAAACTGTTTGTTTTGCTTGAGTTTGCCCTCTTTGAGTTTCTATGCACTATTGACATCCAATGCTATTTTCTTTATGCAATAAGAAAGCAGGAAGGAAAGAAAAAAACTTAAACTTGCTAGTGTTTGACTGGAATCAGTGTGATGCTGCAACCAAAATACTTTCTTAATGCATAAGGTACTCCTACTCAGTAAGGGAGTGAAGCACAGCAACTAGGGTCAAGTTGTTTTGCAGCAAAATGAAAGCTAAAATAAAATGCGGGAATGCAGAAATTAAACAATAGAACTTAGTTTTTAGTTTGGTGACAAAATGTGTTAAAAATTTATTTGTCCTAAATTATTTCCTGCAGAATCTTCATTTAGCTAATTCCTGAATTGAAGCTTTAAGATTCAGGATGATAAAATCAGGGAGTAAAAATAGGTTTTGTACTCATAAGTTCACAGAACGTTGGTCTTTAAAAAGCAGAAAAACAACAACATTTTGTTGTATTTTTAAAATAAAAAATATTCAGAACTAAAGTAGTTGGTAATTCTCTTCTGCACACCATTTTTTGTTTTTTTCTTTATGAATGAAAATAGTGTGTGTTGGATACTTGAGAAAAGAATGATGTCTTATAGAGAATTGATTTGGGATTTTCTGTAAAAATGTTTCCTGATTACAGAATGTGCTTTTGTGGAAGTAAAATAACTTTAGAAATGTTTTGAATTCTGCAAACCATTTCTTTTTATCTTAAACTGGTCATATTTCACTCTGTTATAAAATTGTTTATTTTTTAAAAATTAAATGCCAAAAGCATGCTAGTGAAAACGTACAACTGATTAGTGGTCTGCAGACACACAGATATAAATAAATAAAAAAGAATGTTAAAAGAGTATTAAAAATATAAATGGATGGAATTTACCAAAGACCCATTTTTTTCACTCATTTTAAACATACAGCCTGGTTATTAATGTTGTAAAGATGAGTTTTGAACTGGATAGCTAAGAATATCCTCCAATGGATCATTATGGTTTAACGGGGTGATAATGTTACGTATCATTGTTTATGACAAATGTTGAGTGAACGACACTCTTTTAGTTGAATAAATTAAGTCTGGTGTACAAAAAAATCTTTCGAAGGGAAAACATTCATTCCTCTTTTCACTATCACCTATTTTTGATAAACTGATAGAAAAAAACCCAATATTCTAATATTAGATGATTATTTGGAATGTCCCACCAGTTGTGCTAGAATCAACATTGAAATGGCTGTCCAATTGATTTGAAGTTATTTAAAGGACTGATCAAAATTAAACCGCATTTAATCATCCAACAACAATTTTTTTTCAAATTAATCCAACTAATAAATTTTGTTTAATGCCACGTTCTCTGTAAAAAAAAAATCCCACCTGTCTTTCAAAAACAATTTTCTTCACGAAGGCTAAATGATTAGATTCAAATACCCCGATGAAAAGATACATGCCTGACATACTTTATAAAGACATTAGTTTTTATTGTAACTCCCAAAAGAGCAAACTTTAACATGTTAAACAGTGATCCCAAGAAAGAGAGGGCGCGAGACGATTCATTGAAGGATGACGTTTATAAATCCTCAATTACTTGTTTGAGATGAGTCTCTGCCCGATTTGTCAGAAAAGCCAAATGTGTACATTTTTACATTACTTGTAAAATTTGATAAATTTTATTTCACACCTTTTATTTTTGTTTTACATTAACAAAAAATGGAATCATTTGTCAATGCAATTTTGCAAGAATAATTTATTGTTGATAACTATCCACTTCACTTGAATAATTGTCTATCCTTTCTTTTTAAATTGAAATGTAAATAAATCTCATCTGCAGATATTAGGTCTAACTAACTGATTACCCCAGACTCCCTAATTAACTTGATTGCCATCATTAGATCTACTTTCTCTTCGTGATGTTTTCTCCTGCTCTCTATCCACTTGTCTGTCAGAGCTGTTGGACTTAACTGGGATTTATCTGTAGAGATCACCACTTTTAGACTGGAAATTTTCAAGCCTGCGTGTGAAATCCTGCAGCAACTCTTTCAAGTCAGTCAGTCAATCCATGCATTCATTTTGAGTGGGTACTCATACAGCATAATAATGAAACATATCTGTGTGCAGGAGTGTATGACATCAGTCTTCCAAAAGGATCTACTTTTTACATCTCCTTGGATTGATGTTGTGGTTTCTTCAACTTTACCAAATTTGATATTTTTGTTCAAATTCAGATTGATTCTTAGTCCTTCAATTTCAAGAACTGAAAGTAGCATTTATGTATAAAAAAAATGTTCTGCAGACTCCTGCATCAGTGTGCAGACGGTAAGTGAGAATGTGCTAGGATGTGTTTGCTGTCGTCATTGTCGGTAAGCAGTCGCTAAGGGGATCAAGGAGGATTGGCGACTTTAGTGCCATCAAAGAGCAAACCAAGAAATATTGGCTCCTCCATTGTTATTAGTTTGATAAAATTATTTAGAATATTAATTAGTAAACTTAGAAAAATTACAGAAGTATTATGAGTGCAGCTGCAGACTGACAAAGAGGCATTTAGGTTTTTTTCCTTCAGTGATCTGCTGATTCCAGCTCACTCGGAGAGCAGATGACTATTATTAGAGGCCCTAATGGGATTGAAAAGCATTTACCGAGAGGATTATTTAGTAGCCACTGACACATGAGGCCATGGCAGTTGGATGTGAGGTGCTGTCGACACGAGGAGCAAAGCTGCTCTTGGGACTGAAGTGAGACAGCCAAAGAACAGCTGATTCCCAGAAGGACACAAATGTCAAATGGACTAAGCTTATGACACAACGCTGATAAAATTGATCCTTTCAGAATGAATAAAAATTGTAAAATGAAATATTTAAAAGTTGTGGTGGTGTGATGTGAGGCTGGATCTATAAAGTATACAATAATTTGACATCTCTTAAAAATCTCTCAACGATGATAAACATATGAAGCTAACAAATACTTCATCTTGGAGAATATTTTTTTGTTTTGATCTTCACGGGTCATTTGCAAGAAGACCATAGAATGATCCAAAATAACCCAATTTATTGTTGTGCTGTTGCCACAATTTCAGTTGTGAAATAAGCCAATAAGTCAATTTTGGTCATTGTACTCTACAAAAAAATGCTTTCAAAATTTTTTGCTTGCATTTAAGGCTAAAACTCAACAATAAGTTCACAATGAAACCAAACCAAAACAAAAGTAATGGTGCTGTCCTTTCATGAGGAATAATGATTAGACGATGCTGATATTAGGCCATTTTTACAGTTAGTAACGCTTACACAATGATAGTTTTATTTTGTGTTTGTCTGCTTTTTTTAATCCCTGCATTATCTTCAAATAAAGTTTTGGAAAAACCAGTTTATTATGTTTGATGAAAAGAAAAGAATGTTTCAATTTGGAGAAAAAAATGATGATTTTTGCTATGATATGTCTAAACGTATAATTGAGAGAATATATTTTTATGAATAAAGATGTATATAAATATTGATAATATATATTATTGAGATATATACTTTGTACTTAACAAAGTTTTGAACTACATTGATAACTTAAATCCCAATTTGTATGGCCGTTGGTGGGTTAACAGTTGTTATATTTTGCCACCAAAGATTCTAATTTGGCATGTTTTATTCTGCAATGGCGACCAAAGCTTTTGATTTTTTTGGTAACACCTGAAGCTGGCAATTGACAAGTAACTCAATGAGAGCAATAGGGACAATGTGAAGTGTATTTTGGGGTAAAGGTGTTTCGGTTTTCAGTTTGGTAGGATGAGGAATCACAGGAAGATCACAGGGGAGATACATAAAAATATTACTGAACATATTAGTTCCATACAGAAAGGTCACTAATTTTTTTCTTTTTTTAACGTACTGTATTCCTTCCTCAAATGGAGTCATTTCTGTGCTGCATTGCACCGCGGCAGGCAGCCGCGATGGCACCAGTGGTGGGAGAAATTAGGGCTCCGCTAGGTGTCTTTCACAAGAACACTTAGGTGTGGGCCCTGTGGATACCAAATCGGCTTCTCCCATTCTAAGGATAGGCCGGTTTTAGTTTAATACTGAAGAATGATTTAGCATTTTGTAAGTAACAGCAGTTTTTCCTGTTAGGGTTCATCTTCTGCTGAAATGTAGATTAAAATGTTACAATAGACTAAATGGGTATGAGGAGAAAAAGAAACATAGGGCTCACCTTTGGTACATTCTCCAGCTCATCCACCTGGTTACCGCCCAGTCTACTCTTGATAAAAAATTCAACAGTGGCATTGAATTTCATGAATGTCACATAGCAAGCATAGCACGTCAGCAAACTGATGCTCTCTACCACTGTTATTTGATTATCCAAAAAGAAATAGATGAGCATGAGCAAGCCGATGATGTAGAAAGAAACATCTCTGAACAGAGGCCACCAGGTAAGGTTCAGCACCTCCTTGGAAAAAAGGGCGCACATCCCAATCACAAAAAGAATGTTAAAGACAGCTGAACCAACAATGGTACCAATACCCACATTACTGTGGGAGATGAACACTCCAATAACAGAGGTAAAGAGCTCTGGGGCTGAACCACCTGCTGCCATGAAGGTGGCTCCAGCCACATCATCCGAAATCTCCAGCTTCTCTGTGATGACAGTGAGTGCAGGGACAAAAAACTCATCACAAACTATGGCTAAGGCGATGAACATGTACAGCATCCCAAACATGTGAAAGACCACATAACCCTGGCGCCTGTCCTCCACACTGAAGTAGTCTGTTGGGTAGTCCCCCTGGTTCATTTCCAAGTCAGTGGACTTCATGGCCACTGGTGTGTCTTCTGGGGAAGCTGAGAAGTTGCGATGCTGAAGAAGAGTCCTTTGGGGCACTGCAGCATTGCTTGAGCCCTGATCAGCTGATTCCAGCTCAGTAGCCACTGCTGTGGCCAGTGACAAGGCACTCAATGAACAAATTGTGCAGACAGCCACCAGGCTGAAGATGAAGCCCAGAATCCGTCCAGGTCGCAGCTTTCTCTTGACACCCTGGTAGTGGGATTTGGTACTGCTTCTGGGAGGGCCCAGAAGAGCATCAGAGCAAGAGTAAGCCATGACGTCTTGACTTCCTATGGGTAACATGAAATCCATGGTGTTTGGCGCAGGTTTTCAGACAGAGTAGAATTGTCTGGGATGACCCCCAAAGCTGGGTTGATGGTGATGATGTGTATGCGGGTGGGGGTCGAACAGGCCACACTGGTTCACCGATTTGTTTGCATGTTGCTCCGAAGCCTAAACACAATGAAGGCTCTCCAGTCTAATTCCAGGGTCAAGCACGTTCAATGGTTTCCTCATATTATTCACTGCAAGACAGAGAATAAAGAAAGCCAAATGAATCATCATGTAACAATTTGTTTGAAAAGTAATGCAGGTACATATTATATCCCACACAGAAATTACATACTTCAGATATTGTGAAAACAGTGTAAGCTTTTGTGACTCCAATGACCGTAATGGGCATTTACAACCAACATATATTATCAGAGTTTTGCATCCTGTTTTCTGTCAAAACTTTTGATTTGTAGAGTATGTCAAATGGATGACAAAAGGCTCTTCATAGTGTGGTTGAAGTGTGTCAAAATGAAATACGCTGTTATATTCTTTCTTTGACAATACTGCAATAGGTGCGTGTGCAAGAAAATCTTCATGAGGTTCATTTTTAGAAATAAGTGGTATTTATTTGGATTTGTTTTTATTTCTTGTTCTTTGATCAAATGCTGAATGTTACTTAAAGCAGCATTAACCTGACAAACTGAAGCAGAAATCTTAACTGATGTCTAAAATAAACTCACCAGAACATCTGGTTTATTACAAGTAATTGACCCAGATTAATCATCTAATCAAAGTTGTGTTAAAGTTCAAAACATATAACTAATAAAAGTTCATTTTCAGAATAAGGAGCTAATCAGGTCACCATATGCATGAACTTCAATGAGCAAATTTGACATTGCCGTGATGTGCATTAAATTCACCAGTGATGTATAGTGTGTGCAGGGTTTAATGTGATTTAATGTCATTAGTGGACAACCCTTATTGCCTCATTTCACCTCCTCTATCCTTACTCTGAAGGCCTTTGAACAGAATGACAAATTAATAATTAGAACAATCAAAAACTTTTTTAACTTGAATTGGCCTGAAAAGAGTTTAAGCTCACTGGTTGTGCAGGAAAATTATGTGAAGCATAATAATGTAAAAAAAAAATTTTATGTTTATGGTGCAAAACAATTCAACAGCAACATTAAGGTTTTCACTCAGAGCTCAAGTTAACAATGCAAAGTTAACAATTTCTGCCTTTACTGTACTTTTCCTTCAAAAGGGAGACACATTTTTGTTAGCCTATTTTCTGATTTTTTTAAGAGAGGTGTGTGAATAAAAATCCATCTTTATTTTTGCAGCCTTTATAATTAATACCATGGACATTCAAACGAAGTTTCCGTATTAAAAGTCTTTGATAAAAAGGGAAGAAATGATTAAATGGAAACTTTTGAAATAAAATAGTCATCAATAATTTTGTCAAAATTAAAGACCTCTTTGTGATAAGGACTGTCAGAGGCAGTTCTTCTTTAACTGAAGCGTGTTCTTTAGTGAAAGCTCATTAAGAACCAGTTAATCCCTGAGAAGATATTCTTAGATTAGCACTAGGGCCTGATCACTCGCAATACGGCATGAAGTCAAAAAGCAAACACCAACTATAACAAAAAAAATTAAAAACAAAAAACCAAACTTAATTTGCATGTTGTTTGCCTCTAATGAAGCAATCCACAACAAACTGCAAAACCTTTATTTGAGGTTCTATATGTAAATTTTCACAAATTCAAAAACTAACTAACATTTACATTCAAAGTGGCTTTGAAAGTGTTATAAATGATGAAAACTTTAACTTAACACGAGCAGCGTTTCTCTGTTTTAATAGCTTAATGAGAAGAAAAATACAAATTTGTTCATAGTTTTTCTTACCACAGTTGGAGATCTTTTCTTCTGCAAGAAGTGGCTGAGTAGTTGCAGTCTGTCCAATCTTTCTATGTTTGGAGAATATTCCAATAGATTCACTCCCAAAACTGAACAATCCCGAGTGTCTTGCATTCAATCTGATGGTCCCAACAGTAAATCCTCAGTAGGATTTTCATCTCTGAGCTGAGGAGGAGCTCCAGGACATCAGGTCAGGATGGGCCACTCCCTCCCCTCTCGCTGTTCCTCCCCTCGCCAACACTGTCTCTTACCTGGTCCACCCTTTAGCCATCTAACTGTCCGATAAGGACTGTCCTCCTAATACCCTTCACTAGTTCCCACCTTCTTTTGAGAGCTAAAGAAGGAACACCGATGTTACGCAACAAACTTGGAGGCTAATGGGACTGTTGCTTTAGATTGAAAGCTGGGTAAAACTAAATCTGTTTCAAATTCTGATAGAATAAATGAGAACCTGTTCCTGTACAGTATGTGGTGATTCTGACCAGCATCAAGTGTGATCTTTAAACAATGAACTAGTTGCAGAGAATAATGTCACCATACCAACTAGACTTTCATTTTCTGCTTGTCTGTAATTGGCTTGGGTGCAACACCTGCACTCAGGTAGCAATCCTGCTTTCATATTGTCCAGTCAAAATTGCTGACACTGCTAATTTGAACCCAGAAGGATATACACTTTAAAAGACTTTCAAGTATGGAATTGTAATTGCCTCTTTTTCAAATCTCAAAGAAGAGCAAAGGCAGGTTTGGTAAGACCCGCAAAATTTGGCACAACACATTTTAGCACACAGACCTTCACTTTGCAAATCCCAAAGCTTAAAAAGGACATGCTTAAAAAATAATTACATTTGTCAGAAGTATTAGTCATTTAAAGGCAGAATACAAGGGATTATTGCTTCGTAATACTTGCAAAAAAAAAAAAACCCTGGTTAGGCTGACAAATATAATTGAATGGGATTTACCACGGGGGGCTTTACAGGAGGATATCCTAGTTGAGAGACCTGAGACTCATGGTGACCTTTCTGACCTGGTCTGATTGCAAGATCACTCTCCCCCACAGCAGGACACATTGCAGTTAAATGCAAGCTTCTGCATTTTTTGTTACTGCTGTAAAATGCTGTTGCATGCACTGAATATAACGTCAATTCTCATTTAAATTATTTTATCCAGAAAGGCTGATTGGGTAGTTTTAAATTTATCACCCAACCAAAAGATTCTGTAAAGACAATTCTTAAATGATAAATAGAATAATTTTGTATGATTTTAAGCCACAGAAGGCTTTGTTGAAGACTGAGCAAAGAAAGATGCTTTCTGAGCAGTTGGTTTGGCCATCCAGAGTTGGCCAACCAACTTTGGCAGTTGGTTGGCTGAATTGAAGATGCAGAGAAACTTTCAATAAAAACCCAATTTATTACATATATTTAATTTATCATTTAAAAAGCCATTAATAATTTGTTAAACCTATTTATTACATGTATTTAATTTATCATTTAAAAAGCCATTAATAACTCTACACATACGTCTAACTTCAGGAGAGTCTTACTCGTGAGTGTACTCTACATGAGAACTGAATTACTTTGCTGAAATTAAAGCCAGAAAAAAAAAAGTCAGAAACTCAGATGATTTTAGGTATTAATATATTATATCATACATTTCTAACAGACGAGGCTTGCAACACTGCCCTTTCTATGTGGAGTTTGCATGTTATCCTCGTGTATGTGGGGGTTTTCTCCAGGTACTCCGGTTTTTATCCCACTCTCCAAAAACATGCATGCCAGGTTAATTGGTCGTTATAAAATCGTCCCTAGGAATGAGAGCGTGTGGATGGTTTTGTGTGTGTGTGTGTGTGGCCCCGCAACAGACTGGCAACCTGTTCGGGGAGTACCCTTCCTCTTGCCTCAAATCAGCTCAGGTAGCCCCACAACCCCGTTATTGGTGGACGGTTCAGAAAACAAAAACCTCTCCAACATTGAGTTCAAGTATACTCTTTTTTTTTTTTATTATTATTATCTGCCTCACCTCCACTGACAGTTGGTTCCATGCAGCAGGGAATCTGGACAGCACATTTCTTCTAATAGATTTTGAGAAGGGAAATATTAAATCACAAGAGCTGACTTGCTGAGTTGTATGTTGGTGACATTAGCCAAAGTGTGCAGTTTGTTTCAGCAAAAGATATAGGAATATTTTTCAAAATGGTATTGTACAGATAGCGCAGAAGCTGCCTGAGTGTTCAGGTTTTTTTTTAAAACACCATATACCCTCCCTAACCTCTTGAGTAGAATCTATCACTACAATATGTAACAAAGCGCCATTGTGGCTAAATGTCCTCAGTCTCGTGGTTCTGTAACTTGTGTGTAACCGTGTTTTTATCTTTATTTGGGTGTACTGGAACTGTAATTTTGTTGTTCACTTGTGGTTCAGTAACACCAAAATTCTGATTCCAAGGTAGAATCAAATGATCTGCTTACAGTATATTGCACTCTTCTATTATTTTTATACAAAGTAATTAGAGAATTGTAAGTGATCTGGCCATTTTGTGCCTATAAGGTCTGAAAAGCAACTTATAATTTGAATTTCTAAAACACACTTTGATTGGGAATGTTACAAGAAACCAGGTTTGGGAAAGCTAACAAATTTGGTTTAATGAGGCTATCGGTCGGCTGCTGGTGTATTAAAAGACTTTAAGGTCAAATCAAGGTTTACACGTGAGACCTGTAAGCCTCAGTGGACAGAAGGCGAGTCATAATGTAGCCTCAATGGTACCATATCGTCTCGGTTAAGAATGGTGCTTTTTGTCTGGATGTAGTTGGTTGAAGAACTATTGACCCCTCTCTTTATACTAAACATTTTCTGAAGTCTAACAGAACTTAAAATGCTTCCTATTTTTAGCATTTAAACAGGCTTGCAATTTGTTTCTCAGTGCATTTAAATTAGATGCTTAACATGTGTTTTTTTTCCCCCAATACATACGAAAAAAGCTCTTGTCAATTTTTCTCAGCAAAATTTATATTTTTATTTGGTAACGTCTCCAATAATTTCTTATTGACGCAACCATTTGCAGCATTAAAATGATTAACAAATTAATATTTTATTGCTTGCACACAACATTTAAGCATGAAGTGAAACGCTGATCAATTTAAGTAAACCAGAAACGTATTAATTGCTTTGACTGTGCAATCAAATAAGTCAAGAACAAGGAGTTGTAAAGTTAGTCATTTTTAGAGGATATATTTGAAGTGACAGCTAATTTCCAGACAAATTAACAAATTCTGAATGTGATGCAACAAAACTCAGACATGCATCATTTTTTGGCCAGGAAATATTCTGTTCCGTTGTCTTCCGCTTATCTGGGGTTGGGTTGCGGGGGCAACAGTCTCAGACGGAAAGCCCACGCTTCTCTCACCCCAGCTGCATCCTCCAGCTCACCAGGAAGGATCTCAAGTCGTTCCCTGGCCAGCTGTGAGACATAGTCTCTCCAGCGGGTCTGGGTTCTGTCTCTTGGTCTCCTCCCGGTGGGACGTGCCCAAAAAACCTCACCAGGGAGGCAGTCGGGCGAACCCCCCCATCTGGCTTTTCTCGACCTGGAGGAGGAGCGACTTGGACACCAAGCTCCTCCCGGATGGCAGAGCTCATCACCCGATCTCTGAGTGACACCACCCACAGCTGGTAACCATAGGTGTGGGTGGGAAAGTAGATCGACTTGTAAAGCGAGAGCTTTGCATTTTAGCTCAGCTCTTTCTTTGCCACGACGGACCAATGCAGCATCCTAGTTATTGCTGACACCGCACCAATCCCGCTCCATCCTTTCCCCACTTGTGAACAAGACCCCGAGATACTTAATCCCCTCCACTTGAGGCAGGATCCTGTCCCTCACCTGCTGGAGGGCATTCCAACTTTTCCGGGCGATGACCATAGTCTCGGATTTGCAGGCACTGATTCCCATCCCGGCTGCTTCACACTCGGCAGCAAATCGATCCAGTGAGAGTAGGAGATCATGGTCTGATGAAGCCAACAGGACCACAACATCCGCAAAAAGCAGAGATTTGATCCTCAGGTCACCGGATTCCTCCAACGCCTCAGCTGCGCCTAGATATTCTTCTGCCCATAAAGGTGATGAGCAGAATCGGTGAAAAAGGGCAGCCTTGGCGGAGTCCAACTCTCACTGGAAATAGAAATGTAGAAAATATATTTATAGAAAATTGCAAAAAATTTCTTAATTTTTTGCAATGCTTATGCAGGCATGTTATTCTTGCAACAGCTAATATTTAGACTCTTTATGAACTCATTGTGTAATTGCAAGAGGTTGTTGTGTCCTCAGAGTACTTTTGCTGTGCACACAATGCCTTTGACCTTAGCAATGGATCTGGGTTGTGACAGCTAAATTAAGGCTAAGTGATGTCCTAAAAAGTCTAAACTTGTTACATAATTTACCAGGCAAAGTAAAACCTCATTCGCAGTAAGCTTGGATGCATTTCAGGCCAAGTTTGAAAAACTGAGAAAACCTTCATTTAACTAATTGGTGAGTTTTCCCACAGAATTTAAAATATTATTGACTTTCAAAAAATGAATAAAGTTATATGAGAAAGTTGAACAATGCTTAAGTCTCTGCCAGAACTCATTAACCAAATTTCATCAGATAACAACACATTGGATCAACTTAATTTTGCATGAATCCATAGTTACATAACCCTTAAAGTCATTTTGTTTAATTTGTAAAATTCACAAGTGCTAATCTTCTGGTTCCCAGGCAGTGGAATAATCAGGAAGAAAGATGTTCCCTTGTGAAGCTGGGATCAACAGCAGCTTACTGAACAAATCTCTTTCTGGAAATAGCCACTAAGTTATATAGGAGAAAGGGAGGGGCCTTGCTGCTGTGGGTAGGGATAGCTAAGGTAACCAGAGAGATCTATATAATGGGTCTTTATCTCCTCAAGAGAACTGGCTGTACATTAAGCTCAGCCCTCACACAAATGTACAATTACAACAGTGCTCAAATACACATACATTATGAACAATGAAAATATGTATATGTAAATGCATCTGAATCCAAAATGTTCCACCTGAATAAATTTAATTATATTGCACATTGAGGTTTGAATATTGCAGAAAAAAGTTACTCATGCATTAAATGACAAATGAAAAGAAGTAAAGAAATTGTATTTGCATAGATAAAAAAGATGCTTTGACAAGGAAGAAAGGATAATGCTTGCTTTAATTCGTGACAACAACATCTGATGGGTTTCGAGCCAGCATTACAAAGATAGAATGGCAAGTGTTAGGTCACATGCAGCTCTGTGGAATATGCTGATTCGCTGTACAAGCCACCATTAATCCACCAACCTAAATTACTTTACAGCAGCATCTTTTGCTAATGTTTTAGCCAATTATGAAAAGAAGAGGAAAAAAACTGTAGGACAGAGCACTTTGACATTACATACTTCCACAAAATTTTATAACATGAAATTGAACAAACGTAATATGTTACTGTAAATAAAGTTATCTAAGGTCTACTCCAGACAATTTTTGAGTCACCTGCAGATGCACTGTCCTGTTTTGGACAGGACAAAAATTGTGTTGCATTTGTCTGCGTATTTTTTCAGTTTTACCCATGCAGAAATCACAAGATCAACTGGCCAAAAACTTGTCAAATTTAAATTGCCAGTCAAACATGGCTCTATTTTTCTGGAAAAGGACTTAAGAAGAAATTGCAGATGTTATTTTTGAGAGAAAATTCTAACTTCTCTTGCCTCAATTTAGTAATTCACGCATTATTTAGTTGGTAATAAAACAAATAAGTTCAACATGAGAAACAAGATGGGTTAAAATTTTCTACACAATTTGCACAAAATGTGAAAAAACTATTCAATTTGAATATTTTCAGTCCAAATAACAGTTTGTTAGATGCAATCTAGAAATGAACTATTGATTTTTTTAAAAATCAGATCTGTTTGTGCAATTTGCAGAAATGCATGAGAAAACCTGGGAAATAAGTTATGATTTTGTTTCCAAGTGAACTTTCACTGCAGAATAATTAACTTGACTGAGAGAATAACATCACAAACAGGATTTTAATCATGCAATAATGAGACTACAAACTAATCCTTGTTGCAAATCAAATGGAGAGTCTTGTGTTTGATAGGCACAAATGCCCTTTCTCATACTTAACAGAGTTTAAACGGAGCCGTGTTAGGTGTCGTAAAGAAATCCCAAGCAAACCTTAAATCCTTGTTCGGGCTGCCTTAATGAGCCTCTTCCTTGATAGGACCTCGGATTTGGATTCGTGCCTGACTGTACCAAGATGTACTTGGTGCCCTGTGTGAAGTCACACTGGATTTATGTGCCATCAAGTTCAAATGTGTCCAGTTATCACATGGTAATTATTAACGTCAGAATCAAAGCTGCAGGGAAATCATCTCAAGAGCACAAGATAAAGAATCAAATTTGAGCAGGTTCAACAGTCTGTAATTACTATTGTCTTGGGTAATGCAGTCATGAGATGGCACTAAAGTCAGATTCTTTTTTATAATATATGATAACAATAATAATAGTTTGCCTTGAATCAGCCAGGATGGGCTCCAGCACACCCCTCAATCCCGTAAGGGATAGAAGTGACTAGTCAGTCAGTCATCTTCTTATCCGTCTATCCCTTTCAGGGTTGCAGGGGGTGCCGGAGCCCATCCTGGCTGATTTAAACCCATGCGAACACGGGCAGAACATGCAAACTCCACACAGAAAGGACAGTGCTCCAAGCCTCGTCCCCATCCGGGACTCGAACCCACGACCTTCTTGCTGTGAGGCCACTGTGCTACCCACTGCGCCACCGTGCTGCCCAAGAAGTGACTAATAATAATATATACTTTATTGATCCCTCACTGGGAAAATTTGTTTGCTGCATTACACTGCAGCAGGCTGCAACCTAGGACGGCACCAATGGTGGGAGAAACGGGTGGTTAGGTGTCTTCTCAAAGGACCCTTGACATGAACTCAGTGGGAACCGAACCCGTGAACTTCCGGTCCGAATTCAAAGGTTATATAAACAACAACCTTTGAATATTGAACAACAGACACCTTTTTGAGATTTTACTATTGTCTCATTGGCTTAGAACATCCGCTAAGGAAACACTCTGGCTTAAAAACCAAATAATATTTTTGGCCACTTTGGGTTGATTTATACAATTACAAGTCCACACAAATCTATCGCATAGTAGTAAATGAATGCAGCTAACATGGTAAAGAAGTCAAGTTTAAGTTCAAACTGTTCATGAAAACGTCAGATTTAGCAGATTTGTTCTTTTTACATTATGAAGGATCCAAAAGTTCAACTTTCTTCTAAAGGATATTGCTAGATGAATAATTACACAAACTCAAAACTTAGTTAATCTCAAAATGTTTCTTGGACACAGAGTACTATCGTATAGATATACCCCAAAAACTTTGAAAAATGTGTCTATCACTGTAAAATCCTAAAAACATACCATCTGACAAAAAGGTGCCAATATTGCAAGTGATAGACACTGCAACCATGTGAACAAGCATGGTGAACTAAATGCAAATACCTTGTAATGAAAAGACACCATCATTTGGGAATTCATTTATTTAGTTTGAACTAAGCAGTAAATGTCAGGGATCATGTAAACATGTATCTTCATCTATGCAATTAGATGTTCATGTGAAAATTTAGATAAGCTTAAAAAAAAATCTGCTATCTTGGGATCATGGTAGAAAGGTTTTCATACCTTCATAGAATTTTATAACCTTTATGCAGACATTTGTTCTCAGCAATTAATCAATAGAATAATGGTAAAATTCTGGTCAATCCCAGCTACACCTCCATATGTTCACATATACGTATATGTCTTGCAGAGCCGGTGAAAGTTTTAAGGCAAAAACTGATAAACAATGAAATCTGAAGTTTGTGCTGGGAAGTACTGTGGGAGCAACAAGCATAGAGTAAGATAACATTAAACACCTGACTGAAGTAAATTTGGTTATAGCTAAAGCTGTTTTATAAAAATGTAATCATTTTTATATTTAGTAAAAAGGAAGGAAATGTCTAAGACTTGATTTGGCATGATCTCATTAACTTTTCAATTTTCTTGTAGAACAGATAATCCATCACTTAAGATGTTGGACAAATACCCCAAATTGTGAGATTAACCTTCATTCAATTCCCAAGTGCTATCTTCATAATTCCATTCAAGTCATTTGCTCAGGAATCCTTTCCCCCTTCCATTTACAATTCAATTCCCGCTCTTTGCGTTTCTCAAGACTTTGCTTTCTTGCCATAGCTGTCAACTGCATCAGGCTTGATACTCTCATCTTCCTCCACATCCTCAATCATAGTTTTACCAACGAGCTGAAAAATATCCTCAGCTGCCACACCCATAGGCTCCGCCACCTTCACTGCCAACATCTCCAAAGTCAGAGTGGTTCCTCTGGGAATCTTCACTTTGGCAACCACAGATTTCCCCAACTACAGTAAAACAAAAAACACATGATGATAAATCTAGATTTTTTAAATCTAAATAATTATGACAACAGACTGTTTCACTATCTGGTGAATTATTAGTACAGATTTTTATGGTAAACAAATTATTTACCTTATCATGGCACGGCTTCTCACAGGGAAGCATCTGTTTAATACCAGTTCCCAGCGCCCTCTCCACCAGCCGGATAGAAGAAACCAGCTCTGCCAGTTCAGAAGGCACCAGTGAGGCTGCGTGATCACTACCTTTCCACGTTTTGTCCAAAGTGATGTGGCGTTCAATTACTTTGGCTCCCAAAGCCACAGCTGCCACTGAAATACTAATTCCTGACTCATGGCCAGAATACCCAATAGGAATATCAGGAAATTCTTTCTGGTACTCCTGCAGAGACAATGTGGATGGACATGTAATCACTCATGAATAAATCAGAAACAAAGGTTACTGTTATATACATATATACTTTTAAACAGTATAAAATACCACTTTACTGACGCTGCTGCACTTTAACTATACAGTCAAATATATTTATCATACTATATTCATCCCTCATGGGGAAATTACTTTTGCTGCATTGCACTGCAGCAGGCAGCAATGACGACGCCAATGGTGGAAGTAATAAGAGGATTAAGTGTCTGCTCCAGAGACACTTAGGCATGGGCTTAGTGGGAAATGAACTGGTTTCTCACAGTCCAAGGACAGAAATTCCACCAGAGCCAACGCCTCCCCTTTAAAAATTATATTTTTATAAATGTAATCAGCCCTGCTTGAGAACTTGTGTACAGTAAGAAAATTCCATCTTATGACATAAATGAACCACCTGATGAACCAGACTCCAGACCTAGCATGAGTGAAAAACAGAATATATTCAACATACCGTAATCACTTTTAGGTTTACATCTTCCGGCTCCAGTGGGTAGGCACTGGTACACTGAAGGATGGCAAAGTTTTCATTATGCTCCTTCACTGTTTTGTAGACTCGACGCATTATTTCCATTGACTGCATCCCACTCGACACCACCATGGGACGACCTGACACCCGGAACATGTGTATCAGAGGCAGTAATCAGAGCTAGATAAAATAATTAAATTGATATACTTACCTTTTTTGGCAGTTTTCTCTAAATATGGAAAGTTGTTGGTGTCTCCAGAGCCAACTTTGAAGAAAGGCACATTCAATTCATGAAGAAACTCGACTGCCATCTAGAAGCAGCAAAAAAATGCAATTAAACTTCTTACTAAAGCAAATAAATTTTATGTTTTTAAGACAATTTTTTTTACCTCGTCCATCCCTGAAGCTGTGAAGAAGATCCCCACCTCTGCAGCATATTTCTGCAGCTCTCTGTATTGCTCATGACTGAACTCCAGGTGGCGTTTATGTTCACCATATGTTTTTCCCCAGGAGTTTTTAGAAGTGTAAGGCCGCTCCAGGGCTCGCTTGTTAAATTTATACTCCAATTCACTTTTCTGGAATTTGGCACAATCTGCACCACAATCCTGTAGAGAAGGGAATAATATTTACAGATTATGAAGAAAATGACTATCACATATTGTGAAAAGAAGTGCCAAGTGCAGAAATACTAGACTAAATATCTTTCTTTCCCACAGTTATCAGACTAACAGCTTAGCTGATATGAGAATTATTTGCAAAATCCCACAGCGGTGTGTAGCTGGGGTTTTGTTTGCAAATGCACATAAACTATATATGTTATGCACAATTTATATCCAAGTGCAATTTGTGTTTCTATTGTTTTCGCGAATGCATTATGATTTTTTTTACTCTAATTCAATATTTTTTGCATTCAATGTAGACGACAAAGTAAAAATCACTGTGCAAGGAATTAGAAAATTTCTGGATTTTCTCTGTAAGGAACAAGTGTTTTGCACTTGCAAAAATATATTAGATTGGAAACAAGCTGAAATGTGCAGCTATTACTTAAACACTCAGGAGGAGCACAGATCAGTGGATTCCAGTTTAATAAAAATACTTTATAATAATAGTAATAAATATTATTTATAAAGCACTTTACATATCCAATACAGACCTCAAAGAGAAGGAGGCTGAGAAGATACGACTCCCAGAAAAAACAATGTGAGAAACCCATAACTGAAAAAAAATAAATATAAAATCTGAACAAATCAAAGCCTGAGATCTTTTCAAACCAATTTCAGCCAAATGATATTTAGAAAAAGTACATTTAAAAATCTGGAATGGACAATTAACAAGAATTTTTCATCTTTTTTATATAAAACCGCCAATGAATCAAACTTTTCTCCTAAATGACTCAAATTAAATAATTTGGAAATATTCTGATGTGGTTATTTCCGTTAGTCACTTAGATTAAATTATCATAATGTCATTCCTTTTAGTAAACTTTATTGGTCTCTATTCATGCTGCAGTGTTGTAAAAATGTGGATTAATGACAGCAGCTTTAAAACCTAAAAACACACAAATTGTTGAATTGATACCAGAGATAATCTTTTTTTTTTTTAAAAATCTCAATTTTGCAAAAGGAAAACAAGTGCAACTTTTACTTCTTGCATTAGAAGAAATAACTCTAAAGAAGGTGACACCCAGTTAAATAGTGGTTTCTTTTGTGGATCCAAAATATGTGGCAGATGCAGTGAACAAGGAACAAATGCCGCGTTTTCCAAGAAAATATTTCAAATCAACAAAAACAACAAAATGCATATCATTATTATAATTTTACCTTTGCCATTTTGATCATTTTCTTTGCAATCTCAATGTCTCCCTGGTGGTTTTGTCCAATTTCAGCGATAATGAAACATGGGTTGTTTCCTCCAATCATTCTTCCAGGACAAAGCTCAAACTTTAAAGGCATTTTGAGAAAAAGAAGAGAATTAAACTCTTGAGACAAAAAAAATAGAGGCAGATAATTGAAGAGCTAGATGTCTGATGTGTTATGTGCAAATGAATAAGTTGTCCGGGCTGATTTATGTGTAACACAAACCGGAAAAGCATGCCTTCCGCCTTTCCACTTACGTGATTACGTGTATTCAGTGCTCCAACGTGGAGGATGGAAATTATTTGGATTTTTAAAAACTCTGCATGCATTGTAAATTTTTCTATTAAGATGTGTGAAACCTAAAGTTTGGCCGTTTTGGAAGCAGTTTTCATATTATTTATCAATTTTATTTTCCTATGGACCATTCTTGTCTGAAATAAACAAAAAAATAAAATAATTTGATCAAATCATTTTGTTCATCAGTTGAATGATTAAACTGTGTTACGTTCATGTAAGAAAAATATTAAATTTCTTTACGATTATTTTTTTATTTATTGAATACTTATACTTAATACTGCTTCTATTTTTATTTTATTAGTTTTACTTTATTTCTGATTTATGGTTTATTGGAACCATAATGGAAGAAAGAACGGAAAAAAGAGATGGAGGTACCATAGATGAAGATGCCGAGGATCTCTCTGGGAGTGACCAGGATGGACAAGATTAGAAATGAGTATATCAGAGGAACAGCACATGTTAGAGGTTTGGAAATAAAGTCAGAGAAGCCAGACTGAGATGGTTTGGACATGTGCAGAGGAGAGAGAGTACATCGGCAGAAGAATGCTGGGTTTGAACCACCAGGAAAGAGGTCTAAACCAAAGAGGAGGTTCATGGATACAGTGAAGGAAGACATGAAGATAGTTGGCGTGACCGAAGAAGATGCAGGAGAGTGTTAGATGGAAGAAACTGACTTGCTGAGGCGGTCCTGTGAAGGGAAATGGCAAAAGAAGAAGAATGATATATTGATGTTTGTGAACTGTACAGTGACCTTGAGTGTCATGAAAGGCGCTTTTAACTAAAACGTTCCATCATCTTCCGCTCATCCGGAGCCGGGTCGCAGGGGCAACAGCCTCAAACGGGAAGCCCAGGCTTCTCTCTCCCCGGCCTCATCCTCCAGCTCCCCCAGAAGGATCCCAAGTCTTTCCACGGCCAGCTGTGAGACATAGTTTCTCCAGCGGGTCCGGGGTCTGCCGCTTGGTCTCCTCCTGGTGGGATGTGCCCGAAAAACCTCACACCCGAGGCATCCTGATCAGATGCCCTAACCACCCCATTTGGCTTCTCTCGAACCGGAGCAGGAGCGGCTCGACACTGAGATCCTGCCGGATGGCAGAGGTCCTCACCCGATCTGAGTGAGAGCCCAGCCACCCTACGGAAAAATCTCATTTTGGCCACTTCTATCCACGATCTCATTCTTTCGGTCACCACCCACAGCTGGTGATTGTCAAAGACGGACTGTCCTGACAGGTATGAAAGTTGCTAGCTATTACTTTAAGTTGAACTGATTTGACAGATTTCTTTTCTGAAAAAGAATTGAGACATAAGAAGGAAGACAATTTAGTTTCACGAGTCAGATGAGGACACAGCTTTGCAATGCTCCACTATATTCTTTTTGCTTCTTAGAGAACTGAAATATTAGTTTAAACTGAATTTTTAATTGTGCACCATCAGAATCATAATGGATAGATAAAGGCTCACATTCTTTAGCTTGTTGAAGGTCAGAGGAACTTCCAAATGTTAACCAAACTTTTTGTTTTGTCGAATGTTGGGATTATTTTGTCTGCTTTTCAAGGTGTTAACGGGAATATTTAGAAACTAAAGTGTGAACACATCAATGGCACAAGCCATTTCCCAAAATACTGAAAAGAAAAACCCACAAACAAGCTAACAATTTGGTTGAAAAAAACCAAGACAGCAAATATCATTTACTCTTTACTGATAATGACAGAAAATGGACAATGAACACACAAGGTCAAGCTGGAGAATATCAGTAATTGAAAACACAATTATCTAATTCCAATGACAAATGTTTATATACTGTATATATATTGCCTTCTGTATATGTACATAGGTACACACAAAGAGTACATACACTGTTGAGGTTTAACACAGAAAAAAACAGGTGACATATCTTGTAATGACTGGACTTTGTTCAGTTCTGAGTGAAGGAGAGGCTTGAAACGGAAGATGCAGTGATTGAAAACATAACACATGCCACAAACAGACACTACACACAGTTCAAAGTACACACAATGAATGAATCTGAAGTTTGGTCCATAGAAAAGAAAAGACTAAACCTTTAGGTAGGCTTTACAGAAGGGAACGAGGGAGAATATGTGGAGGGTTGGGTGAGTTAAAACCTTGGATTTTTTCTTTAACTCCTGAAGGTTGACAAGAGGTACAACACAGCATTGTGTGAATGATGATGTTTTTGGGCAGACACAAGAAGCAGGGTGTAGTGTAGCTGTGGGCCCAAACAATCATCATTCCTTCCCTTTAGAGTCCCAGCATAGACAATAAGACTTGATGCATATCAAACTGGTTTTGATTTTAGTTTCTTAAACTGTGGATCTTGGTTGATCTGTAGGAGAGGTGTGCACATTAAGCCTTCCAGGAGAATACATGATATATCAAGTCTAATCTACAGTCCAACCAGGAGGAGACAAGAAAGGGTAAAAGAACCATTAGCTTTTTCCTTTCACTGAGAAGGGATAATGAGGGCAGTTCGTGGCAAATAGATTTGGACTATGAAATGAAAGCCCCTTGTCCTGAAAATAGAAATGATCTCTCATAGTGGGCTGGTGCGTAGTGGAAGAAAGATGATATGGAATGATGCCCATTGTACTGCTTAGCGGACCAGCGGGGACTGCTTCAGAGAGATGAGAACGGAGCGCATTCGGGACACATCTTTGGCCTGCTTGCTGGATTTGGGGTTGAAGTCGCAGAGGCGAGCCACCCGCTCCCACTCTGTGCCAGGGTTGTTCTCGTCCAGATCTGAAATCATGGCTTCCTCAGCCGCTCTACACAGAGAGAGGACAGAGCATGGACAAAAAAAGAAAAATGTCAGAGGCAGAAGTAAAACACAGAAATGACCGTGAGAAAGTCCTCCACTGAGCACCAACACAGATTTGAGAATTTAATCAGTTTTGTCCTGTTACAATATAACAAAAATGTTCTGATACTGAAGTGAGAGCTTCAAGAGTATTAGCTGTGTTGGATTTCTATCTCAGCAGAGTACATCTCAGACCAAAATGATTCTACCAACACACAGAGACAAAATGTCTGTGGTCAATACCTGCAGCATGCTCTCCAACTCAGAGTACAACTACAGTTACCTGTATTTCTAAACACATACACAACAATTAAAAAAAATAATAAATAAAAACTGAAGGAAATAGCTCAAGTAGAAAAAAAAAAAATCAACATAACATTGAATAAGTACTTTTGGTTGGTTAAAAAAGGCAGTTCTGTATAGAACTGGGAGGGTAGGAATTTGTCCACACCCTTACAGCTAAGCTTGCCATGTACTTGGACTTTTCATAAATAAGTATATGAAAAAGAAGCACATCCACATACTTATTTTTGTTTTTAACATTTCAAAATGAAAAAAGAAAAACTAATGGCAAGTTCTGTTTTTTTAACCAAGTCCAAATAAACTAAAAGCACCACTGGGCTTTAGCCATGCATTTTGCTGTGGCAGAGGAGCAGGCTTTTTCTTTTTTTAAAAAAAATATTGTGCAACCAATGAGCTTCCTTAACATGATGAATCAGTGTGCAAAAGAAAAAAAAAAGAACTGGCATCTCTTCTCAACACAAATTTGTTTAAACTACATTTAAAAAAAAACAAAAAAAAACACGAACATTAAAAAAAATTAAAAGTTAATCAACACTTGTGCAAACAGGAATTTTAAGATGCCAAATCAAAATTAAAGTTCTCATCACATCCACTCAATGACACTTCATACTTTTTATATTTCCACAGATTAAATCTGTTATAATCTGGATCCTGCCTTTTAAACACAAATACAGTACAACTACAAACTAAAACACAGAACACAACATAATAGGGGATGTGTGGCTAAAAAAAACCCATTCACTTTCACAATTAAGCAAAAATCACAGGGAGCTACCAAGGTGACATCACAAAGGGGGCAAAAACATCAAACTTCCAACAGACTGGCAGGTTAACTAGTACACACAGTCACAAATCTGCACCAATAACTTGGTAAAAGAAAGAAAAAAATTTAGAGAGTCTGGGGTTTTATGTTTTTACTTAACTGGTCTAGGCGGTAGCAAGGATGGTTAATGTGTGTGCTTTAAAGGTGCATAGGAAAAGAAAACAGGGAGAAACAGTTTGACAAGTCAGAATCCAAAAGTGAGAGAGGGGCAGAGAATAAAAAAATGAAAATAACAGCAAAAATTAGCCAATTGCAGATGTTGCAAGCTAGCATGCAAAAGCAACATTTTTTTTCTTGAAAATGACTGTGCAGCCTTTAGTTTATTTAATCCTTTTACTTGGAAGAAAATGTGACAAGTCGGGCATTTATAGACACAACTAAAGGTTGTAATTTTGTTGTCACACTTTAACTTTAGAGTGGGAAGTGTCATCTTCATGACTCAAGCCCACATGGTCTCTGCAAACTTAAATCATATCTGGCAGGATAATAAAAACATTGAGTACTGCAATATAAGCTCCATTAGAACCAACAGACCATCTGATAAATAAGTCTTACAGAAAAACCAAAGGCTGCACAATTTTAGTCGCTGAGCATCAAGCTGAACATTTTAGCATTTCATCCGATAAAATAGCACTAGCTACAAAGCAGCTAAACATTCTAAGCAACAAAAAAAAATAACAGTTTGAAGCAGTTGGATTAAATTTTGAAATGACCATCAGCAATATAAGAATGAAACCTAAAAGAAATAATTTAAAACTTTGGTTTGGATCACAATATTATCCTAAATGCAAATCCAAATCATGCAGGTATTAATACAAAACCTATATATAAAAAAAAAAGACAAAGATCCAAGTTTATATAAGAGTACTACTGATCAATTAGAGTAAAAAGATAACCCAAATAATCCGTAAGGAATCAACTTCAGTTGTCGACCCCAATTATTAACACACAACTGCTTCAAAATAATTCTACCAGAATGGTACATGTAAAAAAAATATATACGATTCATCTAAGAAAACATTAATAAAAGCATTGGACAATACTTTGGAAAATTTGTAGTCTACACAAACAAACATAACAGTTGCGTTTATTTGACAAGATAACTCCAAAAGATGACAAAAAAGAGAATGAATCAAAGAAATGGAACACAGGCAGGTATGAAACAATGAAAAATTATGTTAGATGATGTGACAAGACATACTGGCAGTCTGTGGGTAAATTAGAAGTAGACCGACAGAAGTGACGTGAAAAGAGCTGAAAACCAAAGTGAAAAATGTAGCTATATTTATTTTACACACCATAAACTAAATCCTAAGGGAAGGTTGTGTTGTACAGAAAATTTAAATTGCAACAAATTTAACGCCACTAAATGATTGTCATGTCTTTAAAAAATGTGATTGTTCAAGCCTAAAAAAATTGGAACAAATGTATGTTATTTTCACTTAGTAATTTTAATCATTTTTTACCCAATAGGCAGAATTAATGTAAATTAGTATGTGAAGTTATGAACTGGTGTTTTGGTTAAGTCATTGGTCTGATGAGCGCTATACATTTTTACAAACAAAAAAGAGGTTATCTTGTAAATTTAAACTCACGAATAACATGCTTTTTAACTATTTTACAACCTCAAATCTACACCTCTTTAGTGATTTGCTAATTTGTACGACCAATGGTGAACACATTTTCCTAAATGGAGCTTTCTAATACCGTGTAATCAGCCCAATAATGCATCGGTCTACCTCTGAAGGAACTTCATGCACCAATTAGTTTTAATAAAATATTTTGACAAGCATTTGCACAATGACATGCGGACACATGGGCTAAAAATGAGAGTTGTTGTATTCAAAATCAAAATGAAAAAATTACAGGCCGTTAAAATGATGGAAGCATGACAATAAACTATATGCAATGATTCCCTGACTAATGAGATGAATGTGATGTAAATGGTTGACAGAAAGGGAGTAACTGAACAGAAGACAGAAGGAGGTTAGTTGAAGCAACATACACATAACCAATCAGCTCAGAGAAGGGCTGCTTGTAGAAATCTTCGTCCAGAACCCTGAACAAATATCCGCCCACGACAAAGCCGAGTGAAGGCAGAAGAGAACACAGAAAGGAGTGAAAGAGGATGGAAACAAGTGTTATTAGTTACCACACCAAAGAAAAGATCAGTAGTCACAAGCTCAGGCTTTCAGATGTACTTAAAAGGAAATGATTCCTCCCCAAAAAAATCAGGGAGGTTCCCAGCTTTTCCTTGTAGACACAATCAAAACACGAAAGACCTTGATCTTGTCTAAACTAATTAAACTGTCATTATTCAGAATGCTGATGTTATTTATGGAGAAAAGGCCCATAAGCAGACCAGCCAAACCTGAAAACAGGTTTTGCTGAAATTCCAGCAGTATTTCAGACTTTAACAAAGGAAAATTTTAACTACTATGAATGCCATGTTCAGAATGAAAGTATTAAAGCTTTAAAACAGTTGTCGGTATTGGGTTTAGTGCAGAAATACAGAAACTCAAAGTTTAATTTGAACAAAAGCCTTTAAAACATTCATGTTAATAGCGGAAGATTTGTTTTCACTATGAGAAATGTTAACACAATATGTAATCACTACTGTAAAACAAATTTACATTGTAAAAGGTCTGTTTTTCACTTAGTTATCATGTTGTGGTGAAGGTGCAAACCTCTAACCCTCCCCTAATCTGTTTATGTATAAATCAACAAGGACTTCAAGGAAGCCAACCATGTGCACGGGCACTGGCTACATTTAAACATCTGCAAAGCACATTAGATACGTGTTACTACGTAAAACATTTTAATCTACATCTGTGCAACCTTTAGGAATTGCAGGCTCTCGCTTAATCTTTTTACAACTTAAATATTGTTGTAATATTCATCTTAAATTGAGATTTGCAGGTGAGCAAATGAAAGTTTATGCTTGAGGTACAAGGTCACAAAAACTAAAGTCTTTTGCTTTTTAAGAAACCTTAAATGTTTGTCTAAGACATGTCCTGTCATTGAATAAGCAGGGTGGTTAATTAGTTTATCAAAGTAAAATTGTTAAAAGAAGTTTCTACCCCTTCTGATTGTTTGCAGTTTTAGATCCTGCAGAGAAGGCGTTACCTGTTATTGGTTTTAGTTTTCTCCAGCTGCTCATTCTGTCTGGCATGCCATTCTTCCAGCTCCACCTTAGCTTTGTCCTTCCACTCGGACTCCTGCTTGCGGGAATTAGCATCTGCAAAGGGGTCAAGTTGTATATCGGAGCAACAAATTAGAAATATTAAACAAGAGACTGTTTATGCATTACTTAAAGTACAATCTATCGGTACAAACCTAACACCTCGAGCCGCTCTCTTTGTTCCTCTCTCCATTTGCGGAGACTTTCGGGTTCAGCTTGCAGCCTATCTGCATTGGAAATTGCTGCATAGGCATCTGATGGACCATTACTTTCCTGCAAAACAAACAATCACTTAACTCTGATTTCACAAAAGCAAAGTCCTGACAATGCAAAAGGGAAAAATGTTGAAATGGCTGCACAGGAAAAAGGAAGCCTGAGTCGCAAACTTGCAGCAACTCGATCAAGAGTGTGCTCAGACTATAATTATACACATGTAAACTTAAACCCAACAATCATATTCATCAAATTTTACTGTAAAATAATTTACTTTAAAGAAGGTCTAAGTAGAAATTATGGGTTCTACGAGGCTAAAGATGTTGCGCTTCAGACCATTTTAAATTAAACTCCTTTCATTGTCTAAAAAACTACTCAGTGTTTGAAAAACTGAGGCTTTGTTGGCTAATCAAACAGTATAATGGCATGTTGTATGTGTCCATAATTACCAATAGTATTATAATGGGAATAAACTATTGTTTTGAGTATGACAATAACTGATCTTTTTATTGAAATGTTCTTTTTTTTTTCTATTATAAGTGTAGCCAGCAAGAATGTTTTTCTTCTTCTAGTTTACAGTGTGTATGGCATTTCCCTTTCATGTCACATTAACACACTTTTACAGTGGTGTAGTACTTCTATGGATCGAGAGAAGTCAGATAAGGTGGTTCAGGCATCTGGATAGGAAGCCTTCGAACGCATTGCTGGTGAGGCATTTCGGGCTAAGTTCCACCGAGCAGAGACCCAGGGGAAACCCTCACCGAGGAATGCCTTGGGATCTTCCTGAGTAAGCTAGGGGAAAGAGCAGTCGCGGTGAGAGAAGGCTGGGTTTACCATCTGGGGCTGTTGCTTCCATAACTCATATCCGGATAAGCAGAAGACGACAGAACGAGTAATATTGAACCACTGAAGCCCTGCTGCTCAAAGGAACGGTACAGGAGCTCATTTCTGCCATCCTCCATCAAACTCTTTAACCATTCATCCAACCTATTCACTACAGTTTTCGATTGTTGGTTTTCTTCCTTCTTTGGGTTCTTCTTTTGATTGCACTGCAATACACATTTCTCTTCGAGGATCGATAAAGTATTTTCACTTTAATTCAAACATGCATTTGACATTTGAAAATATTAATGATAATTACCCCATGGAGGTCCCCATTGATAACACCATCTGTTGGTAAAAAGAAACCAATAGTTAGTAAAACAACTAGAGATTTGTTTTTCTTTATCTTCACATTGGATAGGTGCCGAGACCTGTGCTCAGGACTCTGCACTGGCTTCCTGTGGCTCAGAGAATCGACTTTGAGTCTGCTCTGCTTGTCTTTAAGTGTGAAATGTTAGTGCCTTTATGAACCATCTAAATAGAACTTTGAGGACCTCTGGAACTGGCCTCCCGCTGGTGTCGAGAGTCAGGAATAGATATGGAAAAACTTCCTGAGGCTTTGAGACAGGCCAACACTGTCACAATGTTTAAATCATGTCTGAAGACAGTTCTGTTTAATCAAGCATTAGACTGGAGATTAACCTCTATTATTTTTTTTTTTTTATCTTTGTATTCATTGTTTTAAGATTTTAATACATATTATCTGTCTTGTAAAACACTTTGAAGCCTTGTGAATGAATTATGCTACAAATAAACTTGCCTTGTTCTTCAATTTGTAGAAATCCTACAAAGTGAAACTTACAGTGACAGGTCAGCGTTTATTATCTAGGAAACAGTTACTACAGCTTACAGGAAATCAAATCATTCACGACCAAAGGTTGCTGATCTGAATGGATTTCCTCTTCTTTTCTATACATTTAGTTCCTGAATCTGGACACAAGTAACAGGAAATGAGCAGAGAGCAAGATGAATGATCCAGTCTGACTTTATCATGGAATCTAACTCTGATCAGTTACTAGCTAAAGGAAAGATTATAAAACAAAGATTCATCTTTTAACACGTGGATCTATGAGTTCTTACCCTCATATTAAAAATAAATAGCAATTTAAACCTGACCAATCTGCTAGCATGGCTAGCTTTAGCTTTGGTGTCATGTTACAGTTTCAGAGAGCATTTAAATACATCCACACTATACATCACACTAAAAAAAAGTGAACAACAATTAAAGAGAGAATTAATTTATGTGCTTGACACAGCGATCGCTTACCATTAGAGTCTCCCAGAGAAGAGGGAACCTCGCCGCTGTCCAGGATGCTGAAGCCCTCGTCGTTTTCAATCCCTGCGATTTCGCTCTCCTGTTGGGCCAAGAAAGCAGCAGCAGGGTCTTCATCTGAACCGACCCCGTTTCCAGCGGTGGGTGCATTCAGCATATCAAAATCCTCCATGTCGATTGAGTTAATAGAGGGATAAGAGAAACGGAGAGCAGGTGTAGCGATCCACAGAGATCAGTTTAACGGGAAGAAGGACGAAAGAAAAAAAAGACACAAGCAAAGCGGAAGTTGATTTCTAGCCAATCACAAATCAGGATAGATGATTGATAGCTTTTTAAAGCAATCACATAACACTTTACTCAAAATCTGACCAATAGAACGCTTGAAATTTTTTACATAGGTCTCATGATCTGCGACGTGTTTCCTAACTGTCACTGTTGGAATTAAAAATAAAAAAAAATCCGCAGTCTAAGGATTTTTGGATAAGGTGTGTTTTTTTATAAACTGTATTCTGTAATGGTGGTCATTTTAATTTGATTTCCTTTTGATCCTTCTAAATAGGCTATAGTTTGTCCTGATCGAGCATAATGTTCCATCTTTTAATAATTAACTGTTTTGGTAGACTCAGATCTCAGGTGACACTCACCTGAAACACGTGGAAAGGTTTTAAAACCTGAGAACAATCTGCGATCCCAACAATAAGACTTATTGTGATGGTATAGAGATCCTACAAATTCATTTAATAAGAGATTTCTTCTGCTACTGTGTCCTTATGGTGATGATAAGGAATCATCATAATGATCAGTTAAAAATCCGTATCATTGAAATCTAATTCAATCTAAGTCCTAGTTGTATGTCTGGAAATTAAAGTGATTTTTAAAAAAGAATACTGCAAAACTAATTCTCACCTGAAGTCTATTTGGGGGTTGGGGGATTATTGTTTACAGACCAACAGCAGAAATAAAAAAATGAATTTTATAATGAATCATAATGATTTTTTTTATAAATAAATCTCAGCATGTACTGATTTCAGCATATTGTCATTATCTTGTGAATCTCACCACAAAATAGAAAGATAACAATTAAAATCAAGCAGATTGATATTAAAGCATGATTAAAATTCCTACTTGAGTTTTGCCAGAAGAGAGTTGATTGAAAAGCCCAATCAAATCATATAGAATCAGTCATTTTCTTGTTAAAAGATTGAAAATGATATCACTCATTTTATTCCTTACTTTCACATTATTCCTTATTTATGTGTGTATATATACAGTACATACAAATACTACAATGTATACCTACAGAGACGGATCGATGTGGCGTCCGCAATAATCAGGACGCCGAATTGGTCTGTTGTGGTAAAGAAAGAGCTGAGCTAAACAGCAAAGCTCTCGATTTACAAATCGATCTTAATTCTCACCCTCACCACGGTCACCAGGTGTGGGTGGTGACTGAAAGAACAAGATTGCGGACATAAGCGATTGTAATGAATTTCCTCTGCAGGTTGGCCGGGCTCTCACTCAGAGATAGGGTGAGGAGCTGTGCCACATCTGGAGGAGTTCAAAGTAAAGCTGTTGCTCCTCCGGGTCGAGAGAAGCCAGATGAGGTAGTTCAGGGATCTAGTTAGGATGCCTCCCGAGTGCCATACCGGTGAGGAGTATCGGGTACCTTCTACCCAGAGAAGACACAGAAACAGACCCCGGGCTTGCTGGAGAGACTGTCTTACGTTGGCTGGGGAACGCCTCTGCATCCTCCCGGGTGAACGGAAAGATGCAGCCGGGTGGGAGAAGCCTGAGCTTCCTGTCTGGAGCTGTTGCCCCGGCGACCTGGCTCCGGATAAGCAAAAGACGACAAACGAACCATCCAACCGACAATTTTTCCTTTTTTTTCCCAAGTTAACAGCGCTGCTGTGACTCACAAATTTCCCACATGTGGGATCATTTAAGTACTTCATATTTCCAATCTAAGCTTTCTAAAGCTACATCTTTTTGCACCATTTTATCACACATTTCTTTAATCATTTAAAGAGCTACAGTTTCTGCTCATAATTCAAAACAATTTTGTGTCATCCATTATTTCATAAACAGGCATAAAAATGAGTCAAGACAATATTATTTTGCTGTAAATATGCGTTCATTTTTTAATTATTGCAATCAAATTATTAATACACAATAAAGTAATGTGCCCCAAAAATGTAATGTAAAGTGGAATATTATCTGAGGAACAATTATGGGATCTATAAATACTGTTGTACATAGTAAGAGTGTCGTTAAACTTGACAAATAAAATAAAAAAAAAAAAAAAGGTAATGGAAATTAGTAAAAATGAAGCAAAAGGGCGCATGGTTTGTAAAGTTTCTCAAAAAAGAACAGAACATAAGGCAAATCTATTGGAAAATGATCTTTGTCATATTTTGGTCACATTTGATGAGCTTAAAAAACTGAAACTGGATTTCCTTCATCTTGGCAACAAGCACTGTAATCATTATTTAGGAAACATGGTATTAATACTCAATATTGGCGTAATAATTTAAATACAAAGTTTTACCCCTAAGCTTTCTAAATGTTTCCTCGTAAAGATTTTATAGCACTTGCTGTAGAATAGGCACTAACATTATTTTTCGACCGGTAAATGCAGTTTGACAATACAAAAAATGGGTCAGCGAAATGTTGGAAAGCAAAGATTGTCTTCTTGTTTAACTAAATATACCAAAGATCTAATTGTGTATTGACATGGAGGACCATTGGAACAGGTGGTGGAAATAATTGGTATCAACATATAATTTTCAGAGGTACTTATCCTTTGTGGTGTTAAATCAAACCAATTGTAGTTTGGATCAAACCAACTGCAGCAAAATTAAGCAAACAGTGATTCACTCTGCAAATTAATGACCAAAGAGCAAAAATAATCTCAGTGATTAAACAGAAAAACAAATGAAAAGTTTCTGAATGTCAAGATAAAGACTTAATTTTTCTTCTGATACTGCATTAAATAAAAAACAAAACAAAGGCATAAAGTGCCATTAAATATTGGAAAAACATAAAAAAGAAACAGTAAAGTGAGACCCACAAACAAAATTAAAATGGTAAACAAATTCCATAATACATGTTGAATTAAAGCTGTGAGCTAAGTGCATTACACAAAATCAAATTAATCTGCTTTGGTCAACAACTAGGATAAATAATCAGTGTCTTTTACCATGTCTAAGTTTCAATATATCCTTCTAGTTGCGTAGTCTAACACCATACTGGCAGCTCCAAGTAAGGCGGGTTCATCTAGGTCTGATATAAGAACCCTGATGTTCTGGGCGGAAAAGAGAGCTCTTTCTGAGATGACTCGCTGTACTGGCACTTGGTAGTAAGGACCCAAGATTCCAGATAAAATCACCAGAGAAGGATTCACAGTGTGGAGGATGTTTACGATTCCGACACCAAGCGCTGTGGATGCTGAAAAAATGTAAAGCAGAAGTTAGTTTAGTGGCCTGTAAAAAAACTATCACACACGAAATGTTATAAATTTGTTTTAGCAAAAAGTTCTTCTCAAAAAGGAAGGACAGAAGATCGTTCAGCGCTGAGAGCCCAGCGACTGAGAAATGTGTACGCACAATATCCACTCCGATCATTGCCAACTTCTTCTCTGTGTGCATTTTTACGCACCTTAGCATGGCGTTGCCACACGAGTGCTCATGCTGTTTTGGACTCATTACTTAGTACGTCAAACTGACTGTTAGTAAGTAATAATTCAATTACTTAAAAAGTCTGCATTAAAAAGTCATTTTGAATATTTTATTATTGGACCTCAGAACAAAACAACAAAATGTCATTTTGTGAGTGTAATTTTTTTTATAGATTCTGCATAACCAATTTCTGTAAAGTCAGGATTCTAATGTTTATAGTATTAAAAAAAAAAAAAAACTGTCTTTCAAATACAGTCTGAGTAACGTGCATGCAAAAATGTGTGTGGTGGGCTAGAAGTTAGACCTTTATGTAGAACAGCATCTGCTTTGGCGTTCCCCATCCTGGCAGCAGTAATAAGGTGAGCAGCTGTGATTGGTTCAGAAAGCTTCATATCCATCCCTTCCACCTTCAATAAATCCTCTGAAATGCATAGGCAGATATTGGAAGCGAATTTATAAATGTTGACATCTCACATTTTGGTTTTAAACAGCAAGAAGATTAGAACAAAGCAAATGCTTACCGTCATACAGCCTTTTGGCCTCCTTCTGCAACGCCATACCGGATGCATACGACTCTATGCAGCCACGACTGCCACATGAACAATCAGGTCCTTCCAGGGACACAATGATGTGACCCAGTTCAGCAGCACAGAACGTACTGCCATGGACCAGTTCATTGTGATGAATGATTCCTCCTCCAATTCCTACAGACAGAGAAAATGATTTATACTTTCATATTAATACAGTGATTTACAAAATAAATGTTTATGAGAATATTTCAATGATTACCATTATTATAGATTAAACTTACGCATAGTTTATTATCTTTTATATAAAATAATCCTAATTGAACCAATAAGAAAGAAGTCATTTGCAATATCATCCAGGGAAATAATACATTCCTTCAGTAATTTTACAATTGATTTAATCTTGCACTAACCCATCTGGCTATACTGATGATAGAGTAACTAATTTAACTCGAAACCTCTCAGCCTATGACAAAATCAAAAGGGCGGTCAATTTTTGATCAAGAAGACATTTGTGCATAATTGTTGTGAGACATTAAGCGAAACTAATAAATTCTTAACATAACAAATCATTTAAGTTATTTTCTCTATCCTATTGTACTTGTACATCAAAGAATTAACACTCGGGCATGCATAGCCGCACAGATGGGGTGCATGTCTATAAAGTAGCGATTTGCAAAAAAAAAAAAAAGTTTGCATGGCACAAGCTGCACATGCGCAGTAGCACCACTTAAAGCGCTGTTTAAAAGGACAAGGACATGTCAGACTTGAGCTAAGGTTGCATATGGAAGACTTATTTTTGTCGGACTAAGCTCTGAGAGAATAAAATCAGAGGTGCGTTTCTATTGGGAATAATACGATATGACAAATAAATGAGTATTTTGTCATCATTTTAAGGGAAATGCCGAAAGAAGAAGATAATTTTTGAGTTTTTTGAGGAGTTCCTTAAAACAAATGCTAAAGTGTTGGTGAAATAAAAAGAAGCCCAGAGATCAGGTGGTAATCATATCAGTTACATTTATTACATGGATCCTGTTTACTCACCTGTTCCTGTTATGACAGTGACAAAGTTTTCCACTCCCTTGCCATGGCCAAACTTCCTCTCAGCCAATGCAGCACAGTTTCCATCATTATCCACCCACACAGGGAGGTGCAGTGCATCTGAGATGGGTGTCCTAAGGTTCACAGATGACCACTCCTGAATCAGTTTGGTGGAGTGTAGCACCACACCCTCTTGTGGGTTGACACGTCCGCCTGTAGAAATTCCTAGAGAACATTTTTTAGAACTTGAGATTTCAAATATATGTTCAAAGACATTTTCCGATTAAAAATTTCAGTGTGCATTTTCCTACCGACACCAAGCACCCTGCAGTTGAGAGACACAGCGTCCTGCATTGCATTTCTACACATTTTTAACAGAAGGCACATCCGGGCTTCAAAAGTCTTTGGATTGGCATCTGTGTATTTCTTCACAATCTTGCCCTAAATAGAAAAACAATGTTAAAAAAAATTACAAACTCAAAGCAAAGATAAAGAGCTGGATAACATTTTACTTTTACAAACTTGTAATAAAGAAAATGTTTTTTTAAACAAGTTTTTCAAAATGAAGCAATAACTCAAAATTTAAATTTAATTAGCTCATAATCAATAAAAAAATCAGCATGAAACAAAAACTTTCCTTTTATTTGTCATGTTTCAATAAAACAACCAAGCATCCATATTTGTTTTTGTGTGACTTACCCTCATGCACACAATTGCCACTCTGAGGTTGGTCCCTCCCAGATCAACAGCCAAAGCACTCTGGGTCTCCAGAATATGGTCAATGTCCTGAGAGATGGGGTCCTTCACAGGAGGGAAGCAAAAGGTCTTCTGGAGGGGTTCGTCCAGGTTTATTGTTCGCAGAAACTTGAGAATGCGAGACACAGCGTTGCCATCTCCGTAAATCTTAGAACTGGATAAAAACAAACATTTTCCATTAGTCTCTTTAGGAACAAGAAGTACTTTCTTAATTTCCCACAGGGTGAAGTTGTCCTGCAGCAAAGCAGCAGGAATATTAACACAACAGACCAAACAAAAATGGGATGCCCGCTCACATGAGGAAACTAACAAAAAGATATAAAAATGAATGTCCATACTATGAATAAAATATGTTGTGACTTTTACAATATTTAATGTGTTATTGAAAATAAAACTTATTTTTTAGCGTTTTTCAAAATAATGTTATATGGGTGTTAAAATTGTCTTTTTTTTTTTTTAACTATTATTTTTACACTAAGTATAGTCTGTTTCACACCCTCTTCATCTACTATCATCATCAGGGTCATCTACCTTGATAATTTTCTCTTCTGGCTGTAAATAAATCAATATAAAACTTTCCTATCGGCCTCTCCACTCGGATGAGATAACATTGGTTAGAGAGCCTGGCAATGACGTCAAAATAAGAATATTTGAATTTCTCGGATTCTTTTTACGTTCCCCACCCTCTGTGTAAACAATAATTTAACTTTTTGTTAGACATGAGTTTCATTCCCGCACTTTGTGAAAACAAAAATTTAAATTCTTGGGAGGACAAAGTTTCATTAGCATTCATCAAAGCAAAAAAAAAAAAAAACTAACAAGAAAAGTAAAAGAAGTGTCATCTGTGTTTGTGCTATCAATGATGAATAAGCTTACCACCATTTCCCCTTGACATTTTAGTCAGAAAAAGATAAATGTGAGGTGAAAGGATGGAACCATCAGCAAAACAGAGTTATCCAGAAATGGTTCTTTAAACAAATTAAAATAAAAACTTTACTTGATACCAATTTTTTTAACCAACATTCTAGTTAAAAATATATGTCTCAGTTAATGATTGACAAGCTTTTGAAGGGGATAGAACTCAGCCATTTACTAGTTTACGTTTAGCAAAGACTAACTTGTGTCTGACTTTGTTGATAGATAAGTGCTTTTTTCTGACCATGAAAGAGATAAAAGATAAAAAAAGGTTTAGTGAGCCAACAAAACACAAACTTTTAACTAACAATGAGAAACTTATCTTTACTTTCTTATCACCCAGACATAGAGTAATGCATGAATCATAAAGTAAAGAGATTTGTGAATAATAAAAAAATAAAAAAAGTGATCTAAAATCATGGGACCATCTCAAAAGAAACATTTGTTCTTCTTAGCCAGTGCTTCTTAAATAGTGGCGCAGTGCAAAGCTAGGAGGGTGTGTGTGACCCTGGGGAACACATTTTTTTTGTTGTTGTTTTTCTGTACTTTAAGAAAGTGTAATTGCACATCCACTACAGTAGTTGGCAATAATCCTCTGATTGTCAGAGTGTGCGCAGGGAGTTTTAGCTCTATGGTGCAGTAGTTATAGTCGCAGCAGAGACTGGGGGTGTGTGAATTGTTTTTTCTTCTTGCTGGCGGCGGGGGGGAGGGGGGGGTCGCATTACAAAAAACAATTGGGGAGCACTAAGCTAACAATTAGATAATTCAAACAAAAAAGTAAAGAAAACAACATACCATGGGTATCTCTTTCCGAACTGTAGCTCCAGAGCATGGTAGATTTTATTCTGAGTGTCAGCATCTCTGACATGAAGAACATTTTCACCTGTCCCAGACATAATCAAAAAACTTTAGTATTTACATACAGTATATAGAATGACTGACCAAAGAACACAGTGTACATTCACAACATTTTACATTAAACCTGGACATAATGCTATCTTTAAGCAAATTTCTGCTCTCTCTTTAATCTCTTTCAGCTTTGTAAAACTGAGGCTGAAGCACCAGGAGATACCTACCAGTTTCTCTCCCAGTTTGCCTTGTTCCCAGATTAATGACTGGTGTGCCAAAGGCTCCAGCTTCTCGAACTCCACAACTACTGTTTCCAATCATGCAGCCAGCGTGGCAAACAAGCTGAATGAACTGCTCAAAGGGAATGTGCTTTACTGCTCTGAAGTTGGGATGCTGCTCAATGCCTTTTTTCCGCATGACACGCACCATCTCCTTACTTCCTGAATTGTTGAGACATTTTAGTTAATTCAAGTAAACAAACCATAACCTGACAAAAAGTTCAATTGTTTTATGAAACAGACAAGCAGCGGGAATTAAGTTAAATAAAGTGACTTTTACCAGCATCTATGTTAGGAAAGAGGATGAGTGTTCGCTTATTGAAGGACAGTAATGCATCCAACATCAATCCATAGATTTTAATGGAATGCTGGATGTCTGTGGTGACAGGGTGCTGTAATGCCACGATGTAGTCACGGTCCTGCACCTTGTCACCTGCATGTTCAATACAGACACACACACACCAGGGATTACACTGGAAGCAAATTAAAAAATGTTGTAAGAGTCTAGAAATACATTTTTAAGAAAATAAGCTACGTTCTCAGAGTTCATTTTCCCACAGACTCAGAAAGAGATACTAAAAGAGAAAAACAAAACGCACTGTGAGGTAGAGATTAAATGTCCTAAGAAAAAAAGAAAACTCTTGCACAAGGGAAAAGAGGGTGTTGTTAAACTTTGTAATTAGGAGATAACCACTGCATTTTCACAAAAAAAAAATACTAAAAAATTAGAACACATTCAGACTGGTGAGCAAAGCAGTGGATGGAAAAAAGCATTTGAAAAAAATTCCTTTAGATTTTATGTATCACTGTTCTATTTTAAATCCAGGAAGGTTGTGACAAGAGTTGTTTTATATTTCACGACAACATATGATTGTGTTAAGCTGTACCTAACCAGCTCTTGATTATATCCATGTAGTCATCTCGATGATGAGTCGACAACAGCTTATCATAAGAGGGGCATCCGGCCAATAGGATGCGAGAGTGGTCCTCACACATGGCGATGAGGTGCTGCTCCGCCATGCGTGTGCAGCAGGCGTGGTAATGGGCCAGTTTGCTTATAGCATGGCGGATTGAATCGTCAATTGTTCCGCTAACCTGGAAAAAAAACAGAAGGTATGCAGTTACTTTATAATTTAAGTTTTCTTGTCCACGAGTTTAAAGATCTAGAAGAAGCAAATACCTACAGTATTTTGAAAGGTATTTATGGAATGTCAGCAATGGGTACAACTTCATAAAAGTAAATATGGATATATGGTATTCACGCATTAAAAAGAAATTTGGTCAACAGAGAAACCTTCTGACCTCTCCTCCTTCCAGGTGAAGTATTCTGATATTCATCAAGGCTGCTGCTGTTGCTAAAGCAAGAGCATCAAAACGATCGCCGTGCACCACCAGGATATCAGGACGCAGCCTCTGCAGAACATCAGGGAGTTTCACCAATGCCAGCCCAACGCTCTCCACCATGGCTGCTTCATCTTCTCCTCTAACAATAGTATGAAGTTTGGAACCAATGTCGAAGTCATCCTGCTCGATCATACGAAACGTGTTCCTGGACAAAAAAAAAACCCAAACAAAAATCTTATTAAAATGTGCATTTACACATTTTAATAAGATTAAAATGCATAGGCATAATAAGCCTATGCAAAAAAAATCCTTTAGACTTACCCGTAGTCATCAATGAGATGTGAACCAAGGACCACAACTTCTAGTTCGAACTCATCAGGATGGGATTTGATCCCAAACATAATAGGAGCCAACTTGGAGTAATCTGCTCTGTTGCATGTGGCGACACACACTCTCAGTTTCTTCTTACACTGGGAATACAAATAAATGTCGTAAAAGAATAAGAAAACAAGCAGATATTGAAAATAGACTAAACTTGTACTTTACTACTTCATTCTACTCAATGCCATTTCTTTTCTTTTTTTAGTTTCTGAAGGTTAAGTAGTTCTATAAACTCAACGATAAGAAAATACTTAAAAAAGAATATTCTCTTGTAGTTTTGTCTATGCTGATCATCTTAAAATCAACAAAAGACATTTTATAATGACTGGATTATATGTGGAAGAGCAGAAAAAAAACATTTCCAGCATTTTAACCATAAACTTTTAAAGGAGTAAAGTTTTTTAGCAAAGAAACAGACCACTTTCTCAAACACTCGTTTTCTTTATCCTCTTAAGGCAAAAAAAGTGACACCTGATGCGACTCCTCCTCCACCTTATCTCGGTCCATCTTTTCCCTGCTCCTGTGCATTCTCAGTGAGTAAAGCTCCTAAGGAACAAAATAAAAAAAAAGTAGATGAGATTCAAGAAGCACTTTTATTAAACCGAATTATGTCCTAAAATCATTCAAATCTGCCCATAGGTTATACTTACTTTGGTCTTCCATGTTTTCAGTGTGAAGCGTGAAAACACACAACCAAAACTACACTAAAAATGCTACGTATTTACCATCAGGAACACATGCTAATAAAGCTTCAAAGAGTTGCAGAGCATGCTGTAATTTAGTGCTTTGCATGGTAAAGTAAGGCCACATGTGTTACTGGTCACACGTTCAGTGGATACACAGAATAAAGAAAAGGACCTTTTCATTCATTCTTCAGTTTCTTTAAAATAACTTTTTTTTTTAAGTCGGACAGCTGGATCACAATTTATATGAATATTTAAGTAGTTTAGTTGTTAGTCTTGGGAATATCTGCTCTTCTAAATATTTCACATTACAGAATAAATTTGTAAAATGCTTTACCTTGTATAATACCATGACACTCAATGAGCCTTACACAAGAACACAAACCAAACTTTATGAAATGATGCAGACTGATTGAGAATAAATTGTACTCAGTGACTTTCTCAAGCATCACAAGACAGTACCAGCAGCCTGCATGATGGTGTGGGGGCGGGGATACATGCAAAGAGCACAACCAAATATGACAGCGAGACAAGCCGATGGAGAAATAACTGTATGAATGAATAAAAGCAGAAAAAAATACAAATGAAAAAGACAAAGTAGATTAAAAGAAAATTTGAAAATGATGCCAGAGTGACAATCGAGCCAAAAATTAAATTAAAAAATGTAAAACTAAACATCTGACTCACATGAGGATTTCTACACAAAGAAGCCGGCTGCTTTTCCATCCCACACCTCTAAAAATTATTGGCTGAAAATTCCACTCTGTTTTTTTTTTCCTAAGTACCCTATTTAATTCCTTTTTTATCCTTGCTGCATTGAGCCAGAGAGGGAGGGCTTCCATGAAATGGCAAGCAGCATTTGCAAAAAGGAAGGGAGAAAGGTTGTGAGGCACGGACATAGAGCTGGGGGAGGTGCTTTGAGAGGAATGATTTAGGCTACAGCAAATGATTGGCTGAGCAGGAGGAGGAAAGAACGTGCCATTCTTCTGGGGACACATCACGAGAAAAAAAAGAAAAGCCTTGGTAGCTGTTTCACTAGAATTTCCAACTCATTTTCTAATGACACCTTAGTTAAAAAAAAGAAAAACATTAATTTCGGCTTGATAGTGGTTCGGAAAATGACCTGCAAAAACAAATATTGACCAGGTCAACTAAACCTTGAGGTTTATGCAATACAACAGGCTGCACAGTGGGCTCACAATAATAAGGTCAAGGGTTCAAGTCCTGAAGTGGGAGGCACGGCTTGAAACATTGGTCTTTCTTTGTGGAGTTTGCATGTTCGCCCTGTGTTTGTGTGGGTTTCCACTCACCCACCAAAAAATGTGTATCAGGCCCAGGATATTCTTGAAAATCAGATTAGTAATCTCAATGAGTTTCTCTTGGTTAATTAAAGGTGATAAATAACATGTACTGCCAAAAATGCAATTAAAGAGCATTCCAACTGGGCGAGGCTTGAAACCCTTACCGGGTGGAGTTTGCATGTTCTGCCTGTGCATGTGTGGGTTTTCTCTATCCCACCAAAAAAATGTGTATTAGGGCCCAGGACACTCATAAAAAAACAGATTGGTTATCTAAGTGAGTTTCACTTGGTTAAATAAAGGTAATACATAACATCTACTCTGCCAAGAATTTAATTAAAGAGCATTCCAATTGGGCGAGGTTTGAAACCCTTATCGGGTGGAGTTTGCATGTTCTCCCTGTGTATGTGTGGGTTTTCTCAGAGTAATCTGGTTTCTTCCCACGCTCCAAAAATATGCATGTTAGGTTCGTTGGCAACTAAGAAATTGCCCCTAGGAATGAGTGCATGTGTGTGGATGATTGTGTGTGAGTGTGGCCTTGCAACAGACTGGCGACCTGTTTGGGGTGTTTTAAAATAAGTTTTAATTTATTCTAACACCATCTCTTTGTGCCAAACTTTGCATTTTGGGAATCTTTCCAAAAGATTTATGACCAGCTAACAAACTGACAAAACTGCTAGACTTTGAATTATTACTAGCAAAAGGAACTATTGTATTTAATTGTAAGAAGATAAAACCACCCTAAATAAAATTAATGAACAAAAGAAATGTCAAAATGTGTTCAACTGGATAGACAAAGCTATGCCGTCAAATAAAAGCTTCAAGAGTTTGTCAAACTTTTGGCCCCACACATCACCATCATAGCAGAAAATTAAAAACATTAAGACATGTCCTTTTTCTACAAAGGTTTTTTTTGAATGTATGTGTTTTTGCGGAAAGAAAAGAACATTTCAATAAAAATAATGGAGAAAAAAGTTTCAATCTTTCAATTAAAAGGTTTGCTGGCACTGACTAATGGTAAATGTTCAATTCTATAAACTATCAACATAAAAACAACTCAGCTGATGACTTGTTGAAGGAAAAATGTGTTTGTCATGTTTTTAGAAAATGGGTCTAAAAGTAACTCAAATCACTTCCTTATTGCAAGTTTCTATTAAAAAAACATCACCTTTGTATTTTTTTTCAAAGAATTGTGTCCGTACAGCAAGAAGTTGGTAAAACACACAAATATTTGACCATTTGTTCTGTACAAATAGCGAACATACGGTATGTAACATTCCTAATTTGCTTAATGTTCTAATATTATTTGGGTGCAACAAAATCCACAGAGGAGTCATTGTAGATGAGAAAAACAGTTTTTGTGCCAAAATTGTTTTTCTTTAAAACGGGATGGGTGGGCTGTGGAAAAAATGATAAAGCTCAGTGGGTAAAAATCATTACAAGGTGATGTTAGACTATATTTTTAAGTTGTTCCTCTGGAATACTTCAGAAATGAATCGGAAAACTTGAGACAAAAATAATGTACTCTTGAAAGTGTCATTTATAGTTACACCCATAAACTTTGCATAAACCTAAGTAGTTGGAAACATATTTAATTATTTTAATAAAGCAGTCGTGGTCATAATTAGGTGGTTGGAAACTTTTTGACATTTAAAAAGAAGTAATGGGGAAGATAAAAATGTTTAGAACACACCCTGACCAGATCAGATTGATTTTAAGATTTGCAGAAGCTCATGAAAGAGCTGTATCTACAGTTTCTTTTTATTGCTACAAAGCTGCACGAGTCTTGTTTCTGATCACATCTCAAAAGACATTTCAAGTGCAAAATGTCGTTTTGCACTTGAAAGGCATTTGCAATACATATATCACATTTACATACTGTATGTTGCACATGTGTGTTGCACGCAACAATTTTGCATGCAAATATTTTGCATATATATTTAAAAATATTCCGAGAGTTTCAACATGCCACTTATTCATGTTTGCACGTGTTTTATGTTGCATCTCACATTCCTTTAAGATGTGATCAGAAACAAACTTAAAAAAAAACCGTTGTTCAAATCTAGCACTAGAATTTCCGTAATTAGTCAAGCTGCTGGTGAAGAGACCGCAAACGTTAATTTTCCAGTTGATCAACATAACTTAACGCTGTCTCTAAAGATTATAATATCTGTCATTTTCTTAATTACAAAACTTTATTAAATAACTTTAAAACATCGAATGAAAAAGGTCGGTTTTCATAAAACTTTTAAGTTTAAATCTGAATGAATAAATCCGAAAGCTTGATCTCTTTTGCAATCATAAAATCCTAATATTCATTTTCTTTGCAGCTTATCAGACACGTTGTCAAAATGATTCCTTACGTTGCACATTGGCCTGTGTTTGCTAATGTTAGCTTTTAAAAGAACACTCATCAAACAAGTTAGAGGAACCTTTTAGCCTTTTTTGGCGATTATAATATAAAAAAATGCATGATCCCACGCAGTAGATTACCTTGATCTGTCCAGAGAGGTAGAATTCATCAACCGATCAAACTGTCCATTGATAACTGTTTTTACTTCTTCTTCTATCGTCACTCATGTTTTCCTCGCCTATTAACCACAGAGGTAACTGTTTCTTTACTGCCACCATGTGGGAACATATGATACTGCAATAGCTGTCCATGAACGTCTATTGAGCAACTTAGACAGAACAAATGCAAATAATATTGTTAAAAAAGAAGAAAAGACATTTTATTTAATGCATACTTAAATATATTAAGTTAACTTCTTAACCAATCCAAGTCTGAGTCAGATTTTCTTGGTTTTTTTTTTTTTTTTTTTAAGAATTTTTCTATAAATGACTACATAAATTCACTATCAGACATCCTATTTATTTAAAAAAAAATCTTTAAATATCCAATGACTTTTCACAGAATCTTTTGCATTCTGTATTTAATTATCATTTATTTCTTTTTGAGGTTCCAGTGAACAAGTTGAAGCTTTTTGTCAACATACACAAATTCATGCAACAATTAATGTCCAAAAACCTGTCAAACAGAAATGTTCATAAAGATAAAGGGATTATTTTGGAGGTGGTATTAACCATACAGCTTTGGATTCAGTCAAATTGAACACACAGCAAGAATAAACAGTTTTGTCATAGTGTTTGGGTGTGTCATGTTAGTTTATAGAGTTCAAGCAGATTCAAAATGTTAAAGTAAAAAAAAAAAAAGCTTCCTCTATTGCATTATGGTTTAACATTTTTGCAAGCACCTGTGTGCACCAAACAGGATGTCTCACAGCTGCAAAGTGTTGTTTCAGATGCAGCCCCCTGTGCTGCTGTAATTTTATTACTGTGCTGCATTGCAGGGATTTTCCAACAAAGGCTTGGGCTGGGGAAATGGATTCATGCTGGTTATGGTTCAATATCAGGAATACGATGGGTCGAGAAAGTCTGGGAATGGACTGTAAAGAAAAATAGAAATGGGAAAAGAATAATAGTGTAATGGGAGCTGAGGAGAAAGATAACAATATAAAAAAAAAAGGAGTTGACTGTTAACAAAGCACTGACCAATTGAAGGATGAGAATATGATCATTGGTAATTGACACAGAAAAGGCTGAAAAGGGTAGGTTTTTTCGTTTTAGGAATCAGTCACAAGGAAGCTCAATGTGTGCATGTATGTGATGCAGTAGGCCTTTCACAGGGCCAGTAATGTACTTACTGTCCCCCTCTGAACAACATTTCCCAGATAGATCTCAGATTTCACCAAACTGCAACAGTTTAATCATCTGTGTGTATCTTGTGTGCCGGTGTGAGTGTGTAGTATCTGTGAGTCAGTGAAACATAAATCTGGGGGGAATACCCCAGTCCTGGCAGTGCAGTGGGGTGTAATGCTTAGCTGAGTCAGCAACATTGTACTACAGGACTTACTGCTTGCTTTAAACACATGTTTCCTGGTAACTGCACATCCGGAACTACCTGACAAACGTCAAATAATAATGAAAAAGACAGATTTTTTGTTATTGCATTTGTTTTAAAATTACATAGATGAAAACTTACAAGAACCACATATTGTATATTTTACTTTGCCATATGTCTGTCTAGAAAAAAAAGGTTTTCGTTGCTGGCATTGTTTGACCCAGTTTTGTTTTAATTGTTGAACAGCTGGCTTCACATATGTTTCCAGTGAAAATAATTCATTAGGACTTAATAACAGCAAGATTTCTTTATTCTGTGGCAGCATTGTATCTAAAACTACCACAATTCTGTGCTGTTATGTTTCACTTCTCTGGTAACTCCCTTAACATTTGAACAGGTTTTTCCAAGCTTTGCTATTAACCACACTCATAAGATTTGAAACTGTTAAAGTGGTTTTAATTCTTGACTTGATCGGCATTTGGCCATGCCCATTGGAAGGTTTTCTTTGTGCCAACAACAACAACATACCAAAATTCTTCCACATTCTTCAGATCAAATTTGCTTTAATTTTTCTCTGTGTGTTCTCTTTCAGTGCTATGTTTACAGTGTTATCTAAGGTTGTGTGTAACTTATTTAAAGACCTGGAGGAAAGTTAAATTATGTCTTAAAATGTTGTTTTCTTTTCACATTCAACTGAATTTTTTTTAAATTGCACTTGCTTAGCAGATAAAATATCTAAAAACTTTACGTGTAGGGTGTCTCACTAAGAATGAAATGTCATCTTGTTGCATCAATTTAGGCACCTTCTGCCAAATCAGATGAAAATACATCACTGCTTCATCTTGAAAGCATTGGAGGTTGTACGGTCATAGTGTTTTTGTCATAAATACACGTTAATATTTGTCTTTTACAACTGGCTTTTATCTATCCCACTGAACTTCAAAAAGTAAATTGAATCAAGTCGAAAGGTGAAATTGTGCAAGGGTTCTGGCATGAAAGTAACAGTCAATGTCTTACACTAAATAAACATTTATTGGGCACAGTAACTTGTCAAAGAGAGTGAAGGGTTTAGAAATAAATGATAAATAATTACTAATTGCACAAAAAATGGAAGTGCATGTCTTTAAGTAAGATTTCAAAAATCTGTGGAATTTCTTATATAGTTTTTTTCAGTCCCCTTCAATGTTTAATATACTGTTTGGTGCATGAATATGGTTCCTACAAATGTGCACGTTTATACTGTATGTCCAAGATGTCATACATTGTCATTTTTGCTCAGCAACAACAAACTAAAACCTTTTCAATAAAAAAAGGTAATTGGGAAGATAAAAATGCTGAGAATACACCATGACCAGATCACATGGATTTTAAAATTTGTAGAAGCACATGAAAGAGCTACATCTACCGGTCACCTGAAATCACAAAAACTTATAAATCATAAATGCATCACACATGCATCTCTACAAACTATATCATTATATACATATATATATATATATATATATATATATATAAATTACTATACATATACATATCTACATACAGTATATATAAAACAATAGTTGTTCTTTAAAGCATAACTAGATCAACTGCTGTGGTTGATGCTGTCATGCAGTTGTTTAGCATAATTGAATAACTGTCTGAGTTTACTGTATATCGTCATCACACACAACTAATAGACATGCACATCAAAGAATGGATTCTTTTAACATTTTTTTTTTCTTGCTGTGAAAAACTTAAACCCTTCTAAGATAGCTCATTGGATTATCTTTGACACATTTTTTTTTCTGCACCCTCTTAGTGTCAGCAGAATATTTTAGTTCCATGGTTTTTAAAGGGAATTCCACATCCAAATCTTCAAAAGAGCTCCACAACAACAAATATATTTTTTCATGATCAGATGCTTTTTGATTTTTGTCCAGAAGAGGGCAACAGTGGCAGTAGTGAGCTGTTCTCATCACCATCATCATGACTGCATTGCAAGCCAAGGTCTCCTTCAAGGGCACACATCATATCTGCAAAGTCACATGTAAAGCAGAGAGAGGCTGCTTGAACTGAAGTATTTAGAGAGTGAGTGTAACAATGGCAAGGCTTTGTCTAGACATCAGCTAAATAACTCCGAAGGAAGCCTTACATTTCACATTGCTGTGCTTGCAAATTTAAAAGGTTGAAACTTTAAATAACTGTGCAAATAAATCACAAGCACAGCAACTGAAATCTTACTATATTGAAAGGACTGACGCTTAGGGCAGCTGCCTTTTTTTTCATAAAAATAGTTTTAAATCAAGGCAATTGGATTTTTCTTACTATGCTATTTGTAATTCAACTTTAGATGGTGTTGTTATGGATACAGGAATAGTATTTTGAAGTAAGAACAGTAGAACGGACAAAAAAACACCTTTGTAAGTCGCCCCGTGTCTTACTTTTTTTTTTTTTTTTTTTTTACATTAAATATGCATGGACTCTGTGAGCATACATATTATGTATTCACTGATGTTTACTGTACTGAAAAGCTTCCCATCAGCATTTTGTGTCTGTGTGTATGTGTGTGGGCTTGTGTATGTCTCCAAAACATTGTAAAACATAATCAATAAAAAGATTCATGTAGGAACGAAATAAGAAAAAGATGCAGAACTGTTTTGTCTCTATTTCTTTTTGAAAACGTGGACATTTATTCAAATGAGTTTAAAATGTTTTTATTTATATAGTATGTAAATTAGATATATGCCTTTTTAGAAGTGACTCAAGGGAAATTTAGGCAATCATTTATGCCATGGAACATTGTCAACACAACAACAATCCACCTGAACACACATGTTCAGTTGACACATGCTTGGGGTGGTTACTGCAAGACTGCTCAATCAGCACAATCTTTATTAACAAAGAGATGAATAGTGTGTGTATGAGTGTGGGGGGAAAAGATAAAAAAAAATGTTTGAGGGAATTAGACAACGGATTGGTTCAGTCTTTTCAGACAGAAACCTTTTGACTTCATACAGTATGTGTACAAGGTGATGGATTGGTTATTAGACAGATGGGAGAATAGAAAATGGTTATGAATATTCTTTTTGCAAAATGTACTCTAGAGAAAGATTTGGAAGTTTTGCATAGCATTATTTTGACTTCCAGGAACACGGGCACCACTGTGGCGGATTAATCCAGCCAAGTTGGACAGCACAGTGCTTTCTAATTTGAGAAAAACTGCTTTAAGCCAAACACTCCTAGCTTTTAATTAGTTTGACTTCACAGAGAAGCCAGTAAACACGCACATCCAAACACACACACTCTTTTTGATGCTCCAACAATTATAAGAAGGCAATCCTCATGTCTATGTAAGCTTATGCAGGCACACCTACACGTATTTGGACTTACCAAAAGCCAAGTGAACTAAGTCTGAAATTTCAGGCTTCATTTTTTATTCTGGCTTTTTTCTTGATTTCTTTTATTACCTGAAAGAGGATCAATCTGTTGTATTCTGCAGTCTGTCCAGGATTTCTATTACCCAATTCAGCCAAAAAGCGCCAGGTCAAACATTTTGTCAAACATTTGTCAAACTGCTATAAAAATGCTAGATATGGTTAAAACAGATAAAATTTCTTTTTTTCTTTAGCTGCAAAACTTTTTAAAAAACAAAGTAACTAAAAATGAACCCAGTTAAAACCATGAAAGATTAGTAACTTCAACTCTTTTTTTATTTGTACTGATCACCTTGCATTTAAAACCAATAAACAACATAGACAGTCTTTCAGTTACTTAAAAAGAGTCAAAGGAAGTCTGACAAAAACCACCTTAACCTTTAAAGGTTTATCACAAAGAAGCATTTTTCAAACAATGACCAATGCTATTCTGATTTAAATAAAATGTCCATGAACTAAAAGTGACATATTCAGCTATGTTTGCTTTTTGTCTCTTTGGAAACAGGTGTGGTGTACATTGTGGATAACAAGCCACAATCTGTCAAGCAAAAATTGAGTCATTGCTTTGTTTTAAGTCTTTATTTAATTCTCAAGTAGAAGAAAAATGTATTTTTATATCTTGGGAGTTCTGCATCATAGTGTAAACAATTATCTAATGTTTCTTGGTCATCAAAACATGTGCTTCTTTTATTATACCATCTTTTATTGTAAACATTTTGTCTGAAGTGTACAATGTTGTTTTTTTTTTTTTTTTTTTTTACATATTAATCTCAACATTTTAAAGTTAATTGGATCTTTTCAGTGTGAACTTGTTGTATCTTCTGTTGATTTTTTATTCATTTAATACATCTTCTTCTGCTTTCAGCATTTCCCTTCAGGGGTCCCCACAGCAAGTCAGTTTCTTCCATCTAACCCTATCTGCTGTATCCTCTTCGGTCACACCAACTATCTTCATGTCTTCCTTCACTGTATCCATGATCTTCCTCTTTGGTCTTCCTCTAGTCCTCTTTCCTAGTGGTTCCAAACCCAGCATCCTTTTGCTGATGTACTCTCTCTCCTCTGTACATGTCAAAACCATCTCAGTCTGGCCTCTCTGTCTTTATCTCCAAAATCTCTAACATATACTGTTCCCCTGATATACTCATTTCTAATCCTGTCCATCCTGGTCACTCCCAGAGAGATCCTCAGCATCTTCATCTCTGCTACCTTCATCTACATAAGAAATATTAAGTATATCCCTGCTTTAGATAATTTTCTCTAGAACACAGAAGATATGCTCATTTATGTCTGTATTTTAACTCTCTCATCACTGTCAACATTTTACAGAATTTGATAGTAAGATTGAAACTATTTCTGTTACTTTCCCTCAAGGTGATTTCATCTTCTTTGAAAAAGAAAGAATGTCTTGTTGCTTGAATTTTTCAGTTCCATTTTTCTGGCCACCACTCAAACCTCATTACTGAGTTCATAATCATGAGTATTAAACTGATAAATTAACTCTTTGGAGCACTACAATAAATTCTAGTTCACTTTAAATAATTTATATCTTTGTAAAGTGGCTGTTGAAAGACACTGTTGAATTTTCTAACTCAAAATCAATGCTTCACCAAGAAAAGCAAACATCTCACTCTGCTGTCTCCTGCACAACCTTTATATTTGATTATGAAGTGGGTGTGCATCCAGCCCCTGCTGTGCTTCCACTTTCCTTTCTTCCCTGCATTGCTCCGTGACAGTTCTACTGCATTAGCTTTCTAGGGCACGATGCACTCCAGTCTGGATGCTTTCCAAGTGTTTTTGTAGAGGAGAGTGGGGGGCCCAGCCTCCTGCAGCATTTTATTTCTGTTTCAGACAGGTGCAGGAGAAGATATAAATGAAAGTGAAGTCAACAGGAAGGTTTGAATCAGTTCACACCAAGCAGATAAAAGATCAGCATAATTCAGGTAAATATTATTGTGTGATGACCAGGCCACTGGGGCTTTGCCTGTATCAGGCTTTACCTGTATTTTGAGAGATGGCACAATGATACCTGCTTAAATCACTATTGCTTTTAAGACTTTCAAACTGCTCTCTATTTAACTCTTTGACTTGTCCAGGCAGAAAAATTTTAGTCAAGCACGGCAACTTGACAATTTTGTTCTTGTTAATGTCATTCTTATCTCCTCACACTGGCGTATTTCCAGTTGTCACACTGCGCTGCTTCCTTCACCACTCCTTTGCCCTGCTGTTGGACCTCAGGCAGTGAAGGACCTCTTGACACTACAATATGGTCTTGATGATGTCATGCATGGGTGGAAACCCAATCCCTCGTTTGGTGGGGGTTTTAAGTTGTGATACGGCCCTCTGAAAGCCTGAATTAATCATAAAAAGTTGCAAACGAAGAGAAATGGTCACACATTAGAATACATTGTTTTATAATTCTCCAGTTTTATGCATACACATCAAATTTACTGTAGGGTTTTAATTGAAATGAAAAAAAAAAAAAAACAACTGCTAATTAAAGCCAGAAAGGGGATGGGTTCTACAATTACACAATACCGGTCTAACTTTATCATCAAAATTCAGATTAAAATTAGCCTCGAATGACTAGAAACTACAACCGGTGTTTGAACAAAATTAGACAAATCAATGTTTAATTTGAAAGAAATTGCCTACCAAATATAATCATCTAAGATTTTAATAGAAAAAAAAATCAAAAGGCTCATGAAAAAAAGGTTGAATCAGTTCTGTCAGCTGCATGACAACATAAAACTCTTCAGTCAAGCAGCCATTTAATATTTCAGCCAGTCAGATTGTCTGCTCTCTGCATGAAGCTGTGATGTCTTTACGCATTGCAGCAGTACACGCCTCCTTAAGTCTGGGACTTTAGAGGTTGATGGACACTCACACACAATTACATGCAACTCCTCAATCTCTTTACCCTTCTTTTGCCTCTTTCTCTCTTCTGGAGGTGCAGGGGACACAGGTCTGTGTGGAGGGAGAATGACAAACAGCAGAGTAATATCCCTCAAAACTCCTTCTCCCAACTGCTTAAAAAAATGAGGCCATGGTACCCTTCAAATGGAGAAATATAGTTTATGTTAGGTGCTAAATGTTCATCCACAAAGTCTACAGCAAACTCTTGATATTAAAATCTACTTTTTTCATCATCGGTGCTTTTTATTCCAGAAGCAGGAAGATTTAAGAATCCATTATCATAGTAAATCAATATCACTCTCACTTGCAACCAGGACTTCCAATTGTAATTTATGAGGCTGTAGTGCATTTCCAGGCCAAGAGATAATTCTGAGAAAATGGATCCTAGTTGATCCACGTCAATGTGTGCATCACTGGACACACCTATTAACAACACACCAGGGAGAATGAATGAACCATTGGGGGTTTGTTGCAACAATGACTGATTCTATTCACTTGTTTCACATGCAGATCAGAATGTGTGTAGTTTTATTAGGAGAGTTACTTTAAAAATGAATAGCTTAACTAGTAAATAACTGGGGAATAAGTTTTTTAGAAAAAAAAACTCCTTGTAAAAAAATGTCAATTTTCACTGTGAAAAGCAAAAAAGATAAAAATGCCAACACCACACTCTGAAAAATTGTGAGATTTGCACTGATTTGTTTGATCTCATTTATTCACAAAATTATCATCAACCTTTTTATTTTAAATGCTTTGAATACACACAAAAATTTTGAATTGAACTCCTCACTGCTTCTTCATGTTGTTTTAAAAGGCAATATAAATAAAATGCAAATATCAATTTTAGAAAAAGACCTGATCTAAATGTACACTCGTGTCTATACATACACATTTAAAAGTATGTATAAATGGATATACTCAATTGTATTCTAGTGATTGTAGAATATTAAATGACAACAGTAGGACATTCGTGTGTGTGCGTTGTTATTTCAGGTCATAAACAATGTGACAGAAACGCAGATACGGGTGTCAGAGTGTGCTGAATGGACACAACCTCTTTTGTTGTGATTAATAGATGGGAGATGCAGCAGTGTGAACTCCCCTTGGTGTTTTGAGTGCTCTCTGCCTATTTGCCTCGCTGTGTGAACAAACAGCACTGTCAGGGAGAAAAGCAGGGACCAGCAAGGACACAAAAGTTAAATTTAGAACTTCACGTTGGGAAAGACCAAAAAAAGTTAGATTCATGTGATGCTCATAATAATTTCACCTTCAGTGTTCCCATGTTGGAGCTGTGATTAGTGGGCCGGATATCGGTGAGAGTTAATAGCCCTGTTGGACAAGGACTTTAGTGGGGGTTGGGTAGGTTCTTGAAAACCAGAGCAAGATAAATCTTTTTCTAACCATATTTTCTTTGCACTGTCTCTCTTCCTTTCTGTCTCCTTTTTTCTCTAACGTTAAGGAAGTGAATTCCTGAAATGCTTTGACAACAGATAACACACCAAAGCACCTCTGTTGTCTTTTAGGATGGATTAAACAAATAAGGAAAAAAATATCTATAACCAACTTTTTCTAGATAGTGATCTTGATACAATTTTTTAAGCCTACTAGTTTGTATATGTTCACATTTCAACAAGAGGAACAAGTCAGCAAGCATTAAAAACAAAATCCAACCATCACTCTATGAGTTTTTGCATTTTTGTTCTCAAAGCAGAAAATCATATCAGACAGCAGCCATATAAACATTATGAGGATTGGATCATTTCACTTTTTTTTTTTAACTTTAACATTAAGTTTTATTTGCACAAAAATAGTTTCTGAAGCAATAAATTATTTTCTTTCTATCAGATTGTTTCTCTCTTGCAGGGGTTCTGGTATGCCATATCACCAGTAAGTAATGGGGACACTTCCTCTGCATCCTGATTAGTAGGGTGGAGGGGAGGTCAGCCTCTTTCGTGAGAGGGTGATACATCTCAACTACCCATAAAAAGTTTGCATCAGGTTGCTGTAAAATAAAAGACACGTGACAAATCCTTGCAGGTTCTATGCAGGTGTCTGGTTCTTGTTCAGCAGGGCTGATCCTTGCCTTCCATCTTGTTAAAGTTTTATGGCTCTCCTGACACAGTCACGGTAACAAAAGCTTCTGGTTTTGATGCTGCTGCATCTGAAGCTTTTTGGAATAAATGTAGGAGAATCTGCTCAAAAATGGGCTGCACTTTCAGAAGGAGTTTTTAGTTTTTACTGAGGCAAATAAAGTGAAAGTTGAGCTCAGTTAAATCTAAGGGCACCAAACAAAGCTGGTATGCCCTTTTCAAATAATCTCAAAGAAACTTTGCAAACATGCATTAGACAATGCAGATGAACTCATTGTCTAATCTGCATCGGTCTGGTCAGGGCCGCAGGAGTTTTTAAAACTAATTGAATCCAATTATATTTGTATAGCCCAATATCACAAAACAGTTGGGCTGCAGGTGGCACAGTTGTTGGCCTGACAGCCTCACAGCAAGAAGGTTGGGGTCTGAGTCCCAAAGTGGACGGGCGAGGCTTGAATCACTGGTCTTTCTGTGTAGACTGTGCATGTTCTCCCCATGTACGCATAGGTTTTAAATAGCTAAAATAAGTTAGCGAAACAATTTTAGTCAATCCTGCCCTGAAACCCTCCTTCATGGTGAGGAAAAACTCGAAAACCCAGCAGTGCAGAAAAAAGAAGAAACCTCATGTGGACCCAATCAAAAGAGGGATCTCTGCCCCTGGGATGAGCTGTGTGGAGTTTGCATGTTTTCCCCGTGTATGTGTGGTTTTTTCCAGGTACTCCGGTTTCTTCCCACTCTCCAAAAACACGCATGTTAGCTTGATTGGCCACTATAAAATTGCCCCTAGGAATGAATGTGTCTGTGTGCGTGTGTGGCCCCGCGACAGACCTGGTCGAGGTGTGCCCTGCCTCTCTTCTTGAACAGCCGGGATAGGCTACGGCAACCCCGTCAGTGATAGACGGTTCAGAAGATGAAGGAATGAATAATATCTTTGGGGAGAAATAAATTTCCTATTTTTATTCAGTTATGGCTTAATATTAACCTGATATATTAGACTGTTTCTTTCACTCACTGCTAAATCCATTGCCACGATTGTAAAAAAGATGCTCCTGAAGATACAAAGTAGTCTGGACTACGGTAATTATGAAAGCATCTTCATAGTAACCTACATTTTAATGTTTTATGTAATACTCACTGCCGAAGTTTGAAAATTGAAGTGAAATGGCCGGATATTACATTGAGAGCATCTCTCCTCCTCTTTCCCTGAGCTTGTTCTCTCCTCGTCCTGCAGGAATCAACTCTCCTCCTCTTTCTCCTCCTCCGCTGCAGCCTGACTCTCACACAAGAGGCATGCCTGCAAACTGACACACAAAATACAAGACAATCCGGCTCTCTGGTGCACATTCTGATTTTTATTTATCTCTCTTTTGCGGAGGAAGAGGACGGCTGATTTAAAATCACTGCAGCAGATCTTTTTTTGGAAAGACTTGAAGGAAGCTCATATTCAGGTAAAGCATGAGAGGGATGCTTTGCTATACGGGACAGGACGGTGGTAGATTGATGTTCCTGCATTCTGTTAAACATCTCATCAGAGTGTAAACTTAGCGCTCCTCAAATGTGTGCGTTAAAGCTTGAAGGTGCAGTGGTGTAATGGTGTGTAGAGAAAACTGCAGGATTGCTGCACTACACCAAGAACACGGAGTTACTACAGACGCTGTTCATGTGAGGCGCTGCTGCAGTTGATGGTCAAGTGCAATGAAATGGAGATGTGAATTAAAAACGCTCGACTGGTGCAGAATCGACTTTGAGCAAATGAAAAATCACTCGGGATGTTGCAGAGATTAATAATGAGTGCAGCAAGTTCAATGTGAGGGTTGCTGCTACTGCAATGTCAGGAGGGATGCAGGATGCAGCAAAAACTGTATGCACTGTTGTTTGAGAAATCCTGATAAAACATGCTCATTTTAATAATTAGAAATGAAGAAAGAGAAGAAAACTTGCTATAATTCTTTTCCCCATAAGTTTGTGTAAAGCCTCTTATTTTACAATGACATCTAAAAAGACTTCCAATAAAAATCACCAAAAACATTCTTGTTAAAACAGTCTCGTAATCAAGATAATCTAAAGGCAGAAAATATCCTGATTTCTAAAACAAACTTCTAAAGTGAGCCTTTTCAGAATGATCATTTTCATTTTTTTTCTTTTTAGGTAATGGGACGCAAAACATTTTTTTCCAGAGTACATTGCACGCAGTCGGACAATGTCAGCATAAATCTAGCCAAGATGGAGCATAGCTCTAAATTGAGGGCGCAGGTGCCCTGACAAAACTCAGGGCATAATCTCATATCTGATGATATCCTAACCCAATTCCATCTCTTTTTTTAGTTTGTTTGTTTCTGGGTCTGTTTCTGTAGTAAATCACTGTATTTACTTTGGGTTTCTATAGGGATCTCCATCTGGATGGTGTGTCCTGCTTGCATTAAGCACCCTCCCTTTCATCAGCAACTCCCCTGATCCCATCCCATCAGCCCTGTAACCATGGCGTGCATGCAGTCACAGCTCATGCATTCTGTTCTCTGGCCGCAGGTCTGTCCCTGATAACGTGGCCGCCCGAGGAGGAGAACACAGAACTGCTTCATCATGAATTTTGTAATGAAAGCTGCGCTCGGAGGTGAGTAGTCCGCCTGGTGCGAGGTTGATTTAACAGCACTGCAGTGTAAAGGTTTGGAGGGATGCTCAATGGCAGCTGTATAGCGGCTCTGAAAAAGTACTGCCTGGGTAGTTATAGGAACACTAAGCACGATAATTCATCCCACACAGAAATCACTGACCTCAGCTCCACATTCTCCCTTTTTTCTTTCTGCAGGGCAGCATAACTTAGTTTAAAAAATTGCCCCTGTCAGCTTAGTCCTTGAGAGTAAAAGAGCATTACGACTTGACATTATCAGGGTGATGGAAAGCTCCTCATACATACATTTTTCTCAGTGCATAATCTTTAATAAAAATAGTGCAAATACTGAATATCTCGGTAAATGAAGTTCTGACAGTTGTGGATGAAATAGAGGAGAAGCAGAAGATGCAGTCTGTCTGTCTACTCATAAAGCAATTACGCTACCCACTGGTCAAGTGAAAGCCATCTACTCAGGATACCAGGAACAACCTGGGTTTTGTTGCATGAGTTGGAAAGTTTTCCTATAATGTTTTAATGATCAAGCTGACCTTTTTTTTTTAAACAAAAACAACCATTTTCATTGTTACAGTCAGGATTTGGCTAAGAGTTAAAATTGAACTTTTTTTTTCCATTAAAGCCTGTAGGCATTATCTTCTTAAATATTATCCGAGCTATAATTTTTCCCTAATTAGCTCTTATAATGACTTTGTAATTGAGCCCCCTTGCCAGTTTCAACTTCAAAGCAGGCTGCAGGAAAGTGGCTCTACCATTGGAGATTTAGGAATTACACACACATTTAGGTTTATTTTGTGTGAGTCTGAACTGTTGTCCCCTGTGTTACAAAGCAATCAATCAGGTACAGTCAGGCTGTTGCATTAAGGTGCAATCCTACTTTTCCCATTTGGATGCAGGGGATGGTACTGCTGCTTTGCTCTGCATAGCTGCTGTGCCTCCAGTCTGTGCTATGAATTCTTAAATCAGCCACAGTGAATTAGATCCAGCCTTTATTCCGCATAGGTTGGGCTGCACTGTGCCTGCGGGAGAAGGAAATAGATTTTGGAGTGTTGGTGTTTGTATAAAAACGTCCTGAATGTGCTAGAAAATCCTTCTTAGATACTGCAAATATGATTTGTGTTGCAAGGTGAGGCAGAAATCAAGTTTAATCACTATTCATGAAGATGCCTTTGCAGGAATACCATCTGTTCTGACTTGGGACACTGATTTCTCTACAGATATCTGGAAAGTATTGACAGTACGCTGCAGACGGGCCGTGAGCCTTCAGTCAGATAATGAAAGAAACCAATTAGTCAGATTATCATTCAGCTAATCAATCGATTTGCTGTTCAGAACTTGTCAGCAAACATTGAGCAACTATTCTTTCACTATTTTTCTGCTTCATAAGGCATACACTTAACATTCTTAACAATCACAAGTTTGTCTGGTCAATTTCAACTTTCCTTTTGTTTTAACATATTTCTTTCTAGGATTTAAAATTACATATAAAATATGTAGAGATTTTTTTTTGTCTAATCTACTTTTTTTTATATTTCACATATTTTTTGACAAAATATTCTAATAAGATCAAGTAACTTTGGTATTAACATATTTGTATACTCACAATGGTCTTTTGAGGTGTTTGACATGTAACATGAATTTAGCCATCAAATGACATCTGCAAGTTCTTATACATGCTGTGAAAGTTTTGGGGTTTTTGTTAACCTGATGTGTCAACTAGTTGTTGTTTGTCATGTCATACACTGACAGAATGAAAACAATATGGACAAAAAAATATTGTTTGTTTTCAAATGTGAAAATTTTGTTCAGCCAGAGCACAGAATTATACCAAATCAACACACATGACAGACTGAACATGTTTAAGTAAGGAGAACAACCCCTCCACCATAACTAATAACTCAAATGCCAGTTGCTTCAAAGTTAGCTTAACAGTGCCGTCAAAGTGACAAAAGATGTACAATTCAACAAATTCAACAAATTTTCTTGATTGTGTTTTCTTGTTTTTTTTTAAACTACGACAAAGCTAATTACGTATGTCACAAACTGTCATTCCACAAGCATCCAGTAACAGAGCTTAGAAGTTGAGTTGTTGACTCTTTGGGGCTTGTAGCAATAAGATGCAAAATGTATGAACCTTTAAAAACAAAAAAATTAAAACTCATCCAGAACCAATGTCAGACCCATGTCACAACTGCATTTTATCAAGCAAAGTTGTGGAACTACAAATATGGTCAGGTTCATGAATGCAGCAATAGACACCTGATATTACCAGAAATGTAATAAAAGAACATAAATTTCACTCTCTCTTTGAAAGGAATTTCCAGACAGGTGTGTGAGTGTCAAGTTTGGAGTCTAATTGCCTGAAATCTGTCCTTTCTACCTGTGGATTAGAAAGAATTGACGTGTTTGTGGCTCGAGTGAAATAATTAAAAGTTTGTTTGCACATCACAACGCACATAGAACGTTCTAAAATCTGAAAAAAGAAAATAAAAACCTTGAGAAAAAAAAGAACACAGTAGATTTTGTTGCATTTTTTTTTTGTTGCAATATTTTTTGGCCATGCCCTTATAATCTCATGGTCCCAAATGGATATGAATATGCCATCCTGGCATAGGGCATTTTGCTAAGTGTGTTAGCTGATCAGCGTGATCAGATTGTTTATGACAGGATTCTTTTGAAGTATTAAGTAACCTTCTGTGGGATTTTCAATTACAAGTGCCTGGAAAAAAAACTTAGCTTTGTTAATCTCTGACTCAGAATTGTCAAAATCCGAAACGTGGATGCTTGTTGGCTTTGTGGTGATCTGCTGATGTCACAATAAAAATACTTTGATTATTGTATGTACATATTCTCCCCACTGTTTAAAAATTATATATAAAATACCCTCAATCTTAAAAAGCAAAATAATGAATAGAAAGATCTTATCTTCTTGGATGCTGTTGAGTCTGTGTTTTTTTGTACCAACTTGAGGAACATTGTGTGCTACCAGAGGTTTGCATTCTTAATGTTGTTGACTGAGGAGTTGCTTGTGTGTGCACAAATCCAAGCAGATTTCTCCCTTTGCACAAACATTTAGCACTAAATTTGAACAGGGAGCATTTCTGGAATTCTCTTGCTTACTGGACTGCAGTTTATAAACCCACTATAAAGTGAAAATGACCAGTCGGGGAACAAAATATAATAATTCATGTGCTTTAATTGCACATGTGTTCTTTGGGAACTATTAAACGTGCACACACTTGCCTTCTGTTTCCACACTTTAAAAATATGCACAAATAAATGTTGCAGTTCCAGAGTGGTTTAGTGCTGATGCTGCACTTCTAAAAGTCAGAAAACTTGAAGATAGTGCAATAGAGTGAGAGGCAATTAAAGAACTTTGAGCAAAGCCTCTGGATCTACAAAACTATCGAGGAAGGACTAGTAAACAACTCAGGAGAAAAATAGCAGTGAAATAAAATACAATCTTTAATTACAGAAAAAAATCCGCTATTCAACTATAATATTGTTGAATTGTCAAGTTATGTATTTAAAAACAAGCTGTAACTGTGATGGCATCAACTACAAAGCTGGGGTTGGGACACCGGAAACAGATGCGATTGATAAAAGTTGTTATGCACGATCTCAGATAATAATTAGAAAATTATTTGGGACTCTAATTTTCTAGTTATGTGGTTAAAAAGGCATTTCCATTTAAGTCACAAACATCAAATGTTGCTTAAAACTTATCAGATCCAATTTAATGCTATATGGTTGGGAAGGATATTGCATTGAACATGTTTTTATGATCATTGTAATCACCAAGTGAAGCCAATTTTTAGTATTTAGCAGCCATTTAGAAAACAAATGATTAATTCATTGGTTATTTTTAAATTAATTACTCTACCGATGTAATATGACTTAATATCCAGGTAAAAAAAAAAAAAACAACCATCAATTTGAAGAAACAAGTTTTCTGGGGGTGATGTTCTTAATATATGTTTTTCCATAAACAAGTCTTTTTTGTTGTGCAGATAATTATATTAAAAATCCCTGATGTGATTGGCTGAAGTTTGAAGTGCTTGATTAGTGTGGTAGTTTATGGCTGACACAACGAGCCACACACCACACAAACCCCGACACACAGACACAAACACACACTTTCTCCATCTTCTTCCTGTCCATTAGTCTAACACATCAAATCAAATTTTCCGAAGTGACCTTCACTCCTTCTGAAGTGCTTTATGGCTGTGTTTTTCTAGGTCATTAGCCAATAGGTGATTTAGGAAAAATCCTTTTATTAATTAAGTAAAATCCTCATGTTACCGATAACTCTGTTAGCAGTTCAAATCTGATTAAGCAAAGCATTGTGAATCACTTGTACTATGGAAAAAAAAACTCATGCTAACTAAGCCCAAAAATTCTTTAAAAATGAACAAATACTCATGAGTGATGAACACTTTCACCTAGAGATCGCAAAAATCTTGAATAAAAAACACTATTGCAAATAATTGGCTCGAATCGAGATTCTAACATATTTTTTTTTATTCCTGCATATCCAATGTTTAATATGATAGCTAGGAAACTAATAAATACATGCATGTCAGGTTGATTTGTTGCAACAAGATTGCCCTTAGGAATAAGTGTGTGTGTGTGTGTGTGTGTGGATGGTGGTCTATAATATGTGTGGCCCCGCAACAGACTGACGACCTGTTTTAGGTGTACCCGGCCTCTTGCCTTAAATCAGCCGGGATAGTCTCTGTTACTCCTACAAACCTCTTAGGGAATAAGCAGTCAGAAGACAAAATGAAACAACTTGTTCTGATTCAGATTGGTTGGTCTTGTGTGTGGAATATTAATAACTTATTAAAGTTTTTTTCAATTAAATCAGTCCAGCGTTACAATAAACAAAAATATGGTTAATCTAATCTGTTGAGTTTACAAATGAGATTTTCCAATCCACCTTGTAGGATAGGAGCTGTTTCCGAGACTTCAGAAAACTTTAACACCTTTCAATTATTAGGAGAGAATTCTAATTTTAATCTGTGGTTAACCTTGATTGTATAAAATAAATTACTAACCTAAAAGAACAGTTAAATTCTTCTTTTTTATTGTGACTAAAATACAAATGGCAGAAAGTGGGGAAATAAAGGAATATGAACAGAAAAAGTACATGATGATTCATACTGACCCAGCCATGAAAATTAATTTGAAAACAAACGGTGGTGAACAGACAACAAGCCATTTCTTTAAAAAGCACAAACAGAACATGGCAGGTGATCATAAACTGCTGTCTAGAATTGAAATGAATCACTTCTCCAACCTTGCTAGCTGGTATGTGTTTGTAAAATTGCAGAGCAATCTGTTCTGCTCAGCTAAATACGCAACTCACTCAAACTGGCACTTAGACACGAGTGCCCTTCGCTTCGTCAGAGCAATGACAAGAGCGGCTTGCTGCGACTGTCTCGTTCTCTTCATTATCCTAAAAGTGATTGGTAAGGAACTGATTTTTGCTGAGTTCTCTGTCTCAGTTGACACATACTGTAACTAAATACGAGGACAAGTCAGCACTTCCTCAGTAACAATAGTGGGGATGTGTTAAAGAAAAGGCAAAAAAAACAAGCAGAAACAAGAAAAGAAACAACACTATGCTCTTTATGGAGATCTGTATTGTGCTGAAATTCTCAATAACCATTTCCTTCTTTTTGTAGTTTTTCTGTATTATTGAAGTTATTTTTAAAAACTGCTATCCTGACATCTTAATCAATGCCATTTAAAGATTCAACTGAATTCACGAGTACAGAAGTTTGTCACAACAAACTGAGCCAAACAAAAAAAATTGCATCCTTTCTGCTACGTACTTTCACAGTAACGCAATCTTTGCTGAGACAATAGTTTCTGCCATCTTCATTGAATTCCCACGTGCCTTTTCACCACAGTTTGGCTGTAGAGAGGAATTTGCCTGACAACTATAAGAGGGACAAGAAGCATCAGTGCTATTCATCTGATACTGTCAAAAGTTCAGGCCGTCAGAGAATTAACTTAGCACATTCTGCTTTTTTTTTTTTTTTTAACTTTCCCTGAAGGCTTAAGATTTACTAGATTTAGCAGAGAACTTTTAAAAGGAAGGGATTAAAGAAATGACACCATTTATGTAGCAGTGAGCTATCTTCAAGTGTGGAGGAAATGAACCGTGGCATAATTAAGATAAAAATAAAATCACTTAAAGTTTAAAAGGATTCGATTAAAGAACTTTTTTAAAAAGTAATTTTAAATAAGAATTAGCAGTATACATTAAATGGCTTTCATTGGATTGATTAGAAATGCCTCACATACTACAGTTCGAGTTTTAAACTTATCTTGTTGCAATTAAAAAAAAATTTTTATATTTTGTTTCATTCTTGTATAACCTAAACTCCCATTTCCACAGGTCCAAGCTGTTCTATCTGTAAGCTTTTTGGTTTGGATTGAATCTTCTTTCAAAATAAAAAAAAGATATAACAAATAAATTTCTGAGAACCAAACTAATTTGTGTTATTTTGCGTCACCATTCTTTCCAGTGTAACTAGTGGTGTAATCGTTTTTAAATTAGCAAAACATGGAAAGGCACAGCAGCTTCTTAATTTCTCATTTGTTGGATCCTAATATTCACATGGTGCGAAACTAAGTGCAAACTGAGAGGTAACATTTAGTCTAAATTGAGAGAAAAATATGGTGGAGTATGAAAAAATGGTGGCGTATTTCTTTTAAGTTTCTCCTGATCCAAGCCAGTTGGATGTCTGAAAGCTCTTACTTTGTACCTAAAGCATCTGGGTGCTCTAGATACAGCAATGTGCAATGTACAATGTGCAACGATATGCACAAAAGCAAATTAAACCATTTCTAAATAATATAGGTCTAATCTCAATGTCGACGAAATTGTTGATCAAAAGAGATCAGCATCTCATTGATGTCGACATGGCTCATGTACGTAAACCATTTCAAATGGAGTCACAGTTATCCTCATTTATACTGCCAGATAGCTATTAGTCATTGTATTAGTTGTTGAATTTAATACAAATGTTAAGATGTAAATATTAGTTTGTATTTCTCCATGGATCTCTTTACCAACCAGAATCAATATTAGAGACTTAGCATTTAATGTCTGTCTCTACACATACTCATAAATAGAGGATTTTCAATATGTGTAGAAACCAAAGTATCTAAGCAAATATTTTGTGTCCACCATGCAAAAACCTCCACATCAAAACAAGATGAGCTGTATTCCTCCTCCTCCCTTTTTATCCACATTCACATGGAGATGCCCTATCTGCCATGTTACCGTGTCAGCTCTCTGTCTGGTTCAAATGTTGATGCAGTGAGAAAGCCTCTGACAATGATGTGGTAGTGTTGATCTACATTTTTTCATCATTTATCCTTACAAGTGGTTTTTGTCAAAACTCAATACTATCAATCTGTCGGTTGTCTCATTGGTATTTTCTGTTGTGATTTTTTAGATACTTTTGACAAGGTGAAAATATTCCAGTAACTTTTGTAAAAGTTCTGCAACTTTTAAAACAGATCTGTATTGACATCGTCACTTCATCTTCTGAACAGTTTTGTTCATTGGTGAGATTCAGTGGGTTTTTGAGCATAACTCACATTTAAACAATTAGTTTAGAAAATTAGTAATATCCAGATCAACTGTAGATTGGAAAGAATCCCACACAAGTTTAACAGGAACAATCTAAAGGGCAGTTCCCAAAAGGCTCTTCATTTGATCTGATAGATAAATTAACCTATTTTTAATTTCCATAAGGCCAGAACTCCACCAGCATTGAAATGCAGAATACTAAGTTATTTGCTTCCTTCGCTTTTAGAATTTTTTTTTTTTCCTGCTATCTTTTATCTGTCCTCTCTCTTTGTGATACCAGAGGAATTATCATGAATTATCCAGATAGTTGAAACGGTAGTCTGGACTGACTAGTTTTTAAGAGTTTCTCACCTTCTCATCATTCTTTGTTTTTTGAAATGGGTTCTTTTAATTATGCAGGTCGGAAACAAACTCACTCAGGATACACCCCAAACAGGTCGCTAGTTTGTCACAGATCTTCTTTTGCTACCCTTATAAGTTCCTTCTATCCTTCATTTTGCTTTTTTTATACATCATGTGACCATATGATTTTAGCAAATGTAAGCCAGAGTTAGTTGGACCACATTTTACTGGCTGTTGTGTCAGTGATGATAATCTGAAACAACACTCTCTAACTTTGTTTTTTCACTTCCATTCCTCACAACCCACTGGCCTGCTTACTTTGGAAATTACCCAGCTTTAACACACCAGATTAGGCTTGTCATCAAGGCTCATGCACATTAATTTGGGCCTGCCATGGAGATGTAGGGAAACACTTAAACTACAGTAGATCCCTGGAGAGGGTTGAGAATTACTCTGCTAAAAAAAAATACAGTCCTTGTTCACACAACAATAGTCTTTTTTTTTCAAGTTACAATTTAAGCCGTTGTAAATAATTGGATTTACAAAAACAATATTACCGTCCTAATTCAAAACAGAGAAAAAAGCAAGCAACTTATTTTATGAAGGTGGATGGTGATATTCATTTAAAAAATAACATATTGGGGTCTTTTTTTCTATTATAATACAAAAAAATTACCTTGACTTCATAAACAGTGAACAAATATGTCTTTTTTTGTGAATAGAACAAATCAGAATCAGAATCAGAATGCTTTTATTGCCATGTCAATGAGAATATCAGAGACTAGGAACTTGCTTTGATACAGCTGTGCAATATTATAAGATGAAAATAATAAAAAATGAAATAAATAAAAATAATTTTAACAAAACAGAGTGCTCAGAAAGAAAAAGAAAAGTAGTGCCATGTCATAGAAAATAATAAAAAATAATAAAGATAGTAAAGTGACAAGAGGGAGGTGACTAAGAGATGTGGGGTTCAGGTTATAAAGTATTAATTAGACTAACGGCAGAAGGGAAGAAGCTGTTTTTGTGGCGGGACGTTCTGGTCCGAATGGACCGGAGCCTCCTGCCCGAGGGGAGTCGCTCAAAAAGTCCATGTCCAGGGTGGGAAGGGTCAGCTGCTATCCGACCTGCACGCCCCCGAGTCCTGGAGACGTACAGGTCTTCGAGAGATGGAAGGTTGCAGCCGATCACCTTCTCTGCGGAGCGCACAATGCGCTGCAGTCTGTGTTTGTCCCTGGCTGTGGCTCCAGCGTACCACACGGTGATGGAGGAGGTGAGGATGGACTCGATGATGGCTGTGTAAAACTGCACCAACATCTGGGCGGGCAGCTTGGCTTTCTTCAACTGCCGCAGAAAGTACATCCTCTGCTGGGCCTTTTTGATCAGGGAGCTGATGGACGGCTCCCACTTTAGGTCCTGTGTGATGGTAGTGCCGAGGAAGCGGAAAGAGTCTACAGTGGTGATGGAGAAGTCTGTCAGTGCAAGGGGGGTAATGGGTGCTATAGCTTTCCTAAAGTCCACGATCATCTCCACTGTCTTCTGAGCGTTGAGCTCCAGGTTGTTGTTGCTGCACCAGGACACCAGCCGGTCTACCTCCATCCTGTAGGCCGACTCATCACCATCAGAGATGAGCCCGATGAGAGTGGTGTCGTCCGCAAACTTGATCAGTTTGACAGAGTCATGGCTGGAGGTGCAGTAGTTGGTGTACAGGGAGAAGAGCAGGGGAGAGAGGACAGAGCCCCGTGGAGACCCTGTGCTGATAGTCCGAGAGGTGGAGACATTCTTCCCCAGCCGCACGCACTGCCTCCGGTCTGTTAGGAAGTCAGTAATCCACCTGCAAGTGGAGTCAGGCACGTTGAGCTGGGAGAGCTTGTCCTGAAGCAGGGTAGGGAGGATGGTGTTGAATGCAGAGCTGAAGTCCACAAACAGGATCCGGGCATAGGTTCCCGGGGAGTCCAGGTGCTCAAATAATATTTAATTTACCAAATATATTACTTGCTCAAAGGTATGTATTTCAATCACCTTAGAAATCACTGGGAATTTAACAAAAGTATATATATATATTTGTATGTGTTTGATAATGCAAACTTTCCAAATTTAGCAAAAGGCAGGGTACACTCTAAAGATGTTACCAGTCTGTCAGAGGGTATTTCTGTACAGCACATCACTAAACATATGTACTTTTTTTTCACTGCTGAGACTTTACTAAAAACTTCTTGAGATTGAATGCAAACTAGATTAAAACAAATTCAATCTCGTGCATTAGTTCTTCTGGCCTTTGAGGGTTTGATTTGATTATTTATTCTACTCGCCCTTCCACTTAACTAAATTTGACATCTTGATCATTAAAACATGCCTGGGCTGCCACTTAACCTCATATTTTTATCTTTTTCAGGAGGGCCCCCTGATGTCGGAAAAATGCTGGGTGGTGAGGAGAAGGAGGAAGATCCTGATGCAGCAAAGAAAGAAGAGGAGCGACAGGAGGCACTGAGGCAGCAAGAGGAGGAGAGGAAGGCCAAATATGCTAAAATGGAGGCTGAGAGGGAATCCATGAGGCAAGGCATCAGGGATAAGGTATATTTTCTACTGAGAAGTCTACAAACTTTGATGGTGTCCCAAAGTGAATTACAGTCATTCTTCAGAAGAAAAAAAGAGTCATTTTTGTCACAATAAGTGGACTATTTTTAGTTTTGTGTCGTTTTTAACTTGCTGATTAAAAAGGATTAGTGGATTATCAGGAATATGTATGAAACCGAGAGGAATACTGTTCGATATAGAAAAAAATTACATAAAGAAGAGACACAGTAAAAACGGTTGGTTTAAAATCCATTCATCTTCCTAACCCTGGACAGTTTTAGGCCGGAGGTGGGGTACACCTGTTAGTTGTGCCAAGGGACAATACAGACAGTCATACACATACCGCGCACACACACACACACACACACACACACACACAGTGCTTGGAGAAACATAGATGTGTGTATTTGTTCCCTCTGAAGTCTCATATTATGCTCTCACAGTAAAAGAGTGAAATGAGATAACTGTGGAATAAAATGCTGTGGAAACCCTTCTTCTAACATAAAAAGATAAATTGAAACGTAACACTACCATGTCCTTAATGCCAGCAGGAAAGCTTAAGTGAAAGAAAATTATAACATATTATTTCGCAAGGTTCTTCTGTCTTTTTTTAAAGCAAGCCACAAAAGGAAATAAGACTGCCTATAATTAAGAAAAATGAGATGGCCTAAAGGAGCTTCCTCCACAGGGTGGCTGGGTTCTCTCCCAGATGGAGCGCTGCCATCTGGGAGGAGCTTGGAGTAGAGCCGTTGCTCCTCTGGGTTGAGAGAAGCCAGATGAGGTGGTCTGGGAATCTGGTTAGGGTGCCTCACTCCTTGATAGTGAGGTGGGAGGAGACCCAGAGGCAGGCCCCAGACCCGCTTTGGAGACTATGTCTCATAGCTGGCTAGGGAACGCTTCGGGATCCTCCCAGGTGAGCTGGAGGATGCATCCGGGGTGAGAGAAGTCTTACTTTCTCAGCTGAGGTTTTTGCCCCACAACCTAGCCCTGGATAATCGGAAGATGACGGAATGGAACGAATGGACATATTGTACAAAAACTGTATTAAGGCCTGATTCTCATAGAGATTATGTGTACTTGTCCAACACATCAAGCCTACATAATATAGAGAAGACCAAAAAAACAGAAAACACTTGGACCAAAAACATTAAAAATCTTCTTCTGACTTCCGTCTCACCTCTGTTTCCCTTTTCTTTCAGTATGGCTTAAAGAAGCGTGAGGAGGCTGAAGCTGAAGCTGCAGCTGCTGCAGAGCAACCGGCAGAGGGCAGCTTGACTAGACCTAAGAAAGCTGTGCCAGCTGGATGTGGAGATGAAGAGGAGGAGGAGAGCATCATGGACACAGTGATGAAATACCTGCCAGGCCCTCTGCAAGATATGCTGAAGAAGTAAGTTAGCCAGCAAACTCTTGCTAACATTAGTTTATAGGCTACATTCACAAGAATGGCTTCATGATTCCTCAATTTATGTTTTGTGTTGGAGGAGTTAAATAAATGTGAAACACCAGACTGAAACCCAGTTGTTACCAACCTTGGTGAATGTTAGCCGGACATATGCTAATGATAGTGATTTGTTATTAGACTAACTTCCAGCAGAGGAATGAAAGACATGTTAGATGGTTTACTCTTCCAGTATGAGAAGTTTTAAACTCCTTTTCTCCTCTGCAATAGCTGCACCACTGTCTTGCAGCACCAAAAAATAAATGTCCACCACTTTCACTTAATTTGTACATAAATAAATACTTAGCAAGCCTCAAGGTGGGCATACAATCATAGATTATATGATAATATTCTGTGTGTCTGCCGCTAAAAACAAACTAAAAACATTAACTTGATAAGCCATATAAAAAAAAGTCATAAAAAGAAAACTGTTGTGTGCTCCTTGAGTTTTTCTGTTACATGTTGAATCATGTCTGAAATTTTATGTGAAATCTTTTGCACAGTGTAAAACCTTATTTGTAAAACTTGTCTATCTTTCAAAACACTCCCAAGATGCATAACATGTTTATGTGGTATAGTGTTAGGAAATGTTTCGATTTCCTTGCTCAATGTGTCTCTTTCTTATGTCTTGCATGACATTTGTCTATTGTGTGAATATGTATCTGATCTCGATTTATTCTTGTCCTCCTCATGCAAAAAATAAAAAAATGAAGGCAATAATTTTTAAGTTTAACTGTGTTTTTGCAACCATGTTGATGTAATCGTTAATAAAACACGTACTTGGAATCATAGATATGTATGTACTCAGAAATCTAAATTAGATTTGCAGGGTTTTATTTTATTTTTGTTGTGTCAGTGTTTTGAAGAATGACCGCTTAGCTGTTACTAAAACAGCTAAAACCTTAAGCTTTTAGCCATAAAACCAGAAATCACAACACATATACTATTATTATCAGGATCTCTGAAGAAACAAAGTAAAGAATGCAATTTGAATAGGTTTTGAGATGGTTTGGGATTTTTTGGAAAGATAGATGGACACACTTTGTGAAGTGATTGCAATTGAAGAAGTTTGTACAACAAAAAAAGTTTAAGATGTGTGTATTGATGGCTTGGATGTGTATTATGCAGAATGGCAAGAGCAATAATGGATTTACACAAATGTTTCTGCCTGAGATTCAATAAAAAGTAAAACCTTGTTCACTAACAGAAAGATGTGTCTAATTGATTCTAACAATCATTATTACTAAAAACGAGGATAAACAATACCTGCAACTTTTCGAAAAAGGTGATAGTAAGACCACTGCAGAAAATATTTTATATATTGTATCAAAAATGCTAAAAGAAAAAAAAAGATTGAGCAGCATGTCCACAGTTAAAAAAAAATTTGAGTGAACCTTGTTTATAAAACTAGTCCTTAGAGTTCCATTCCATTGTCTTTCGCATATCCAGGCTCAGGTCGTGGGGGCGACAGTCTCAAACAGGAAGCCCAGGCTTCTCCCATTGCAGCTGCATCATCCATCTCACTTGGGAGGATCCCGTGGCGGTCCACTGCAAGCTGTAAGAAATAGTCTCTCCAGCGGTCCGGAGTCTGTCACTCGTTCTCTTCCCAGTGGGATGAACCCAAAATACCTCACCAGCGAGGTGTTCGTGAGGCATCCTAACAAGATGCCTGAACCACCCAATCTGGCTCCTCTCAACCGATTTCATTTACCGTAGTTGAACTGTCTTTAACCTTTGAGACTTACTGTTTCACTGATTTTACAGTGAATACAATGAGAAAAAGAGCTCTCCTGTTTTGCAAGAATCGAAATTCTTCAACTTTTATTCCTCACGCGGTGAATACCAGGTATGGAAATTTTTCAAAATAAGTTTCTTACAACGTCATAACTACAGGGCGGCAGGGTGGTGCAGTTGTTAGCACAGTGACCACACGACAAGAAAGTCGGGGGTTTGAATCCCGAGCGGGGGACGTGGCTTGGAACGTCGGCCTTTCTGTGTGGAGTTTGCACGATCTCCCTCCGTGTGTGGGAGACGGGGGAGGGTCTCTCCGAGTACTCCTGTTTCCTCCCATCCTCCAAAAACATGCACGTTAGGTTGACTGGTCATCATAAAATTGCCGCTATGAATGATTATGTGTGTGGATGGTTGCGTCTGTGTGGTCCCACGATAGACTGGCAACCTGTTTGGGGTGTATCCTGCCTCTCGCCTTGAATCAGAAGGGATAGACTCTGGCACCCCGCAACTCCGTCAGGGATGAATGGTTCAGAAGATGAGACCAAATCTGCTGAGATTATGCAACCAATATTATTTTTAATAGTTTAAAAATCTACTTTTCTAATTCCCTGGACAAGAAAATTTTAAAAGTCCTGCATAAACTACTATCATAGAGTTTCCTCTGATTGTCACGGGTTAATATTTCACCATTAAAATTTAAATCCTTGAACAACTTGTTTAAAAAAACTTGAATATTATGTTCACAGCATTAAATAGTAATAAAAAATAAAATAATAAAGTTAATGATTTTGAAATTGGAAAAAAAAAAAAACTCAATAGGCTGCAATTTCCACTTACAGCCATAGGGTGTCACTATTTTACAAACAAAAAGTGCTCTGCCCCAAAAAATATAATTCAATAAAAATTCAAAATGCAATTTCAATCTCTTTATTAAATCATAACACAAAATATTTCAACAAAATCAAAGTTCTACTGTGATCTACTTGTTACAACAGCCAATCACTACAAAATCACAAAGAAACTAGTCAGAAAAATGTGGAGAACAGAAAAACAACTAAATTCTATCTGATTTTTTTTTATATTCAATTACAATTGTTTACATCCATTATCACCTCTTTACTGGATGAATCATTCAGTGCTGATAAGATTGTAAAAAAAAAAAAAGTCAGTTGTAATAACGTTAAATAAGTTGTCAAGCTTGTAACACACAATCAGACTCTTTATGTACAGATTTCAAAATCAGAATATAAGTCTGCATTTTAAAAGCAATTTCACTATAATCAGAGAAAAAGCTTTTTTGTCCCCTTTTTTTGTTGCAACAGCTCACTTCACGTGAATACATTTAGAGGGACATGTATATTTAAATGTCCTTACACAACCTTACATTCCTCTCTAACCCTACATTATACATAAACCTTTTGCTCAATTATTAAAGCAACAAGTTAATATTAAAGCAAAAAATCCTTAGATCCGGTAAAAACAAACACAAACAATAAAAATCCATAAAGGATTCAAAGGTTTAATTGAAAATACCTGTCATTTGGTTGTTTGAGTGACTTTTATGGCATTTTTAAGCAGGTTGTTTGATAATCTCTTTTAACAAGAAGAGAAACAAGATTTTTTTTCTCAACATTTGTCAATTTAATTTCATCTAAATTATTCAATTTGATTAAACCCTCTTAAAAAATATGCCACATGCATTTTTTTAAAAAAGACATACAGGTTAGTAGATGTACGTTTTTTGACAAATTTAACGTGTGTATAACATCAAACTTTAGTGACTGGTGGCAGTAACTTGCATTAAAAGCTAATAAAATTAAAATGTAAATAGAAGCAATTTGTCAACCCAACTCATAAACTGAACAATATTAATTATCTCCAATTATTAAACATATCATAAATTAAAACTGGACTTTCTTTTTTCCCCCAATTGATCTGCATTAAAAACCTCTCCTGCTAAAGGACACTTGAAAATTTCAATATCCTATATTATGAAGAAGAACTGAAACTGTTTTGGAGCTCTCTGTCTTGGACTCCGGAGCACTACCAGACACACAAAGTTCCCCAGCAGGAGATTAAATAAAGTATCTATATCTGTTTCCATACATAATGATTAAGCTGCCTGGTTAAATTATAAGAATGGTTTTTATTTTTCTGATATTTGCCTACTTAATGTCACTTCTTGCATGCACTCACTGAGAGCTTAAAAGGATCATTCCTGCTGATCCATTACTACCAGATGTTCTATGGGAAGTTTAATCCTTTTGAGGTGGTGAACTGTTGGTCTGTGTGAAGATGATGATGGTCGAAAACTAAACATTTGTTCGACACTTTGGGAAAATAGGTCCTCCCTCAAGGCGTCTCTTTCTTACTAAAAATAGAAGAAGAAAATAGAATTCAGTCAGACAAACAAATCATCAAAATAAACAACATTTTATGAGGCACAGCAAAGGCAGTCGATGTGATTTGCAGAAGCCAAGAGGAAGAACTGGAAAGAATAAAGAGTTTCTTTTTTTTAAAAAAATTAAAAAACAGAAAGACTGCACAACTTTTTTCTGAACATAAAAAGTAATAGTTGGAAATTTGAAACAGTGCATGTAAGAAAAGAGCTGGGTAAACAACTAAAAATGGCACAAGTAACTACAGGGTGATGCTCATTTGTCTACAGTTGCAGGGTGTTCCTTGCTAATAAAAGCTCACACATTTATTCTCCAAATAACAAAACCAAACTTCACAAAGGTTCTTGAGCATGATCCAGCTTTGAAAAAAGTAAAGAGCTGTGTTTAGAAGTATCCAGAACAGACTGAGGTAAATTCTCAAAAGAGGACAGAGACAAAGCACCATATCAGGAGACGGAAATGAGCCAAGAAGAGGATTTTGAAAATACAGGGAATGTTTGACAAGTGAAAGTGATGCAGGAAACAACCGATTTCTGCAGGTAGACGTTGTATATTTAATAAAACTCAGGTCTGTTGTAAAGTGAATGTTCCCAGAAAGAACAAGGATGTCTGTTAAACTAACGTCTTCTTCTCTTAACCGTTACAGCAAGACACAAATAATCATTTACCAAACTAAAAACTGCATTTTTAATTTATTTAGTTTGTATAGGTAATGCAGACGGCGTGACTCCATTAGAGATAAGTAGTTAAAAAACAAAACAAAATGAAAGGTAATGCAGGACTGAAAAATAATCTTTGAAAAGGAGGAAAGTGAATGTAAAGTAGAGACAGGATGTGGCAGCGGTTCTGCAGTGTGGAAAGTAGACAGGCAAGTTTGATAAGCTGTATTTCTTATTTCTTTCATTTTCTTTTTTTACTTAGTCTTAGACTTGAACTTTTTTCCAAAGGCTCTCTCCAGCTCTGGAACAGATAGAGTGAAGGTGAAAGAACCGTCTGACTCCGACCTCACAACCCGGGCTTGTAGATGGAGGAGGTAAAAAAAGAAATATATATATATAAAAAGAGATATAAACACACAACATTACAGCACAAAACCGAAAAACTATATGAAGATCTCAATATGAAATCATCAATTCAAGATTTTGGACAAATAGTCAGTAGGATTAAGGATAAAGCAAGAGAACTTTCTTCAACAGTTACTCTATATCCTCTCTCATGCTCAAGTCTTTTCTTAGTCCTGAAGTCATAACTTAGGAAGGTAGTGTTATTTTTTAACTCTCTGACAGCCCCCATGTGCTGCCAACTGATGATATCACTGTTTTTCTTTTATTAGAAGTTGATTGAAGTAGAACTCAGTAGATCTAAAGATAAAGTGTCAGAGCAGCACTGCTGGACATGTTGGCTCACACTACTTGTTTAGCAGTAACACTGTAAACAACGAGCTGTATCACTGCAACATTTAAAACATCAAAATTCCTCCTTCAATAGTGTCATGCAATATACAAAAAATGCAATGCATAAGTAGCAAACAAAGACTTTTTATAGAACCGAGAATGAGGCAACTATCAATTAACAAAAATACAACAACTAAAATACAATTTAAAGGTTGAAATTCAGCTTGAAGATATTTCTTATTTCCAGTCAAAATGTTCCTATCAAACTCACCGAGGTCGTTGTTGTTCATCATGGCATTAGATCCACGCAGACGAGGACCTTGTTGAGTAAAATGATATCCAAACTTTAACAATGTAGTGTTCTTCTCCAGCATGCTGGCTATCTGCATCTCCACATTGTTCCCCAGTGGTTGGCTCTGGGGTTCAGAACAAATTATAATCAAAGAAAATGTGATTATTTACACAGTGAAACTTTTCATGTTGAAATTTTCAGTGCTTTAATCATTTGTTGTTTTTATATTTCAAATTATCCATGTGGTTTCAAAAGAGTGGATTAAAGCCTTATAAGTATTAAAAGCTCAGAGAGCCCTGACTCATAGATGCAGAATGACAAAGCTGAATGTAATTTAGGAGCATTAGTTTGAAGTGAAAACATCGGCCTGTGTAGTGGTGCAGTGGTTTGTGTTTGGCAGCGCGCACCTGATTGTCAATTTTGAGCTCGACTAATGTGCTGTTGTTCTGCAGCGATTCGATGAGGGCCAGGATTCCAGTTCCTGTAACGAAGTTGGACTCAATGTTCAGACTCTTGAGAGTTGTGTTCACTTTCAGCCCTTCTGCCAAAGCCTGGAGAAATACACAGATACTCTGTGTCACACATGTTCGCAGAATTACTTGTTCAAAGTTGACACATTCTTTTCAATTAATTCTTGAATTAGAGTAAATAAATACTTACAAATGCTACAGGATCATTGCTTCTGGTTCCTACAATGCTGAACCTCTCAACAACAGTGTTTTTCTTAAGAGCCTCCGCGTATGCCTTCAGGGTTGCTACGGGGATGTTCTGGGTACATAAAAACACGTTTTTTATACAATAACTCTTATTTTTCATTTTATTGAAAACATTTCCGCTAATCCGGGGCCAGGTCACAGGAACAACAGCCTCAGACAGGAAACCTACGCTTCTCTCACTCTGGCTGTATCCTCCGTCACCCAGGAGTCACCGGGTCCCGGGTCACCCAGGAGGCGTTCCCCAGCCAGTTGTGAGACAAAGTCTTTTCAGCGAGTCCGAGGTCTGCCTCTGGGTCTCCTTCTGAAACACCTCACCAGCAATGTGTTCAGGAGGCATCCTAACCAGATGCCCAAACCATTCTATCTGGCTTCTCTTGTCCTGGAGGCGCAACGGTTCTACTTCGAGCTTATCCGGATGGCAGAACTCCCCACCCAATATCTGAGGGAGAGCCCAGCCTCCCTGCAGAAGAAGCTCATTTCGGCCGCTTGTATCTGCAATCTCATTCTTTTGGTCACCACCCACAGCTGGTGACCATAGGTGAGGATGGGAACGTAGACCAACTTGTAAATCTAGAATTTTCTTTCTTTCTGAAAACAAATAATTACATGTGCTTTCAGGGCATTTTTTAAATTCCCAAAACAACTCTCTCACCCTTATATTATTTAGATTAACCTCCACCAGATCTGGATCATTTCTCTTTACTCTCATCAGTGTCTCCTCGACGTCAGTAGAGTTTGGCTCCTCATCTGGGACTGGTTTATACTGGGTGCACTGGATCACACCTACAAAACAACAAAAATAGAGAAATTCTAATAGAAACACACCATATTTTTACTAATTGACATTTGTCTTGATTAATTAGTCTGCAAGTTTCTAAATCTACCTCGCTGAGCACTGGAACAGTGCTATCTGGACTGATTGATTGGGAGATTTTATCACGAGAAGTTCAGCCAGATTAAACACGAGCAATTCTACTGGTTCTAAAGTAAAATAGTTTGCCACAAATGGCAAGCAAACTACAAAAAAATAAAATAAACGAATCACAACTGGAAAGTAGATTAAAAAGGGGGTTCACTTGCTAGTCAAAAGCTAAGTGGTGAACTGCATACTCGCTGTGGGTGAAGAAGAGAGTATGAGAAGAACTATTTGGAATGATATACAAAGTCTGATTAATCTATGAATAATTGTGCGATGGAATGATAAAAGAACAAACTCTCTGATAGTTTACAGTATCAAATGTAATCTGTTTAAGTTGTGGATGGTACATTTTGTAAAGAGCTTTGGAATGGAACATGAATCTGCTTTTTTCTAAAACACGCTACTATATTTGAGCATGTTCAAGACACGTTGGAGATGTCTTGAGAAACTCTTCATGTAATCTTTCATCCCTCCTTCTTGAGCCGCCAATTTATCATGATGGAGAGGTTTGCGTGCCCCAATGATCCTAGGAGCTGCAGTATGTTGTCTGGGACTTAGAGCCCCTGGTAGCGTCACCCAAGGCAAATAAGTCCTACGTGAGGAGCCAGACACAGCACGGCTCAAAAACCCCTATGAAGAGATCAATCATGGCAAAGATTCCCTTGCCCTGACGTGGGTTCCTGGGGCCCTCCCATGAAGCCAGGCACGAGGGTGGCACACAATTCATGGAACTGAACAGGGGACCTGGACCATCCTTCCAGTGGACACATCACCTCTAGGAAAGGCCATAGGGCTTGGGTAAAGGAGGAGATAGGTGGCAGGCCACAGCGAGGACCCAGATGGTCAGACCCTCAGCTGCATAAGCTAGGGCTATGCTGGCAGGGGAACGCCTTGGGATCCTCCCGCATGAGCTGGGGTGAGAGAAGCCTGGGCTTCTCGTCTGAGGCTGTTGCGCCCTTAACGCGCCCCTGGATAAGTGGCAGACAATGGAATGGAACAAAATTTATCCTTTCATGTTTATTTCAATGAGACATTTTCTTGATACTCTCTAATTGAGCTACATTATTTAGGGTATTTTACTTATTTCTAGAAAATCAATCCTCCTCATAAACTTGTATTCATATTCAGCAAAAACAAAATGATCAGATATCATATTCAGATATAGTATGAGATTATGTGTGTGTGTCATACTGTTGAGTCCTTGTTTGTTGACGATTGTGCTGCTGGCCAGGGCTTCATAGTACTGCTGGTTACTCATCAGAGTGTGCATTCCCAAAATAGCTGAAATGACAATAAACTTTAGAACAAAGATTTTCGTGTTGTTAAGCTACATACAAAAAGTTTGACATCACTGTCACAAAGACACTTGCAGGAGTTTAAACAAATCAAGTTAAACAGTTTTCACAGAGTGTCGTTCATCTGGTATTCGTTTTAACATGTGTTAGTTTTTCATCTATGCAGCCACAATCTTTACTTTGAATCAAATACTATCAAACCAGTGGAATATTTTAGCTTCTATAATCCACACCATCTACCTTTGAGGACACAGCTACGACTTTTAGTCGAAAATTTTCCTAAAGAGTTAGTCAAATGAAAAATCAAATACATAAATGATGCAATTTAAAAAGGACCACTTAAACTATTTAATCACAAGATCCAGTCACTAAAAACAAATCCTTCATCAAAAAATCAAGCTGTTTTAAATTTTCAGAAACTTTAACGGGTTTTTTCAATGCATAATGTGTTTTTTTTTGTTCTGAGAGTCGTCCATGTTAGATTATAAACTGGCGAGTGCAAAAACTGAGATTATAACTTAAAACTTGCATCGTTAAACCACAAGTGTCAGAAAAAGCTGTTGTATGCTCATACGACGTCATTATTTTTAATAGTGTAGCATGATTCACTATGCATTGCAGAAGCAGAAATTTGCATGCCACGTTGTCACTAATTATTATTCTTCATTAGCCGTACAGTAATATGAAAATGAAGACACAATGATTTCATGCAGACATGGCAAGCTGTAAACAAATACCCAGGAAGGTGTTCAGCTAATGGACAGCAAGATCCAACAGCAGTGGAAGAGAAGGAGAAAATGAAGAAACTGATGGAGAAATTAAAAAAGGAAACGGAAAAAGCACGGAAGAAAATAAAAAAAGAGTTAGACTATAAAGGTTAGAATAAAAGTTATAATGATGTTTTCACTTATTAGTGAGCTTCTAAAGGATGGAAACTAGTTAACGTCACTACCGACCAGGAGTATAGTGATTAATAATATTTAGTAGAAGTATAAAGATGGATTACCTGCGATATCACAGAGTTCTGCATCTGAAGCACTGGCCAAGGCCTCCTCCAGTTCTGGCTCCAGTGTCACGCTTTCTATAATTGGATCCACCCTCTTTTTAGGTACAAATGCTTTCCCTGCAGAATCAATAGATTGTACGTATTTAAGAAAGAGTGTGTGTTCTTATGGAGTATTGTCATTTCAGTGGAACACGTTGAAGGAAGGATGATATCTAAGCTCCAGAGGATCTTAAATTTAGCTGATAAAGAATCACAACGTCTCCTAAAATAGCAAAAGGCAGTATGTCTCAATCCTGGTCATTTGAAGTAGATGCACCATGTTCACATTCACAAGTTTAACATTAATTACTTAGGCTGATTGTTAATATAAAGAGAAAGTAGAAAGATCCAGATGATCAAAAGTGAAAACCACTGACATCTCAAGACATATAAAGAAAATAAGTTGTCTGACCATCTTCAAGTAAATCTTTTAATAATGAGTCCTGTTTCTTCCTGTTGTTTTCTAACAGCTCCACTAAGTTGTTAGGAACTGCTAAACAAAATCCCTGGCCCTCTGGTAGATGTCATTCAGTCAGTGACTGGATGGATGTCCAAACGAGCACCCTGTAAAGACTTTTTTTAAAAAACGTTTGTGCATTACATTAAAAATTTGGATATTTCAAATTAGAAGAAGAAATATACTTTATTCATCCCTCAACGGGGAAATTTATGTGCTACATTACATCGCAGCAGGCTACCACAACCACACAAATGGTGGGAGGAAAGGGGGTTAGGTTTCTTCCCCAAGGACACCTAGAGCTCAGTGGGATTTGATCCTGCGAACTTCTGGTCCAAAGGCAAACATCCTACCACTGCGCTATTACCAGTGGTATATATTTTTGTCTGGTCTTTTGTCTATGTCATAATTTTGTCTTTACTGGAAAATTGTTCATAGTGGTTGTGTGTCCTGTTTCTAGCACTGCAACAAACTGGTGACCTGTTTGAGTTGTACCTTGGCCCAACTTGGATAAAGTGGTTTAGAAAATGAACGAATGCTGTTGGGCAAATCATTTGCTTTATGTTTGTTCTACAGCAGCCCAAATTGTCATCCTCATTTAGTTATAAAAAAAGTTGAATATCATCTTATGGAATTTCTCAAGTTTCAAGTAAAACCACCTACAGTATTAGAAGGTAGGTTGCAAGTCGTTTGTATCCAACTCCTGTTTAATTGTGAAGCTGAGTCATGACGAGAAAAGCATGCTTAACAAATGCCTCTTTGTTTTTCTCTCACATACAGATGGCGAACGGAAGTTTTGTGTATACCGCTGATGTTCTCAAAAAATCCAAAGAAAGCAGAGCTAAAATAATTGAAGTAAAACACTGTTATAGAAATAAAAAATGATTAAGTTATATGGGACTCAGTTGCTCAAAAAATTGAGAAAATTAAAATGCTGTCTTATTTCTCAATATAAAATAGATGATGTTTATTTATTTTTATAGGTCAAAATCATCAGGTAGACATTTATCCAGAATGTTCAAGACAAAAATATTGAGAAAAGAAAACATAACCCATTCATTTTTCCATCATGTTGAACTGTTATTAGCTTTTACAACTTCCAGTTAGCCTAGCATAATGCAAATACTTGGAAAACCTGCGGAGTTCACTCAGACCAGGCTGACATAAAACAATCCTCTAAATAAGTTAAATAGAACGATATCAATCCACCAAACCAACACGGATAAAAAAAAAAAAAAAAGATACCTCTTTTTTCCCCGGTGAAGGGTACCAGGTCTTCCCTGTCAGGATGCTCTTTGGCTTGTTTCTCCAGATGTGCCAGGAGGTTGTCTCTCTGGAAAGTTCCTGTTGGTGATTTTTTAGTCTGATCCTTCTGCCGTAGCCCAGCAGGCAACAATGCATTCTACAAATTTATGGAGGAAAAAAACCCCAAATTTTAGTTTTAGTATTGTAAAAAATGCTTCATACGTCATAATTGTCTTCTGAACAGTGTTTTAACAGATTGAGACGTTTTGAATTCCATCTGGAAATTAATTTTCAATCATACCTATTAGATCACTCTTGGATCTTTGTACTTTATGTTCAATCTGCAATCCCGTGATGACAACTGTTTTGTGGTATTGGTCAGCACAAATATAATTGAATTAGATGAAGGAAGAATTTCAGATACTTTAAGTAATATAAATATAAAGGCTGACATAATTTAATGTGTGATGGTGTCGTCTTTCAATGTCTTACGTGTTGCTTTTTTAAAAAAACATGTATACTCCATTTATCCCTCAATGGGAAAATTTGAGGGCTGCATTACACCACAGCCGGCTGCCACGAAGGCGCCAATGGTGGGAGAAGCGGGGGTTAGGTGTCTTTCCCAAGGACACGACATGAGCTCAATGGGATTCGTTCCCGGGAACTTCCAGTCCAAGAGTGAACGTTCTACCACTGAGCTCATATCACTACCACTAACAGTGATATTAGTGGGGGAGGGGGACAGGTGGGAAAACCTATTTCTATCAGATTACCTAATCAGAAAATTCTTAAGATGACCAGAACGTTATGTAAAAAAAAAAAAAATACCCTTCTCATTTTACCTGCCATGTTTTCAATCAGTGGATTAAAAATACTCCAGAAATATGAAGAATTACATTTGTTATGTTAAAGTCTCCTTTCAAAGTAAACTAAGAGGGTTTACATGCAAATGTTTAATTTTTACTTCTTCCTTTAGATTGAATAAAATCATAATGAGAGCTCTCAAAAATCTTTTTGTTTAAAAGCCAGAGTGGGTAACTGAGTATGAAGAATGACAATAAGAGATGCAAAGATTATTCTCAGGTCCAAACATTTTCATCCACAATCAAACTGACCTATTTAAAAATGAGGAAGGGAGACAAAAGTTTCATCTTATTAAGTTAATATTTATACTGATAGTAAATGGACTGAAGCTTTTTGAGTCACATTGAGCACTTAAAGTGCTTTAACTCCACGTCTCCACACACACACGAAGATCCGCAATGCACTTCCTCTAGTTGTTAAATACATTTTTCTTTCACTCATTTTCATAAAACAATAGGAAGGCAGTGTGGGGTTCAGTGTCTTTCTCAAGACAAAAACAAATGGGTAGTTACGTTTTAGTGCAGTGAATGTCATTTAAGTGTTAGTTTTTATAGTAAAACAATGACAAAAAAGTTCTTTTACTTACACAGCAGAGGGTATTTAGAGTGTTGTAAGGAAAACCAAAAACGAATAAAAAAAACTATGCATTATTGCATTGTTTAACCCTAAATTTTTCCAAATGAGGAACAATCGTGTGGACGTTTTTACAAAGTGTTATCAGAGTCCTATTTAACCAAGCACTTAGATTCTACTTATAACTCTCTATCTGATCTCTGCTCTGAGCACTCAGACGCCTCAGGAATCACCAGTCTTCCACCTTTCTTGTTGTTCTTCATGGAGCTTCTTTGACCTTTTATCAAGACTTGGAATAAAATAACCAATAGTTCTGCACATTTTTATTGACCTGTCAATAAACTTTGTAATGGTTAACTCCAAGATCTAAAAAGTGGAAGTAGATATTGTCTCTCCCGAGAAGTTATTGGTGCCACAATTACATTGGCTGTTTTTAGGTCTTTAATCTTCAAAACAGAATAGTTGTAAACTATTTGATGGGTTGAGACATTCCCAATGCTGTGACGTGCACATAAGTGAAGTCATAAAATAAAAAGAAAGTTATTAAGGTTATTAAGAAGTTATTGAGGCATTAGCTCTGTGGTAGAATGTCTGTTCTAGAACCGGGAGAACCCGGTTTGATTCCCACTGGGGTCATGCCTAGGTGTCCCTGGAGAAGACTGCTAGTCCCATTGTTGCTCTCACCATTGGCGCATTTGTGGCTGCCTGCTGCGGTGCAACGCAGCACAGTAATTTCCTCATGAGGGATAAATATAATACGATAATAAGATTAGCAAAAACAAGAAATTAATTTATGTGGTATTTCTGTATCTGGTATATATTTATATGTTATTTTTGGGCAATATTTTGTATTTTTGTCAATATTTTGTCACATTTTAAAATACTTTAAAAATACTGTAAAATATTTCAAATATTTAACTAAAATATTATTATATTATTATAAAATATTTAAATGAAACATATTTAACTGAAATATAAAATATTTGAAAAATAATAACGGAAAAAGATTTAAAAATAGTTGAATAGCAGTTACATATCAGCCTAATTTAACTACAGTACATTTAGCCAGATATAGGGGTACAAACCACCAAAATCACAATGTTTCTCTTGTATCCCACTTTCAGCAGAGTTCCTTTAAGGTGCACACAGTGCATGTGCATGTGTAATTTAAGGCTATTGTTGAACACTTGTTTTTTGCAAATGAAATTACAGTCAAGTCTTGGATCTCATATCGCAGCCACCAAAAGTGGAGCATGACGTGTTTGAAGAAGTAAACACAACAATCCAGGCCGAGCTGGAAACTGTAACTGTGAAACACAGCGAGCACAAAGACAAAATGTCTACTTGAGGACTGCTTGATTTTATTTTTATTCTTTAAATATACATAAAAACAGCCACAGTGAGGCTAGTGGACATCTTCTTCATCCAGTGCAAGAATCTTTTAGAAGCTTTACTGGAACTGATGTGGGCCGTTTTCTTACAAAAGATTCAGAATCAAACAGGCAATTTATTATTGTGTAACAAGTTGACCGTCATGCCGCTTTGTGTTTACGTCACAGAGACCCTGCAGTTGCTCACAACGGGCATCGTTCTCACTAACACCCACCCACACACATATAAATATACCATCCAGTCATCCCTTTGGCACTATGAGGGACTCCGATCATTTACAGGCAGTCAGACATTAAATTGAAAGGTCTTAGAGTGACGGTCAGTACCCTGGCTCATGATGACTCAGAGTGTTCAGTTAGTGACACGAAAATAAAATTGTTACCAAAAAGTCAACCCACACTGGTGAAACACACACAATTGCAGTACATTTTCACAGCTTTAAACTTTGCATACAGAGGATGCAACGAAATGACCGTCTTATGTACCTTACACTATTAACCATTGTGTTATTTGTTGTTTGTCATATTATCAGTCTTCTCAGACCTACATGAATCTGTATGTCTCCACACAAACCAACAGACTGACAGCAATAAACAGCATAGACTTACATCTGGATCAAGCTCTTCTAATTCATCCTCTAACCGCTGCAGCTCCTCTTCTGAGAGTTTCTTCAAAAGCTCGTCCTCATCTACATCTCTGTACTTCTCCATCTCCTTTTTTAACACCGACATCCTGCACAGGCCACCTTGAACTAATGGATGCAGTATCAGATATAAAACAAAAAATGTGAACAGAAATAAGTCGAGAGGAGCAGATAAGTGACATTAAAAATATTAAACAATAGTATTAAGTTTATAAAAGTAAAGTTAAAATAATAGAAAAATAATCCCAACCAAATTAGTTATATTTTGACCTTTCTCAATTTCTCATGCCTGAAGAAGGAATAAAGAAATTCAAACAGATGACTCACCTTAATAAATAATTTAATCGAAAAGAAGCACACGAAAGTCTAAAAAAGAAAAAACAAACAAAAAAACTATATATTGAAGCAACAAGAACAAGATAAACAAAACTTATTAATGCAGCATTAACCAATTTGAATGCATTGAAAATAAAGAAAATGATACTTTAACAGTTCAATGCAAATAAAAAATTTCATTTGAACCTGAAAGTCAATATAAAATATTTTATCACCTGGAGAGAATTTTCTCTTTCTCTTCTAACCCCACCTCAGTGGTAAGATAATAGCAAAGAACCTGAAAAACAGAATGTGTGAGTGAAATGGGATGCATACACTGTACAATATCACAGGACTGCACAGATACAGATATCATAGATGCCATTTATGTCCTCTAGTGACAATACAAGCATGGCGTTGTTTGTTGAGGTATTTTACTTTGGCTTCACCCAATCTAAAAGTTTTATGGTTTGTTGAAACCGAGGCGATACCGCATGTTCTTCCAAAGCAGACTTTTGCCTTTTTTTTTTTTTTCCAGATCTATGAAGTTTGAAAAATAGCTCTTGGAAGTTGTGCATTTTGATCAAGAACTGAACAGTCTGGCCTTCAAATGAACTTGCTGGGATGTCTGCTTCTGAAAAGATGAACAACATTGAAGAGAATAATCTGTCTTTTAGAGTAAATACAGATCACAACACCAATCACTTTGCATGAGGGCAGTTAAGGATCAGTGATGTGTTGACCTTGTACAGATAAATAACCATATCACTGGGCTGGATGTATTTCAAAGACATAATCAAAGTTGGATGTTTTACCGGAAAACATATTTTCTAAATCAAAGAAATGTGAAAAAATCAATAATTTGCTAACAAAAAGTATGAATCTTTCCTTTTAGTCTCAAGTTAGTTTCGCTAGGCTTTTACATAGTGACTATGTTTTCTGTTCTTTTTATTTTGTTCTACTTTATCTGACGTTTATGGTGGAAGATCTTTCCAAAACCTGGGATCAAGAACTGGGCTGAATTCCAAAGAGCCCGACAAGTGTACTGAGAGCTGAGATGATCCTACGCAGACCTTCCAACAGTTTCTGTGAGCTTCTGCATGCTGAAAAACACACAGTAAGTAATCCTTGAGGTTAACTTAAAATCTGAGAAATGTGAGAGGCTTCTCAATCTTTGAACACAGTCCATTGACCTTTAACTGACTTGTGTAGATTTAAAATTTCTAGCTTTCACAAAAAGCAAGGTAAATTGTCAAATAAACTCAGCATTATGGTTTGACAGAAGCACTTACATAGAATATCCAAATTTAAATAATGACTCTCCACTAATACAAAAAACAATTACAGGACTTTTCAAACTATGAATTCCCATGTTCCAAATTACAAGCCAAGCTTGTTCTTCTGGCCCATTTGGAGAATGACTGGGTTTAAGAATAAGCAGGCTTTATGATCTCCAGTACACTTGAAGGACTTTCTTTGGAAGGACATGTCATTGCCTTTTCATCTTAACTTGTTTCACCGACTCCCAGACTAGGATGAATTTTTTTCTTTATATTCGTAATCGATTTATTCAAATGCATTTTCTTAGTGGCATCATTAACCTTCTGAACCAATAAGGATATCACAGAGTCTACAAATCCACTGTCTATCCATGTGGATCCACTGTGACACTTGTCATATTGCACAGGAATTGCGTTGGTTTCTAAAATGGCTCAGCAGAAAACAGCTGAGGGACAACTGGCTTCTCTCAAATACATCACCATGCACGTACAGAAACACACAAAAGGTTTGCATCTGCAAGTATGTGTGCATTTCAGCTCCATCTGCTGTTAGATTGAAGCTCATCAGTAAGAATACTAAATTAAGTGTTCTGGCAACTTTGCTTCCTAATCCCCTTACCCATGATTTCATGTATGAAATCAAACTTATGTCATGTGGTTATGGTTTTCACTCTCTCCTGGATACCAGTAAAGGGTTACATATCAAATGCATTGTGGAAAAAGCATGACATCTCACTGGCCATGTTGGAGTTGAGGTCAGGTTATTTCTGTACATTATAGAGGTCAAAATGAATTCATAAAATCACATTGTCATAAAATCACATATTTTTCATCTGCTACTATAATCCTCTTATGATGATGAGGGAAAATTCCCACCTTGGAGGTAAAACCCCATAATAGGCTATCTAATTAACTGAATGGTGTTGTTTGTGAGGTTACATGTGGAAGTTTAAGACCACAGCAAGACAAATAAAGCATCAAGTTTATCTACAGAGAAGTTTTAAGTCCGAGTTTTTCTTTTAATTATACTCTCCCATTTTATTTAGAGAAAGTCATAAAAACCTGGACACTGCACAAAACCCGCTGCACAGCGTTGTTTTCATGTAAAATATTTTATTAGTTAGAAAGTGAACCACAATTCTGCACAAACAAAGTTTTATTTTTGCATTATTTTACGTACCTCCTCCAGTGCTATTTTTAGACAGCCGGCCTGCTGGGTGACAGCAACGAATACTTTGACCAGATATGGTTCCCTTGGAGCAGACTGGAGTCACAATGCAAGCACCGATCCAAGCGCAAAAAGACAGAATTCAGCAGAAATCCGCTAATCAGACAAAATCATGACCTGCAGATAGATCCCAGTCTGGCAGAAACTGACTACAAGTTTGGACCCCTCTGTGGTTTAGCAGAGGCTGAATCACCTCTCCCTCAAAGGGAAAGTAAACTTATAGGGAGATCCTCCCCCTCCTCATCCATGCTCCCCCTTCATGTGTCTGTCACTTTACTGATGGCATAAAACTGCTGACAAATGAATCCAGTTTTACTATGCAAACGCTCTGAGAGGATTCTTACAAGTTTTACTTTTCAAAAATCTGTTATGCATCCAGTTATTTTCAGTTTCTTCAACGAGTTATGCTCATGTGGAACAAGAAAGGGTCATTTATAAATTTTCTTTGTATATAATATCCCACAGAGTGCAGTTTTGATAGTGTATATATATATACATTTTATGTCATTGTTATGTATATATAAATAGACATGTGCAAATATTTATGAGATTTTAGTATCCAGGAACATATGCACAGAACATAGACTGGAAACTCCAAGGTCAAAGTGGGAAAGACCCCCGAGGGTGATAGTGAATGACCGTGCCAAGATCTCATTGGACTTCCAGATCCAGACTGATCAAATGGTAATGGCAAACCAACTAAGACAGTTTGACGGTGGGTGAGAAGCAGAGGAAAGCAGTAGTGGTGGATGTGGCAATACGAAGTGATTTTAACATCAGAAAGGATCATGACAAACTGGAGAAATACCAAGGCTTCAAGGAAGAGCTGGAAAAGGCTTGGAAAGTGAAGGTTAACAGTGATCCCTGTAGTGATCGGGGCACTTGGGGCAGTAACAAAGCTCCAACAGATCCCTGGAGAGACACTGGATATCTCAGTCCAGAAGAGTGCAGTTGTAGAAACGGCAAGAATACTTAACAGAAGCCTCAAGCTCCCTGGACTCTGGTAGATGACCCGAGCATGGCGAGTGTGGAAGAACACCCAATGGAGGGTGAGAAGACCATTTTTTAAAAATATAAATATTCTTTTTTTAAAAGCCCAAGTCTAATCAGTGATGGTACATGTAACAATCCAATAGATTTGTATAGGTTTTTTTTACACCAACTCATCAACAAACTTGTCCTAATACTAGCAGGGATGGGATATATTACCGACAATATATATTATTACTTTTGCATTCATCTATTCCTATTACTCTTTATATGTATATATTATTGCAGGACCATCAATTACTGTTACATATTACATTTACATAATCGTACCGGACAGTCTGGATTTTCTTTCTTGACAGAAATGATCAACACACAATCTGTATTTTTTTAGCATCTTTCAAAATACATTTCTTATCGGTCGATAATGTTAAACTACTACAATAGTACTATTATAAAATATACAAACTGTCCTTCACATGAGTTCCCTTTAAGTATAAATGTACCCATCTGAATGAACATGTGCTGCTCAAATGCTGCGTCTGATAGTACGCATCTTTCTGGGTGAAACATCTTCAACCCTGAGCAGGCACCACTGGAGATGTGGCTGGAACTGCCAGTTATTTAGCAGTATGGCCTGGAGGGGGTACTTGGTGTCCTGGGTACTCTAGTAGGCCAGAGAATTCTTGGACCAGTCCAAAGAAGGCTCCTTCCTAGACCACCAGCTGGACTACCATCGGTGATGCTGTGGTTGCAGGCTCCAGGAAGATATCCAGGAAGTCATTTTCCTGGCGAGATGATGCACCAGCAGCATGAGTTGGTGCAGTTTCGCTATTGCTGGCACTGGGTGTGGCCTTGCTTGTGAGCAATGATGCCAGTCTCTCCAGCTCTAGACCCGGGACCCACTACAGCTTGAAAAGGGGATCCAAAGCTGTGGTAAATATGAATACCTCCTTATCAGTGTCCAGGGGCTACCATTAGCTTGGACCTGTGTTTTGACAACATCCTCTGCAGCTTTGCCATGGACACAAGGGACCACCAGAGTGGCAGTGATAGAGTCCTGGCCCTGGAGTGAGTCTGTGGCTCTCTCTCGAAGGGGGTCAAGATTTCCGAGAGCTCATCTAAAATGTTGCGCTCATAGCAGTTGGCTGAGGGCAGTCAACCTCCTGCAGTTTGACTTCTGGGAGCAGTACGGAGTGGATCAGAGTCAACTGAAAGTTTTAGTGGGTAGCGTTGGCAGTCTGCAGCCACCGCTCACTCACTGGCATGAATGGCTGACAGCAACCTTGCCCCTGCACATTGGTGATAGGGCCTGCTGCTTCATTCCATCCTTGACAACCAGCTGCTGGGTGTGGGCAAAGCAGGGATTGTGTTCTGTGATGTCGGCTTGCCAAATACTACTTGAGTAACTCAGTGTGCAAAGCAGAAACTGATGATTTGTCTCAGATACCAACCCCCTTTTTAATAAAAAAAAACTTTATTAATCCCTCCCCCGGATATTTGTGTATTTCACCGCAGCAGGCTGCCACCTATGACGGCACAAATAGTGGGAGAAACGAGGGGGTAGATGTCTTCTCCAAGGACTTTTAAATGATACCATGTAATCCCTAATTCGTCCAGGAGTGATCTATAGTAGAAAAAACTTTAAAGTCAAAGGAGGAAACTTCTTAATGTGAATCTATTCTCTCTTTGGAGTGGCAGTTTCAATTCACAGGACTATTATGTGAACACTGAGGGAGCGTCTTACTGGAAGGTAAGTAGACCACTTTAGAAATGACCTAGACCAACTCAGTTGTAAACAAGGTACTTACATGTCCACTACCTGAAATGCAATGGCCATGAGCTCCCTCGCAATTAAATATCACAGTGCCCAAAGGCATTCACACTCCTTATAGTTAATGGCCCTAAGCACCAATGGCCCTTTCAAAGTCAAAAACAGGTGGCAGTAATAGATACGCAATTATGGCTTTTTTTCTTTTTTTTTTCAATATTACAACAAAATCCTATTACATATGACTACTAACCCATTCCTGAACACTAGCATAAAGTCAACCTAAATTTTAAAATAAAAAAGTCACAAGTAATTCTGTTTACATTCACCCAGTTATCCCAAGAACTTAGCCTACTTGGAAGCTTTTCCAAATGAGTCTTTACGTTCAGTCCACAGAGCCACGTTTCTAGAGTAAATCAGTTGTTCTTACAAATTTGCAATTGTACACACCATAAACCTGGAGAGACATTGGACATTGTATGATGTGATGTACTAAGTCAAAGAATATGGAGTTGTCATCGCTCATTGAACTCTTCAGTTGTTTTTGTAAAATTGTCAAAAGGGGTTTTAATATGTTTCAAAGTTACTTTGCCAACCAAAAATGCTCAAACTTAAAATAAATCAAGGCAATACCTCTATCACATTTCAACCTGTGAATCCCCCCTTAAATAAATAAAGGATGCTGAACAGAATTTAACTATCAGGCAAAGCAAAAAAAAAATAAACAGGTAATAAAATGATAATCTTACTTAAAGCATGCTAAACATGTTTTAGTTATTCAGAAAATTAGAATAGATGGGAATTTAACCAGGGAATTTGCTGAAAACATAAGACAGAAAATAAGATATTATCCCTGCAATGTATTTTTCTCTACATCCAAAACAAATGGTCAGGGGAAGTGATGAACTTTACTACTTGACAATGCGATGATCAAACAAATGAGAGTTCTGAGTTACAAATGTAAAAAAAACAAACCTACACCTGATTATTAATGCACTTGCATTGTGAACATTTTAAATTGAAGACTTTTTTTCATCAAGGTCTGTCAGAATTTCGTGAATCCATTTGTCCTCATTTGTCTTTGAAGTGTCCACTAGGAAAACTTTTAGCTTCTCTTTCCACATCTGTCTGTGTGACACATCTTGATGATTGTCCACTTGTGCGATCATTGGTTTTCCTTTAACAAGTTTTTTAAATAGCATAATAGCTTCCTCCGACCACTGCTGCGGCTGTGTTACACCTGTACGATAAACAGGACAAGAAACATGTTCAAGCACACTTGGCATAAACTTGAATTAAAGATGTTTCACTTCCTGCTAGATTGAGTGAAGTGTTACATAAAGAAAATAAAGCAGCTAAAGGAGAGAAAAGCACTATTTTAAATAGAAAGCATTTTTTATGCTTAATAGTTAGATACTTAGAAAAGACTCAAAAGTGGATGACTGAAACATAGAACAAGGAATAAATCCAACTGTTGGTGCTGTAGAAATAGACCCACCTGCCAACTCTGCAGTTATAGCCAGGCAGGGAAGCTGTCTGAATGCCTCTATCAGTGGCAGGAAGAGTGTGTCGTGAACCAAATCAAGTACTCCATAGTCTAGCTTGTAGACGGAAACCATACGATTGGTCAGAATTGCCTTCACTTGGACACGAAACCATCTAGAAAGAAAATGAATCAATTTAGCCTCAAAATGTATCACTAGCTTTTTATCATATCTAAGATCTAATACAAAGTCTAGTATTTATTTGTCCCCCTTACTTTGTTTATCACACATTTTATTTACATGTAGTGATGTATATGTTTATCACTCACTGATTATCTATTTTGGCAGCGTAGAACTCTTCCTTTTGGATATTGACGGGGGGCTGCTTTATCCTTTCTTTCTGGTTGTAGTAAACCCTCATCTCACCCATTAATACTGTAAGCTTATTGATGTCTTGCCATGGCTGCAAGACAAAGAAACCTGGGTGGAATGCCCCTGAAACATAAGTATCCAACAACTCTCCTGGCTGGAAAGAAAAAAAGAAGCAACACATCAGTGTATCATGATTACACTTTCAAATGAATTAATAGGCTAAAAATACCAACTACTGTCATAAAGCGCTTTAATTAAAATACTTCAGGGTTAAACGTATACTTATAGTGAATGGCTTTAAAACACAATGACTAAAATTACAAGTTTAAAAAATATATACATTAAAATACAACATATTTGAAGTATTGACAAAACAGAGAATATATGAACCTGTAGTCTGACATGGGGTGGCGGTGAAAGAGCCTGAGTTTCAGTTTTATCCACTGCAATTTCCAGACTGCCAGCTTTCAATTGAGAAAACAAAACATTTCATAGCGTTACAAAACATTTCTTTTATTATCACTGATTTTGTGTTAAGCATCGTTTTAAATATGCCAACTCTACATGGGCTTATGAAGCCAACCAATAAACATACTATTTCTTATATTTAAACAGTGTTCTCTTACAACTGTTGCAGGCTTTCAACTAAAGGTTTGCCATTTTAAACACATTACACTTTAACAGATACTTGCTAGGTCTTCATCTGACATGTCAAAAGTAAACCAGCATACAACTCATTGAGCAGATTATGGTACACTGAAAAAATGAAACAGAAAAATGTGTCTAATTTAGCATGTAATTTAATTTACGCCTCTTTTCTGAACGTACCATCTCTACAACCAGAGTAAGGAGCCACATCTGCGCTGCACTGTCCTCTGCTTAGATTTTGTGTGAAATAAAGCTCTGTGCCAAAATGGTTAGTTCCTTATTTAATCTAAAATGCCATGTTTTCAATTTGTAAAAGCATGCTAATTGTTTGGTGTTGGAAACCAGCCTATTTCCAATACTCAAAAATATTCTCCATCTGCTAACTTCACAAGGTTTTACACAATACACGCTAAATAAATTTGTTTGGTGTGTAGGATAGGGGTAGGCAAACTTTTTGATTCGAGGGCCACATTGAGCCCTAACACATGACAAAGGGCCCAGAACAGGAGCAGATGCATGGCATGCTTTCATAATAGTGGACCCAATGGCTTTCTATATGTGCACGTGGTTTATTTTGACAACGTGCGCATCACAGAGACACACACATTTTAATGGGAGCCGTATTGTTTATTTGGCACCACCTAGTGATGAAACATCAGAATTACAGGGAAATAAAACACTAACATGGTTTATTTATTTATTTCAAGTTCGGCAGGCCAGATTAAACCGTTGACAGGCAGCATGTGGCCTGCGGGCCAGGGTTTGCTATGCGTGGTCTAGCACATTGATAAGTCTGTCTCGTGATATCTCTCAAACAGCTCGTTTTAGATTATTTATCAGCCATGTCTTTGAACGGAGCTAGCTTAGCAGCTGTTTACGCACTCTTAAGAAGTACCTCATAGATCTACACTGAAATTTTTTGTTGAGTCTAATTTTACGATAAAACCACGACACCAGGTCCGGGCCTGTACAACTCTGGGAATGTTTTAAAACCCTAATCATGGTATTCCTAGGCTTTATTTATCACAAAGACTCATCAATCTGAATTACTTGATTCCTTTGTCAAAAAAAAAGGCCTTAACAATTCAATTCAAAATAATTATGATTTCTAATTTGTTAAATGGCTCAAACAAAAAATGGTTTGCAGAGAGCAGGTTCTCTTTGGATTCAGATTTTTCGGAGCAATGGTACCTGTGTCTTTGGCGTTTTGTGACATCAGTTTTTGCCACACATCCAACTCAGCTAGCTGGCTGTTGATGCTTTTTGGAAGCTCTGGATCATTAGCTCCTCTGAACAAGTAAATATAGGTCAACTGTTGTTTCTCCAACATTTCTGATCTCAGTATCTAAAATGAAACAGAAAGAGCATAGTTTATATAATATACAAGGTGAAAGAAAGTCTTTTTACACATCACAGGGTGAAATAATCCTACGTTTGAGGCAACCTAAACTTGTATAGAAATTGTTCTCTAAAACAGACTAATGTGATGTAGCGAAGCAAAACCAGGTTATTGTACATCCTGTGAGGGTCGCAGGATTTCCGCTGCATGGTGGGAATCTCTGCAGTATTTGATATGTAAAAAAATAAAGAAATAAAACGTTACAAATGTTTTACCTACATCTCTGGTGTACAAATAGACCATCGAATTTATCAGCAGTTAATATTCTGACACGTGAATTATTCTCTTACTCATCACAAAAAAAGGTCTGTTTTCAAAATCCTTAATTATGCCAGAAATATATTACTAAATGTAATCTACATGCAGGGCTACAATATTTATGTTTCATAGTTTATGCTGAAAACTGTAAACCTAGTTTCTGATAATTTGCACCACCATCTCGTCAGAAATGGGTTTCCACCAGAGAAAATGCAACTCTGCATCAAAACACACACATTCCACTAGGGCTGAAACAACTAATCAATTTAATTGATTGAAATCTATTTTTGAAATAGTTGTCAATTAATTTAGTCATCGTTTAATCGTCTAAAAAGTTATTACTGTCAACTGCACTTAAATTGGTCACTGAGTGTGGCAGTAGAGAGCAAATTGACAATGCGAGCTACCAAAACAGGAGGAGAAGTAGATAGCAGCTAATCATCGGCCTTCTTTTCACCCCGCCCAACGTGATCAGGCAGATTCAACAAGATGGAGGAAAGAAAAACACAAACAAAGTCATCCAAAGTTTGGGATAATTTTCCGCTAAATGTGAAAAAGACTCGCGTTAAAATGCAAAGTTTGCAAAACGGACACGTTTTGGCACGGAAGCATAACGTTGTAGCATATTGTTCAGTGTGGCTAACGTTACTGCACGAACATCTGAAAAATACAAAAAAAACAAAAAACATGTTGAACTATAAGCGGGGGACGGCAAACCGGAGTGATACACAACGTTATTTCTAATAAAAACAATTTCACAGGTCGCTAAATACACTTTTTATTGTCTGCAAAAAACAACCCTACATGGACTATTTTCTGTGGAAAAACGGTTGCACTCCGCAGCAGAGCGCTTTACTCACGGACTTTTATTTTGGAAATGATTGAGTCCGATATGAGGCCTCTGTCTATGGTGAAAGACGAGGGGTTTAAACACCCACCCCCCTGCTAAATTCAATCCAGAATACAAGATTCCCTCCTCTACACTACAAAGCATATTTTTCCCACAACCAATGAGTGTTGTTAGTTGGACACCCCTGTACCGATCAGTAGATCTGTAAACACTGATTTGTTTGTTATAGTTTAAGGAGTAAAGATGGACTCAGGTTATTTTATTAAAGTTACAATTTTTACAGTTGCGGTGGGATTTCTTCTTTTTGCACTAATACTACATAACTAGAATGTTTTTAGTATATTTTTACTCATGTTAACATGTAGACATTTTTGTTTGGTACTATACCTCTGAACAAGGTTAAATTTGCACAAATAAAAGTGGTAAAGATTTCTTGTTTTCAAATGTGACACTGGATGGTAAGCAGTTTACATTTGATGTTTCATTAGCCAGTACTACTAAAGCACATTTTATGGGTGCTTATGATTTACTTTTACTGTATACAGTAAGTAGATTTATTATTTTATATTTGCTGTGTAAATGGTAATATTCTAACTTTCCATTTCACAAAAAGAATAACATTTTTTCTTACTTGAACAAGCCCAACGTGTTCTTTAAGTGGTTATGAGTTGTATTTTGCATAATTACATTCAATAAAATGCCAAAAAACTAATATTTAGTAAGTTGTCATGTTTATCCGATTAACCGTTCCAATAATCGACAGATTAATTGATTATCAAAATAATTGTTAGTTGCAGCCCTACATTCCACTTCACACAGTTGTCGTTCAGGGTTTCATTCATGGACATCAATGATAGGTCATACATTTCACATTATTACACCAAAATGATTGACAATTATTTTGGCAGAGAAATATTTTATATTAGGATATAACTTTTAAAAAAAATCTAAAGCATGAATAAAAACCGACCTTCACTGAGCAGTCTTCTGCTTCTAATACCAGTTCTTTGAGCCATTGAATGGCATCATGATTCCACTCCCCGTCTGGAGCGTCAAGGTCAGCCAGACGACATTTAACTGCCTGTGAAACAAAAACACACTTAACTTTTACTGGAAAGGCTAACAAGCTAATTTTAGTCAGACCATCATAAATATACCTTAGTAGTAAAATAATCAACCATTAATAGAAAAAAATTTGCTCCTCAAAAAGTCTGTATCTTTATGATTTTATCTTTAGTTGCTACGATTTGAACCATTTCTTCTTTTGCTTTTCAGAATTTAAAATTAGTTTCCGTTCCATCAAAGTGTTGGCAACTATGAGCATAAGCTTGTAGAGCAGATAATTTGATTTCAGGTTTTTTAGTTTAATTTTTTAGTTTATTTTTCATTTTGCTGTCTTCAACATTACTGGGGCTGGGTCAGAGGGACAACAGCCTCAGACAGGAAGCCCAGGCTTCTCGCATCCCGGCTGCATCCTCCAGCTCACCCGAGAGGATCTTGAGGCGTTCCCCGGCGTGAGACATTTTCTCCACCGGGTCCGGGGTCTGCCTCTGGGTCTCCCCACGATGGGACATGCCTGAAACACTTCACCAGCGAGCCGGTTGGGGGAATCCTAACCAGATGTGATGGCTACACGAGCTATCGTGTGGCTCGTGTAGCCATCACATCTGAGGACATCTACTCATCCCCGTCCTGGACATCGCTGGGCTGAGGAGTCCCCGTGTTTCCATCAGGGTGAAGAACATCTATTGACTTCTTTAGATATTTAGCTGTAGAGTAGAATAAGCTAATATTTAAACAATATTCTTTGACACATTGGTTGCTCGTCTCGGGGAAGGGATCTCTCTTTCGTGTGGATCCCCATGAGGTTTCCTATTTTTTCACCCACTGATGGGTTTTTTAGGAGTTTTTCCTCATCGTGAAGGAGAGTCTAAGGGCATAAATTACCACGTCTAAGGGCATAAATTACCACATAAAATACCACGCGGCGGAGACGGTGGCCGCGTGGTTAGCGCGTTCGCCCGCGGACCGGAAGGTCGCGGGTTCGCGTCCCACGGAGAGCACGTCTAGGGTCCTTGGAGAAGACACCTAGCCCCCACTTCTCCCACCATTGGCGCCGTTGAAGGGCAGCCTGCTGCGGTGTAAGGAGTGCAGCAAACAAATTTCCCCGGTGAGGGATGAATAGAGTAATTCAAAATAAACAAAATAATAAAAAAAAAATAAATGTGCTAGTCTTGTTTAGTTAGCATTTGTTAGTTATTTTTCTTGAGGTTAATACATTCCTCTTTTTCTTGTGAAGCCCATTGAGACAGAAATTCTGTGATTTTGGGCTATACAAATAAAATTAAATTGAATAGATGCCTGAACCACCCCATCTGGCTTTTCTCAACCCGGAGAAGCAGCGGCTCTACACAGAGCTCCTCCTGGATGACAGAGCTTCTCACAGAGAAGAGTTTGTTTCGGCCGAATGTATCTGCGATCTCGTTCTTTCAGATGTTTAGTTTATTAAATGTTTAGTTTATCAAGATTACAATTGGCTTCTAAGTTTTCCTCAAATGCTTATCTACCTGGAGTCTTTTTTCATAACATCAACTTTTGTTTAAACTCACACTTAGTTGTGATTAAAATGGATTTTACCCTAAAAACAGTAATACAAACTGACCCGTGGTAGAGATGGATCTGTTCTTACAGATGCAAAAACTGACCTGTGGCGGGATGACAGTGAAGTCCTTCAGAAACTGTGGAGGAATTTCTCGAAGATCAGTGACTTCTACTGTGTTAGAAACACCAATGTCTACGTAGAGAATGTCCATGACTCTTTCACCGCACAATTTGGTTATCTGAAAATCAACATTGTTAACCATAATCTCAGCATCTAAACATTCCCAAAATCTATCTGCAAGTACAAGTAATTTACATATTATTTTTACCTCCGCTCTGGCCCATTTTCCTTTGTAGCGAGCCAGACAGAGCTTGCCATGAAATGGTCTGGAGACCAAATAATCCGAGGTTACCTGATCGGGAAAAATTTAATAAATTGAAAAGGAAAAATTTTTAAAAAAGAATTAAAACCATATTTAAGGTCTTTGAGTTTTTTCAGAGTATTTTAAAGGTTTGTCCATTTATTTTGCTACACATTGCATGGGCTGTAAAATTTCAGGCAATTGATTTAAAAAAAGAAAAAAATTCAATTAGGTTTATGCTTGTGCATCAGTCTCTGATCTTACACTTGAATATCACTCCAAATGAACTGTGTACCTGCGCAGTAAAATAGGCTTCAATTTCTTTTAGAAACTTTGCCAGCCTTACAGTTCCTCTGGATGGCAATTGACAGAACAACGTGCCATCTGGACAGACATCTGATACATAAACATCTCGATAGACAACGTTTACCTGCAGAAAAAGAAATCATTCCAAAATCAATACAATTAACTCAAAATATAAGACTATTCTGGCATATTTTTCCATCTGTAAACAAAACATAAAATATTTTCTTGAACACATAACACCGTCGGTCAAACATGAGTACTGTCATAATGACGTACAAAACGAGGATTGTTCATGGATTCGTCCTGCAGAGACTTCAGGCAACAGGAGTTGATGTTTACGTCCTCCTCTTGTGATGTATCATAAAGCACAACCACGGGCATATCATCCTTTGGGCAGGGCTGTAAAGTTTCTATTAGCAAGATCTTATGAACGGCCAACTCCTCTAAAGCAGACTGCACTGCTGCATGTGCGATTAATTCATCCAGTCCTGCCAGGAGAAAACAAAAAAAAAGTTAGCACGGCCACTGATGCGCGTTGTGTCATTCTTAAGTTTTTTTGGTTTTTTTTGTAATGCATTAACAAATGTCTCAATATTCCAGGTACCTGCGAGCCTGACATTGACAGCTTGCAGGGGCAGCGAGACGAAGTCCTGGTGCAGCTCCATCAAATTTGTCCTATCAGTTTCCTCATAGAAACCATGGTCCACAAAGTAAAGCTGCCAAAGACAGATATTTGTCAGTGAGCATAGTGTACAATTTTATATTATCAAGAAAAATTTTGGCTTGGCAAAAAAATGTTCATTTTATGCATTTTAGTTGGAGGCATATAAAGTGATTTCTGACATGAAGAAAATGGGAATTGTACAACACCCATCCACTTAAGACGGGAGGAATAGGAGAGTGGGGCAGAGTGGGCCAGGCAGTAATTTAATATTCTGGCGTGCCCAAAACTTTCATTGTTTTGGATCCAACTTGGAGAAAGTATGTGAAAAGTAGTTGGTATTGTCTTGGCACACACATTTGAGAAACTATATCTTGGAAAACTACTATCTAGTCATGTAGGACATGGGTAAATAGGCATGTGTAGTGTTCTTTTAATTACTGGGAAAAAATACAAATTTCACAACACGATGGTTTAGTGATGTGTTTTGTACCTTTGTTGACTGAGTGAATATTTGTGAAATTAGCATAGTAGATTTGGATAAATTTAACAAAAAATGGACACTGCAGAGAATTTATTACATCGTTTAAACAGACTTAAACTAAATTTCCAGGGATCGCTGCATCACTTCATTGTATGTAGTTGAGTTGTGTTTCGTTTGATTAATTTTTATTACGTACATATCTTAGAATTTTGTGTTTTTTGTTTTAGTCAAGTTTGAATTGTTCCTTTTTAATCAAAGTAAAATTTTATTCAACTGTAAATCTGCAAACGCGTATTAATATACAATTACATTTTTAAATTTTGTTCATAGTAAAAAATTTTTTTGAGGGAAATAATAAAATAATTGATATGTAATAATATTACCTTGACTCTGTCGGAACCAATTAACTCTAGGACCTGGGCTCTTATCACATCTGTTCCATCGTCTTCTTTGTATGCAACCAGATGACCAATCATCGGTTGGGACAGTTGATACCTTTCAAACTGGTGTTTGTAGAAAGAATGCATGGCTTCTTCCATGGCTTCCTGAGCACCAGAGTAGTTTTCACCAACATATCTGAAGAGAAGTCAGTTAGCTTTCCAAGAGCTTTATAGAAGCATAATTACAGAAAATGGCAGTGAAAACATTAGGATTACAAACAAAAAGAAAATGGAATTGTTTATACAGATCCATTGCAATTATGTAGATCCATTGCAATAGTAATGGCATTATAAGAAAAAAAAAAATGATTAAAAAATGGTAAACTCTGGCTGCTTAACTGAAGATACAGTTTTCATACCATGAAAGAAAAAGTTAGCAAATGACTGGAGAATGCTTTCTTTAGAAAAAGAAAGAGGACTGTTATAGCTCACCTTACAGTTACAGCGTTACCACTTTTAGCCTCAGTAACTACTACAGATGGGATATTGTCTGTTGGAGGTGACAGACGGGGTGGAATCTTGGAACCAAGGACTTCCATACCAGATGGGAGAAGAGTCATTTTGCATGACTGACTTTCTGAGCCGGTTTGATCTCTTTCATCATCTTGGTTTAAGTAATATAAAATGGCCTGTAAAAAAATTAGTCATAAGTTTTTATGAAATAAAAAAATAATTTAACCTATAATGCAAGCAAGCAATGATTAAGTTATAAAAAAATTAAAATAAGTTTCAGTGCTAAATTTTTATTTTCGCTGACACAAAACAATTAAGCAAACAGATGCCTCAAAAAAGTACAAAGTATTTTCTATGTTTTCTTGAATAAAATGATTAAAAAGCAACAAAAAGATATTTTCTTACTTTTTTTGGGTCATGTGATGGATAATCAATTGTACAGATATCCCGCAATATAGCCAAGTTGTCCAGGATGCTTTCAGGAAATGTCATCTTGTATGTGTCTGCAAAAAGTTTGGGCAAGGCATAGGTCCACAGCCCCTGACTGTACTTACAAAGTAGCTCCTTTATTTTCTGATGAACCTCAGGTGTCATACCAACAGAAACAGCATGAGTAGGAGCAGCAACAGAACTGGAGAGTGAGGATTGTGGTGAAACATTGCAGTCTGTTCCTGCTTGGGGAGGCAATGCATGACCATTGGTTGTTAGTAAACAAGACCAGGTCGGGGCCAACTGAGAAGCGTTATGGTTTCCTCTAGTTGTAAATTTGTAACTTTCCCGCCCTTTATTTATTGAATTTACATTGAGATTTGACTTGGAGATAGGACCAAGCAATGTCGAAGATGAGCCACTGTCTGAATAAGCTTTGTTAGTTTGCAGAGGAGAAATAGGTAAAATAAAGTTGGGCTTGGCCAAGATGTTATGAGAAGATGGATGAAGGCTTGCAGGAAACTGCTGTGGTGTTGAAAAGTGAGAAGACAGAGGTACGCCGACGGGAAGGGAATAACCAGCTGATTCTTTAGAGCAGTTGGACATTACAGGGGGAATTCTGCAGAAATTGGAAGGCTTTGCTGGGTAGATAAGCTTCTCAACTCCTTTGCGACTTAACGGTTCTTCCACCTGCCAGAGTGATAAGTACAAGAATTATTAGAAAGGGAAAAACATAAAACCTACAAGTTGCTATTTCATAGATTCTGACCATGCAGACGGTTGGCCAGTTTTCCAGATCAATGAGCATTTGAGGGTGTGGTTTCTGATGAAACATTTCAGTGTACACCTCGGAAAGTTTTGATCCCCAGAGTCCTTTAGAGTGCTTTTCCAAAATCAGTGTAAGTCGTTTCTGTTCCTGATCCACATTATACACAGTCTGGATAGAAAATGGAATGTTACTGGTCATGTGGGAACCAGCAAAACACAGTTTAGCAAAATGTATTGCTTTTTCTTGTAACCGTCCCCCCCCAGTTTATCCTGATAAAAAAATGGGTCTAACAACAAGGATGGACAGGCTTTTTTTTTAACCAAATTGCTACTTGTGTTGACTTTTAGAACTGTGAGCTTCAGTTTGATAAACCTCCCGAGAAGCCTTTTGAGAAAAATCTTTTGTGAAACAAAACTTTGCCAAATCTGGATGTATTTACTTTCAGTGCAAATTTTTTACCAGCAATTTTTAAAAATTGTAATAATGAACGGTAAATGATTTTCTATAAATTTATTGATTATAAAACTATAGAAATCATTAAGTACCTCCCCGCGACCCCGTCAAGAATAATAAGTTCAGAAGATGAAATGAAAATTTTATACCTGTGATACTACAGGTCTGGGTGTAGTCACTGAAGGTATCCCTGCATTGAACGAAAATAGAAAAAAGATATCATGAATGTGATGAAAGCAAATGTTTTCTTCAAATTTCTTGAAAAAGGTTTTTAAATAATTGTTCAGATAATTGTATCCTACTACAATTCAAAATTGTTAAAGTTTTGAAAGCGTTTTTTCCTTTTTGTTTTACATGTGCAAGTGTATAAATTTGGTACTTCATCAAAATCTTAAAACCGCTTTTAGATCCAGCTGATCCACAAAGAATTCAAAGTTGATGCACATAATAATTATGAATTAAAAATTCAGACTTACCTGCAGAAATGTTGAACAACCTTGACCTGTTGACAAAACAGCTTGGGATTAGGACACATTTTCCAAGTAAAGGTATTAATAAGTCTTTTCTCATCTTTGCATTCAAGCAGTCAAACTCAGGTCCTCAAGGGCCGGTGACCTGTAGATTTTCATTATTTTCCCGGTTAAAAACAGCTGGTTCATTTAATGTGAAATGAACAGACAATTTTTGGCACATTGACTCAATAACCTGGATTAGGTATGTACATGCAAAAAAGGTGTACACCAACTCTCCAGGACCTGAGTTTGATTCCCCTGCATTGGAGGGTTTTTTATCTCTTTTTTTTTTAATAACTGTTTGCGCCAAAAATGGACTTGTATTCTTTCATTTGGAAAATTGATTGAATAGTTTTAATATTTAGCAGAGAAACCACATGTTTAACTATTGTCTGGTGGATATTGAAGTTCTTTTTTTAGCTTTTTATTTTTCCCAAAATTATGACAAATTAATCAATCTGGGTGCCGTTGTCTTTAGTAACGTTTGGCACAGTCTAATTTTTTTTTATTTTATTAATGAGGATTAATTTGTTTTAAGTTGTATATTATTAATGCTAAACTTTCTACTAGCTATTAAGAAATGAGTGAATCAAACTGATGACTCTAAAATGTCTTTTAAAAAAACAGTTTGGCAATGATTATTCAAGTTTGTAAAGTAACTATGTCTTAAAAAACTGAGAATCTACAACAAAACTGTTAGAAATTGTGCAAGAAAGAGTTTAGCCTTCATTATAAATAGAATCCAATAAAGATTCAACTAAATCTTTAATATTGGCAAACAAAAGACAGCATAATTATCATTGAAAAGGCTACATTTTTAGACAGTTTAATGATTATACCTGTCATTTGGGACAGTTTGTGTTGCAGGTTGTCTCTGTTCAATTGGAGTGATGGTGCAGAGCTTCTGATCCAGGCGTCTGAAGAGGAAGGGGGAAAAAAAAAGAAAAAGGAGAAAAGTGTGTTTCAACAATTATCTTAACATTTAAATACTCACAATCACAAAAAGAGATAATTCTGATAATTAGTGGACACCTGTAATCTCCTGAGGCACTGCCATTTCTGTAGCCTCCATGGAATTGAAAACGATTTGCTTTCCAGTTTGGTAAAGCCCCTCTGGATGGTTGGCGCAGAGATGACCTTGGCCTCACTAAAAAGGGAACAGATGAAAAACAGATTACAGTCAGAATAGTGGAGATAAGTGAAAGATTTTTCAGGATCATCAAAATGAACTTTTCTGTTTAAGAATTCACATTGGTACGCTCTGGTCCAATAAAAAACAAATAGAGCACACAACAAAAATAGTAAAAAACGAACAAACAAAAAAGTCTTTAAATATCTACAATAATGAGGATGCTGCATCGGTCCGACGGACGTGGTGAAGAAAGAGCTCTTCATTTAGCAGGCCATCTATGTTCTTAACCTCACCTATGGTCACCAGCTGTGGATGTTGACCGAAAAAAAAACAAGATCTCACATACAAGCGGACGAAATGAGCTTCCTCCACAGGGTGGCTGGGCTCTCACTCAGAAATAGAATGAGAAGCTCTGCCATCTGGGAGGCGCTCAGAATATAGCTGTTCCTCCTTCAGGTTGAGAGGAGCCAGGTGGGGTGGTTCAGGCACGTCTCACTAGGAAGAGACTCAGAGGCAGGCCATAGACCCGCTGTAGAAACTATGTCTCACAGCTGGCCGGGGAACGCTTTGGGGTGCTCCTGGCTGAGGGAAGCCTGGGTTTCTGGCTGCTACCCCAGCATCCCGGCCCCATATAAGCAGAGGACAAAGAAAGGGAACTTTAAATAGACAAATCTACAAATGCACACAGAGACATTGTACAATATACTTTGGCTACCATAAACCAAAAGAATTTCTTCAATCATAAAGTTGTATTTCATGTGCAATACTAGCAAACTTAGCATATAAGATTTTTTAATACCATTAAACATGTGGGCATTTGGGAGTCCTAATCGCATTCTACAGTTCACAACTTGTGAGCGACAGGATTTCTTGGAGGTCTTCTGCTTGGCTACCAGCTCAGCAATGTGAGCAGTCTCTTTACAGACAGCAGCGAAGCATCTCATCTAAAAGAAAAATTAATTTAAAATATAATATTAAAATTTACAAAATCATAGAATTGAAGTCTTAAAAAAAAAAAACAGCAAGAAACTCCTCACCTCTCCACCTCTGCCTTTCAACTCCACAACAGATGGAATGCTTTGGAGGAAGTCCTCTAGAGTGGAGAATCCAAGCTTCCTCAAAGGTATGGTTTCACCACACAGAGATTTAAACTCCAACTGAAGTGTGTTAATAGACACACCATCCTTCTTGGACTGGAGCACAGCACGAAGCATTTTTTTGATTGACTCACTGTCAGACATGTTTGGAGACCAGCTGATGCAAAAGCAACAGTTGAACAAAACAAAATCGTTACTAAGAGTTACAATTTCAAAGATATATCATAGTGATCATGTGCATATATTTAAAAATACATGACTATTCTCATTCAGCATCCGGGAAAATCTATTAAGGTAGTGGATTACATCAATTTTATAAAATAAAAATGAAACTGAGAAAACTATAATTGGCGCATTTCTATTTTCAAAGTTGTATATGTTTGAATCCAAATGATTTTTTCCTGTGCTCTGTAATTATATAACGTATGGAACCATAAAGAACAGTTTTCTTATTAAATATCAGTGTTTTATTGATTTGAAAGCTGTAGGTCAAACACGAGCTGATAAAACAAGCGGATTTTAAAGTTGTGTGTTAGACAAATTTGCAGTTGGAGGCCTGCACATAATATTAAGTCATCAAATTATTTCCATCACAAAACGTAAATACCAATAAGAAATAATATTAAAGCACAAAGAAACTAAACATGATTTATTTGTAAAATTGAACAAATGGCCACATCAAAAAACACAACCAATAAGCTTTTAAAAATTGTGTTTTATCAGTTTTAACAAAGCTCCAGCCAAACATATGTCCCTGTAAAAGATATATATATAATTAAAGAATTATAAATAATAAAACAAAAATAAAATGAGCACAAACTCTTTAATTTGTATTGATAGCTGCTAAAAGCTAACAAACGCCGCATGGTTAACTAGCTATAGCGAAACACGAGGTTAGACATTCTGACCGCGTTGAAATGTTTTAAAATAGAGATAATTGTGTTTATCAGTTTTAACAAAGCACCAGACAAACATATGTTCTCATAAATGAGATATATTATTAAAGAATGATAAAAAACAAAAATAAAATTAGCACAAACTCTTTCATTTGTATTGATTGCTGCTAAAGCTAACAAACGCCGCATGGTTAGCTAGCTACAGCGAAACACGAGGTTAAATGTAAACATTCTGACTGCATTAAAATGCTTTAAAATAGCATAAATGTCGTGCAATCCACAAATTTAGTAACAATCAACACATTTGTAGATAAAAAAAACCATACCTTTGCAGCTATCTGACTCCAATAAATGCTGATTGATTTTTGGAAAACAGTATGAGGTTCTGATCAGTCAGTCGTCTTCTCAACAAGAAGTTGAAAGATGGCTTCACTTCCGGAATCTGGACCGACTTCCTGATTTTACGTTTTCTTCTTTTAATATTTTTTTTAAACATATATTGTCATATGTGTGCGTGTGATTCTGATATAGACTACGGATGTTTAAAATAACAAAAAAAAAAAAAGAAATAAAAGGGTTGTTAAAAAATTTTATTTCTTATGGCATGAACATAGTTGGATTGTTAGATCAGTGATTCAAAAGAACGAAAACACACGTATTGAATTTCGTTTCGTCTTCTAAACCACTTATCCTTTGTCGCGGGTGCCGCAGCCTATTCCAGCGGATTCAAGGTGAAGGCATGGTACACCCCAAACAGGTCGCCAGTCTGTTGCAGGGCCACAAACTCACATCCAATATACACAGGCACTCATTCATCCGGGGGAATTTCACAATGGTCAATCAACCTAACATGTATGTTTTTGGAGAGTGGGAAGAAACCGGGGCACCTGGAGAAAACTCACACATTCACTTTGAGAACATACAAACTCCACAAAAAAAGGCCAGTTTTCCAAGGAAGAAAGTGTTCTGAGAAAGTGTAGGAGTGTGTGGATGGTTGTTTGAGTGTGTGGTCCCATAGAAGATTGGCGACCTGTTCAGGGTGTACCCTGCCTCGCATCGGAAATTAGTCGGGTTAGGCTTTAACTCCCCAACACCCCGCTATGAATAAACAGTTCAGAGGACAAAACGAAAATTGTCCTGGTTGTCTCTTTTAAGCAACAGTAGTTATTTTTATACAGTTTATTGTTACATCAAGTAAATGTACCATGTTCTTTCGTGTATAACGCGTAAAATTTTATACCAAACACGCATGCTAAGATTGATTGGCCGGTGCCAAAATTGCCCCTAGAAATAAGTGTGTGTGTGTGTGCGAATGGTTGTATGTATATGTGTGGCCCCGCGACAGACTGGCGACCTGTTCGGGGTGTACCCTGCCCATCGCCTTAAATCAGCCGGGATGGGCTCCGGCATCCCCCGCAACCCCAAAAGGGACTGACGGACAAGAAGATGACTGACTGACCATCGGAGAGAGCAGATGCGCGTTATACACGAAGACTGACATTTCACCTGTTCAACGAGAGAGGGCGCGCATTTTTGGCTTCGCGTGAACTGAGGATTGCATGTGTATATCTATGTCACGGGAACGCGCTACGGTCTCGTTAGAGCGAGCCCTGTGTTCGTAAATAAATGAACGTCTCGATGACGTCATCGTCCAAATCGTATTTCTTAAAATAAAAAAAAGCTAAAATAACACAAACAAAAAAATTTTACAGCACAAAAGTAGCACAAACAATTTACATCATTTTTAGGAGTTTCTAAGCAAAATGAGGGGCTGGATGACTTCAGATTAACCTATAAAAGAATCATAAATATCTAAAAGAAACGAAAATAGCACAAATGAAAATTTTTACAGCACAAACGATTCACATTTTTTTTTTCTTTAAGCGGGGCCAGCTTCACGGGGGTTGTAGACCTTCGTTAAGTAGGGAAACTGTGAACTAATCATCTCATTGAGCCCAGGTGTTACTTGTCATTTTGTATGATTATTTATGGACTTGGCTGAGGAGCTAGGTTGTTAAAGACAGCTGGTTGTTTGAGCTTGGTTGCTTTTTGGGTTTGTGAGTACAAAGAAGGTTAAGTCAAAACCAGTGTAATATTTATCCAAAAATAAACTATCCAAAACAAAGTGTGGTGTGGTTTGCCTTGATTCTTTTTCAAAAAGAATATTAAAAGAACCCCGTCACAATCTGTCTGATGTTTTCACCTAAATGATTGGATACCCGACATGGCAAGTCAGAGTAGAAGAAAAAAACGTCCTGCATAAATGCAAAAAAAAAAAAACAAAAGTGGAAGGGAAAAACATTTATACTCATTTTCAGGCCAAAAATTTAGGGTCCACGTTACATTCGAATAATTACGGTAATTTTATTTTGTACTCTACAAATTTTTAAGGAAGGCGAGTGGCTTCCATGGTAGCAACTAATGGGGATCCATTTGAACAATAAATTCTTTGACTAATTATAAGTACTGCTTTTACTAATATTCTTCCTCTGGATTGGTTGTCATCTCTGCAGATGCTTGCGGTACTGAGTGGCCTCTCTGTGTTTGAGATGCCATGACCCAAGCTCTAACAACTGTCTCTGATGGGTTTGATGACACTACTGATGAGGATAAGTGGTGTTTTCTTAGCAGGATCAGATGAGGGTTCTTCAGTAAGGTGTAAAACAACGTCCAGCGTCTCCTGGCCCGATTATTCACAGGAGATGCTGTAAAAATTAAAATAAGTGTAAAGCAAAATCATCTACCAACTAGAAGAGTGATTAATATTTGTTCATGATGTACATACTGACTCTTCTCACCTGATAAAATAGAGTCAAATGAGGCATACGTCATTGTGTTGTGTCTCTCTGCAGTTTTGGAAATCAAAAGCTGGCAGAAACACGCCATGACTGGGTTGTTATGATAATGATCAGCAAAAATCATCCCAATCCATGTTGTATAGCCTAGAAAAATACAGGGTAGGAAACTAGACTTTAACTAATGTATTTTTAAAAAACTTTCTTATATTGTGGAAATGATTTTTAACAAGAAATTAAATCTTGTTAAACTCAAAGTTTATATCCTTCAATCTCTCTGCACTTGATGTGTTTCTTCTTGTATAGACAAATGAAATAGACAAATTGAACATGTTTGCTGGTTTTCTTAAAATTTCTGTGGTAGGTCTTGACAAATACAGTCTTAACATTTCTACTTCAAATATCAAAATATCAAATTTCCCTTCGGGGATTAATAAAGTATTTTCAATTTAATTCATTACTGCGATCATCTATGAGACAGAAATTCAAGCAAATCTTCTTATCAGTTACAAATTCCAAAGTCTGATAAAAAGCTGTTCTTAAAAATTGCATTATTTACCTTCTTATTCATATGGAAGTTTATGACTTATTTTCTTACATAAACAACAGTTCAAAGTGAGCTTACCAGCATCCATGTTTTCATACCCTCTTTGCATTATTGTACGGTCTATTCGGGACACCAGCCATGTTCCAACCACCACACTGAGCAACAGTCTTACTATGCAGGTGCTGATACCCATCACCACGTTGTAGAAAAAGAAGAAATAGTTGAAGCAGTGAAAGGCCTTTCTGGAAGCAAATAGAGTCAAAGTTCATTTTAATGTGGTATAAGTAGCATTTCTCTTGAAGACAGTTCTTAAATTTTCTTCTTTTTATTTAATAGTTGAGATAATAAAATGTGGGCCTATGGTATGTATTTTGTATCTTTTAGCTCAAGGCCACTGATGTAACCAGAAAGAGTTTTGGCAGGAATCTTAATCTGATAATAATTTCAATAATAGTAAAATATTTCTGTGTCCTTGCTTAACAAATGCTTCCTGTAAATTGCTACAAATAGCAAATACAGTATCCAGGTATGGAATTTTGACCCGTTTATCTCTAATTGGGTCAGAGGGGATCATGGAGCCTGTTTGATTTCACACAAAAGGCAGGTTACACCCTGAACAAGTCACCAGTGTGTTGTTGGGTCTCACACACATGCACGCACACACACACACACGCACGCACGCACGCACGCATGCACGCACACACGCACACACACACAAACTCATTCCTAGTAGCAATTTTGTAGCAGGCAATTAACCTAACACACATGTTTTTGGAGCGTGGGAGGAAACCGGAGTACCTGGAGCAAACCCATGCATACACGAGAGAACATGCAAACTCCACACAGAAAGGTCAGTGGATTCATGACTCGCCCCCACTCTGGGACGCAATACCCCAACCTTCTTGCTGTGAGGCCACTGTGTGGCCCCATCTAGGTTTATACCGTATAAAGTTTTAAAATGTGCCAACCTGTTATTGAGAGCCAAAGGTTTTTCTTTATCAGTAGGAGACATTTTTTCTTGAAGGAAGAACACCTGAGCCAATACAATCTGGAGAATTACCAAGCTGATCACCAGTCCAATGGTTAGACTGAGATACACAGAAAAGAAGAAAAATCAGTTAGTGCATTTCTCTATTCAAAAGTTTTTAAACATGTTCCACAAAAAAATTCTTACACTATGAGTCCAAAGTTTGATAGCATTGCCAGTGCTTTCCCATGCTGTATTGGAAGAACCACCAAATAGACAAACAGCAAAGCAAACACAAAGTACACAAAATGGACAATCAGGTAGCCTAAATTTAATGAAAGGAAAAAATATATGAGACCATTTAATTTTCAAACAATATTTTGTGTGAGTCCCAGTTTGGTCATTGTACCAAAAATGAATCAATTTAAGTAGCAGTGTAGGTTTTGAATTTAAAAATACAGTATATTTAAAAAAATGAACAAAACTTTTCACCATCCTTTTGGCAAGGATGGTTCTGAGGTAGGTCAAGAGTACCTGTTTTTATTTGGATTTATTCTATTTTATTTTATATTTCAAATTCAGGACTAAATTGATATAAACAATTATTTAAATGATCTTTTGGAATCCTATTGATCTTATTAAAACCTGAAATGTTATACTTACATGAAAACAATGCTTACCCCACAATGTAAAAGCAATTTGCCATCCAGAGTATCTTGCAATGGATGCCTGTAAATTTAAACGAAAAGAAAAAAGGTTGACATTTTTATGTTATTAAATCAGTGATTCCAGTACAAGCACCATCTTCTGGTACCTATTACTGTTTCATGCATTGAAGGAAAGATACAATTCAGCTTTATTTTCAGATGAACTGTCTTCTTGGCATGAGTTACAATATTGTGAAACAATGCTCAGGGGGATCTGCCAAAACACAAAATATATGTACCAAAAATAAATTGGAGTAATGCCAATAATTCTTTGTACCTCAATTTCTTGAGATGTCAGCAGTGTATGAAGTAGCATTAAGAAACAAAAACCATGAAGATATTGTTCATGCCATTAAGTTTCTTGGGAAGTCCAATGTCTTATGTAGTGTCATGTGTATTATAACCTGCTGCTTTGATTAAAATATATAGTGGATAACAAATGGTATAGGTGGATAGTTTTCACTTTCAGTCAAGTCATTTTTTTTGTATGGTTGAACTTAAAGTTAAGAATGTCCTAGAAATGTCTTGCTGTGGGTTTTACTTACAACACTAACTGCAGAGCGAGGGTTGTGGAACTTCTCAGGAATAAATCCTTTTTGTCCCTTCCACAGTCTTTTCAAATGTTTTCTAAAGCAACAGTGCATAAATGCAGAAAATAGATAGATAAAATTAATCACTATATAAAAAAATCACTATTTAAAAAATAAATTACTGCCATAGCTTGTGAATAAAATCAGGTGACCACCATCTTAGAAGTATTAATTTCCTACCTGTAACAGGCCAAGATATGAAATGTGTAGGCCACGGAGTTGAGACTGGCAAATATAATAGTGGCAAGCCAACTCTCTTAAATATGAGAAAAAAACAAGTTGCAAAATGGTCAATGTTAGAAATAAAAAAAGGCTGAGTTTGTTGATATTATGAGAATGCTTTTCCAAAAATGATTGGAGTTCAATATTTAATGCATATACGTATAAGTTCACAAATAATAAATGCCCCTCACTTCGGGCTACATCGATAAACTCTTCCAGCTGTGGTATCATATATCCCAGAGCTTCTGTCTGATTACACGAGTTAACCATCTGTTGTAGAGTATGTTTCCAATCTTCTAATTTGTCAAAGGCAACATCACTTAAACTATAGTCTGCCAGTGTCATCTGGTGAAACAGCAAAAACACACATTCAGACAAATGGCCATTCCTGCGGGATGTAAACACCTTTTGCAAAACAAGTGAATGGGTCATTTTTATCATTTTGCGCTGTGTAATTATAGCACTTACTGTGTACAGGCCTATAAGGGATATAATGACAGTGCCAATTATTCTGCTGGGAAACTTGAAGTATGGATCCCACTCATAGACTTTTTTCTCAAACCAGGTGAGTGATTTGCTGCATCATAAAAAAAATTCTCAGCTTGAAATCAGGACCACAGAACCATTTCAAGCACATTAACTCATCCAACTTTTGCCAAATTTAACGTAACGTAGTTCAACTAATAGAATTTTTAAGTACACACTAAGTGGACAACAAACATAAACTGAACATATGTTGTCTTTGATGGAAAAATGCATAAATGTTAGAATATTTACAAAATATCAGGACTTATTTTTCTTAATTTGATAAACCGTCCTTGATTAAACTTTAGTTGCATTTATGCATGTACGTATTTTAAGCATGTATGGAGGAGGAAGTATATTCACCTTTGCCTTGTTTTTCTCAGCAAACGTTTTACATGCTGAGCCTGGTGTTGTCCAATCAGTTCTTCTGAGTCCTGGTGAAAAAAAAAAACTAAAAGATTTATTAGTCTTCATCACAAGAATACTAATTTAACTTATCAAAGGTGACTGACTGACTGACAAAACAACAAAACAGTGAGAATAAATGATCTTTTATAAAATCCCGAAGATTACCTCTTCTCCTCCTTCTTAGTTGTTGTCATACTGACCTCTAGTTCCAGCTGCAGGCGTATGCGCACATCTTTAACTAGCATGTAAATGTATCGTCCCAAAAGGAATATCAGCGAGAGGATGCAAGGCCACTGCGATATTATCTTCTGGTATTTACCCAAAATCTATAAATACACAAATACATTAATTGATATAAGTTTATGTAAATAACTAGAAGAAAAGTTCCCTTCTTTGGGCAGTAATACACTGGATGAAACAATAAATTCCGCAAAACTCTCAATTTGGTATATGTCTGACTTACCTTACCGCTGGGACAGGTAAAAGTATCCCAGACAGTGACCAGGATCCTGGAAAAAAAAACATTACTATGCATAAATTGCCTTTTTTTTCTATATAGATTTTCAGTTTCTGTAGGTTGGATAGTGGTGAACCTCTGATGAACTCATAAAACCATTGAAATCTTACCAGGCTGCAGAATATAGTATCCCCAGTACTGCACCAGCCATTCTGAATGGTGTGGACAGGCATGCAAAGAAAGGAAAATACACCAAACCCACTTCCAAGGCTCCAATTAGGTAAACAATGGCTGAAGACAAAATAAGATACAGATGAGGTTTAGTGTTGGTAATTATGCATGAGAATGGAAATATTGCAAAAGATGAATAACTACCTCTAGCCCACGATGGAACTGTGAATGGAACATAATGTTCTGAAAAAAGCAACAAAACGCTGCTTGAAACAGCACCAAATGCAAAGCCATAGGACCAGCGGTTACTCAGGTTTCCTACAGTGTCCAAAGGCCTGAGGAACAAGAATATTAATGCAGAAATTTCATAATGTTGCTAAGAAAAATCTTGCTGTAACTGTCTCATTCAAGTAAAAGTTTTTAAATACAGTATACAGTATAATTGATTTCAACCAGAGTTTTTGACTCACACCACAATAGCAAATCGTCCCTTGAGAAAAGGTAATCTCTGGTCAATGGCCAGTGTCTGAGCTCGTCTCTGGAGGAATGACAGCACACCTGTAATCACCACCTGGTTGACAAAGTACACTTTATAAAATACTTTGTCACTTTATTGACGATAGCTTAATCCAATGTAAAAATCTATTCCTTCACTCTATAATGTTTCTTCATCTTTAACTTCATGCTGTTGTTGTTACATGTACAGCATATTCCCAGTTTTGCAATGTATTATGTTACTGGTGAAAAAAACAAGTTTTGATCATTTTATCATTTTGCAAGTCCACATATTGGAAAAATCATACATTTTTAGTCTTGTTGTTGTGTGTTTTTTTAATAAAAAGGCAAAGAAGAAAGAAAGAGAGAGAGAGAGAAAAAAGCTTATTAGAGCGAAAACTGTGTATTTGTTCTGTTTTATGGTATCTGCTTGGCTAGCATTCCATTACTTTGCAGTCCATTACCTTGAAATCCTGCAAATGTTTCACTTGATACAGTAAGTGGACTTTTTTCAAACTTGATCTTTCATTGTAAAACGCATAAACACTGTGAGTGAAATATCGGACAACTTACAGCTGGTATAAGTGAGAGATGGAGGAAAAGTTCCAATGAGATGGTATTTTGACAAGCTGTTGATTGTCTGCAATGGCATGAAATAAAGTGATATTTAACTGATGCAACGTGAAAAAAAAAAAAAACAAAACCGATGCACAACATTGAAATAAAACACCAAAATTTACAGCTGGATATTTTTGACAGAAAAATTTTTTGCTGTCTTTGAATTTGAAGTATTTGTTATCTCTACTCACACATGTTCTTCTGGGATCCTTATCATCATGGACAAGTTGTTTCAAAGTTTCAAATATCTTTTTCCACTGTACAGTGTGAATAAAAGGAAGTGACTATGGATCAAAATGACTTTCCTGTTTCCTGGTTTCGAGCATGTGACACACTGAAACTTTGACCTCTAGATTCTGTAGTTTGTGTGTTTTTTTTTTTTTTTCATTCTCTGCTTGTTGTCCAAGTATTCTCTGCTTGTCTCTCTCTTTACACACAGAAGAAATTGATTGCAGTGTTACTATGTACTGGAAGTCTGAACAAACCTTACATTGATATCTCTAGTTAAACATTCACTTGCTAATGCCATAAAACCAACACGGTCTGAAAGCATGGGAATAACCTGTTAACCATCTATAACTTTCTCTGTCTCTACGTGTGAGACTATGCAAAAGATAGACAACCTGTACATGATGTTTGTATCCAGCCTTTTACATTTACCATCACTGATGCCAGCAACTCAGAATTTGAAAAGGTATTTTAGAAAAATAAATGATTATAAAGATATATCCATTAAAAAAAGTAAAAAAAAAAAAAAAAACAACAAAAGTTAGTTTGCAGAAGATTTTTGTTAAATGTTCATTCTGTCTAACATTAACTATGTATAGATTTTCATTGTTTAAACTCTAGTTTCTCAATGTCAGTAATTTCATTTTGCTCATTAGCAACATTATCTGAGCAACATGTGCAAGTAAGATTTTCAATCTTTTTCCCCACAAAATAAACTGATTAAGATAAATAACTTTCAAAACATTCATTAATCTTCAAGAAAGAAAGAAAGAACAATGTCAGAGTAATGAATGAAATTCATTGTTTATTGTGAGAAACATTTTGATAGAGAGTACATGGGCTTTTCGGAGAGTTTCTTTTGCTCTGTATTTTTTATGCAGGTCCGCAGGGTCCTTTCATAAAAATCAAAATGTCCTTGTTGGTTTCTCTGAGGAGAGAATAAATACACATGACTGTAATTTGATCAAACAGATGATTTTTAGTTCAACTTTGTGTCAGCTAGGCAATGCAAATGAATTATTTATTCTTTTATAACAAAGATAAGGCTGTAACTTTGCTCGTAAATCTAAAAGGAAAGGCTTGGGTTTTTAACATAAAGAGAATTATTTTTTTTAATTTTTAGATTAATTATTAATTAATTAATTAATTAATGATGTATAACCTTACTGTCACTTGAATACAGTGTTAAGCATACATTGATTTGACCTCCAGAAGGCGATTAAAGCTGCTTTCATAACAAAATTTGACACGTCAACACATGTGGATGCTGTCTTTATTTACTCACTGTCTCTTCATACAAAGAGTACACTCGTTGGCATAGGTAATCCCATCACTGCCACAAAGGGGATCATAATTCAAAGGACACGCCACAATTTCTTCCGTATTAGGACAATTAGGCTGAAAGAATGATAAATTTGATAAGATTAAAAAGAAATCAGGTTAAAATATGACACATCAAAAAAAAAAAAAAAAAAAGTAAGTATATCTCACCTTTTTCATGAGCCCAGACACATCTGCAGCATCAGAAAACAGAATAATTTAAATTTTTAGATTATTTCAATACATATAGAAGATTTTGAATATTCTTCCAATTCATTCATGAGTATTTTCAATATACATGGAAAACAGTGCATAAATCTAGGTGTAGATGAATAGTTATAATATTTTTTTAAAAAGTCACAAGGCCTATTGAAGTGAATTTTTACAAATGTTATGTTCAAAACTTAGATATGCTTTTTTAAAAATATCTTCTATCTTAATTTAAAGATATAAAATGTAAACTGTGATGATTAAGTAAACATGTTCCAGAACAAAAATGAATTAAAACTATAGTTTGCATATGTTTCTGACAATAAAATCCCAAAACATACAAAAGTAACAAACAAAACAAACATCTTAACCTATAAAAGAGATTACATTTAGAATAATTGATTCTGATGATAATGTAAGAAGTGTGGTCATTAGTGTCAAAGAAGGTACATAAAACTACATTTCTTTGAAAAATTTAAGTGTTAAGCTGGATTGAACATTTTCTGGAGTTAAAATCAGAGTTCAGAAAAAGCTTTTAATAAAACACTTTCCTTTGGAAACGGAACATAACTTTACCTGTTATGAAACAGATGATCAAAAATCCCAGAAAAGCAGCTCTCCCAGTCATCATGTTGGTGAATAAATAACACAAACTGAAAGATAGCTGTGACTGTGTCTGGTTTTACTGGTACTTTATTGCTTGTGTGTGCGTGTGTCTATATAAATGTGTGTGGGAACACAGCAGATGGGAATGAATACAATATGTCAAGGACACCAGTCTGTACTTCTCTGGACCTGATCTCAACCTGCTCTTAGACACTGCCCAAAAAGATCTTGAAATACTAAAAAAATGGTGTGATTATAACAAATTATCAATAAACTGGGTCAAAACAAAATATATAGTGTTTGGAAACAGAAAAATAGATGAAAAAACTACAATACAAATTGATAATACTGAAATAGAGAGAGTCACATATATAAAATTTTTGGGCATCAATATTGATGAGAAATTAAATTGGAAGGAACATGTAGCCTATCTCAAAACTAAAATATCTAAAACTGTAGGAATACTGTGTAAATTTAAAGACATCTTGGATCAAAACTCTTTACACTTACTATATAACTCTCTTATATTTCCTTATTTGTGTTACTGTCTAGAAATTTGGGGAAACAATTATAAAACAACTCTACAACCCATTTTTCAGTTACAAAAAAAGGCAATCAGAATTATTAACAATGCAAATTATTATGCTCCTTCAAACCCTTTGTTTATAAAACTAAATATAATCAAATTACCGGATCTAGTCGACTTCACAACAGCAATAGCAATGTATAAAGTCCATAATAACCAACTTCCAGAATGTATTCAAAACAGGTTTAAAGTTAAAGAAACACAATATGACCTAAGAGGAAAAAATCTGTATCAACAAAATCTGGTCAGAACCAATACAAAAAGTAGATGTGTATCAATCAGAGGTGTAACTCTATGGAACAGTCTAGAGGATTCTCTAAAAAACTCAACCTCCTTAAAAACATTTAAAATAAAGTATAAAAACAAAATAATACATGATTATAAAACACTAGAAATATCAACTTAATTAGTAAGAAAAAAATAAAACACAGAGGAAACTTGGTTGGTAAAGATCAGGTCCAGAAAACTTTATTTTTTCTACTTTTTTGTATATGTGTTCATGTGTGATTGTTATTATTATGTTCAGGACGTACTGTTTTTGTCATTATTATAATTTAAGTCCAGTCAAATGCTTGTTTTTTAGGTCTTTAATAGCTTTGTAAAATGGGGTTAGGCTTAAAATAAGTTTCTTTTTACTTCTGCCTAAACCCCTTTTTCAGTCTCTGTTTGTTTGTTTTCTTTGTTCTTTGTTAAACATGTAAAAAACACTGAAAAAAAATAAAAATAAACTCAAACTCAAACTCAAAATCAGCACATGTTGCTCATAGACAAGATGTATTTTGTTAAATCATTCTGATAAAATTTCCAGCTGATTAAAAAGATGACCGAACCAAAATGTTTTTTTTCCAAAATGTATGAAGTTTATTAATGTAAAGCGAAAACAAGCACAATGGGTAACAGACACAAACAGCTGTAATACTCAACAATATAAGCAAATATTGAGCACAAGAAAAGAGAAAAAAATGATCGCCTCTAGTCCTCTTGTGTGTTTATTAATAAAAAGGCAAAGAAGAAAGAGAGAGAGAGAGAGAAAAAGCTTTTTTAGAGCGTAAACTGTGTATTTGTTCTGTGTTATGTTTTTCACCTGGCTAGTATTTTGTGATTGTTTTTAACTCTAGGCTAATAGAGGTGTAGAACATATATTACTCTAAATTCCTGCAAATGTTTCAGTTAACACAATAAGTGTAATTTTTTAAAAACTGATCTTTTTCAATGTAAAATGCATTCGCCTGTTTACTATTTATCACTTTTTCTGTCTGTGTGTGAGACTATGCAAAAGACACACAACCTGTACATGATGAATGTATCCTGCCTTATCCATTTCACCATCACAAGGTATTTTTGACAATAAATGATTATCAAGATATATCCATAAAAACAAGTTAAAATAACAACAAAAGTTAGTTTGGAGAAGATTTTTGTTAAATGTTCAATGTTAAATATTAAATGTTAAAAATGTTAAATGTTCAGAATGAAGATTAGTGAGAGTAAGACAGAGTACATGTGTGTGAATGAGAGGGATCCAAATGGAAAAGTGAGGTTACAGGGAGAAGAGATAAAGAAGGTGTAAGGTTTTAAGTATCTACCATCAACAGTCCAGAGCAATGGAGAGTGTGGAAAAGAGGTGATGAAGCGTGTTCAGGCAGGCTGGAACGGGTGGAGGAAAGTATCAGGTGTGATGTGTGACAGATCAGTTTCAGCTAAAATGAAAGAGAAAGTATACAAAACCGTGGTGAAACCGGCGATGCTGTTTGGTCTAGAAACAGTAGCACTAAAGAAAAGACAGGAAGCAGAGATGGAGGTAGAAGAGATGAACATGCTGAAGATCTCTCTGGGAGTGACCAGGATGGACAGGATTAGAAATGAGTACATCAGGGGAACAGCACTTGTTAGAGGTTTTGGGGATAAAGTTCGAGAGGCAAGACAGAGATGGTTTGGACATGTGCAGAGGAGAGAGAGAGAGAGTACATAGGAAGAAGGCTGCTGGATTTGGAACCACCAGGAAAGAGGACAAGAAGAAGGCCAAAGAGGAGGAGGTTCATGGACGCAGTGAAGGAAGACATGAAGATAGTTGGTGTGACCAAAGAAGATGAAGCAGATAGGGTCAGATGGAAGAAACTGACTTGCTGTGACAACCCCTAAAGAGAAATGCCGAAAGAAGAAGAAGGAGAAGATCTTTCTGTCATTCTGTCTAACCTTAACTACTATGTATAGATGTTAATTGTTTAAAATTTAGTTTCTTGATGTCAGTAAATTCATTTTGCTCAACAGCAACATCTTGAGCAACCTGTTCAGGTAAGATTTTCAGCCTTTTTTCCCACAAAATAAACTGATTAAGATAAATAACTTTCAAAAACATACATTAATTTTCAAGAAAGAAAGAACAATGCCAGAGTTATGAGGGAAATTTATTACATATTGTGAGAAACATTCTGATAGTGAGTACATGGGATTTTTGGAGAATTTCTTTTGCTCTCTTTTATTTATTTTTGTCCATCACTTTGTGAATTTTTCAGGTCCACAAGGTTCTTCCTTGACAATCAAAATGTCGACTTTGGTTTCTCTGAGGAGAGATTAAAAACACATGACTGTAATTTGCTCCAAGAGATGAGTTTTAGTTCAACTTTGTGTCAGCCAGGCAATGCAAATGAATGATTTATTAATTTATAACAAAAATCAGGCTGCAATTTTGCTCATAAATCTAAAATGAATTGCTTGGGTTTTTGACAAAAAGAGAAAATAATACATTTTTTAAGCTTTAGATTAATTCTTAATGTATAATCTTACTGAACAAATGAAATTTGTATCCAGTGTTAAGTACACAGAATATTGATTTGACAACCAGAAGGCGATTTAAGCTGCTTTCTTAACAAAGTTTTACATGTCAAAACGTGTGTCTGTGTTTACTCACTGTCTCTTCAAACAAAGAATACACTCATTGTCGTAAGTGATACCATCACTGCCACACCGGGGAGAATAATTGAAAGGACAACCCTTAGTTTTTCTTGTAGGACAATAAGGCTAGAAGAATGATGAATTTAATAAGATTAAAAAAAAAAATTCACCTTAAATTGTGAAACATCTAAAAAGAAAAGTATTTCTCACCTTTTTCATGAGACCAAAGACATCTATAGCGTCAGAAAAAAAAAAATTCAACATTTTTAGATTGTTTCGATACATGAAGGAGATTTTGAATATATTTGAAATTTTATGTAATTCATTTACGAGTATTTACGAGTGCATAAAGCTTGGTGTAGATGAATAGTTATAATAATTTTTATAAAAGTCAAATGTTCTATTGCAGTGGAGTTTTAATGTGTTTTTATTAAAAAAAAACTCAATATGACACAAAACTTAGCAAATGAAGTGAAAGAAAGGCAAATAAATAAACAAAGCAAAATGTTATGTTCGAAAATTAAATGTGCTGTTTTTCTATTTTCTAGGTTGATTTAAAAATTAAAAATCCAAACTTTGATGATAAATAAAAAATGTACTTGGATAGCAATAACTTAAAATTAAAGTTTATATTTGTTTCCAACAAAAAAAGAAAAACACACACACACAAAAGTAACAAACCAAAAAAATATCATAATCTGTAACAGTGATTACATTTAGAATAACTGATTCTGATATTAACTTAAGAAGTGTGGTCATTAGTGTCAAAGAAGTATCTTCTTTCATTCAAAACTATATTTCTTTGAAAAATTTAAGTATTAAGCTGGATTGAACATTTTCTGGAGTTAAAATCAGAGCTCAGAAAAAACTTTTAATAAAACACTTTCCTCTGGAAACTGACCATAACCTTACCTGTTATGAGACAGATGAGCAAAAATCCCAGAAAAGCAGCTCTCCCAGTCATCATGTTGGTGAATAAATGACACAAACTGAAAGATAGCTGTGACTGTGTCTGGTTTTACAGGTACTTTTATTGCTTGTGTGCGTGTGTCTTTATAAATGTGTGTGGGAACACAGCAGATGAAAATGAATACAATGTATCAAGGAAAATCAGCACATGTTGCTCATAGACAAGATGTTTTTTGTTGAATCATTCTGAAAAAATTTCCAGGTGATTAAAAAGATGACCCAACCAAAATGTTTTGTTTTCAAAATGTATGACGTTTATTAATGCAAAGAGTACCTAAGCACAATGGGTAACAGACACAAAAAGCTATAATACTCAAAAATGTAAACAAATATTGAGCACGACAATAGAAAAAAAATGACCCCCTCTAGTTAATCCTTCCTTTCACCTCTCTTTACTTTGTTACCACTTCACTTAAAATGGACATTCTCCTTTTCAAGTTTCTAGAAGCTGGTGTACTGCTCAGCGTTATCTCCGACCTCCTGCAGACATTGTTTTCACCTGTTTTGTTTGCACATCTTCACTTTTACATGTTGGTAACAAAGGAGTATTAAGCTCATAAAGTGCTCTAATGATCTTTCAGATATGAATATTTCAAGCCTTTGACAAAAAGAAGAATTTTGAGGCCTTGAATTCAGATTAGTGGAAGTTACTGTATCCCAAAAATAAAGAAAATTAAAAAATTGACAGTCATCCATTTAAATCAATAAATAATTAAATAAATTTAAATCACTTTAATTTTTATAAAGCATTTAAAGCACTATCCTAGTCAAGGTGGTCCCTGTGGTCTCTCTGGCACATTGACAAGCTTTTTAAAATGAAAATATTTCTAAACAGTCTGTAGTCTGGCGATTCACTGTTGTGGAGAGAAAAGATAAGGATTTGGACACAAAAGATAATTTAGGACAAAATAAAACAGTGTTGAACTTTGTGGTCTTGTCAGTTTGCTGATAAGCACAAGAAAGTTTGTTACAGCTCACAAATGGTTTATAAATAACTATGGAAATTGAAATGATGTCATTACATGAAAAATACACATTCAGCTCTATTAGGTACAGGTATTGTAAGTTCACTTTACTGCTAACATCACAAAGTTGAAAGTTGTAACTGTAAATTTTATCCACACTGGATCTGATGTGCTTCAACGGTGCACTCAGACTGGTATTATTTGATGGAAACACCTGTTATGGTCCCTTTTTTGTTCACAACTTCATTAACAAATGTATGTAAAATCTATAAATACACAATTTTTTTGGGCAGTAATCCCCTGAATGAGACAATAAATTCAGTAAAACTCTCAATTTGGTGTATATGTGACTTACATTACCGCTGGGACAGGTAAAAGTATGTATCCCAGACAGTGAACAGGATCCTGTACATGACGAATGTATCCTGACTTTTACATTTTACCATCGCAGACACCAGCAACTCAGAATTTGAAAAGGTACTTTCAACAATAAATGATTATCAAGATATAACAATAAAAAAAGTTAAAATAACAACAAAAGTTAGTTTGGCGAAGATTTTTGCTAAATGTTCATTCCATCATTCTGTCTAACATTAACTATGTGTAGATATTAATTGTTTAAACTCTTGTTTCTTGATGTCAGTAAATTCATTTTGCTCAACAATAACATTATCTGAGTAACCATTGCAAGTAAGATTTTCAGCCTGTTTCCCCACAAAAAAAACTGATTAAGATAAATAACTTTCAAAACATACATTAATCTTCAAGAAACAAGTAACAATGCCAGAAGAATGAATAAAATTTATTATTTATTCTGAGAAACATTCTGATAGTGAGTTCATGGGCTTTTTGGAGAATTTCGTTAGCTCTCAAATTAAAAAAAAAAATTTTTTTTTGGCCATCACTTTGTGAGATATTCAGGTCCACTGTTCATTCTGTCATTCTGTCTAACCCTAACTATGTATAGATATTAATTGTTTAAACTCTAGTTTCTTGATGTCAGTAAATGCATTTTGCTCAACAAAAACATTATCTGAGCAACCTGTGCAAGTACGATTTTCAGCTTTTTTCCCCACAAAATAAACTGATTAAGATAAATAACTTTCAAAACATACATTATCTTCAAGAAAGAAAGAACAATGCCAGGGTCATGAATTAACTTTATTATTTATTGTGAGAAACATTTTGATAGTGAGTAAATGGGATTTTTGGAGAATTTCCTTAGCTCTGTATTTTTTTTTTTTTGCCTATCACTCTGTGAGATATTCAGGTTCACAGGGTCCCTCCCTGGATATCAAAATGTCCTCATTGGTTTTTCTGAGGAGAAAATAAAAACACATGACTTTAATTTGCTCAAACAGATGAGTTTTAGTTCAACTTTGTGTCAGCTAGGCAATGCAAATGAATTATTTATTCATTTATAAGAAAGATCAGGCGCAACTTAGCTCATAAATCTAAAAGGAAGGGCTTGGGTTTTTGACATAAAGAGAACATTTTTTTTAAGTGTTAGATTAATTACAAATGTATAATTTTACTGAAGCAATGCAATTTGCATCCAGTGTTAAGTATACATTGATTTGACCTCCAGAAGGCGATTCAAGCTGCATTCTTAACAAAATTTGACACGTCAACACATGTGAATGCTGTGTCTGTATTTACTCACTGTCTCTTCATACAAAGACCACACTCGTTGAAGTAAGTGATACTGTGGTGTGAGGCCTTTTAGGCCTGCTTGTTTGTTTTTTTTCTCCCCCAAAACTCACAGGTGCTGGATGGCTTCTAACGAGAGGATTGGCTGATTGCTCCCAGCTGCACAGACTTACCGGTGGCTATAAAAGACCTGGTGTCACCCACAGTCTCTGTCAGGTCTTCAACGATTCTAGTGGTAAACTGACCACCTCTAAGCTGAGTCAAATTTTGATATCAGACTAATTTTCTTATTCTCCTCACAGGAACCTTCAGCCCTTCCTCTTGGCCATCCAGCACTGCCTGAAGCCGTTATCTCTCTGCTGTGGATTCCTTTGTTCAACACTTAATAAACTGTTAAACCTGCATTTGGATCCTCCTCATTCCCTCTCCTACACAACAGAAGACCTGACCAGAATGGATCCAGCGGGTTCTGCATCACCCTCAGTGTCAGAGATTCTGACCCGACAAGGAATATTCCTGGGACAACAACAACAGGCCATAAAGGCCCTTATGGACGAAAATACTCAATTAAAAACACAGTTACAGGCTTTAACAGACAAAGTAAATAATCTAAGTTCTCTTTTTCTGTCCACAGCCTCGGCACCTCCTTCAGCTATGCCCAGCCCACTCATGGACCACCATATTACGGACCCGGAACCTTTCCATGGAACCCTGGGGAAATGTCGTGGGTTCCTCTTGCAGTGTTCAAATGTCTTTGCTCTAAGACCGCGGACCTTCGAATCAGACAAAGTTAAGAATTTGTACATTGTGGGTCTTCTTCGGGGCAGGGCACTGGAGTGGGCCGAGGCCGAAGACGCGGCAGCCCCCCTGGCTGATCGCTCAACATCTTATTTTCTGAGTTTATTCAGAACCATGTTCGAGGTGCCGGACCGGGCTGGAGATGCCTCCCAGCGTCTACTCCACCTTTCCCAGGGAACTCTATCTGTGGCGGAGTTCTCCATCTCATTCCGGACCCTAGCAGTAGAGGCTGGCTGGGGACAGAAGGCACTAAGAGGGGTGTTCCTAAATGCCCTGAATGATCCTCTGAAGGATGAGCTAGCTGGCAGGGGGACCCCATCCACATTGGAGGAACTCATTTCGCTGGCAATACAGTTAGACAACCGTCAAAGAGAGAAACGATATGAAAATACCACCCGGGCCCTACACCCTACTCCAGTTCACAGCCATCGACAGCCTTCCTCGGTCTGCCCCCCACCTAGGGCATTTGCATCTGTTCCACAAGAGGCTGAGCAGCCTTCCACAGAACCAATGCAGTTGGGACAGATGCATCTAACCAAAAAGGAAAGAGAGGTTAGACTAAAAGAAGGGAGGTGTCTCTATTGCGGGTCGAGAAGTCACTTACTCTCAGCTTGCCCTTGTCGCCCAAAAGACGGGGCCCACCGGTAGACCTAGGGTTACGGGTGGGCACAACTAGATGTCATGGTACCCCTAGGCTTATGATTCTTGTGACACTAACCTCTGGTTGTTCCTCTTCTTTTCCGGTCGAAGCGTTGGTGGATTCCGGGGCCGACGGCAACTTCATCGACGCAGATTTTCTCCGTCAGTGTGGATTCCAGTCCCAACCACTCGGAGAACCCATTAATGCCACGGCGATCGATGGACACGTTATCACCAGGGTGACCCACCAGTCCTCCCCGTTGGAGATGGTGGTATCGGGTAATCACCGTGAGCACCTTTCGTTTAACGTTATTTCGTCACCCGGCTCACCCCTTGTGTTAGGTTTCCCCTGGCTTAGGTTGCACAATCCACAGGTCGACTGGCAAAACCGGCGTATCGTCGGGTGGAGCAATCAGTGCCATGCAACTTGCCTCCAATCTGCCGTGACAACCATCTCTTCTGACACGGTAGGCTCAATCGACCCGGTGGACGTTGCGTCTATCCCGGCAGAGTATCATGACCTCAAAGAGGTCTTCAGTAAGGAGAGGGCACAATCTCTCCCGCCTCATCGGCCATATGATTGCGCCATCGACCTCCTCCCTGGGGCAACCTTACCCGCCAGTCGCCTGTACAATCTGTCTGCTCCAGAGAGGGGCGATGGAGAAGTACATCAATGAGTCCCTGGCGTCGGGGCTTATCCGCCCTTCCTCGGCACCCATAGCAGCGGGGTCCTTTTTTGTGGGTAAGAAGGATGGTTCCCTCCGTCCGTGCGTCGATTATCGGGGTCTTAATAACATCACCGTTCGCAACAAATACCCGTTGCCCCTCATTAATTCGGCGTTCGAGCTACTTCAGGGAGCCCGGGTCTTTACAAAACTCGATCTGCGTTGCGCCTACCATCTCGTCCGAATGCGGGAGGGGGACGAGTGGAAGACGTCGTTCAACACCCACCTGGGCCAATTCGAATACTTGGTCATGCCTTTCGGGTTAACTAACGCTCCCGCAGTCTTCCAGGCATTCATTAACAATGTGCTCCGTGACTTCCTTAATCGTTTTGTCTTTGTTTATCTGGACGACATTCTTATTTTTTCGCCCACTGTTGAGGAGCACATCGTCCATGTCCGTGCGGTACTCCAGCGACTCCTTGAGAATCGTCTGTTTGTAAAGGCTGAGAAGTGCGAGTTCCATTCTCAGTCCGTCAACTTCCTTGGTTTTATTGTACACGCTGGGCAGGTTTGCCCGGACCCCGAAAAAGTTAGCGCGGTGGCTGAGTGGCCTCGACCCAACACCCGTCGCAAACTACAACAATTTCTGGGTTTCGCAAATTTTTACAGGCGTTTCATTCGCAATTACAGTCAGGTAGCTCTTCCCCTTACCCAGCTTACTTCCACAGCCAGACCGTTCGTTTGGTCTCCCCAAGCAGAGGGTGCATTCACTGAGCTTAAAAAGAGGTTTACCTCGGCCCCCATTCTGGTCCAGCCCGACCCCTTGAGGCAGTTTATTGTGGAGGTGGACGCCTCGGATTCAGGGGTGGGTGCTGTGCTGTCCCAATACCATCAGGAGGATGGCAAACTCCATCCCTGTGCCTTTTTCTCTAAGCGTCTCTCTGCAGCTGAACAAAACTACGATGTGGGGAATAGAGAACTGCTCGCAGTCAAACTGGCACTCGAGGAATGGAGGCACTGGCTCGAGGGCGCAGAACACCCATTCGTGGTCTGGACAGACCACAAAAACCTCGCTTACATCCAAGCAGCTAAGAGACTCAACTCTCGACAGGCCCGGTGGCAGCTATTCTTTACACGCTTTAATTTTACCCTCACTTACAGGCCGGGCAACCGCAATACCAAACCTGACTCCCTCTCCCGCCTGCATGATGGTCATCAGTCCAGATCGGAGCCGGAGCCCATTCTACCCCCCTCCTGCGTCATTGGGGCAATCACTTGGGAGATCGAGACTGCAATAAGGGATGGTCTGCAGCATGATCCGGACCCAGGTACTGGCCCAGCTAACCGTTCGTATGTGCCATCCTCTGCCCGCTCCCAGGTTCTCCTATGGGCACATGCATCCCGGTGGTCCTGTCACCCTGGGATTCGCCGTACAATGGCGCTTCTTCAGCGGCGGTTCTGGTGGCCAACGATGGAGGCAGACACTAGGAATTTTGTCGCTGCCTGTTCTGCCTGTTCCCGGGGCAAGGTCCCTCATCGTCCTCCTGCGGGGCTGCTCCATCCCCTACCGGTTCCCAGTCATCCCTGGTCCCATATCGCACTGGACTTTGTGACCGGACTCCCTCCCTCAGAAGGTAACACTGTTGTGGTCACGATTGTGGACCGATTCTCCAAAGCTGTACATCTGGTGCCTCTTCCTAAACTCCCTTCAGCCTTGGAGACTGCCCAGCTCATGGTGACCCATGTGTTCCGTCTGCATGGTATCCCTCTGGACATAGTCTCGTACCGGGGTCCGCAATTCACATCAGCTGTTTGGAAGTCCTTCTGTAAGGCGCTGGGGGCTTCCGTCAGCTTGTCATCTGGCTTCCACCCCCAATCCAACGGCCAGTCGGAGCGGGCTAACCAACACCTGGAATCCACATTACGGTGCGTGTTGGCCTCTGCCCAGTCCACGTGGTCGTCTCATCTCCCGTGGATTGAGTATGCCCATAATTCCCAAGTTAGTTCCTCCACAGGATTGTCCCCGTTCGAGGCTTCTCTGGGTTACCAACCCCCATTGTTCCCGGTTCAGGAACAGGAGCTGGCCGTCCCTTCGGTGCAGCTCCATATCAGACGGTGTCGTCGGATCTGGAGGAAAACTAGGAGGGCCCTCCAACAGGCCTGCGGCCGGGCTCGGCGCCAAGCTAATCGCCACCGTCAGCCAGCCCCAGCATATCAGATTGGTCAGTCTGTCCTTCTGTCTACCAGGAACATTCCCCTCAGGGCAGAGTCTCGCAAGCTTTCACCCCGCTTCATTGGCCCTTTCCGGATCCTGCGGCTGGTCAACCCGGTCTCGGTAAAGCTCGCCCTGCCCTCTTCCATGAAGGTACATCCTGTGTTCCACGTCTCTCAGATCAAACCGGTTTCTACCAGTCCCCTCCAGCCTCCTTCTGCTCCCCCTCCACCTCCTCGCCTTGTCGACGGCTCGGATGCGTACACGGTCAACCGTCTTTTGGATGTTCGTCGCCGAGGTCGGGGTCTACAGTACCTCGTGGACTGGGAGGGTTATGGCCCGGAGGAACGGTGCTGGGTGCCCCGTTCAGCGATCCTGGACCCTGGCTTGGTCCGGGACTTTCACCGCCGCTTTCCGGACAGGCCTGGTGGTCCGCCAGGTGGCGTCCGTAGAGGGGGGGGGTACTGTGGTGTGAGGCCTTTTAGGCCTGCTTGTTTGTTTTTTTTTCTCCCCCAAAACTCACAGGTGCTGGATGGCTTCTAACGAGAGGATTGGCTGATTGCTCCCAGCTGCACAGACTTACCGGTGGCTATAAAAGACCTGGTGTCACCCACAGTCTCTGTCAGGTCTTCAACGATTCTAGTGGTAAACTGACCACCTCTAAGCTGAGTCAAATTTTGATATCAGACTAATTTTCTTATTCTCCTCACAGGAACCTTCAGCCCTTCCTCTTGGCCATCCAGCACTGCCTGAAGCCGTTATCTCTCTGCTGTGGATTCCTTTGTTCAACACTTAATAAACTGTTAAACCTGCATTTGGATCCTCCTCATTCCCTCTCCTACACAACAGATACCATCACTGCCACACAGGGGATTAAGATTGTAAGGACACCCCACAAATTCTCCTTCCATATAATAATCACAATGAGGCTAAAAGAATGATGAATTTAATAAGATTAAAAAGAATTCAGGATCAAATGTGACAAAACTAAAAAAAAAGTATATTTCTCCTTTTTCATGAGTCCAGACACATCTGCAGCATCAGAAAACAGAATAATTGATTTTTTTTATTACATCAATACATAAATCAGATTTTGAATATTTTTCCAATTCATTTGGGAATATTTTCAATGCACATGCAAAAAAATGAATGAATCTAGGTGTAGATGAATAACTGTAATATTTTAAAAAAGTCACTTGTTCAATTGAAGTGAATTTTTAATATGTTTGGATTAAAAAAACTCAATGTGACACAAAACTTAGCAACTGAGATCAAACTAATGCAAATAAAAAAACAAAGCAAAATGTTATGTTCAAAAATTAAACGTGTTGTTTTTATAATTTCTATGTTAATTTAAAGACATAAAATGCAAACTTTGATGATTAAGTAAACATACAGTATAAGAGAACAACAATGCATGAAAATTAAAGTTTGCATATGTTTCTGACATAAAAAAAAATTACAAAAGTAACAAACGAAACAAATATTATAACCTACAAAAGTGATTACATTTAGAATAATTGATTCCGATGATAACGTAAGAAGTGTGGTCATTAGTGTCGAAGAAGTATCTTCTTTCATTGAAAACTATATTTCATTCAAAAATTTAAGTATTAAGCTCGATTGAACATTTTCTGGAGTTAAAATCAGAGCTTTTAATGAAACACTTTCCTTTGAAAACTGAACATAACTTTACCTGTTATAAAAAAGATGATCAAAAATCCCAAAAAAGCAGCTCTCCCAGTCATCATGTTGGTAAATAAATAACACAAACTGAAAGATAGCTGTGACTGTGTCTGGTTTTACTAGTAATATTATTGCTTGTGTGTGCGTGTGTCTTTATAAATGTGTGTGGGAACACAGCAGATGAAAATGAATACAATGTTTTAAAGAAATTCAGCACATGTTGCTCATAGACAAGATGTATTTTGTTGAATCATTCTGAAAAAATTTCCAGCTGATTAAAAAGATGACCCGACCAAAATGTTTTTTTTTTTTTTTTTTTCCAAATGTATGAAGTTTATTCATGTAAAGAGTAACCAAGCACAATGGGTAACAGACACAAAAAGCTGTTATGCTAAAAAATGTAAACAAAATATTGAGCATCAGAGGAGAAAAAAACGGCCACCTCTAGTCCATCCTTCCTTTCTCCTCTCTTTACTTTGTTACCACTTCACTTGAAAAGGATACTCTCCTTTTCAAGTTTCTAGCAGGTGCTGTACAGTACTGCTCAGCTTTATCTCCAACCTCCTGCAGACATTGTTTTCACCTGTTTTGTTTGCACATCTTCACTTTTACATGTCGGTAACAAAGGAGTATTAAGCTCATAAAGTGCTCAAATGATCTTTTAGAAATGAATATTTCAAGCCTTTGACAAAAAGAAGAATTTTGAGTGCTTGAATTCAGATTAGTGGAAGTTATTGTATCCCAAAAATAAAGAAAATTCAAAAATTGACAGTCATCCATTTAAATCAATAAATAATTAAATAAATTTAAATCACTTTAATTTTCATAAAGCATTTAAAGCACTATCCTAGTCAAGGTGGTCCCTGTGGTCTCTCTGGCACATTGACAAGCTTTTTAAAAAGAAAATATTTCTAAACAGTCTGTAGTCTGGCGATTCACTGTTGTGGAGAGAAAAGATAAGGATTTGGACACAAAAGATAATTTAGGACAAAATGAAACAGTGTTGAACTTTGTGGTCTTGTTAGTTTGCTGATAAGCACAAGAAAGTTTGTTACAGCTCACAAATGGTTTATAAATATCTATGCAAATGCTGCATTGAAATGATGTCATTACATGAAAAATACACATTCAGCTCTATTAGGTACAGGTATTGTAAGTTCACTTTACTGCTAACATCACAAAGTTGAAAGTTGTAACTGTACATTTTATCCACACTGGATCTGATGTGCTTCAACGGTGCACCCAGACTGGTATTATTTGATGGAAACACCTGTTATGGTCCTTTTTTTGTTCACAACTCCATCAACAAATGTATATAAAATCTATAAATACACAATTTTTTTGGGCAGTAATCCCCTGAATGAGACAATAAATTCAGTAAAACTCTCAATTTGGTGTATATGTGACTTACATTACCGATGGGACAGGTAAAAGTATGTATCCCAGACAGTGAACAGGATCCTGTACATGACGAATGTATCCTGACTTTTACTTTTTACCATCGCAGACACCAGCAACTCAGAATTTGAAAAGGTACTTTCAACAATGAATGATTATCAAGATATAACAATAAAAAAAAGTTAAAATAATAACAAAAGTTAGTTTGGCGAAGATTTTTGCTAAATGTTCATTCCATCATTCTGTCTAACATTAACTATGTGTAGATATTAATTGTTTAAACTCTTGTTTCTTGATGTCAGTAAATTCATTTTGCTCAACAATAACATTATCTGAGTAACCATTGCAAGTAAGATTTTCAGCTTGTTTCCCCACAAAAAAAAAAAACTGATTAAGATAAATAACTTTCAAAACATACATTAATCGTCAAGTAACAAATAACAATGCCAGAAGAATGAATGAAATTTATTATTTATTCTGAGAAACATTCTGATAGTGAGTTCATGGGATTTTTGGAGAATTTCGTTAGCTCTCAATTTAAAAAAAAAATTTTTTTTTTGGTCATCACTTTGTGAGATATTCAGGTCCACTGTTCATTCTGTCTAACCCTAACTATGTATAGATATTAATTGTTTAAACTCTAGTTTCTTGATGTCAGTAAATGCATTTTGCTCAACAATAACATTATCTGAGCAACCTGTGCAAGTAAGATTTTCAGCTTTTTTCCCCACAAAATAAACTGATTAAGATAAATAACTTTCAAAACATACACAATCTTCAAGAAAGAAAGAACAATGCCAGGGTCATGAATTAACTTTATTATTTATTGTGAGAAACATTTTGATAGTGAGTAAATGGGATTTTTTGGAGAATTTCCTTAGCTCTGTATTTTTTTTGGCCATCACTCTGTGAGATATTCAGGTTCACAGGGTCCCTCCCTGGAAATCAAAATGTCCTCATTGGTTTTTCTGAGGAGAAAATAAAAACACATGACTTTAATTTGCTCACACAGATGAGTTTTAGTTCAACTTTGTGTCAACTAGGCAATGCAAATGAATTATTTATTTATTTATAAGAAAGATCAGGCGCAACTTAGCTCATAAATCTAAAAGGAAGGGCTTGGGTTTTTGACATAAAGAGAACATTTTTTTTAAGTGTTAGATTAATTACTAATGTATAATTTTACTGAAGCAATGCAATCTGCATCCAGTGTTAAGTATACATTGATTTGACCTCCAGAAGGCGATTCAAGCTGCATTATTAACAAAATTTGACACGTCAACACATGTGAATGCTTTGTCTGTATTTACTCACTTTCTCTTCGCACAAAGACCACACTCGTTGGAGTAAGTGATACCATCACTGCCACACAGGGGATTAAGATTGTAAGGACACCCCATATATTCTCCTACCATCGGATAATCACAATGAGGCTAAAAGAATGATGAATTTAATAAGATTAAAAAGAATTCAGGATCAAATGTGACAAAACTAAAAAAAAAAAGTATATTTCACCTTTTTCATGAGTCCAGACACATCTGCAGCATCAGAAAACAGAATAATTGATTTTTTTTATTACATCAATACATAAATCAGATTTTGAATATTTTTCCAATTCATTTGGGAATATTTTCAATGCACATGCAAAAAAATGAATGAATCTAGGTGTAGATGAATAGTTGTAATATTTAAAAAAAGTCACTTGTTCAATTGAAGTGAATTTTTAATATGTTTGGATTAAAAAAACTCAATGTGACACAAAACTTAGCAACTGAGATCAAACTAATGCAAATAAATAAACAAAGCAAAATGTTATGTTCAAAAATTAAATGTATTGTTTTTATAATTTCTATGTTAATTTAAAGACATAAAATGCAAACTTTGATGATTAAGTAAACATACAGTATAAGAGAACAACAATGCATTAAAATTAAAGTTTGCATATGTTTCTGACATAAAAAAAATTACAAAAGTAACAAACAAAACAAATATCATAGCCTACAAAAGTGATTACATTTAGAGTAATTGATTCCGATGATAACGTAAGAAGTGTGGTCATTAGTGTCGAAGAAGTACCATATTTAATTCAAAACTATATTTCATTCAAAAATTTAAGTATTAAGCTGGATTGAACATTTTCTGGAGTTAAAATCAGAGCTTTTAATGAAACACTTTCTTTTGAAAACTGAACATAACTTTACCTGTTATGAAAAAGATGATCAAAAATCCCAAAAAAGCAGCTCTCCCAGTCATCATGTTGGTAAATAAATAACACAAACTGAAAGATAGCTGTGACTGTGTCTGGTTTTACTAGTAATGTTATTGCTTGTGTGTGCGTGTGTCTTTATAAATGTGTGTGGGAACACAGCAGATGAAAATGAATACAATGTATCAAAGAAATTCAGCACATGTTGCTCATAGACAAGATGTATTTTGTTGAATCATTCTGATAAAATTTCCAGCTGATTAAAAAGATGACCCGACCAAAATGTTTTTTGTTTTTTTTTCCCAAATGTATGAAGTTTATTCATGTAAAGAGTAACCAAGCACAATGGGTAACAGACACAAAAAGCTGTTATGCTAAAAAATGTAAACAAAATATTGAGCATCAGAGGAGAAAAAAACGGCCACCTCTAGTCCATCCTTCCTTTCTCCTCTCTTTACTTTGTTACCACTTCACTTGAAAAGGATACTCTCCTTTTCAAGTTTCTAGCAGGTGCTGTACAGTACTGCTCAGCTTTATCTCCAACCTCCTGCAGACATTGTTTTCACCTGTTTTGTTTGCACATCTTCACTTTTACATGTCGGTAACAAAGGAGTATTAAGCTCATAAAGTGCTCAAATGATCTTTTAGAAATGAATATTTCAAGCCTTTGACAAAAAGAAGAATTTTGAGGCCTTGAATTCAGATTAGTGGAAGTTATTGTATCCCAAAAATAAAGAAAATTCAAAAATTGACAGTCATCCATTTAAATCAATAAATAATTAAATAAATTTAAATCACTTTAATTTTCATAAAGCATTTAAAGCACTATCCTAGTCAAGGTGGTCCCTGTGGGCTCTCTGGCACATTGACAAGCTTTTTAAAAAGAAAATATTTCTAAACAGTCTGTAGTCTGGCGATTCACTGTTGTGGAGAGAAAAGATAAGGATTTGGACACAAAAGATAATTTAGGACAAAATGAAACAGTGTTGAACTTTGTGGTCTTGTTAGTTTGCTGATAAGCACAAGAAAGTTTGTTACAGCTCACAAATGGTTTATAAATATCTATGCAAATGCTGCATTGAAATGATGTCATTACATGAAAAATACACATTCAGCTCTATTAGGTACAGGTATTGTAAGTTCACTTTACTGCTAACATCACAAAGTTGAAAGTTGTAACTGTACATTTTATCCACACTGGATCTGATGTGCTTCAACGGTGCACCCAGACTGGTATTATTTGATGGAAACACCTGTTATGGTCCTTTTTTTGTTCACAACTTCATTAACAAATGTATATAAAATCTATAAATACACAATTTTTTTGGGCAGTAATCCCCTGAATGAGACAATAAATTCAGTAAAACTCTCAATTTGGTGTATATGTGACTTACATTACCGATGGGACAGGTAAAAGTATGTATCCCAGACAGTGAACAGGATCCTGTACATGACGAATGTATCCTGACTTTTACATTTTACCATCGCAGACACCAGCAACTCAGAATTTGAAAAGGTACTTTCAACAATGAATGATTATCAAGATATAACAATAAAAAAAAGTTAAAATAATAACAAAAGTTAGTTTGGCGAAGATTTTTGCTAAATGTTCATTCCATCATTCTGTCTAACATTAACTATGTGTAGATATTAATTGTTTAAACTCTTGTTTCTTGATGTCAGTAAATTCATTTTGCTCAACAATAACATTATCTGAGTAACCATTGCAAGTAAGATTTTCAGCCTGTTTCCCCACAAAAAAAAAACTGATTAAGATAAATACCTTTCAAAACATACATTAATCTTCAAGAAACAAGTAACAATGCCAGAATAATGAATGAAATTTATTATTTATTCTGAGAAACATTCTGATAGTGAGTTCATGGGATTTTTGGAGAATTTCATTAGCTCTCAATTTAAAAAAAAATTTTTTTTTTGGCCATCACTTTGTGAGATATTCAGGTCCACTGTTCATTCTGTGATTCTGTCCAACTCTAACTATGTATAGATATTAATTGTTTAAACTCTAGTTTCTTGATGTCAGTAAATGCATTTTGCTCAACAATAACATTATCTGAGCAACCTGTGCAAGTAAGATTTTCAGCTTTTTTCCCCACAAAATAAACTGATTAAGATAAATAACTTTCAAAACATACATAATCTTCAAGAAAGAAAGAACTATGCCAGGGTCATGAATTAACTTTATTATTTATTGTGAGAAACATTTTGATAGTGAGTAAATGGGATTTTTGGAGAATTTCCTTAGCTCTGTATTTTTTTTTGGCAATCACACTGTGAGATATTTAGTTTCACAGGTTCCCTTCTTGGAAATCAAAATGTCCTCATTGGTTTGTCTGAGGAGAAAATAAAAACACATGACTGTAATTTGCTCAAACAGATGAGTTTTAGTTCAACTTTGTGTCAGCTAGGCAATGCAAATGAATTATTTATTTATTTGAAAGATCAGGCGCAACTTAGCTCATAAATCTAAAAGGAAGGGCTTGGGTTTTTGACATAAAGAGAACATTTTTTTTAAGTGTTAGATTAATTACTAATGTATAATTTTACTGAAGCAATGCAATTTGCATCCAGTGTTAAGTATACATTGATTTGACCTCCAGAAGGCGATTCAAGCTGCATTCTTAACAAAATTTGACACGTCAACACATGTGAATGCTGTGTCTGTATTTACTCACTGTCTCTTCACACAAAGACCACACTCGTTGGGGTAAGTGATACCATCACTGCCACACAGGAGATTAAGATTGTAAGGACACCTCACAACGTCTCCTTTCATATAATAATGACAATGAGGCTAAAAGAATGATGAATTTGATAAGATTAAAAAGAATTCAGGATCAAATGTGACAAAGCTAAAAAAAAAAAGAAGTATATCTCACCTTTTTCATGAGTCCAGACACATCTGCAGCATCAGAAAACAGAATAATTGATTTTTTTTTTATTACATCAATACATAAATCAGATTTTGAATATTTTTCCAATTCCTTTGGGAATATTTTCAATGCACATGCAAAAAAATGAATGAATCTAGGTGTAGATGAATAGTTGTAATATTTAAAAAAAGTCAAATGTTCAATTCAAGTGAATTTTTAATATGTTTGGATTAAAAAACTCAATGTGACACAAAACTTAGCAACTGAGATCAAACTAATGCAAATAAATAAACAAAGCAAAATGTTATGTTCAAAAATTAAATGTGTTGTTTTTATAACTTCTATGTTAATTTAAAGACATAAAATGCAAACTTTGATGATTAAGTAAACGTATAAGCGAACAACAATGTATTAAAATTAAAGTTTGCATATGTTTCTGACGTGAAAAAAATTACAAAAGTAACAAACAAAACAAATATTATAACCTACAAAAGTGAGAAACAAGAACATTAATACAGAAAGTTCATGATATAGCTAAGAAAAATCTTGCTGTTATTTTTTAATACTTTATTAATCCCTCACGGGAAATTATTGTGCTGCATTTCACCGCAGCAGGCTGCCACCTATGGTCGAAGAAACGAGGGGTTAGGGTCTTCTCCAAGCACCCTAGATGTGCACTCAGTGGGATGTGAACCTGCGAGCTTCTGGTTTGTGGGCAAACACTCTACCCACTGAGCCACCATCTATTGTCTCATTCAAGTAAAAGTTGTCAAATATATATTTGATTTCAACCATAGTTTTTGACTCACCACAATAGCAAATCATCCTTTGAGTAAAGGTAATCTTTGGTCAATGGTCAGTCTCTGAACTCGTCTTTTGAGAAATGCCAGCACACCTGTAATCACCACTTGGTTGACAAAGTACACTCTATAAAATATTTTTTCACTCGATTGGCAATAGCTTAATCCAATGTAAAAATCTATTCCTCCACTCTATTATGTTTCTTCATCTTTAACTTCATGCTGTTCTTGTGACATGTACAGTATATTCCCAGTTTTGCATTATAGTATATTGTTACTGGTGAAAAAGTAACTTGATCACCCTAACTTTTGCAAGTCCACATATTAGAAAAATAATCCATTTCAAGTAATATCCATTAAAAAAAAGTTAAAATAACAACAAAAGTTAGTTTGGAGAAAAATTTTTTTAAACGTTCATTCTGTCATCCTGTCTAACCTTAACTATGTATAGATTTTAATGGTTCAAACTCTAGTTTTTAGATGTCAGTAAATTCATTTTGCTCAACAGCAACATTATCTGAGCAACTTGTGGAAGTAGGATTTTCATTCTTTCCCCCCCAAAATAAACTGATGAAAAAAAATAATTTTCAAAACATACATTATTTTTCAAGAAAGAAAGAACAATGCCAGAGTAATGAATGAAATTTATTATTTATTGTGAGAAACATTCTGATAATGAGTGCATGAGATTTTTGGAGAATTTCTTTGGCTCTGTATTTTTTTTTGGCCATCACTCTGTGAGATATCCAGGTCCACAGGATTCTTCCTTGACAATCAAAATGTCCTCTTTGGTTAGTCTAAGGAGAGAATCAAAAACATGACTGTAGTTTGCTCGAACAGATGAGTTTTAGTTCAATATTGTGTAAGCTAGGCAATGGAAAAGAATGATTCATTCATTTATAACAAAAATCAGGCTGCAACTTTGCTCATAAATCTAAAATGATCAGCTTGTTTTTTTGGTTTTTTTTTTACATAAAGAGAAAAAAATGAGTTTGCAGGTACCAGCGGCCGAAATGAGTTTCCTCCGCAGGGTGGCTGTGCTCTCACTCAGAGATTGGGTGAGGAGCTCTGTCATCCGGGAGGAGCTCGGTGTCGAGCCGCTCCTCCTCCAGGTCGAGAGGAGCCAGATTCGGTGGTTCAGGCATCTGGTCAGGATGCCCCCCGAGCGCCTCGCAGGCGGGGTGTTTCGGGCACGTCCCACCGGGAGGAGACCAAGGGGCAGACCCCGGACCCGCTGGAGAGACTATGTCTCACGGCTGGCCGGGGAACGACTTGGGATCCTTCCGGGTAAGCTGGAGGATGCAGCCGGGGAGAGAGAGGCCTGGGCTACCTGTTTGAGGCTGTTGCCCCCGCGACCCGACCCTGGAACAAGCGGAAGATGACGGAACGGAACGGAGAAAAAAAATATATATTTTTTTTTAGTTTTAGATAAATTATTAATGTAAAATTTTACTGAAGAAAAGTAATTTGTATCCAGTGTTAGGTTACTTAACACTTAATACTTAATACTTAACTTAACTATATGTTGATTTGACACCAGAAGGCGATTACCGGTAACAAAATTTTACAAGTCAACACATGTGAATGCTTTATCTGTATTTACTTCCTGGCTCTTCCCACAAAGACCACACTCGTTGGCATAAGTAATACCATCACTGCCAGACAGTGGATTAAGATTAAAAGGACACCTCAAAATTTTATTTTTATAAGGACAATGAGGCTGGAAGAATGATGAATTTGATAAGATTATAAAGAAATCAGGCTAAAATGGGACACATCCAAAATAAAATGTATATCTCACCTTTTTCATGAGCCCAAACACATCTGCAGCATCAGAAAACAGAAAAATAAAAAAAAATTAGATTATTTCAATAGATAAAGCAGATTTTTAATATTTTTCCAATTCCTTTAGGAGTTTTTTTTCAATACACATGTAAAAAAGTGCATAAATCTAGGTGTAGATGAATGTGACACAAAACTTAGCAAATGAGATCAAAATAATGCAAAAAAAAAAAACAAAGCAAAATATTGTGTCAAATAATTTAATATGCTGTGTTTATCATTATTTTATGTGAATTTAACAATATAAAATGCAAACTTTGATGATTAAATAAACATGTACCAGAAAAACAATAAATTAAAATTAAAGTTTGCGTATGTTTTTGACAAAAAAAACATGCAAAAGTAACAAACAAAACAAATATCATAGCCTACAAAAGAAATCCAGAATAAATATTGTAACCTTTAAAAAAGATTACATTTAGATTAATTGATTCTGGTGATGACGTAAGAAGTGTGGTCATTAGTAATAAAATGTAAACTTTGATGATTAAATAAACATGTACCAGAACAAAAATCAATTAAAACTATAGTTTGCATATGTTTCTGACAATAAAACCCCAAAACATACAAAAGTAACAAACTAAACAAACATCTTAACCTATAAAAGGGATTACATTTAGAATAATTGATTCTGATGATAATGTAAGAAGTGTGGTCTTTAGTGTCTAAGAAGTTACATAAAACTACATTTCATTGAAAAATTTAAGTGTTAAGCTGGATTGAACATTTTCTGGAGTTAAAATCAGAGTTCAGAAAAAGCTTTTAATAAAACACTTTCCTTTGGAAACTGAACATAACTTTACCTGTTATAAAAAGATGATCAAAAATCCCAGAAATGCAGCTCTCCCAGTCATCATGTTGGTGAATAAATAACACAAACTGAAAGATAAATGTGACTGTGTCTGGTTTTACTGGTATTATTATTGCTTGTGTGTATGTCTTTATAAATGTGTGTGGGAACACAGCAGATGAAAATGAATACAATGTATCAAAGAAAATCAGCACATGTTGCTCATAGACAAGATGTATTTTGTTAAATCATTCTGATAGAATTTCCAGCAGATTAAAAAGATGACCCAACCAAAATGTTTTTTGTTTTTTTTCAAAATGTATGAAGTTTATTCATGTAAAGATTATTTAAGCACAATGGGTTACAGACACAAACAGCTATAATACTCAAAAAATGTAAACAAATATTGAGCACGAGAAGAGAAAAAAATGACCACCTCTAGTCCATCCTTCCTTTCTCCTCTCTTTACTTTGTTACCACTTCACTTGAAATGGATACTCTCCTTTTCAAGTTTCTAGCAGGTGGTGTACTGCTCTGCTTTATCTCCGACCTACTGCAGACATTGTTTCCAACTGTTTTGTTTGCACATCTTCACTTTTACATTTTGGTAACAAAGGAGTATTAAGCTCATAAAGTGCTCAAATGATCTTTTAGAAATGAATATTTCAAGTCTTTGACAAAAAAGAAGAATTTTGAGGGCTTGAATTGAGATTAGTGGAAGTTACTGTATCCCAAAAATAATAAAAATTCTAAAATTGACAGTCATCCATTTAAATCAATAAATAATTAAATAAATTTAAATCACTTTCATTTTCATAGATCATTTAAAGCACTATTCTACTCAAGGTGGTCCCTGTGGTCTCTCTGGCACATTGACTAGCTTTTTAAAATAAAAATATTTCTAAACAGTCTGTAGTCTGGCGATTCACTGCTGTGGAGAGAAAAGATTAGGATTTGGCCCCAGAGGATAATTTAGGACAAAATGAAACAGTGTTGAACTCTGTGGTCTTGTCAGTTTGCTGATAAGCACAAGAAATTCTGCCTTGAAATGATATCCTTTGATGTAAAATACACATTCAGCTCTATTTGGCACAGGTACTGTGAGATCACAAAGTTGAAATTTGTAAGTGTATATTTTATCCACACTGGATCTAAAGTGCTCCCCCAGTGCACCCTGACTGGTATTATTTGATGGAAATGCCTTTTATGGTTCTTTTTTTTTTGTTCACAATTCCATTAACAAATGTATGTTAGAAATCTGAACAAAATGAAGAAGTAGTTAGTTCTCTGCACGCCTTCACTTGTATCTACTCACATGCCTTGAATTCCACACACACACATAAATAGGATCTATTAGTTCAAAGTGTGGCCCAATAAAAAGCATGCTGCATACAGTATATTTCCACATTGCTTCCAAAAATAAATCTAAAGTCTTGAGGAATCTTAAAACTTCTTGTGTTCGTTCTCAATCAGTTCTATTAAAAGGCAAAATGGGTAAAACATGCAAATACAGCACACTGCACATCTTAAACAGACACTAGTTTTTCTCTTCGAGCTTTGTTAATGAAGTTTTTAACAATTTTTTAAAATTTAAATACTATGTGTGCTTTTATGTGTATTGGTATGTGCCTAATACATTTCTCGGCGGCCTACATACAATTTTGCTTGTAAATGGAGTTTATCACTTTCTCTGTCTCTGTGTGAGAACAGTGCAAAGGACACACAACCTGTACATGATAAAGGTGTCCTGCCTTATACATTTTACCATCTCTGACACCAGCAACTTAGAATGGGAAAAGGTGTTTTTGACAATAAATGATTACCAAAATATATCCATAAAAAATATGTTTAAATAATAACAAAAGTTAATTTGGATAATTGGGTGGAATGCCCCCTACAAGTCAGGGACAGGGTCCTGCCCTAAGGGTAGGAGTATCTCGGGGTCTTGTTCACAAGTGGGGAAAGGATGGAACGGGAGATCCACAGGCAGATCAGTGCGGCATCAGCAATAACTAGGATGCTTTATCGGTCCGTCATGGTAAAGACAGCTGAGCCGAAAAGCAAAGCTCTCAATTTACAAGTTGATGTACGTTCCTGCTCTCACCTATGGTCACCAGCTGTGGATGATGACTGAAAGAACGAGATTGCGAATACAAGCGGCCAAAATGAGCTTCCTCCACAGGGTGGCTGGGCTCTCTCTCAGAGATCGGGTGAGGAGCTTTGCCATCCGTTGTCGTGCTCGGTGTCGAGCCGCTCCTCCTCCAGGTCGAGAGGAGCCAGATAGGATGTTTCGCGAGTGCCTTACTGGTGAGGTGTTTCGGGCACATACCACGGTGAGGAGACGAAGAGGCAGACCTCTGACCCGCTGGAGTTGACAATGTCTGACAGCTGGCCAGGGAGCGACTCGGAATCCTTCTGGGTGAGCTGTAGGATGCAGCCGAGGAGAGAGAAGAATGGGTTTCCCGTCTGAGGCTGTTGCTCCTGCGACCCGGCCCCGGATGAGCGGAAAACAACGGAACGGAATGGAAATTGGACGATATTTATGTTAAATGTTCATTCCGTCATTCTGTCTAACCTTAACTATGTATAGATATTAATTGTTTAAAATCTAGTTTCTCGATGTCAATAATTTCATTTTGCTCAACAGCAACATTATCTGAGCAACCTGTGCAAGTAAGATTTTCAGCTTTTTTCCCCACAAAATAAACTGATTAAGATAAATAACTTTCAAAACATAGATTATTCTTCAAGAAAGAAAGAACAATGCCAGAGTAATGAATGAAATTTATTATTTATTGTCAGAAACAATCTAATAGTGAGTACATGGGATTTTTGGAGCATTTTTTTAGCTCTGCATTTTTTTTTTGGCCATCAATTTGGGAAATATTCATCTCTGCATTCACCTTTCTTGACAATCAAAATGTCTTTCTCGAATACTCTGAGGAGAGAATAAAAACACATGACTGTAATTTGCTCAAACAAATGAGTTTTAGTTCAACTTCGTGTCAGCTAGGCAATGCAAATAAATTATTTATTCATTTATAACAAAAATATGGCAACAACTTTGTTCACAAATCTAATATGAATGGCTTGGGGTTTTGACATAAAGAGAACATTTTTTTTTTAAGTTTTAGATTAATTATTAATATATGATCTTACTGAAGAAAAGTAATTTGAATCCAGTGTTAAGTATACATTGATTTGACCTCCAGAAGGCGATTCAAGCTGCTTTCTTAACAAAATTTGACACGTCAACACATGAATGCTGTGTCTGTATTTACTCACTTTCTTGCCAAACAAAGTTCACACTCGTTGGGGTAAGTACGACGATCACTCCCACAAAAAGGATCAGTAACCCAAGGACAATCAAACAAGCCATCCCTTTCAGGACAATTAGGCTGGAAAAATGATGAATTTGATAAGATTATAAATAATCAGTTTAAAATGTGACACATCTACAAAAAAAAAGTATATCTCACCGTTAACACGTTTCCAGACACATCTGCAAAATCAGAAAACCGAATAATTCAAAACTTTTAGATTATTTCAATACATAAAGCAAATTTTGTATATTTTTCCAATTCATTCAGGAGTATTTTCAATACACATGAAAAACAGTGCATAAAGCTAGGTGTACATGAATAGTTATAATAATTTAAAAAAAGTCAAATTTTCAATTGAAGTGAATTTTTATTGTGCTAGGATTAAAAAAAATGTTACACAAAATTAAGCAGTTAAAACAAACTAATCCAAAAAACTAAATAAAGCAAAATGTTATGTTAATATAACAATAGCAATCAATCATGGTTAAAGTTTGCTTTTGTGTCTGACATAAAAAAAAAACTTACAAAAGTAATAAACAAAACAAATATCATAACCTATAAAAGTGATTACATTTAGAATAAATGATTCTGATTATAACGTAAGAAGTGTGGTCATTAGTGTCAAAGAAGGTACATAAAACTACAATTTAGGTGTTAAGCTGGATTGAACATTTTCTGGGGTTAAAATCAGAACTCAGAAAAAGCTTTTTAATAAAACACTTTCCTTTGGAAACTGAACATAACTTTACCTGTTATGAAAAAGATGAGCAAAAATCCCAGAAAAGCAGCTCTCCCAGTCATCATGTTGGTAAATAAATAACACAAACTGAAAGATAGCTGTGACTGTGTCTGGTTTTACTGGTACTTTTATAGCTTGTGTGTGCGTGTGTCTTTATACAGTAAATGTTTGTGGGAACACATCAGATGGGAATGAATACAATGTATCAAAGAAATTCAGCACATGTTGCTCATAGACAAGATGTATTTTGTTGAATCATTCTGATAAAATTTCCAGCTGATTAAAAAGATGACCCAATCAAAATGTTTTTTTTTTCAAAATGTATGAATGTAAAGAGTAACTAAGCACAATGGGTAACAGACACAAAAAGCTGTAATACTCAAAATTTGTAAACAAATATTGAGCACGAGAAGAGAAAAAAATGATCAACTCAGGTCCATCCTTCCTTTCTCCTCTCTTTACTTTGTTACCACTTCACTTGAAATGGATACTCTCCTTTTCAAGTTTCTAGCAGGTGGTGTACTGCTCAGCTTTATCTCCGACCTACTGCAGACATTGTATTTACCTGTTTTGTTTGCACATCTTCACTTTTACATGTTGGTAACAAAGGATTATTAAGCTCATAAAGTGCTCAAATGATCTTTCAGAAATGAATATTTTAAACCTTTTGACAAAAAGAAGAATTTTGAGGGCTTGAAGTCAGATTAGTGGAAGTTATTGTATCCCAAAAAAAGGGAAAATTCTAAAATTGACAGTCATCTAATAAAAAAAAAAAAAAAATTAAATAAATAATTTTAAATCACTTTAATTTTCATAAAGCATTTAAAGCACTATCCAAGTAAAGGTGGACTCAGGGTGTCTCTGGCACATTGACAAGCTTTTTAAAATGAAAATATCTCTAAAAAGTCTGTAGTTTGGCAATTCACTGTTGTGGAGAGAAAAGATTAGGATTTAGACACAGAAGATAATTTAGGACAAAATGAAACAGTGTTGAACTTTGTGGTCTTGTCAGTTTGCTGATAAGCACAAGAAAGTTTGTTACAGCTCACAAATGGTTTATAAATAACTATGGAGATGCTACCTTGAAATGATGTCATTACATAAAAAATACACATTTAGCTATATTAGGAAGAGATATTGTAAGTTCACTTCACTGCTGACATCACAAAGTTGAAAGTTGTAAGTGTACATTTTATCCACACTGGATCTGATGTGCTTCAACAGTGCACCCAGACTGGTATTATTTGCTGGAAACGCCTTTTATGGTACTTTTTTTTTTCACAACTCCGTTAACAAATGTATGTTATATCTGTAAATACACAGATCATTTTGGCAGGAATCTATGGGATGAGACAATAAATTCAACAAAACTTTCAATTTGGTGTATGCGTGTATAGTACCTTACTGCAGGGACAGGTAATAGTATCCTAGACAGTGACCAGGATCCTGGAAAAAAATACATTACAATACCTGAATTGCCTTTTTTTTCTCTATAGTTTTTCAGTTTCTGTAGGTTGGATGGTGGTGAATCTCTGATGAACTCATAAAACTATTGAAATCTGTTGAGTAGAGTATTTCAAGTACTGCACCAGCTATTCTGAATGGTGTGGACAGGCATGCAAAGAAAGGAAAACAAACCAGACCCACTTCCAAAGTTCCAATTAGGTAAACAATGGCTGAAGACAAAAATAAGATAGAGATGAGGTTTAGTGTTGGTAATTATGCACGAGAATGGAAATATTATTGCAAAAGATGAACAACTACCTTTAGCCCACGATGGGACTGTGAATGGGACATAATGTTATGAAAAGAGCCAAAAAACACTGCTTGAAACAGCACCAAATCAAAGCCACAGGACCGGCGGTTACTCAGGCATCCTACAGTGTCTAAAGGCCAGAGAAACAAAAATATTAATACAGAAAGTTCATTATGTTGCTAAGAAAAATCTTGCTGTAACTGTCTCATTCAAGTAAAGTTGTTAAATATATATTTTATTTCCACAAGAGTTTTTGACTCACACCACAATAGCAAACTGTCCTTTGAGAAAAGGTAATCCCTGGTCGATGGCCAGTCTCTGAACTCATCTCTGGAGCAATGACAGCACACCTGTAATCACCATTTTTAAAGTGACAAAGTACACTTTAAAAAATATTTTATCACTTTATCGGCAATAGTCTAATACAATGTAAAAATCTATTCCTCCACTCTATTATGTTTCTTCATCTTTAACTTCATGCTGTTCTTGTGACATGTACAGTATATTCCCAGTTTTGCAATCTATTATGTTACCAGTGAAAAAATAATTTTGGTCGTTTTATCATTTTGCAAGTCCACATATTAGAAAAATAATCCACTTTTATTCTCATTGTTGTCTGTTTATTAATAAAAAGGCAAAGAAGAAAGAGAGGGAGAGAAAAAAAAAAGCTTCTTTAGAGCGGAAAGCGTGTGTTGTTCTGTGTTATGTTTTCCACCTGGCTAGTATTTTGTGATTGTTTTTAACTCTAGGCTGATAGAGATGGAGAGCGTACATTACTTTAAAATCCTGCAAACGTTTCAGTTAACACAATAAGTGGACTTTTTTAAAAGCTGATCTCTTTTATAGTAAAATGCACACAACTGTTTACCATTTATCACTTTCTCTGTCTCTGTGTGTGAGACTATGCAAAAGACAAACAATTTTTACATGATGAACCGTATGTATCCTGCCTGTTACATTTTAGCATCACTGACATCAGCAACTCAGAATTTGAAAAGGTATTTTCGACAATAAATGATTGTCAAAATATATCCATTAAAAAAAAAGTTAAAAAAAACAACAAAAGTTAGTTTGGAGAACATTTTTGTTAAATGTTCATGCTGTCATTCTGTCTAACCTTAACTCTGTATAGATTTTAATTGTTTAAAATCTAGTTTCTCAATGTCAGTCATTTCTTTTTGCTCAACAGCAACATTATCTGAGCAACCTGTGCTAATAGGATATTCAGCCTTTTTCCACACAAAATAAACTGATGAAGATAAATAACTTTCAAAACAAACATTAATCATCAAGAAAGAAAGAACAATGCCACAGTAATGAATGAAATTTATTATTTATTCTGAGAAACATTCTGATAGAGAGTACATGGGATTTTTGGAGAATTTCCTTAGTTCTGTATTTATTTATTTTTTGGCCATCACTTTAGGAAATATTCAGGTCCGCAGGGACTTTCCTCGACAATCATGAGTGTCATGACTGCAAATTGAAAAGATTAGTGTTTGGCTTTGCAGATAATTTAGGACAAAATGAAACAGTGTTGAACTTTGTGGTCTTGTCAGTTTGCTGATAAGCACAAGAAAGTTTGTTACAGCTCAAAAATAGTTTACAAATAAATATGGACATGTTGCTTTGAAATGATGTCATTAGATGTCAAATATACATTTAGCTCTATTAGGTACAGGTATTGTAAGTTCACTTCACTGCTGACATCACAAAGTTGAAAGTTGTAACTGTACATTTTATCCACACTGGATCTGATGTGCTCCCGCAGTGCACCAGACTGATATTATTTGATGGAAACATCTTTTAAGGTTCTTTTTGGGTTTTTTTGTTCACAACTCCATTAACAAATGTATGTTAAATCTGTAAATACACAGATTTTTTTTTGGGCAGTAATTCACTGGATAAGACAATAGATTCAATAAAACTTTCAATTTGGTGTATATGAGACTCACTTTAGTGCTGGGACAGGTAAAAGTATCCCAGAAAGTGACCAGCATATTGGAAAAAAAAAACATTACTATACATGAATTGCCTTTTTTTCACTATAGTTTTTCAGTTTCCGTAGGTTGGATGGTGGTGAACCTTTGGCGCACTCATAAAACTATTGAAATCTGCAAAGTAGAGTATTACAAGTACTGTACAAGCCATTCTGAATGGTGTGGACAGGCATGCAAAGAAAGGAAAATACACCAGACCCACTTCCAAAGCTCCAATTAGGTAAACAATCGCTGAAGACAAAAATAAGATAGAGATGAGTTTTAATGTTTGTAATTATGCATGAGAATGGAAATAGTATTGCAAAAGATGAACAACTAGCTCAAGCCCATGATGGGACTGTTATGTCTTTGATCGGAGTGTATGTCAGAGTGAGACGTCTGTCTCTTCCAAAGATCTTTTATGATTTCTTAAACTAACAGCAGAGTGAGAGGTCTCGAAAATAGTAGATCTTAGATGAGTCTGCAACTGTAAAGACGGAAGTAGACTGCGCTCAAAACTTGTTAAAAACCTGGGATAACTTTAGTCTTTGTAAGTATTTTTTGTGTTTATGTGCTTTGTTTGCATGCTCAAGATTGTATTTCATTTGATAACGTGTGAATCGCGTCTTATGTAGTAAGCCACTTAGGATGTGGGCGCGCATGTTTCAAGCTAAGCTAACGTGCGCATGTTTCAAGCTAAGCTAACGTGTGTTTGATCATAGAGACTCAGTGTTATGTACAGCTCGTAATGCACTTCTTTTGTTTGTTTTGTTTCAGTTACTATTACCACGTACATATTATCACGTACATATATATACGTACATATATGTATAATCCTGTGAAGAAGAGTCTACATAAACAAGAAAAGCAAGCCTTGTGTGGGAGTCTCTTTTTTCATTGGAAGAGTTAGCTGGCTGTCTAGCTGCACACAGTCACGTGTCGTGAGGACAGCACAGTAAAAAGACCTAAATAGAAGAAAAAAGACTTCTATACGGCGGGTTAAACAACACTGAGCTACACAGTCAACATGAGTCTACGCTCAGGTAAGAGTTACTTGAGAGATTATGAATCACAGTTCGAGCCAGAGGCAAACTCAGAGCAGCAAGCTGATGACCAGGCTGCTACCAATCACCCGGTTCCTGCAGACCAGCTGTCGCCTGAGAGGCAGCCGTCAGAGAGGCCGCAGCATTCACCTCCACACAGCGTCAGGTCCAGAGCCACCAGCAGACGGTCGCACACCACAGCAGCCTCAAGTGTGTCAGCCACAAAAGCATATGCCAAAGCCCAAGCAGCAAAGGCCCAGCTCCTTTTCGCAGAAAAAGAAGCTAGTCTGATGAGACAAAAAGCAGATTTGGATGCCAGTCTCCACGAAAAAGAAGCTAGTCTGATGAGACAAAAGGCAGATTCGGCGAGACAACAAGCAGATTTGGATGCCAGTCTCCATGAAAAAGAAGCTAGTCTGATGAGACAAAAGGCAGATTCGGCGAGACAACAGGCAGATTTGGAGGCCAGTCTCCATGTTTTGAAGTGTGAAAAGGAAATAGCAGCAGCTGAGGCAGAAGCTGCAGCCTATGAAGAATTAGAAAGTCAGAGCGGGGAGTCAGACTCAGAACTTCCTATTACAGGTGAGACGTTAAATGCAGTACAACGCACAAGTGATTATGTGGAACAACAATGTAAGCTAAAGGCGCTACCTAGTGCTACACATGATAGCACAAAATTTCAAATGCCAAGTCGATCAATAATAACAAAAGAAACTCATGTCCAGTCCCCAATGAAAAACGATGTTAAACATGAGGACATACCAGAAGCTGTTCCAACCAGCACATTCTCACTCAAACCCCAAGCTCATACCTTTTTGCCTACAAGTCACAACCAAATAGAGCAAAACAGCGTACAAGATTTTGCAAATTATCTCATCCGCAAAGAAATAGTTAGCACTGGCTTACTCCAATATGATGACAGACCCGAAAACTATTGGGCATGGAAAGTCTCATTCACGAGTGTTACTAAAGACTTGAATCTGTCCCCTAGAGAAGAGCTAGACTTGCTCACAAAATGGTTAGGGCCAAAATCTTCAGAGCAAGCAAAAAGGCTTCGCGCAGTACACACCCTCAATCCCGCTGCAGGTGTAAAAGTGGTATGGGAGCGTCTAGAGGAATGTTATGGCTCCTCAGAAGTCATTGAGGATGCACTGTTAAAAAAGTTGGAGGAGTTTCCAAGGCTGACAAACAAAGAGAGTGGCAAATTAAGGGAGCTGGGTGACATCTTGTTGGAGTTGCAGTGTGCTAAGTCTGAAGGTACACTGCCAGGTCTTGCATATCTAGACACGGCTCGAGGGGTTAGACAAATAGTTGAAAAACTCCCCTTTAACATGCAGGAGAGGTGGACCACTGTAGGTACAAAGTATAAAGAAGTCAATAGAGTGTCATTTCCACCTTTTTCTGTCTTTGTGCAATTTGTACAGCAACAAGCAAAAATGAAAAATGATCCAAGTTTTTCCCCATCCAGCTGCAGCAACCAAGTTACCATACGCACTGAAAAGTCCATTCCATATAATCGAAAAGCTACTGTTGCAGTACACAGAACGGAAATTGAGGAAAGAAAACAAGGGAGTTTTGAACAGAAGAAAATCGAAGAACCAGATCGTCTGTGTCCAATTCATAAGAAGCCACACCCCCTGAAAAAATGCAAGTTATTCAGAGACAAATCAATTGAGGAACGACAGGCCTTTCTGAGAGAGCATCGTATATGCTACAGGTGTTGTGGGTCTGTGCAACATATGGCCAAAGATTGTAAAGTAGCAGTAAAGTGTGTTGAGTGTGACAGTCCAAAACACTTGTCAGCACTCCATCCGGGTCCCACACCTGTCCCAAAAGATGACACCTCAAAGAATGTAGATGCTAAGGAGGACTCAGAAGACCATCCTGCAGTAGTCTCCAAGTGCACAGAGGTATGTGGACAAAGTGACAGCCCACGCTCATGTTCAAAGATCTGTTTGGTGAAAGCATATCCAGAAGGTCAAAAGGACAGAGCTATAAAAATGTATGCAGTGATTGACGAACAGAGCAATAGGTCCCTGGCTAGGACGGACTTTTTCAACCTGTTTGGAATAAAAAGTGCACCTGTGCCATACACGCTGAAAACATGCTTAGGAAAAGCTGAAACTGCAGGTAGGAGAGCAGAACATTTTGTAGTAGAGTCCATGGATGGAAAAACAAATGTCAAACTGCCTCCTTTAATCGAGTGTGATTCAGTGCCGGACGAAAGATCTGAAATTCCTTCACCTGAGATTGCTAAGCACCATCCACACCTTCTCCCTATTGCAAGCAAAATCCAACCGGTCGATCATCATGCTCCTATTCTCCTTTTGCTGGGAAGGGACCTCCTCAGCATTCATAAAGTAAGAGAACAGATCAATGGACCAAATAACGCACCATACGCCCAAAGGTTAGACTTGGGGTGGGTTGTGATAGGGGAAGTGTGCTTGGGCAAAACTCACAACACAACAGAAGTCAACGTGTACAGAACACACATGCTAGACAACGGACGGACTACTCATTTTGAACCATGTCCAAACGTCTTTACAGTGAAAGAGGACTATGTCAAGCAGCCCCAGCAAAGCACACCTTTAATCTCAAATAGTGTGGACATTAAAGGCAACACACACAAGCTAGGTCAGTCTGTGTTTGAACGTACAGAGTCAGATGACAAGGTGGCACTGTCTATAGATGACAAAAACTTTCTAACAATAATGGACAAGGCGGTCCAACAAAACAAAGAAAACACCTGGGTCGCTCCATTGCCCTTTCGCTCTCCAAGGAGGAGACTCCCAAGCAACAGAGTTCAAGCCTCAAAACGTCTATACTCACTCAAAAAGACGTTAGAAAAGAAACCAAAAATGAAAGATCACTACATCCGATTTATGCAGAAAATGTTGGATAACGATCAAGCTGAACTCGCTCCACCTCTGCCCGAAGGTAAAGAACACTGGTATCTGCCAACGTTTGGTGTATACCACCCGCAAAAGCCAGATCAAATACGTGTTGTTTTTGATTCTAGTGCAGAGTGTGAAGGAACATCCCTGAACCAAGTGCTACTCAGTGGACCTGATCTGAATAATTCTCTGTTAGGAGTGCTGTTACGGTTCAGAAAAGAGCCAATAGCCCTGACAGCTGATGTTCAACAAATGTTTTGTTGTTTTGAGGTGTGTGAAGATCACAGAGATTATCTGCGCTATCTCTGGTTTGAGGACAATGACGTCACGAAAAATGTGGTCGAATATCGGATGAAAGTGCATGTTTTTGGGAGTGGCCCATCACCCGCTGTTGCCATTTGCTGCATGCGGCGGGCAGCAGGCGAGGGTGAGCTGGAGCATGGCTCAGATGCCAGACGGTTTGTTGAAAGACAATTTTATGTAGATGACGGGCTCACTTCAGTCGCCACACCTGAACAAGCAGTTGACCTGTTAACGAGAACACAAAGCATGTTAGCAGAGTCCAATTTGCGACTACACAAAGTTGCCTCCAACTGCAGCCTCGTTATGGAGGCATTCCCTGCAGACGATCTAGCAAAGGACTTGAAAGAATTAGATCTTGGTGTAGATCCACTTCCTGTTCAAAGGAGCTTAGGACTATGTTGGAACCTGCAAACTGACAGCTTTGCTTGCCTTGTATCCAATGAGACAAAACCATTCACACGTAGGGGAGTACTGTCGGCTGTCAGTGGCTTGTGTGATCCGTTGGGTTTTGCAGCTCCTATAATCGTGCAGGGCAAGGCGCTACTCAGAGAACTTTCAACTGAGGAGAGCGACTGGGACGCACCTCTTTCCCCAGAGGAGGAGGACGCATGGATCTCATGGAGAAACTCTCTGAAAACTCTAGAAGATCTCCAAATCAAAAGGTGTTACAGTTCAGGTTCTTTAGGTGAAATGAAAACTAATGAACTCTGTATTTTTTCAGATGCGTCTACTGTAGCTATAGGTGCGGTAGCCTACCTGCGCTCTTTAGACACTCAAGGCAAGTATCACGTAGGTTTTGTGATGGGGAAGTCAAAACTAGCACCCCGACCTGCACACACCGTACCACGGTTAGAACTTTGTGCTGCCGTGCTGGCAGTAGAAATGTATGACTTAATCAAAGACGAGTTAGACCTCAAAATTGTTGTTTGGAAAACAATGGAAACAAGTACAGTTGCTAGCAGACACGTTTTGGAAGAGATGGAAAGGCGAATATCTGTCTACACTACAGAAGCGCTCAAAGTGGACTGAAAACCAACCAAATGTCAAAGAAGGAGACATTGTGTTGTTAAAAGATCCTCTAGCCCACAGGAATGAATGGCCTATGGGACTGATAGTTAAGACTCTACCCAGTAGTGACAAGAAGGTTCGTAAAGTGGAGCTACGGATCATCAAAGATGGAACTCCAAAGGTGTTTTTGAGACCAGTCTCAGAGACTGTTGTTTTGCTTTCGGAGTAAGATATTATCTATGTAAATTTTATGTTTCGATATGTGGTGATATAATATGTTTATATCAAGCGGGGAGTGTTATGTCTTTGATCGGAGTGTATGTCAGAGTGAGACGTCTGTCTCTTCCAAAGATCTTTTATGATTTCTTAAACTAACAGCAGAGTGAGAGGTCTCGAAAATAGTAGATCTTAGATGAGTCTGCAACTGTAAAGACGGAAGTAGACTGCGCTCAAAACTTGTTAAAAACCTGGGATAACTTTAGTCTTTGTAAGTATTTTTTGTGTTTATGTGCTTTGTTTGCATGCTCAAGATTGTATTTCATTTGATAACGTGTGAATCGCGTCTTATGTAGTAAGCCACTTAGGATGTGGGCGCGCATGTTTCAAGCTAAGCTAACGTGCGCATGTTTCAAGCTAAGCTAACGTGTGTTTGATCATAGAGACTCAGTGTTATGTACAGCTCGTAATGCACTTCTTTTGTTTGTTTTGTTTCAGTTACTATTACCACGTACATATTATCACGTACATATATATACGTACATATATGTATAATCCTGTGAAGAAAAGAGTCTACATAAACAAGAAAAGCAAGCCTTGTGTGGGAGTCTCTTTTTTCATTGGAAGAGTTAGCTGGCTGTCTAGGTGCACACAGTCACGTGTCGTGAGGACAGCACAGGACTGTGAATGGAACATAATGTTATGAAAAAGCAACAAAACGTTGCTTGAAACAGCACCAAATAAAAGCACAGGACCAGCAGTTACTCAGGCTTCCTACAATGTCTAAAGGCCTGAGAAACAAGAATATTAATACTGAAAGAAAATAATGTTGCTGAGAAAAATCTTGCTGTAACTGTCTCATTCAAGTAAAAGTTGTTAAATATATATTTTATTTTAACCAGAGTTTTTGACTCACACCACAATAGCAAATCGTCCTTTGAGAAAAGGTAATCTCTGGTCGATGGCCAGTGTCTGAACTCATCTCTGGAGGAATGACAGCACACCTGTAATCACCATTTTTAAAGTGACAAAGTACACTTTAAAAAATATTTTATCACTTTATTGGCGATAGTTTAATCCAATGTAAAAATCTATTCCTTCACTCTATAATGTTTCTTCATCTTTAACTTCATGCTGTTGTTGTTACATGTACAGCATATTCCCAGTTTTGCAATGTATTATGTTACTGGTGAAAACAAAAAGTTTTGATCATTTTATCATTTTGCAAGTCCACATATTGGAAAAATCATACATTTTTAGTCTCATTGTTGTGTGTTTATTAATAAAATAGGCAGAGAAGAAAGAGAGAGACAGAGAAAAAAGTTTTTTTAGAGGGGAAACTGTGTATTTGTTCTGTGTTATTTTATCCACTTGGCTAGTATTTTGTGTTGTTTTTAACTCCAGGCTGATCAAGGTGGAGAACATACATTACTTTAAAATGCTACAAATGTTTCAGTTAATACAATAAGTGGACTTTTTTAAAAACTGATCTCTTTCATGGTAAAATGCACACGACTGTTTACCATTTATCACTTTCTCTGTCTCTGTGTGTGAGACTATGCAAAAGACACACAACCTGCACATGATGTACCGTATGTATCCTGCCTTTTACATTTTACCATCACTGACATCAGCAACTTAGAATTTAAAAAGGTATTTCCGACAACAAATAATTATCAAAATATATCCATTAAAAATATGCTAAATTAATAACAAAAGTTACTTTGGATAATTGGGTGGAATGCCCCCCGCAAGTCAGGGACAGGGTCCTACCCCAAGTGAAGGGGTTTAAGTATCTCGGGGTCTTGTTCATGAGTGGGGTAAGGATGCAGCGGGAGATCGACAGGCGGATCAGTGCGGCGTCAGCAAAAAACTATGATGCTGCAATTGTCTGTCGTGGTAAAGAGACAGCTGAGCCGAAAAGCAAAGCTCTCAATTTGCAAGTCGATGTAGATTCCTGCTCTCACTACAGGACATCAGCTGTGGGTGATGACCGAAAGAATGAGATCGCGGATACAAACGGCCAAAATGAGCCTCCTCCACAGGGTGGCTGGGCTCTCACTCAGAGATTGAGTGAGGAGCTCTGCCATCCGGGAGGAGCTCGGTGTCGAACCGCTCCTCCTGCAGGCTGAGAGGAGCCAGATGGGGTGGTTCGGACATCTGGTCAGGATGCCCCCGATTGCATCACTGGTGAGGTGTTTCGGGCACGTCCTACCGGGAGGAGACGAAGAGGCAGACACCTGACCCGCTGGAAAGAAAATGTCTCACAGCTGGCCAGGGAGCGACTCAGAATCCTTCTGGGTGAGCTTGAGGATGCAGTCAAGGAGAGAGAAGACTGGGCTTCCAGTCTGAGGCTGTTGCTCCTGCGACATGGCCCCGCATGGGCAGAAGACGACGGAACGGAACGAATGTGGACGATATTTATGTTAAATGTTCATTCCGTCATTCTGTTTAACCTTAACTATGTATAGATATTAATTATTTAAAATCTATTTTTTTGATGTCAGTAATTTCATTTTGCTCAACAGCAACATTATCTGAGCAACCTGTGCAAGTAAGATTTTCAGCTTTTTTTCCCCACAAAATAAACTGATGAAGATAAATAACTTTCAAAACATACATCAATCTTCAAGAAAGAACAATGTCAGAGTAATGAATGAAATTTATTATTTATTGTGAGAAACATTTAATTTTTTACATGAAATCAGAAGACATTTTTGGAGAATGTCTTTAGCTCTGAATTTTTTTTTCTTTGGCCATCACTCTGCGAAATATTTATTGTTGCAGGGTCCTTTCCTGCTAATCAAAATGTCCTCCTTGGTTTCTCTGAGGAGAAAATAAAAACACATGACTGTAATTTGCTCAAAGAGATGAGTTTTACTTCAACTTTGTGTCAGTTAGGCAATGCAAATGAATTATTTATTCATTTATAACGAAGATCAGGCTGCAACTTTGCTCATAAATCTAAAAGGAATGGTTTGGTTTTTGACATAAAGAGAAAAAATATATATTTTTTTATGTTTTAGATTAATTATTAATGTATAGCCTAACTGAAGAAAAGTCATTTGAATCCGGTGTTAAGTATACATTGATTTCAGAAGGCGATTCAAGCTGCTTTCTTAACAAAATTTGACACGTCAACACACATGAATGCTGTGTCTGTATTTACTCACTGTCTCTTCAAACAAAGTTCACACTTGTTGCCATAAGTGATACCATTACTGCCACATAGAGGAGCAAAAACCAAAGGACAAAAGTCGTTTTCTCCCATATTAGGACAATTAGGCTGGAAGAATGATGAATTTGATAAGATTATAAAGAAATCAGGTTAAAATATGACACATCTAAAAAAAAAGGTTATCTCACCTGTAACATGTCCCCAGACACATCTGCAGCATTAAAAAACCAAATAATTCATTTTTTTTAGATTATTTCAATACATAAAGCAGATTTTGAATATTTTTCCAATTCATTTAGGAGTATTTTCAATACACATGAAAAACAGTGCATAAAGCTAGGTGTACATGAATAGTTATAATAATTTTTAAAAAGTCAAATATTCAATTGAATTGAATTTTTAATGTGTTTGGATTACAAAAAAGCTCAATGTGACACAAAACTTGGCAATTAACACAAACTAATTCAAAAAACTAAACAAGGCAAAATGTTATGTTAATATAATAATATCAAACAATCAAAGTTAAAGCTTGCTTTTGTGTCTGACATAAAAAAAACTTACAAAAGTAACAAACAAAACAAATATCATAACCTATAAAAGTGATTACATTTAGAATAATTGATTCTGATGATAATGTAAGAAGTGTGGTCATTAGTGTCAAAGAAGGTACATAAAACTACATTTCATTGAAAAATTGTTAATTGTTCCATTGAAAAGTGTTAAGCTGGATTGAACATTTTCTGGAGTTAAAATCAGAGCTTTTAATAAAACACTTTCCTTAGAAAACTGAACATAACTTTACCTGTTGTGAAAAAGATGAGCAAAAATCCCAGAAAAGCAGCTCTCCCAGTCATCATGTTGGTAAATAAATAACACAAACTGAAAGATAGCTGTGACTGTGTCTGGTTTTACTGGTATTATTATTGCTTGAGTGTGCGTGTGTCTTTATACAGTAAATGTTTGTGGGAACACATCAGATGGGAATGAATACAATGTATCAAAAAAATTCAGCACATGTTGCTCATAGACAAGATGTATTTTGTTGAATCATTCTGATAAAATTTCCAGCTGATTAAAAAGATGACCCAACCAAAATGTTTTTTTTTTCAAAATGTATGAATGTAAAGAGTAACTAAGCACAATGGGTAACAGACACAAAAAGCTGTAATACTCAAAATTTGTAAACAAATATTGAGCACGAGAAGAGAAAAAAATGATCAACTCAGGTCCATCCTTCCTTTCTCCTCTCTTTACTTTGTTACCACTTTACTGGAAATGGATACTCTCCTTTTCAAGTTTCTAGCAGGTGGTGTACTGCTCAGCTTTATCTCCGACCTACTGCAGACATCGTTTTCACCTGTTTTGTTTGCACATCTTCACTTTTACATGTTGGTAACAAAGGAGTATTAAGCTCATAAAGTGCTCAAATGATCTTTCAGAAATGAATATTTTAAACCTTTTGACAAAAAGAAGAATTTTGAGGGCTTGAAGTCAGATTAGTGGAAGTTATTGTATCCCAAAAATAGGGAAAATTCTAAAATTGACAGTCATCTAATAAAAAAAAAAATTAAATAAATAATTTTAAATCACTTTAATCTTCATAAAGCATTTAAAGCCCTATCCAAGTAAAGGTGGACTCAGGGTGTCTCTGGCACATTGACAAGCTTTTTAAAATGAAAATATCTCTAAAAGGTCTGTAGTTTGGCAATTCACTGTTGTGGAGAGAAAAGATTAGGATTTAGACACAGAAGATAATTTAGGACAAAATGAAACAGTGTTGAACTTTGTGGTCTTGTTACAAAAAAGATGAGCAAAAATCCCAGAAAAGCAGCTCTCCCAGTCATCATGTTGGTGAATAAATAACACAAACTGTAAGTTAGCTGTGACTGTGTCTGGTTTTACTGGGACTATTATTGCCTGTGTGTGTGTGTGTGTGTCAAGTCAACATCCAAGACCTCTTTATTCTATCTCTTCTCTCTATCTTCTCTGTCTTCATTCTGTCCTACCTGTCTCATTTTTAGTCTGGAGCCACAGGTAGGAACTGGTAGTGTCTCCTCCCTCTATGATTAGACTTACTAAAACAGGTGCTCAGGTGCTGTGCTCAAGCACAGACAAACAAAGAACCATGAATGCTGAGGGAAAGACAGAGATGCTACCGGTAAGAATCTAACTGTAAAAACATAGCTTTTGGATGAAATAGTCAACTGAACATGACTGATTAATTCTGTAACATAAATTTAGGAAAGAAAATGGCTCTGTGGCTCCATAGGCCAGACCTAATCCACTAAATAGAGAGACAAGAGTAAACTGATTAGAGGTTAAAGAGGGATGAAGGAACTGATTATTTCTTTAATACAATAAGTATTTATTTATATTTAAAGTTTAAAGTATACTATTCAATTATTGTTGAATATTATGATGGGCTATTTGAATTTATTTGAACAATACATAATTCAAAAATAATATCTATTTGAATTGTGGAAGAAAAATTGTTAAATTTAAAAGATTAAAAGTTGCATTAAAAATTTATTAAAAAGTTAACTTTAAAAGTTACATTTAAATTAAATTTATGAACTATTAAAATTTGTTTATAAAAACCTGAAACTTTATTATAGTTAAGATGTTTTGTTTAAAATGCTTAATAAATAAAATGTTGATTTCTATTCAAAGGTTTTTGACCTGCTTTGAAACTGCTATGAAGAGGCATAAAATTGCAATAAAAATAAAGCCGAGTTGAACCTGTGTCCGTGATCTTTCCTGAGTTTTTCAAGTCACCTGCATTCATGTACAAAAAGGCTTGACAGTCAAAAAACCGTCAAGTGACTTGACAGTGTGCGTGTGTGCATGTGTGTGTCCTTATAAATGTGTGTGGGAACACATCAGATGGAAATGAATACAATCTGTCAGAGAAATTCAGCACATGTTGCTCACAGACAAGATTTATTTGTTGAATCATTCTGATAAAATTTCCAGCTGATTAAAAAGATGACCCAACCAAAATGGTTTTTTTTTTCAAAATGTATGAAGTTTATTCATGTAAAGAGTAACTAAGCACAATGGGTAACAGACACAAACAGCTATAATACTCAAAAAATGTAAACAAATATTGAGCACGAGAAGAGAAAAAAATGACCACCTCTAGTCCATCCTTCCTTTCTCCTCTCTTTACTTTGTTACCACTTTACTTGAAATGGATACTCTCCTTTTCAAGTTTCTAGCAGGTGGTGTAATGCTCAGCTTTATCTCCGACCTACTGCAGACATTGTTTTCACCTGTTTTGTTTGCACATCTTCACTTTTACATGTTGATAACAAAGGAGTATTAAGCTCATAAAGTGCTCAAATGATCTTTCAGGAATGAATATTTTAAATCTTTTGACAAAAAGAAGTATTTTGAGGGCTTGAATTCAGATTAGTGGAAGTTACTGTATCCCAAAAATAATGGAAATTCTAAAATTGACAGTAATTCACTTAAATCAATAAATAATTAAATAAATTTAAATCACTTTAATTTTCATAAAGCATTTAAAGCACTATTCTACTCAAGGTGGTCCCTGTGGTCTCTCTGGCTGATTGACTAGCTTTTTAAAAAGAATATATTTCTAAACAGTCTGTAGTCTGGCGATTCACAGCTGTGGAGAGAAAAGATTAGGATTTGGCCCCAGAGGATAATTTAGGACAAAATGAAACAGTGTTGAACTTTGTGGTCTTGTCAGTTTGCTGATAAGCACAAGAGATTTTGTAGCAGCTGACAAATGGTTTACAGATAAATATGGAAATGCTGCCTTGAATGATGTCATTTGATGTAAAATACACATTCAGCTCTATTTGGCACAGGTACTGTAAGATCACTTCACTGCTGACATCACAAAGTTGAAAGTTGTAACTGTACATTTTATCCACACTGGATCTGATATGCTCCCACAGTGCACCCAGACTGGTATTATTTGATGGAAATGCCTTTTGTGATTCTTTTTTTGTTCACAACTCCATTAACAAATGTTAGAAATCCAAATGGAATGAAGAAGTAGTTAGTTCTCTGCACGCCTTCACTTGTACTACTCGCATGCCTTGAATTCCACACACACATAAATAGGATCTATTAGTTCAAAGTGTGGCCCAATAAAAAGCATGCTGCATACAGTATATTTCCACATTGCTTCCAAAAATAAATCTAAAGTCTTGAGGAATCTTAAAACTTCTTGTGTTCGTTCTCAATCAGTTCTATTAAAAGGCAGAATGAGAAAAATATGCAAATACAGCACACTGCACATCTTAAACAGACACTAGTTTGTTTTTTTTTAATTTAGAAATTATGTGTGCTTTTATGTGTATTGGTATGTGCCTAATACATTCCTTGGCAGCCTACATACAATTTTGCTTGTAAATGGAGTGCTCTCCACCAGTATAGGCACTGTGCTGGTCAATGTAAAGGACACCAAGTACAACAAGTCAGAAAAACTCGGCTTATTTAGCAGACTGAACTGTTACACAAAAACAAGGAAATAACTGTATACAAGTTACATTTATCAAGAATAAAATGAGAAAAATGCAGAATTTAAACATTGCACATTTCTGTCTTTAATCTGGGTTGTATTTTTTTTTTCTTTTTAAAAATAATTTTACTATAAAACAACTGGGCTTGGTAACAAAAAAAAAATTTGAGAAAAGTTTAAACCTGAATATAAAAAAATCAGTTTGACCACCTTTTATCTGGCAGTGAATGATCTTAACAACTTTTTTTTTTTTTTTTTACTTTTCACATGTTATACACTCTACTGGGCAGTCTGTACACTGTCATCTGAACTACTGCTTTGTAGTCTGAGAGAGTTTGCTTGACATTTCTCCTTCGGTCATCCCTGCACCGCTTCAACATTGAGTGGTAGCCAAGTTTTGCAGTCAAACAAAATTCAGAATTCCATCCTCATTTCAAGTCTCTTCCCCCAGTTCACCTCGTAAAGGAGAAGCGCCTGTCTCCAACCTTCACGGAAACATTGTCTCATCTTAAATATACTTATATACTGTATGTTAATTGCATTGATTTGCATTGAGTTTTTTATCTTTCAGTTTTTGTTGCAACTGCATTCTTTGCCTCAAAACGAGGCTGTGCGCTGAGATGCAGGCCCACTGAGAAATGATTATTTAAAAAAAGGCTAAAAATTAGCAATGGAAATAAAATTAAACTCAGTTCAAAGTCCCTCTATGAGTCCATGGTCCATTTTTTTAAGTTGTAAGAGGGAAGTTTGTTGCAAGCAACTGAATGCTGTCAAGTTAGACACAGCTCTCCTTGGTTTTGTCGTCCGCCAGGAACAAGTTTAGTTGGGAAATGTCTACAACAACAGCATCTCGCTTGCTCAGATGGACATCTTTCAAATGGTCCTCATCACTTTGGTCTTTGGCAAAATTGACAAATACCTGTAGAAAGGAGAGAAAAAATAGATTAGGTTTTGCTGGGAATAATTTCTCAGTGGCTAATTGTGACTAATCACAATTAGTCTTCAATGTTCTTTGCTTACTTGGTCTAAAGTGGTTTGAGACACAGAATAGTCTTCTATGCTGAGTACTTCTTTGTTCTTAGACAGAAGAGAGAAAATGCGGGCAAGGGAGGTGAGGGATGAAGGAAGCTGGTACTGCAACATGTTGCGATGCTTCTCCTTAAGTGTGCTGCCCGGCAGCTCACATTCAATGAATTCCATCACCGGCTGAAGATCTGGATTTGGTCCAGCCACTCGCAGGATGATGGTGTAGCCGTCACCAAACCTGGTAAGAAGGATTTTGTTAATCATCTAAGAAATCCTGGACAAAGAAAGTCCATGTTTGTAAGTTGTGCTATATTCTTATTGTGTTCACACCTGTTTTTGAGGTGTTGCACACTGCCCAGACAGCGGAACCTGCCGTTTACCATAATGGCCATTCTGGTACAAAGTGCTTCACACTCCTCCATGCTGCATAAGGTGAAAAGAGAATGGGTTAGAGCTCATTCATTGTAGGATAAATGGAGAAAATAGCAAAGGTATCATGAGTTAAGTACTTTCATAGATAGATAATCCTGTGTTTGTATAGTCATGCAGTTCCATTGAAGACCCTGTCCTACCTGTGGGAAGTCAGGACCACGGATCTTCCCTCCTTTATGATGCTCAGTATGGCGTTCCAGAGAGCACGACGTGCTTTCGGGTCCATGCCTGTTGTTGGTTCATCCTACAAACAGCAACAACAGACACTCAGCAACAACCAATTACCCTTGTTAACCTTTAACATTTACTAACTCTTAAATAAAAATTTGTTTGCTTTTTTCAGCTCACTGACCAGAAAAACAACAGGTGGTCCACCGATAAGTGCGATGGCAGTAGAGAGTTTCCTCATGTTTCCACCACTGTAACTCCCTGCAGATTTATCCACATACTTTACTAAACCCAGTTTACGGATGCCCCATTCTGCCACCTAGTGGAGAAGAAACGTTTTACAGGTGTCAGACTTTTTTTTTTCTTTTAGGGCCAAATGTATTTATGTCTCATGATGCCATTCTAGATTTATTCATTTAAAAATTCCTAAAACTTGTTTAAATATAAAATGATAATATCTATTAATATCAGCTGACCTCACAGACTTCCTTCTCAGGTACACCTCTCAGGATGGCGTAGAACTCAAGATGTTCTCTGCCTGTCAGTAGGTCGTTAATGGCATCAAATTGAGGACAGTAGCCCATGTTTTGGTGCACCTCATCTATCTCTGTATTCACACTGAAATAGAAAGAAAACAAAAATGTTTTTTAAAAAACTATTGTAAACCTGATCACCATCTTGTACTACATTTGTCCTCACAAGTTTAGTAGTTGTTTTGTTAAAAAAAAAAAGTTAGATATCTATCTAGATTATCTTTTCTTGTTTCTCACCTCTTGCCAGCCAAGTAGGCCTCACCACTGGTGACAACCGAGTCTCCCGTCAGCATTTTGAAGGTACTAGTCTTTCCTGCTCCATTCACTCCAAGTAAACCGAAACACTACAAGAAGACAACAAGGAACATGTTCATAAATCTGAAAACAAGTAATTCACAGATCTATTTGTTATTTTATCTATGCTTCATAGAATGTGGCGGTTGAAAGGGTGTGTACCTCTCCAGGAGGAATGCCCACACACAACCGATCCACTGCTGGCTTTTGTTTCCGCTTGTAAATCTTTGTAAGCTGTCTGAGCTCCAGGATGTCTGTTTGTCCACCTCCGTTCATGATTCTCTGTCGCTCTCTGGCTACATCCTCATCCTCCTCTCCAATAGGTTTCAGGTGGCTGGTAGAGCCTCTGAAGGTGAGAAAATTAAAAAAAAAAATGTTATATTTCTGGCATATTTGGAAATGGGAAACACAGATAACTTTTTGGACGAACTGTGACAAGAAAACTAAATTTTACTGACCTGGCCTTCAGGCAGAAGCGATACTGGATGAGGACGGTGATGCAGAAGAACACAACACCTTCCACAGCCATTGCAAACAGATTCTTTCCCACCATGTCCCATGCCAGCGGAGAGCGAAACCGGTTTTCACCTACAAAACACATTTTAAAAATTTTGAGATTTTTTCTTTTGATCCACAGAGGGTGATTTCATAGTGTGGTCCAAATTATTAAACAAATGGAATTTAAATTATCCAGATCATTGCCTCGATTTATCTGATTCTGTTCTATCTCAGGGTTTTTAACTTCCTGAAATCAGATTTTGTAATAATCAGTTTCTCAGTTGAACCTAATTATAGAAAAAAAAATTCCTGGAGGCATTTCTACATTATTAAAGCAACTCAATATTCACAACAATCTGGGAAAGAAAATAATCTATGCTGTAGGAAAGCAGGAAATAGGTGGATAAAAACATTCCATTTTTAACAAAAGCGTAAACATTTAAAAATATTTGTGTCTTATTTGAAGCAAGTAAAGGCATAACGAGGAAGGATTCTGTAAGGCAAAGACGCCAAATTATAGTTAGCGACTGCTAAGTTGAAATTACAAAGTAGCAAACAGGAAGTACAACCAAGATCATAATGTAGGATCCTCCAATGTGTTGCAGTCCACAGAAACCTCTACAAAAAATTTTTGTCTGCATAATAATTCGGAACTCTGAATATGTTTCCTATTCTTACCAAATCTCTCCAAAGCGTCAGCCATGGCCTGATTTTTCACCATGTCAATTAGTCCTCTTCCCAAGCAGAAGTGAGGGAAGATGAGGAAGACATTCTTCAGGATATCATTGATACCACCAATCTCCTGGAAAAAGAAAAAGCCAATATTTCAAATTTGTCTCAATATTTTTTTCAGATCTGCTAAAACTATAATTGAATTCATCCAAATATTCTTACATTGCCTCCAAAGAGTTCCAGGACAAATGTGGAAACGCTGCCATTTATTCCAATTAATATGTTCACACTGGTCAGGACCACATAGGCAGTGCTGGGGATCTTGAAGAAAAAGGAAGCTGGGTACATCAGCGGTGTGATTGACCATCTGGAAAAAATCCAAATTTGTTTTCAGAATAAAAATTTTAGGGTGAAAATTAAAATAAATAAAGAGTAACCGACAAACTGAAGTTTTTGTCCAACTTACCCGTAAAGCAGCAAAAGGAGGGCGAGCACAGGCAGGTTGGTAGAGGAGACATAAGCATCTTGTTGGAAACACACAAATATGATGATCACCAGGGTAGCTGGAACAATGTAGTTACACTGTAAAACAGAAAGAAAGTGAAGAGGTTTCATATATTTTACTCATTTGTGTTTCATTCTTGTAATGGTATTCTACACATACACATATGTAGATTTATTTGCCACTAATATTGAGTTTTCTCACCATGTCCCAGACAAAGTTGGCCAACCAGTAGAGGAAAGGTTGAACTCCACTGATGAACTGCATGTGCTTGGCTTTGTTTACTCTCTCCTGAATGAGGAAAACCACAAAGCTGGCAGGGACGAAGGACATGGCAAAGATCACGCAGATGGACACCAACACATCCACAGAGGTCGTCATTCTGGTTTAAAAGAACACCATGTTAGTGTGGTATAATATAAACACTGTTTTTGTTTTCATTTTGATAGACTTCCCACAGTGATACTCACAGTGCGACCTGCGACAGCTGCTCTTTTGTCAGGTTCAGAGGGTGATTGTAGGCCGTGATGCCGAAATCACTGGGGTCCTTTCCAGCTGGTAGACTCGCTCGAAGGATGCCGTTATTCATCACATTGAGGAAAGATCCAATGCTGTGCCAGCCTTTGTTGTTAAACCAGATCTGCAAGTGAGAAAAATAAAGACAGTTTTCAATCAGAAAAGAGACTGCAGTTGAAAATTTAATTTAAATCAAAAGCTATCAATGGAAGTTTAAAAATAATCTAAATCCGTCTGTGATTGGATGTGTAATAAATTGGTGGGTGGAGAGATGAATGGGTAAATGGCTGGCTGTTAAATGGTCAGGTTCTTACCTTGACATTGTTCTTTGTGTCTAATCCCTGGATGAAATTAGACAAACTGCGGAAGAAACAGTCAGCTGATGTTCCCTGTAATTATAGAAAGAATAGAAAACAAGAGGAGTAAGAGATAGCGACAAAGGCAAAAGTCTTTTTTAGTACACAAACATAAAACTCCAATTTGGCATGTTTAAATTTACAATCAGACTTGCAATCTAACACTTCAGATGCAGGGCAAAGTGTACTGTTGTTTTGTGTGTGTCCTTATACCTTCAAATACTCAAACTAACTAAAGTTTATGTAAATTTGAAAGAAGTAGAAAAAATTTGGTAAAACTCTTACTCTTTCCAGATGGAAGCGTCTCCTCAGCTGAGCAATTGCTACATCGATTTCATCTTTGTGAGTCAAAACCTCAGAACCTCTCGCGCCCAGCGAGAATCCACCGTATCTATAAGAGCAAAGTTGTTCTATTGTTGAAGCCACATTTAAAAAGTATTTACATCTATGTTAATAGAGATAAAACTCCTTAAAAATATAATGTTAACTTTACCTGAACTCATTGACCCAAATCTTGTTCTTCAAACTGTAAAACAAAAAATTACATGAACTAATTTAATCTTTGAATGTGTAAATAATTCACAACAAATCACCACACAAATTTTAAAAGTGAATTTTTGGAATTTCAACACTTCAACCAATCAATTAATTAAATTCCTCTGTGAGGTGACTTTTTACCTCTTTCCAATGATCTGAGCGTATGTTTTAACCAAATAGTCAGACACATTCCGACCAGTGAGATTCTGCAGGGTGTCTTTTTCACTGATTTTCATCTGGATGCAAAAACAACCAAAACAGTTTAGTTTGCTCAGCTGAGTGTACGTTTGATTAGATTAAGTCTGTAGTTACAAACCTGTGGTGGTGGAAGTCCACCAGCCCCAGCAGGACATTCTGGCAGCATTCGCTTGCGTCCTTCACAGCTGCACTCACACAGCGGTGAGGGATGCTCCATGGTGAAATTTCCTGTGGTGAACAAGTCTATCACTCTCTGAGAGACTTCAGGAACCGACCACTCGCCCTGAACAGCAGTACAGGGAATATCTCTGCAACACAAAGTGGAGATTTTACATTTTGTTAGCTGATTCTTAACCTTTTTGATTAATACTCCTAAACATTAAAATTCCATTAAAGACTTACGGAACAGGTTCTCCTTTCATGCAGTGTGTGCCAAAGCCAGGTTTCTCAATCAGAGCTTCCAGTAGTTTGTTGGTGTGAGGGTCTTCAGGTATGTCATTACTACAAAGACACAGACGTAAAAAAAGAAAAATCCAAATTAGAAAATATTGTTGATATTTAGAAAGGCTTTTTCAAATATTCAATGCTGATTCTTTTTTAAATATTTGATTTTATTCAAGGCAGATGAAAAAGCAGCACTGCTCAAAATACACAGCATCTTTTTTTCAGGAATGTAGCCAGATTTAGAACTTTTAGCTCACATGTAAGGCTTGCTTCTGTTGTGCAATATTTTACATATTTAATGAAATGCTCACTTTATAGGCAAAAAGTGAATTTTTTGTTTCATATTTCAAATTGCGTGCTCAGTTTTTCTTCAGACACAGGACAAGAACTTTCTTCTTTAGTGCAGCTTTGGATTACAATCAGCTTCTTGCAGCTACAAGCTGAATTAGCAAAATTGTGCTATAAATTTTGTTTACTGGTAAATACAGTAGTAAGAGAAGACAGAATGACCTATAAAGAAAATTTGTTATTCAGACAAACAGGAGGAGGCGATAGCTAGGTGGTAGAACTTTCGACCTTGGACCGGATGTTCTCTGGAAGTTCGCGAGATCAAATTCCACTGAGCTTATGTCTAGGTGTCCTTGGGGAAGACACCTAACCCCCTGTTTCTACCACCATTGGCGCCGTCGTGGCGGCCTGCTGCGGTGTAATGCAGCACACAAATTCTTTAGGAGGGAGACGATGGCTCAGTGGTTAGTGCATTCGCCCACGGACCGGAAGTCAACCTGAAGTTCGCGGGTTCACATTCCACTGAGTACACGTCTAGGGTCCTTGGAGAAGACACCTACCCCCCCATTTCTCCTACAATTGGCACCGTCATACGTGGTGCCCTGCTGCTGTGTAGTAGTGCAGCATACAAATTTCCCCGATGAGGGATGAATAGAGTGAGTAAAATAAAAAAAAACAGAAAGACATCTCACCTAATAAAGCTAAATTGTTCATCATACATGCTGGGATGCAGAGCCAGACTGGGGTACTTTCCAAAAGGAGGAACAATGAGGCTGAAAACGAGGGCAATGCACACAAAGACAGCTGGAAGAACAATCTGAAAAACAAAAAAACAAAGAAAGAAAAAGAAAGTGTTTAAACCATGACACAACAAGAGGAACATGAATCATTGTGACTACTTCTATTGTTCATAGAATAAATTAAATGTTTTAAAGCTCAAACATTCTACATACATGACACATGTATGTGTAAGAGCTTCAGCACACCTGAGCAAAGAAGCCTTTTCTTGAGCGACGAGCATACAGGAAACGTTTCCAGAGGAGCGCGACAAATTGCTGTCTTTTCAGACTCCAACCTTTGACCTGATATGAGCCTTTCCCATCTGTTCCACCGAGCCAGTCAGTCTCACGAGATTCTGTACATAACAATAAAAATACAATTAGCTACTAAAAAAACAAGTCTTAAAAATTAAATATTCAACAAAAAAGTAGTTTTCAAAAGAATCCACTGACTCTATTTTCTAAAACACAGTCTAAATTAGGTTTCAAAACTTAGAATTTTTTTGATTAATCGCTTTCAGTGTGAATTACACTATTCTACCTGGATCACCTTCAGAGTCATTGAAGTCAAAGTCATCTTCAGTGAAGGGTTTTAGGCAGCTCTGGTGATCTCCAAACGCATGACGTCGCCGAGTTCTGGTGGGTACGACTCCATCTGAAGGTACAAGAAATCCTTGTACAAACGCACAAAAAACGAAGTGTATCTGCCCTTTAGACTAAACATTTTTTAAAATCTTACCTGATAGTTCAACAGAATCCACTCCGCTGTCTTCAGCAACTTTCAAGAAAATCTGAAATTGAAGGGAAGTTGAATAGTTAGCGAATGCAGATAAATCCAGTAAAAAGTGTTTTTTAATGTTTTTTTTTTCTGTGATTGGCTTCACCTCTTCCAGTGTGGTATCAGATATTCCATAACTTGATATCCCCAAGTCGGTGAGTCGGTCATCAAGCTCATGGAAGAGTTCTACAAAAGCTCCATCTTTAGCTGATTGGTAAGGTAATATATATGTGATTTCATGGCCAAGATCCTCCACAAGGCGAGCTTCTGACACATGCTTGAAAATCACGCTAGAGATGAGTGAGACATCTGTGGAAAAATAAATGAAAAATTTAAAGCATCAGTGAGTTTATTCATTGTAACTATTTGGATTAGACTAGATAATTAATAAAAAGGTAGACCGTAATTCCTACCAATTGTAGTAGTTTCACTTTCTGGTTCGCTGCCCAGACCCGCATCCGAGCTGCTTTCTGATACACTATCCTCCTGGAAAAAATAAATCTATTAAAATCTTGCCCTAAACCAAATTTGAGACAATTTGTCTTTGTATTTTTATACCTTTTCTGTTTTCTTGGTGTAGGAAACTGTGCTGGCAGAATTTCTGCAGGACTGTAAAGCCAGGTCGTAGTCTCTTTTGACAAGAGTCAGGTAATAGCCTGTGCCCAATTGGGTCTTGAGGAAGAGAGAGGAGCCGACGCAGCACAGTTTGCCGTGGGAAATGATGGCGATCCGATCACCAAGAATGTCAGCTTCATCCATGTGGTGTGTGGAAAGGATGATAGTGCGGCCTGTGGGAATGAGAAAGAATTACATTTAATGAAATATTTATTTAAGCTCATTTTTATTTTGAGACCATTCAAAGTATGTTTAAGAATATAAGGGGTATGCTAATGTGAGTTTTACTTACCTTGTCTATATTTAAGCAGGAGGTCCCAGATGCCTCTTCTTGCATAGGGATCCACACCAGCAGTAGGTTCATCCAGAATCACAACCTTTGACCCTCCAACAAAAGCCAGCGCCACTGAGAGCTTCCTCTGCATTCCACCTGAAAGGAATAAAATATATTTATATGTTGCCTTTATATATAACGTTTAATTACAGGTTTTTTTTTAAGTTTCATATGCTTATAACTTTTTATAAGGTTGACAAAGAGAACTGACCTGACAGAGTGCTTGTGCGAGAGTTACGTTTGTGTGGCAGCCCCACGTCATTCACTATTTGTTCCATTTCTGCTTTTACTTTCTCCTCTGAAAGACCTTTTAGGCGAGCATAGAACCAGATGTGCTCTTCTACTGTCAACCTGGAAGAAGCACAATTGACAAATCATACAAATGCTCTACCACATCAGAGTGTGACCCAGCCACAAATTTCTGCATTGACATCGAGTACGTACATGCTGAAAAGCACATTGTGCTGAGGGCAGACGCCCAGATTCTGTCGGATGGTGCTGAGTTCAGAACGAATGTCCTTTCCAAGAATGTAGGCTGTACCAGACGTGGGTGGAAACAAACCCGTGAGGATCGACCTTGGAAAAACAACACAATATGCTTATTGTTAAAAATTTGTTTGGGCTGTTGACGATAACGTAACTGTAGATAATTTGCCTTTTATCTTACATTGTTGTGGTTTTGCCGGCTCCGTTGTGACCGAGAAAGGAGGTGATCTGTCCTTCGTAGAATCTCAGGCTCAGACCATCCACTGCTAGCTTGTTTCCATGGCTGTAGACTTTCACCAAATTTTCTATGTAAACACCTGGAGCGATGTGACCTGGCTCCTCTTCAATGCAGACAGCTGCAGATAAAACCAAAAACATTTAACAACAATTAAAACCAATAAATCTTAAACTGAAAAAACTATTGTAGTCATATGATAACCATAAAATATTACCTTCAGCATTGCCTTTCTTTGACAGTGAGGTTGAGAAGTTTTTGTTCTCCTTCTCTCCACACCAATATGTCTTAGTGAGGGGGAAATACCAAGGTCTGGGAATGCCATATTGACCTGTAAAATATTTATGAAAAAAAAATAGTCAAAGCAATTTTTAGCTACACCAAAATATGATGCAGAAAATAATTTAATCAAGGACTTACCAGGAAAAACTGCTTCAATGTACCAGGTCATTACTCCATACAGAACTGCATCAAACAGCATGAGACTGATTGAAGTGGTCAGGTTGTAACTATCCTCTTCCAAAGGACTTGCAAGCAAGTTTGACCACTGGATTCCCACACCTTGTTCTTCAAACAGAGCAAAGTACTCACATCCAAAACCAAAAGCCACAGGAGACAGCAGACTCTGAAAGAACAAGATGAAAATTATAGGTTAGTATAAGTACATTTTTGGATGCAAAACAAACTTTCCTAGTGTTTGACAAATTATTTTAAATGTTCTTGTATTTATGTGTGTATCAACATTATATCTCCACACACCACAACAATTTTTATTCCATATCCTATGTAGTCTTGCCAGGCGACACAGAGAACGTAGGGAAGGTAGAGGGTGAAGTAGATGATGCCGCCGCATGCTGCTGCTAGGTTTGCGCGGGAAAACAGGGTGCTGATTAGAAAACACTGCATGATGGTCACGACGCCAAAGGATCCCAGGAAAAGGAAAACGACACCTGGATCACTATATGGCAGAAGGTTGCCGACCTAAAATGGGTCAAGCAAAGCAAACTTGGTTAAATTCAACTTATCAAAAAGGTCGAACAATAAAGTTGTTATTTGGTCACATGGATATAAATATAAGCAATTGTCTGAGTCTGAATGTCTTATTGTTCACCACAACATGCATGATGATGGACATGATGAACACATGGACACCCACAGTTAGCGGTTAACACCAACCTTCAATAACATGACCAATAAGCCGGCGCTGATCAGGAGTGGGATTAAACTGCTGATAAACCAGCTCAGCCACAAGGTCCCATTGTTCAGTCCCATGATTCTCATGGTCTCCTTCAGGCGTGCCTCTTTCTCATACACCACACCCTTGATGATGATAGCAACTGAATACATCCACGCTAAGGTCATGAACAGAGGCATTGAGCGACTCATAACTCTTAGGAAGCTGGGAAATAAAAATCATATGGCCTTCGAGTTATCCACGTGCATCCCACATTTATGAGAATATTTGTGATTATTGTCTTACATGTCATCCACATAGCAGGGGTAAGGCATCTGCTGAATGTAGATACCAGTCTTTTCCTTTGTGCCGGTGACAGCTCGGATGATTCCCTGCTCGATGACATCCTGCAGGTAGGAAAATCCTCCCCAGACATAGCGAAGATCCTCAAAGGGATCTGCCCTGGGACCAGGATCCCAATATCTATAAACCATGATCAAACAAACATGATTATTAAATCCTTTTTAAAATCCAAAGTAAATAAGAAACACCTTGTGAAACAAACACCCACCCGTCTTTAATCTTGTTGGTCCTCTCCACGTTATCAATGTCCATGCGAATTTTGTAGTTGACATTTGGTGGCAGGTCGGTGCTGTTGCTGTGAGTGATGTCAGGAAACACAATTCCAGCCCAGAACTTCTGGTTATTCAGAAGACTCATTGACTTATTAACCAAACGTTCCTCATTAGCAACTGGTTCCAGCTTGTCCAAGTTCACACACTGTTGGACAAGGAATAGATTACAAGGGTTTTTTTTTTGTTTGTTTGTTTGTTTTTTATTTCACAAGCTAAAAATATTTTAATGTGGAATTTGAAACTTTTTTGCATCAAAGTTGGCGCTAGTGAGAAGTCAGTAAATGGTTAAAAATTAAATGAAGTATGAGCTAAAAACAAATACATTGTTCCTAAAATAAAATTAATTTAGATGTACGGAATGACCAAGAATTAAGGCGGACACTGAGTTATTTGCTGTTTATCAGATTTGTAGAAACTTATCATAGATTAGCCTCTCACATGTTTGAATAGTAGCAACTTACTTTTACCTCATACTTTGTAACCGAGTCAATAATACACAAAAATGCTCATGATTTTACAAATACAGTCCCGAAGATAAATTTTCTATAAAAAATAGGACACATTCTTTGGGGAAAAAAAATCAAGTTCAACCAAATTATGTGATTAACTTGAACTTATGGGTCAGACAGTCAGTGAGTCGGTTGTCTCGAGTGTAAAATATTTTTAAAGTGTTGATAATTGACCACACTCTTTTTATTGATAGCATTTTTATACAAACAACACTGAGAAGACTTATGAATAAAAAGTTCAAACTAGTTCATGAAGCATGAAAAGAAGAACATTTAATTGGAAGATTTTCAATGGTCATGAGAAAATTTAAAGCTGTGCAAGCAGCATTTAATGGACGCATTATGTGTTAAGATTTACAAGACAGTGACCTAAATTGATAATCAGCATTTAACCTAATTTCCTTTTCTGCCCGTTTTCTGTTTAAAAACAAATCATTATTCATGTGATGATTATTTTTATGTCTTTGAAACAAAGCTCAACCATTTTTATAATCATTTCATACTTCTATTCATGAGCCGCTTGTGTAAAAGCGTCATTGCATTTCCTATATTTCATTCTTAAGTTTTCTATGATTTACGTTTTTCATAAAAACAATTAAAGTCATACCTCCATGAAGCGTGAGATGGTTAAAATAGCCTGGTCAGTTTCATTAAAGATTTCTCTCCAAGTTGTTCCTGACCCTGCAGGTCGCTGATCCTCAGAGGCCTTTGACAGAAATTTTGCCAAATCTGCTACACGCCACTCGGTTCCACTAAGTTGAGTGTTGAGGAATGCAGCACTGGCATTATTCTGGAGCAAAGTCTGTAAATACAAAAAATATACTTAAAACACCATGTCAAAAATGATCTTTGAACTAAGCTTTGGTTAAAATGTTAATATGTTAAAGTAAAAGAGGAATTTCCTTTAACGATAACATGTGTTGAACCGTTTTTCAACACTAGATGGTAATGTTCATGCAGTTTGTGAGAAAATGAGAAGTTGTGGTTGAAACTGGAAACACATGTGAAGAGCAGCCATGTTATGAGCTGCACAAACCAACCATTAATCTAGATTGAGAAATTAATCTTCTGCTTTAAACTCACTTTACATTCTCCAGTGAGCTTGCTCGCCTAAATTTTTCTTATAGATTGCAGCTCCTATTTTTGTAACATGTTTTTGATAAGTTGAAAAGTATCTATTTCAAACAATAAATCTATTCTTATACTGTTTCGTTTTCATTTCGTCTTCTCAACCGCTTATTCTCGAAATGATAGCTGACCCACTTTTTGTTTGATCTCTGTTTTGCACTAAGTGAGATGGTAGGAAAACAACTACTTTTAGTAGTACTTTTATCAACATAAAACCACATTAATAAAGACTCGATACATAGATATTGGCTATGATGATATCTTGCTGAGTAAACAGGATGTATACTAAAAGCATAGCTCAGCTCTGTCGTGTCTTGTGAAATAAAGGCAATTTCCCGACTCACCCTGACCAAGTCCATTTCGTCACTGTTCTCCATGAAGTTCCATAATTTCGGTCTCATTTCCTCCCACATCCCCCCGAGATCCCTCAGAACACCCAGTTCCTGAAAAGTTTTATTAACCTGAAAATACAAAAATACATACTCTTTTATACTGTGAAAATTAGTAATGTTACAGTTTGATGTTGTAAAGGGTTTTTTTGTACCTCATGAATGATCCTCTGAGTTGCTGGAGTGTCTGGTGTGTACAAAATCTTCCCCATGAGAAGTGGTTTCAAAGCTCTCCAGATCATCCTGGAAATGGGGCTGGACTCCATTTTTCTCATAATGTTGTTACAATAAGGAGCTACAATATAAACATAAAAATATTGTTAATTTAAAGGGGGCAAAGGATCATTTAACAATTTATTTGAAAGATAACTTTTGCAAATTAAAATACTGACTGGAGGAGTTGTCATAGGTCGACATTGGTTCACTTTCACTGTCGTTGCCATGGTTTCCAAATAAGGCTTTGTAGTTGTTGTCTTCATACCAGTTGAGAGACTTAATTTTGAGTCCACCTCCCTCTGGGTGACCGCAGACGATACGTGACACAGCCTGATACATCTGATTTGGAGACCCTGAGGCATTTGCCGTCAGGTACAAGATCTCCTTTCGCATATCCTTCCAGCTCTTCATACTGGCAAGCTGTTTAAAAACACATAAAACTTTATTGTGTAGAAAGCTGGTGAGTTTCAGGGAACAAGAGGGAGGCACATATGAGCAAGCATAAATCTTAGCTCTGACTCAGGCAAAGAAAACAAGTAGTTTTAGCCTTTTATAGGTATTTATATGCTCAAAAACTAAGATTATTAAATGATATGTCATTATGTTGCTAAATAATTACAAAACTGATTTCAAAGAGGATTTAAAAAAAACACATTCTTATCAGCTATCACGCTCCAGCCGTATTCTTATCAGATTCACCCTTAGTACTAAAACTTGCAAAAACCTGTTTTCCTCCAAAGAATCTAAAATATCATGTGATGTGAGAGTTTGCAAATAATATTTCTGTAGTAACAGCTTTTGTTTGTCCCAACACATGCACACTTTACATAAGCCCTATGTCTAATGCCAGAGGTGTAAAGATGTCTACATATGCACAATGAGGGGTATTCTAAACATGGAAGTGCACCGCTTCTATGCGGGGTGAAGGAGGCACTCAGCACTTGATCGCCTGCCGGACTGAGATAAATTTAACTGCGTTTCACAGCCCTATCATTTTTCCTGCTAAGTGTGCGTCTGAGGGGCTTTGCATCATTATCAAGGGGGGTGGTCTGATAAGATGTAACATGAGAAAAATGTTTGTAAGTGTGGTGTCTTGCTGAAAAAGCACACAATGTTCAGGTATCTGAACACAAATTTACTGCACTATTACTCTTGGTTAATAACAAAGCAACTTTTATATTTTAGTATTCTCAAAAATGTGAAACCCCCCCCAGACCCCAATAAACCCTGTTAGGTTATTGGTGATCAATTCTAGTGTTTCTTTTACAGTAAACTACACAAAATATTTAACCTCCTTTGTGTGTTTAAATGGAGATTAATTCTGCCAGTTAGAACAAAACTCCAGACAACTCCTCCCTTTGTTTCGTTAATACCCACTAAGAACTTTTATTTGAATTCTTCTCTTTGTTTGACGTTGGCACAAATCTGTAATTGTGTTCATCACATTTCAGAACAATCCGGTGTTTTGTTGCATTCCTTCTTCCTCCAGAAAAGCTGGGGGTATCGCAATATTTTTTGCTAGCAGTCATATGATTCGTTACATCACAGCGCAAGGTTAATTTTGGTTCCAGCTAGAGGTTACTATAGTTTAAGAAACTTGTTTGCACGAGTTCCTCTTTAATGTTTCCAAACTGGTAAAAATGAATTAAGCCGTTATTAAACGAGTATCTATGTCGAAAGGCAGAGACAAAAATATTTATAATTCTTGTTAAAGCTCAAAAAAGTGTGAGGTGTGAAAAGTGTCCAGTTCTTTCTGTGAAAAAGAGATCAGGCTAATTAGGAGCTTCGTGTACATAACAGCTTCGAGTTGAAAAGGGCCAGATGGATTCTTAAGAGAGTGTGATGAAAGTGCAAGAACGTTGGATTATCAGAAGAAAAGAAACAAAAATATGTGAAGGAAAGAAGCTGAAATGAATACTGACAGTAACAGAGGTTACTGTTGGGCATTGTGTCAGCCTCCATAATTAAAGTGTTGACATAAAACACACACACACACGCACACAGACACACACAAATGACGACACAAATATTGTGTTTGTTTCAAATTGAATAATATTATTCTCTTAATAGTCTGTAGTTTTATAGACAGTACTCATGTATCTATTCAAATCTATTTTTGCATAAATATGCCAAGTTTAAATTTACAAGAAGCAATCTATTTTTAGGCTATTTCTTCCAGGGCGCTGCAAACATGCTCAAAATTGAAACTGAATGTCATGACCAGAGGGAGCCCTGGACTTTCCTCCCTCTCCAAGATTTTAACCTGATCCTAAACACCTGGCTGATTGGCCTAATGCTAATCAGCTGTGCATCGTCAGCCTGGTGCCTATTTAAAGGCAGTCTCTACTAACTTCCATGTATGGCCATTCCCATCCCTTCCAGCCCAGTCTTTATGACATTGAGTTACATCATTGAACTCTGTTATAGTATTTAAACTTTTGATCCTGTGTTAATTCTTTGCCTTTCTGGACTTTTGGTTAATAAATCCTGTTTTGGTGTCCTGTATTTGGGTCCTCCTCTTTCCACATCACAAAACTGAAAGCCTGACTGTCTTTTCTTTAGTTACCTAGATGCTTTTTGGGGGGGCGGTTTGGGTGTGAAATGTCTTTGACGTGTGTATTAGAAAATTCTCTTTTTGCGTTGGTGATTTGTAGGCTTTGGGTTAACATGATATTAATGAGGTTGTGTTGATTGCATAAAGGGCAAATGTGCCTTCAGGTCCTCAAAGAGAAAATATGTCTGTGTGATATTTGATAGTAAACAATGGGCAATGGTGGTTTGCAGATCATTCTGAGTGGTGTTCTAAATTTTTAAACAATTCATGTTCATATATTTTTATATTTAAAACAACTCAGCATAGATGCTCACAGCCTAAGAATAATGACTCCAATATTACAGCTGAAATCTCTGCATTGGCAGCCTTAGTGTAAATATATTGAACTCTAAACCATAAACTAAAAGAATAAAATGGATTTGCTGTGAGTATGGAAAAGTCCTACAAACATTTTTGCCAATAAATAAAAGAGCTGCAAATTTGTTTGCATTTAACAGGAAAAAGTGGAAATTAAATTAATAAAGATGCATGAGTTATTGCTTCATTTCTCCATACCAGCTAGATTTAAGTTGTGTCAAAATATTAGCACCTTGACAAAAGATGCTCTCAAGTGGTAAAGTTGGTGTTCAAATTTAGTTTTCATTATTTTCCTGAATTTGAGTCCAGTTATTGTTGCTCAAAAAAACACACAAGCAAGCAAAAAAGTTATAATCTAAACAATGAGATTACAGGGGGAGAGGCAAATAGCTGCGGGTTGCAAAAAAGAAAACCTCCTCTTCATCAGAGCTGTTACAGCTGCTTTGACAGGAAATCCAATACACACACACAGCTGGGGCTTTCTGTTTTGCCAACTCAGCAGAGTTTGTGCTTGAGAGAAAAGGGGGTTGTGTTGTTTATGTGCGAGCACACACAACTAACTGTTGCTTCTCTCCTTTCTGCCTGCATTCCAACCTCCCAGACTGAGTTACATTAGCTTAGGTCAGGCTTGTCAGTGACTGCACACACAAGTGATTCTATACTGTTTGCTTGTCTGCAAAACACTAAGAATCATGCACCTGGTGGTTGTCCGAGTCAGGTCTTTATGGTCGCAGGCACAAAGGTCTGGACTCTACGTAGTTTGTATTCAAGCTCCGGGTTTAAACAAATGTGTTATTGGGAAAGCCTATTTTTTTTTTCTTTTTTACAAAACTCACTCTATAAAAGAGTGAATATTAAAATAAATCTCTATAAAACTGTAGCAATCACTGATGTTGGATCGTTTAGATTTTTTTTCAGAAACACAATTTTAAACCATAATTTGAGTATCTGAGAAAGCTGATGAATCACTGTGTAAATAGATGTATCAGTGTTTTCAGTGTATTGGCCCTGAACTGTGAGACCCCGGTTTGAACTTCAGCCAGAAAATGCAATGAATTCAGTGATTTTTTGGATTTCCGAGTAAAAAATGGATTTTTTTCACAAATATGTCAATTGACCTTTGGTTCCAAACATTTCAACAATCTTGTGTAGTTTTTCTTTGCATATGTGTGGGATTTATTTACCTCCACGGCCAGCGCTCCCAGGCTCTCCAGAAGATTATCAGTTGCAGCTGACACCTCCTGAACAACTTTGGGGTCTGACCTCACATCCTTCTGTGGAAAAAAAAAAGATTACTTTAAGTATGGTGCAGAAATTTTAGATTTTAGGTTCAAGAGGCAATTAATATTGATCTTCGTGCTGCTTTTTAGTTTTTAGTATTTGTAGTTGCCTTCTGTTTTCTGACTAAGAAATACAGCCAGATTAAATATATCACAGACAAAAGATTTGCTAAAAAAAAATCTGTGTGAGAAATGTTCTTTTTTGTCTTTTTGGACCAAAACAAAAGTCAGACATAAATTAAACAGCCACAGCACTGCAAAGACGGAACAAAAAAGGAGAGAACAGAAAATCTCTAAAGCTGTGACCCGGTGCCTTTGACCTGTTTCTGTCTGTCAGACTTCTGCACCATGCGTGTGTCCTCAAGTGTTCTTCTCTATCGGCCTGAGTTGTCAGCTGTTGGAATGCCTGACATTTGATAAAGCGCAGGTGTCGCAGATGAGATAACAACCTTCTAGGGAAAGCAACGGGGATTCAAAATGGTTTCGTTTTCTCCTCTTGCAACCAAACTTCCTCGTAATCTGTTCCTTACATACAAAATTTGCGAAACAGTTGCGTTAAAAGGTAATTCTATTATATTACTAGGAAATAACTCCTAAAAATGTCCGTTATTACATCAATGTTAAGCCAAGTTGGCGTCTTTTTAAGGACAGGATGTTCTTCCTCACTAATTATACACTTCGGGGCACTATTATCTCAACTCTGACATTAAAAAAACATTCTTATTCCTTGATAAACGAAATGTTTTTCTCTATATTTTTTATTTATTGACCTAAAGTTCTCTTTAGTAGAACATTTTTTCACCTTTCACCATCTCATCCTGACTCATAAGCAGGTCATAGGTTTTACAGGAACGGGGAGGGAGGAGAAAACATTTGGCAACGTGTCCGCAAATAATGTCAACACATAGTTTCAACACTCAGGATGTAATGTAGTTGAGAAGTGGTGTTTTTGAATAAATATGTTTAGATACTGTTAAAAAAAATAGTTTAAAAGTAACAATTTACTATTCACTGTCAAAAATAATCAGGACAGATTTTTATTAGGTTTTTAAGACTGTTTTACAATTATAAAACTTTAATGACTCAGACTCACCCGAATAGGTTTCAGAAAGTCCAGGTTAGAGAGGAAGTGGCTTTGAGCCTTGTCCAGCCATTCACTGGAGGATTTGCAGATTATCTCTTGAATCAACCCAGACACATTTTGATCGGCTATGTGAACAAACTCTTCCAGAGGTGTGGTGTTGCAAAGATCTCTGAGATGGAATCCAAATCCTTTAGTGAGCACCTAAGTAAACCAAAACAGAAACATTTAAATCAATACTAAAGACAAATGACAAAAAACTATAAAGAAAACATAAGAACAGAAAGAATTATGTTCTCAAAGTTTAGTTTTGAGTCCACTTCATACCAGCACAACAACATGGATCTATTACTGGTACTAAATAAAATTCCGACATTAGAAACATTTTCTTATTAAAAATATATTAACAATGTATTATATTTGGGCACCAAACTTTATTCTTAGAATGGTCAGATTTTCTTTTTTGTGATGAAGTCAAAATGTGTGTGTAGAGTCGAATCATGTGTTTCTAAAAGTACAGGGGTGCTTTGTGTTACATCTTTTTTAATAGATAATATTCTGCACTTAAGCACAAAAAGGTGGATGGAACTATAGAATAACAACTGATAATCCTTTTTCTGGGAAAACATTATTGCCTATACTGGCTAGTTTGAAGTCTTGGCAGTCTCTTATCATCAGACAGAGAATCAAACGCTTTCCTTTGTGTGTTGCTTTTAGCTTTTAATGGCTGTATTATTTTTCATTGTCAACACAATTAAAGGTCACAGCAATCTTAAGGCTGTTGGAGAGCTCGCTCCTCTGCTGTGATTATGTTCTACACGATGGTCATCATGATTATCTACAAGACATCCGACTCTGTGACCGATATCCCGACATCTGGGAGAACAAGATGAGCTATGGGATCAAATGGTGTAATGTGTTTTTGACTCAGCGTTCTTTTCCTGCACGTGAGAAAAACTGTGGGGGAGGGAGCGGGTGTAGACCACTGGACATGTGATTCTGACTTCAGAAGCACATGAGGGGCTGGGCCAGGAGCTGTTGTTGATCTCGACCTGGCTGTGCCATCCACCATATCTAATGCAAGGTTAGACAAATATGATGAATTTGAACAGAAGAGGTCGAGTGCCATGTGTATATTTGCATGTGTGAGCTATAACATGTGCGAGGCTATGTTGAGGCTATGAAGAGGTGAGCTGAGCAGATAAAAGGAAACAACAGCTGTGAAGCAGATGGATGGAATTAAAATGGTGGCGGTATCAAGAAGGGGGAGAAAAAACTTTAAAAGCAAAGACAAAATGTGGCTGCGTTGAAAGATAAATTGAGAAATTATTTTCTATCACTAACATATGTCATAAAAGAGACAGATGGACAAAGAACCACTGCCAAAAAGTCACCACACCCATCCAACCGTCGTGTACTGTGGGTTTTTATTTTCTCTTGGGTATTAAAAGCTTAGCTGTGCTACAGCAGAATCCCGAAGCCCAACAGAGGCTGAAGCCAAGGTCATTAGATTTATGCACGAGTGCTGTCACTGTGGCCAAGAGGTCGCAGGAGGAGGCGACGGGAGGGGTGACAGGGTTTTTAATAAGTTAAGAGCACAAATAAAAAACATATTACTTAAGATGGTACTAGAATGAATGGGACCATCAACACTATAGCATCTTACCTTTTCTAAATTGACATCAGCCTCAATAATATGTCTCAGTGCATGGTGAGGAAGAGACGCATTGTGGTGGAGAAAATGGGAAAGGGTCTCATCATCTTTCAAAAAGTCCTTTAGCTTGAAATCTGAAAAGAAAGCATAACTAACTATAAGACCAAAACACTTAATATTAACTTTCTTTAACAAGCTAATCCTGTTCGAAAAGTGATCAGTACAGGAAACATTCCTACCTCAGACATCTGTCGCACCATTTGACAACTCGTCACTGTGCGACAGATAATTGTTACATCAACCTGTAATACTGGATCTTTTTGTATATTTCTGTCTCTATTTTTTGGCATTGTCACATAGATTCAAATTATTCCTCACTTGTTTAGTTCCTGTTATTTAAACTGTATGTCTGTGTACAATGCTGCTGCAACTACCGAATCTCCAAGGTCTGGGATCAATAATGTAATTCTATTTTATTCTGGTCATTAAAGTGAAAGATGTCCTTTAAAAATAGAAAATAAAACTCATAAGAGAAAGGATAAAAATTTAAATAAGTTTTAATGCAAAAATGGGATTTACTTTTTTTTTTTTTTTTTTACTTTCACTGTAGAATAATGTGCCAGAGATATTTTTTGTTTTCTATTTTTTTTTTGTTGTGCATGTGCTCTATTGGATGAGCTATATTGTCATGCTCATTAAACAATTTGATTAAAATGAAAAACATGTTACGGGAAGTTAGCTGCTTTTATTTCTTGTCATTTCTAGACAATCTCATTTTGAAACATATACTGTAGAATAATGTGACCAGTCCTTTAACCAAACAAATGACTAAAAGTCAGATCTTCTTTTTGAATACTGAGGAGTGGACATTTACAAAAATCCATCCTTAAACTCTGAAAGCTCTTTGTACTTTCCAGCATTCCGAAGAAGTCAAAGCATGTCTGAAACTGGTCCCAGTCAGTTGTGTGGTTGATGATGCACACACACTTCCCACTTTTCCGCTGAGTTTTTTAGTCAAAAAGGTTACTGCAGGGCATTGCACTTTGCTCCAGATACCGTCTTCTCCGTCTTAAACTTTCAGCCTCACTAAATGTGCTACCCATCTATTTAGCAAGAATTTAAATTTGGTTTGTTAACAATTTATAAACTGTTGGCTGCAAAACTCGTCATCAAAATGTATTAAAAAGTTAAACTAAACGACAGTTTGAACCGCAAAAAGCACAAGTTGTTTTTTTTTTTTTTTAATTACTAAGTAATATTTCATCCTCCAAAAAGGAAATTTAGAGAATTTTACTCCTCTCTCAACCTGATTTATTGTAACAAAGACAGAAAATGATGGCTTTGATTCGCTCTTTCCCATAAAATTCTCTCAATCTCTGAACAAGATCCAAATCATTTTATTTATTTTTTAAAATATTTTTAACCTGTTTCTGCTGTTTAGTCAAATTCCCAAACACGGTCACATTTTTGTCTTCCCACTTCTTCAAAAAACATCACATTCTCAAACACATGCAGGAAACACTTATGTGCAACCGAACATCCCCTGAGAGGAAGTGAAAGAGAACAGTGTGTTTCTGTCTGCACCCAAGATGTGTTTTTAACCCCCTCTCATGAAATAATGTCATTGTGGTACTTCACGGGAGTATTAATCTCCTTGTGAATTTTCTATTACCAGCTTCATTCCCCCTGTGCACCTGAGCCTCTGCTAACCTCTGTGTGTATGTATAGAAGTTCAATCCTCAGCGGTTAACAACCAGGGACTTCTAATTAGGCTTAATCAGTGTCCCAGTTGGAAGTATTATTATCACATCTTAAGTTCTTTAGAGATACACTCCACTGGATGGTATTACTTTGTAAAAATCAAAGAATGATGGGGTTTTATTTAGACATCTAAAAAAAATTGTTTTTCTGAATTGTTTCCATTTTATCTTGTAGCTTATCATTTTATTCACATAAATAGTCTAATTTCTCTGAGTTATTTAAGGTGACAATACCTTCCAAAGCAATATGAAAAATAAAGTTTTATGCTTTGTTTTTCTTTCTGGGTTGGAACTTGTTTAGGCTTTGATTGAACTTGCAGGTTTTAACATGCAGAAATTGCACAATGCTGTTTGTGATGCAGCAAATTTTGGCATCACACACGTCAGAAATTACTGTTATTTCTGGTAGAACTTGTTTGTGAAACCTCAAATTTTCAGATCTACAGCTGTTTGTCTGTCAACATTTATACAGGAACCTGTATTACTGTTTGTGCGTGCACTTAAAAAAAACACCTGGTAAATATGCAAATCTTTTAAAATAAAATGAACAAAGTTCCCTTGATGTTTGGTAAACTTTGTTCCAGAAGAAAAGTTTAGCTGCTTGTGTCTGTTTAAATCAAACCAAACAGTCTTAATTTTACTGTGAGGAATGTTCATCATTTTGTCATTGAAAACTGGTACAAGAGTTTATCAAAAAGGTCATTCTTAAGAAGCAACCAGAAAAGTACATACTGTTCTCCCATTATCAAGTGCTCGTATTTCAAGCTTTTAAAAACAACATTTTTTTTTTCTCACCAACTCAAATTCTTTATTAATGTTTTTTCTGAAAATTGTCTGTGTTGTGATTTTTCTGTCAGACCCAAATAAATAGTTTGTTCACTAATTACAAAGTTCTCTTTGTTGTTGATCTCATCAGTCACTGAGTTATTAACCTAGATGCCACGAGTTTCACTCTCAAATCTTTGATCCAAGCTGTTATCTGTGAAACCCCAACCTGAAGTGGCAGTAGCTCTGTTTGCTTAGATCAATTGACTGTTTTTGTAAATTAAAAGCAAATACAAAGATTATAATATGAACAAGCGCAATCAAACTGGAATGCACTGAGAAAATACCAGAGATAAAGTGAATGAATTACTATGAATTATTTAGACTACATAAACAGAGTAGAGAAAATGTACTCTGAGAATCAGATTACAAGAGAATCATCTTTTTGTGTCTGACTTACAATGAAGATAAAAAGACCCAAACTTAGAAACTGCCACACTGCAGTGTAACAGTGGGCAGTAAGAATCTATATTTCTAAAAGTACGCTTGATTGGTGCTTTAATTTTTTAAACCCTACCAAGCTCAAAAGCACAATTTGCATAATGAACTGTAGCTTTGGGCAAACAGAGCCAATTGCGGCCAAAACAAGAAAGTCTTTGATTGTTCGCCATCGTTGCATAACTTCTGACGGCAGACTCAAGATGTTCAATATACAGTTATATGTCACGCTTGAGTGAAATTTATCCCTTTTTCACTGTCTAACTGCACAATAAGGCTAATGGAGCAAACAAAAGAACAGCTTGTTTAGATGTGCTTATTCACCGTAGCAATTAACAGAGGTTGCATCAGTGTTGTTTAATGTTCCTGCACTTTGTCCTGAAATTCTCTCTCCTCTATTTCACTGACCTGGATTTTTAACCATGTTTACGAACATTATCACATTTAGGGTTTTTTACAGCATGTTTGTTTTATAGCATTTTTGTAAGAAGTGCAAAGAATACTTCATCATGTTCACGCTTGGTGTACAGTGGAACAGTCAACAACATCCTGTTAGAACATTATGAATATCTTTTTCTACATTGTAAAATAATTTTACTAAGTTATTACTAGCTCACTTTAAAGTAAATTAATCTATGCTTTGAAATTAATGCTGAAATTTACAAATTTGGTCCAACACTGCCTGCACGTCATAATTTAGAGAAGTGAAACATTCTATAAAGTAGGACATGGGTCATTTTGACCGGCACGTGTAATAACACAGAAAAAGATGACTAAAGATGTGACCTTACCAACGGTGTTTTTCTGAAGCTTCCTGAGGGCCCTCAGTAGTCCTTTGTAGCCTTCATAGCTCTTATCATTCTGAGAATACAACAGGATCTTCTTGGCATCAATGAACAAACGGGAGATTCTGAGGATAAGAGACAACGCATTACAAAAAGTGTAAAAAGCCTGCTTTCATACTTTGCTATAAAATTATTTGGAAAAAGAAAGAACCTTCTCTTCATTTAAAAATACATTCACATAGGAAACATTTTACTCACATGGAGTCATTAAAATTTCCAACAACCCCAGGACTTTCTCCGGGGGTGGGATTGCGAAAGCAGGGGTTGTTGGCGTTGCAGATGATGCCTTGCACCCAGGGCAAGGTACCTGCTGAGGGCATGGCCTTATTAGGGAAGTGACCTGAAAAAGCAGAGAACATTCATGATGAGTGGAAACATTAGTAACAGAAATACTGTAATTACATTTACATAATAAAATGTCCATAATAAAAGATAAATATTTTATTAAATTATCAGAAGATTTAGATTTTTTTCCACCTTCCATATGTATGTATGAATTGTACTAGGTGGTTATGTGATAAACGTTGTGCAACTTGGCGCAATTTAGAATAAAATTGTAATTCCTTTTTCCTAAAAGCCAAGGTCTTATTGCAAATTGACACAGCTCAAGCAAATATTGACCAATCCAATAGATCTTTCTGTGTCAACAACAAAAACCTTGAATGACTAATACGTCAAACTTTCTCAGAACTTAATAGCCATTGCAATTCTTAATACAATTACTTATACATTTTGCCTGATTTTTAGGGGTGTATATTTCAGCCATGGATTCATCTTTCTACTTTTGAAACTGTTTATTATATACTTATAAGTATTGTAAAGTTTATTTTGCTGTTTTCAACAATTAAATGAATAGCAAAAAGGATTAAAAAGAGCCATTTTCACAAATCAAAATATTGAGAAAATCCATATTATCTTTACAATGTCTTAAAAACTTGTTAACGGTATAAAGATCTGTGGTGCTTTACTCATTCCTATCTGAGATGTACACATATTAAAAAAATCCAAAACTTACATTCATGTTGTTCATAAGGTGGATAATGTATTCGGACTGATATCAGGATGAAAAAGATGAACAACGGCCAGATGATCTCAATCAGCAGCTGGATCTGAAACACATAGCATGGTTATTGAAGTTGTTCTTTTAGAACTTAAAACACAGAGGACACTCTTTCCAAAGAAGGCATGTTTATCATAAAGTAAAAATCACACAAGTACAAATGTAATAACATATGTGAACCAATCATAAAGTGCTTAAGATAGTAAACTTTAACTTCATGTGAAGGTATGTGAAAGGCCTTGATGAGAATGAAAGGCACATAGAGGCTGTAGAGAAGGAGAAGCTTAGTAGTTTTATTAACTGGGTTTTTTTAATCCACTCCTAATGGCCTCTGAGCCTTGTCTGCTTTCTCTCAGCTTGATACAGCGTAGCCAACTAGCAATGTGGGGAACAAAGCCGTTGTCTTATAAAATGCACTGTGTCCAATTGTTGAAAGTAATTGGACTGAGTAAAGCAGTCAATGCTTTTACATTAAATAGCTGTGGCTGGTTGATGGACAAATAGCCTGATTGTATGCAGATGAGTGTCCCCACAAAGGAATGAGTACTGTGCTTTACTTTCACACTGAAAATTGTTAGCATATGTTTGAGTATGTGCTCACTGACCAACATGAGGAAGTAACATTTCACAAGTCACATTTCTTGAATGCAAATGAATCATTTTCAACAGATTCACGGTCATTTGCAAACTGTAACAGTTTTGGGTACAAGTTGCTCAGAAGGCTTTGTTACAAAAGACTTTGTGCAAGAAACTCACAGTAGTATCATGAATATTTGTGGATATGTTGAAAGAAACTTGTGATTTAAAATGGGTAAAACCCTTGAAATGATGTCATTTAGCTTGAATTTTTTTTCTTTACTCATTTCAGACAATGTTTAAGAGTTATCACCAAAGTGTGGGTGTTTTTTTTTTTTTTTTTAAAGTAATTATTTATTTTTAAGAAAATTCTTAAAAAACGATGAATGATACTTTACTTACAGTTTGTCTCCGTCGGTATGTGAAGTTCTTCCATAGCAGTAAACCCAGCTGAGTGGAGACTGCCATGTTGTCTTCCCAACCAATGAGCAAACTCCTGCTCCTCACTGTGAAAACAAGAAAAAAAGACAAGAAAAAGACCAGGTCAGCAATGGAAGCCATGATGCAAATATATGACAATGTTACCAAATTAACACTTTGGTGCGTTAATCCCATGACAATTTACAGACAAAGAAAATAAGAAAACAGAGAAAAGTTGTTATTTCCGAAATTGTAAAACAATGTGTATCTGCACCACTGTTGGTAAAAAGCCTCAGTAGAAATGGAAGAAAAATGAAATGAGTAATTTTAAATCTGCACATTCACCTGTACAGAAAAATATCTTTAACTTAGATCAGCTAAAGTCAAAGCAACTGTCAGCAAATGGATCCAAATGCTGTGTGAGGAAAGTTGCTAACACCTACATTTCAAGTCAACATTTCATTGACTCATCTGTCCAAAGGTCAAGCTACTTTTCATCTGGGAGGATGAGCTGATTTTGGGTAAAAAGGGGGGGTGGGTACTGTCCAGTGGTCAAAGTTGGTGCTGATTCTGTTTCCATCACAGATTAACCCTTGCATTACATTGGAATTGCACACAATGTAAAAGATTACATAGAGTCCCTTATCCTGTTTGCATTTCTTTTGTCTACTGCAAACAAAAATTACCGTCTGGTTAAACAGCATAAGTCAATAACTATATGACGCTTACTTTATGCATGACTTCCAAGTGGTGTTGTATTACTTTATTTTATTTGTAGATAGAAAAGCCCTGTTATGTAACATACAGAGCATTTTATTTTGCATTGGTTATCTGATAAAAATAAAAACCTGGAAACTTCGGAGGTCAAAGAGGCAGGAATTTGTAAACCTATCCCCGGTCAACAGGTCTTCAAAAATTCGAAAGCAACAACTTTTAATTTAAACTTACAAAGCTTCGTTGATAAAAACTGACACTCTCACTACTGGCATTACACATTTTGTTGCGTTTAAAAATATGACTGATTTGCATTTTGGAGTGACGAACTGCTGCCGATGGAAGATTGAAGGCCATGTCGTTTATCACGCGGAACGTCATCTCATCAGAGTGTCGCTGCTGTTGGATGAAATGCTAAAAAAAAATACACTGATGTTCATAACTTTCTTTTGATGATCAATTTCACATCAAGCCAATTTTTCTTTTAACTACACACAATTTCAAATGACATCAAGCAATAGATGTTTGACAAAATGTGTACTTTAGTAAAGTAAACCAACAGGTTACTTTTGCTAAACATATTAATTAAATCAACATCTCCTCGATGACACATTTAACTGAAATGCTTTAAAACAGAATTTTAACATTATCTCTGGGAATGATTATTCAACATTGTCGATCAGTATTTGCCTCATAATTACATCTACACAACAAATTTCCAACAGTACTATATAACTATATCTATTAACATAAATAAAAAAAGATAATAGATCTAATCTTTGAGAGAAATTAGTACACATCCTTATGATCCATGAAGATGTGTGCAGACATGTCTGTTTTTTTATGTGAGTCACTTTATTTAATGCGAGTGCAACGGCAGACATTTTACTGGTTTCATAAGTCAGAAAAAACAACCGAATACCTGCAAGGATATTCAACATTTAAAACTAAAAGATCACAACACTGCTGCTTCATTTGACACTGTATCAAAAAGATTTGCTATTTGTAACTGACAAGAAAAAAATATCAAGCCTTTATTTCTTTTTCAACAAAATATGTTTCAGATGAAGGGATTAAAAAAATCTAACATTTAACTTGAGATGAAAAAAAAAGAAGCAATAATTGTTACAACAGAAAGAATGTTGTTATCAGCTTCTTATCTAGAGTTAAACTAGTAACAGAATATGCTTCATTATGTGGAAAATGAAGTGGAATGAGGTGCCTGGAGATGACAACATGTCTGGATCCTGACTCTACCTGTTAGATCACACCTTCATATTAATCCTAATTTCATGTTGCATTCTACCTTGTCATTATTTCAGATGATCATCTATGATTAAACGCCTTCAATAGCAAGACTTAAAAATCTGTCTAGTGAAAAAGATTTGATCATCATTTAATTAAATCAAATCCATTCATTGTTTTCTCATCATATGCAATCCTTTTAAACTTGTAACCTGGATTGCAATGAAATAGGGTTCCCACTTCGACGGATCTATGAAATATTTTGTTTGAAAACATGGTAGATGATTTTGGTAGAAATTGTTCAGATCGCATGTAGAAAAACAAGGGTTTGGTGACATCAGAACAAATGGTGCAGAGCTGGGGCGCCTCTACTGGTGAAAAAATACACTAAATCACATTTTCACTTGTTTACCATCAATGCTGGCTCACGTGGTTTATTATATATTTATTAAATATTATACTGAAAAATAATAATCTAACAAGATCAGAACATATCTGCACATCTGACATCAAACAATAGCAATAAAAAATCGTTTAACTTTAAAAAATATATATAGATCATACTGATTTCTGTAAAATATAACAATTGTCGCATAAAATAAAGCAAATGTACAAAAAATTGAATTTTGTCGTGACTCCTAATTAAGGAGAGACAAAAAACAAAGCGGACATCAGATTTCTTTTGTTTCATAAAGATTTTTTTTTAACTGAAAATAGATTTTGATTACGAGAAATCTAGTTCTTTATTTACTTTTTCCTGTTTTTCATTGTTCTTCTGAACTGGGGTTACTGTCGGTTAAAGCGAAGAGATGCAACCAACGGTTTTATAAAGCTCAACAAAATAACGTCATTCGCCAAGACAATAGTCTTCAAAATAGAACTTCCTTTAAATAATAACAGCATTTTTATCACATAATTTCAAACAGTCACACTTTAAAGACAATAAAAGAAATATGAAAATACAATAAGACTATTTATTATAGTCATTTCATTTCACAACGCTTCCGTTTTTACTATACCAACAATTTTGTAAGAATTCAGCTTTTAGTTTGAAATTCCTCCCCGGAAACAAAGCATCACATTTTAGAGAGAATATTGCAAATTTTTTTGTTCGATTCACAAACACTAAAAATCAACGTAGACACCAAAACATTAAAAATAAATCATTTAAATTTAGTTGTCATGCGATCAAAATACCACCATCAGCTAAAACACAACATGTCACTTCAGATCTCTGAACTCAAAGATAAACTACCAGCATCCTCTCAAGTAAAACGGTATTCATCAACAAAAAAAGTTATTTTGTTTTAGAGGTAAATACTAATGACAAAAGAAACCCAACACAATCTAAAATATAAAAAAAACGTAAAAAACAAAACAAAAAAGACGCGTTAAAGTGAAATTTCTTTGTACGACAAAAAAAACTTATAAATCCCTTCAGAAACTTGAAACAAAGCTTTTTTTACTAACCTTAATCTTGGTGTGTAAATAGTGTTTTCCTCCTCTCATAAAGTGAATTCTTGGTCCAGATAAAGAATAAAATGTTAAATAAAGTGCGTTCAGTTAACGCTGTGTTTCTCCGTGATGTCCTGTCTGAGGATTTGAGAAAACAGTTTTTTTTTCTCCTCCGCCAGGCTTTTATAGAGCCGCTCGATGCAGAGCAGAGAAGAAGAACCAGGAGAGGTTACTAACGGTCACCGTTTGCTGCTGCACGTGCAGAGGCAAAACATCTCTTAAAGGGACACACACACAAAAATAATAAAAATAATAAAAAAAAGATTTAGCCCCAACCCAGTACCACTTCCTCAACAAATGACTGATGATCCACATTTCACGTAGTGTTTGGCCTAATTTTTTAAAATAGTATATTCATTCAATTTAAGTCAGTTCAATTCAATTATACTTGTACAGCCCAAAATCACAAAAACAATGTATATACACAAATACATAGTCAAAAGCTACCTAAGCAATTTTAGCTCATTCCTGCCCTTATACACTCATTCAATGCAAGGAAAAACTCCAAAAAAACCCAACAGGGATGGGAAAAAACGAACCTCATGGGGATCCACATGAAAGAGAGATCCCTCCCCGGGACAAGCAGCCAATGTGTCTAAGACTGTCAATTGAATATTATCTTAATTAGCTTATCTCTGTGTGTTCCCAAACTTTTGCAGGTACTTCTTTTTGTTTTCTGTTGTTTGAAAGAGAAAATCATGGAAATAAAATCTTACTTTTTGTGACTTATTAGAAGACAGTCTCATGGCTGATTCAATGTCTTTGGGATTTTTCCATCTTTTCTTAGGTTATTTTTGCACATTAGTACACGTTTTTACCTAGACTGCCTTAAATTTCGATTCCCATTATACTTTGTATTTCAGCTAAAGCTAATTCTGTCTGGTTATAGGTGAGAGGTGGGTGCACCCCGAACAAGTCACCAGTTTTTGCAGGACCACACATAAATATAACCATCCGCAAACACACACACTAATACAATTCTAAACATTGTTTTTCAATTGTTTAACCCCAAACTCAGTTTGCACCCAGTCTTCATGTTGTTCCGTTGCACCCACACTGGCATTAAAAGCTAACATTTCAGTGTTTTCTAGACTGGTCATAAGGAGAGATCAAAGTTTTCAAAGACCCAGTTGGCAAAGTTTTTCAGAGTTATTTTCAGGTCATTTCTTCTGGGTAAATAAGTCCAAAGTCATGACTGCTCTTCTTGTGTTACATTTTAACATCTAGTGGTTATAATAAATTCAAAACAGGTCACTGATTCATTTCATGGAAAATTGCTAGTAGCTTCCACAGTCTGACTGTCTGCCTTTTTGCCCTTGCAAAGACAACTTTGTTATTCTGTACAGAAAACAGTAATTAAAATGATTAAGATTTTAGCTTCGGAACCTGGTAAACATACGCACTCACACAACTGACATGTCTGCTCGCCTTTGTTTGGATTCAGCCTGTTTCAGAGTATTTGCAGAGTTTGGCATGTGGGTAATGTAAGCTGCGAATTTAATCTCAAACCCTCTTTTATAGACACAATTATGCTTATCAGCCATTATAAATTGGAAGAAGCTGGCTCTACCTTTTTATTTTGTCTTTGGTGAAGGCTGTATTAACATATAAAATAGTGGATAGGTTAATTGATCTACTTTCAGTTTGCAGGATAAGTTTAATAAGATCTTACAATGATTGTTTATCTAACACACTCTACACGACTCAGTGTTTTTATTTTATGGAAGTTATTGCATCCAGGAACACAGGAATTGCCAAGTAGTGCCAAGTATGAAGTCAATTTATTTATCAGTTTTCTGTACTTAGAAAACATCAAACTTATCTGAATTAGAGTATTACCAGTAGCAAACAAAACAAAACAATGTAGAGGAAAGATTATGCTGACTATTTAGAGGCGTGATCCCTATTATTGTAGATTGGGTACGATAAAGTCTCCCGCATAGACTTAACCTAAAACAAGATCTCTATTCAGACAGATTAATTAACTGGTCAACAAAATACAGCAACTGCAGCTTGGAACCTCCCCGTGTCAATGAATAAAGGACTTCCTCACCAACAGACCTCAGTATGTCATGACCCCAGCATGTTACACCCTCCGTCATAGTCCTCAATCTTCAGTCACCTTTTGTGTGGCCACCCAGACATCCAACACTCTCATCAAATTTGCTGACGACACAACCATTGTTGTACTCATCAGTAATAAGAATAAAATTTCATCCAAAGAGGAGGTTCAAACACTCACAGCCACGTGCAATGACAACAACCTCAAGCTCAATTGCAGGTCTTCGTGGTCTTGGGAGTTCACTGACAATTTAATAGACAATTCATTGTTGACTTTCGGAGAACAACGACCACACCATCAGGCCTGAATGTCAATGATGAAGAAGTGGGTAAAGAACATTAAGTTTCTGGGCCTCCACAGCTCAGATGACCTCAGTTGGACTGTTCACATCAGCAACATCATTAAAAGGGCCAAGCAGCATCTATATTACCTGAGAATGTTTTGGAGATACAAACCTGCTCCACTTGTGCAAATTTTTTTTTTTTTTTTTTGCTAAAGGTAAAAAGTGTCCTAACCTTACAGATGCACAGTGTGATATGCCAGCATTGCTGAGCATGATTTTTTTTTCAACTCATGACAGAGATTAACTTGTGTCAATTGTTGCACCAGTACAGAAGTCACATTTGTTTCAAAAACTTCAAGGTCTTAATGTTTCACTCTGACGTTTTCTACCACTCTCCATGTCAACAGTTATGGCTGTGCATGCCACTTTTTTTTTTTTTTTTTTAAAAACCTCTTCTTTATTTAATTAGTATCCCATATACCAAAACCTATGAGGTTACTTTTTACAAAAAAATAGAAAATACTTTTCCCAATCTAGAAACCCCACCCTAAAAAACGATTTTACCTTCTTACCATTGGCTCATTTTTTGTAATCACCAAATGGAAAATAAACAACCACTGCAAAGGAAGAAGTGTTTTAGAAAAATACTCTTTTTCTTGTGTTCTTGTGTTGTTCTATGAGATTGTATGAATGTAACACTGCAGCACTCAGACTTCCCTTTGGGAATAAATAAAGTAGATTCAGTTCAATTAAATTTTTCAGTCAAACATCAAATTTATTAGGTTGGAGAGAAAACAAACACAAAGATAGAGCAACACATCACCTTAACCTTTACAAATTATGTGCAGAGCAATCCCTTTCTGTTCTTATCTACTTTCCAAAATATACCAATAGTAACTTTGTATAGTTTGAGCATTGAATTTAAGTCAGAACATTAAATAAAGATGATAAAACCAATGAGACAGTGAATAACTGGGCATATTTTAATAACAACTACTTCAAGTTAAATCATCAACCATTTCTTCCAATCAGGAAACTTGACAACTTGCTCTCTTTGGTAACCTCATTTTTCCACAGCTGAAAACCTATGCCTTTTCAATTCAAGACCTGTACAGTTAAAAAATAAAATGTTTTGCATTTAGATTCTCAAAGGACATCCACATGGAAATGATGCAGAATTGAGAAAAATTTGAGAGTATTGAAGACTATTTACAAGATGTAGAAAAAGTGAAATGTTTTGTTGCAGTGATGTCTGATGACCTTTAGTGTTTTTGCTCAAGACCTTTAAGGACTCAAGTATGTAACTGGCAAAAAGAAATGAAAACGAATGTAGTCCCTGAAAAAATTCAGGTTTTAACTCTTCAAGTTTATATAAAAACCTGATTAAATGGTCAGCTATGTGGAAATGAACAAAAATGTTAGGAGTCCGGCAAAAAGTTCAACAGGTCCATTTTACTGTAAGTTCTGTGTGTACAGTGTCAGGTTCCATTATTCCTGCTGGATGAAGAACAATAGTTTGTTATGGCTGGCACAGCATGAGCGGGCTTATCCACAGAGCGATAGGATCATTAAATAAAAAAGCCTCTTTGGATTTTAAAGAGCTTTTCATTCGGTAGGAACTGTGACAATTACAAGACAGAAACACATCAGAAACTAGAATTCTTACCAAAGCATCAGATGTTGTACTTACAGAAATAAAAACACATTTATTGTAAGAGCTTCACTCCTGAAAAATTACAATGTGTTTAGTAAAACTGCAGAGAGACAAACTGACTTTATACAAATAGTTTGGAGAGAAAAGAGGCAAAATAAAATGACAATATTCTGGGATTGTGCAGTAAAACACTAATGAACAGAATGAAAGGACTTTTACAAGCTTTGAGAGCAATACGTCGTCAGTCCTTTAAAATAAGTTTTTATATCTTTGTAAAAGTCTAAATTTTTAGGTTTAGATCCATATTCTCTCAAATGGTGCTCATATTTCATTGCTCTTCATTTACTTTTTTTAATATCAAACTGAATGCAATACAACCTCTCTTTATTAATGCAGCATGTGTTGCCACAGAAAGCTAGACTTTGAAATACTTTTGGCTAATACCACGTAAAAATAGCTGAAGATGACGGGTGAAATGATTTAGATACATTTCTGGCCACCTTACAAAGATCTGAAACCCATTTTCTCTGGAAACTACATGCCAAGCAAATGTAAAAAAAAATCCAGTTTTACTTTAGTTGAAGGAATTTATTTGGAAAAGAAACAACAGAGTTAAAAAAGATGATTTGTTGTATGTTGTACCCCCATTACAAATATTTTTTATCAACTGTCATGTGTGCGGCAGTGATGGGGACATTTTTTGATAAATAGAGAAGTTGAGTGAAACCAAAAGTTTTGATCAGAAACTGACTGAGATTTTTGCATTAATTTGTCTATTTCAGAAAGTTGTTCTGTCAGCAAGAAGAAAAAGGAAGATAAAAATGGTATATAGCTCCTTTTGTAATTTTTTAAATGTATATTTTGGCTTTTTTATGAATATACATATCTTTTTATCTATTTTAGTTCTTCTTTTTGTACCTGTCTTGCATATCACAATTTTCCCATCATGGAACGAATAAAGGTTTTCTTAATACTTGAAATAAGTTTCATCTAAAAAGCCAAATTTCAGCAAACATGTATTGGTGAAAAGCTTTTTTTTTTTTTTTTGGATTGTCTTAGTTTATGGCTGCAGTTTGAGATGTGAGAGACTACTTTTGTAAGTTTTTTTTTCTTTTTGCAGAATTAGTCAAATATTGCAAACATTTTGATTGTAATACCAGATTATCTAAGGAAACTGTTCCTTGTGAAAACCACAAACTGAGTCATCCAGGCTGTATGACACTGTGGCTCAGCTCAAGTCTTCAGAAGGCACGAGTCTGGTCTACTAATCCCTCCAAATAACTGACTTGTGGCCAGATCCCCCTCCTCCTTCTTTTTACAGTAAGAAAATCTGATATCTGACTGTAAAAGGATCAGGAGGAAGAGCCTGTAGTTTGAGAGAACATGATAATCTCTTTCAAGGAACTCCAGCTTTATCCTATTATCTTTGTGTGTTCAGGAAGAATGTATGTTCAGACAGACATTTTCAGAAGAGACAAATATGCAATAATTTGACCAATAAGCAGACAATATTTGTCAATTAATTCAGAGTAAAAAAATGATAGCAACCCTTTTATTATCCACATTTGACCGAAAATAACCCTGTGGGAAGAAAGAGAATGAACAGTAATTAACCAACATGTTCATTTTCTTTTTCTTTTTTACAGCTCAGTTAAGGAAACTGCACTTCTGGAAAACCTGAAAGTATTTAAACTCCTGTAATAAAACATGTGGTAGCTGACAAGCAGGACTGATGAAAGAAAGAGGAGAATGGTAGATTATGCCCGATAGTAACCTCCGCTTGAGAATGAAGGAGGAGGAGAGATTTGTCCGATAGTAACCCCGGTACAGAGGAGGATGGAGACGATCTGGAGGGGGATGGTGGACAGATTAGCTATATTTAACTCTATGCTGCAAAAATGTGTCACTTCTATTCAGTAAAATACCTTACAAACACAGTCAATGTGAACAATTCTAGAGACTGTTTTGATACAATATCAGTGATTTGACAAATAAAAGGCGATGCAAACATAGAAAGATTAACACAATGTATATACACATTTATGAAAATGCATAGTGAAAAAATGTTTTCATAATGCAGAAAATGTAATTTTGATCAAAATCTTGAAGATATATTTTTTTGGAAGGTATAAAAAAAACACCCACTGATCTGTGAGAATAACCAGTCTCATCCAGTGAAGGGACCTGTGGCGCATTTACTAACTGTCGGAAATGTAACAACCAACACAACAGAGATGTTTACATATAAATATTCATAAAATGGGTGAAATAACCTTTAAAACCGAATGGCTGAAGTCGTTTTCTATAGATATTTATATGTACTAGTGCATTTTAAAAACAGAAAGCTGCCATTCGTTTACATTCCATTTATTATGAATGCAACAAACAGAAATGTGTCATCAGAAACAGAAATTAAATATTCATTCATGCATTCATTTTCTGTGATTCCTAAAATCAGTGTGAACTGAGGGATATCAAATGCACATTGCAGGCGTGTTACTTCTACATTTATAACCTACCACTAAAAAAGCTTGAATAGAATTTAGGTTTTATTAGTTACAGATTAACATTCTTCTCTCAAAATATGTGTTCAATAAGCTGAAAAAGCAGTGGACTAATTACACCTATCACAAAAAGATGTTATGTATAAATAAAACTAAGAAATAAAGGGAAAACTTGACGTCTTCTGATCTAGTAGTAGAATAATCGAAGCTATAAAGCAGTACTTGAAGGGATCTTTGCTTTGACCGATAGTAACCTCGCACCGCAGCCTTCAGAAAACTGGGTGAAAGGGGAATGATGTCACTGCGTGGCTGCCACGCTGTTACAAGCTGCTACTGGGAATGGTTACTGGGCAGAAAGGGAAGTGGATTGGATGTGTCATGTTTGAACAGTGGCTAAACACGTTTGGCCTCACTTTCGAATCTGGTTTCTTATTACTGTGTACTACTATACTGTCAATAAAAGGCTTATGATAAGAATTAAGTTCAAATGATGATTGGTTGGCATGAATTGAGGGAAGGGCAAAATCCAAACATATATGTAATATTTTTTTTGTAAATTACATGATTATACATCTTGTTTTCATATGTCAATTTAAAGGTAAAAATGTATGTCCTTAAATAGTCTCATCGATGATAAATTATCTCAGGCAATAAAAGTCATTTATAATCTTACATCATTTCAGTTGTAAAACAGGTGGCTGCTAGGTGACTGTGGCTTTAAATAAAATAAGTTAACTTGTTGCAAAGACAGTAATAAAACACATAGGCAACACCTCCTTTTTTGTCTCGTTTCGTCTTCTGAACTGCTCATTCCTGATGGGATTACGGGGATGCCGGAGCCTATCCCGGCTGCTTTCAGACAACAGGTGGGGTAGACCCTGAACACCCCAGTACTCAAACCCCGACCATCTTACTGTGAGGCCAAAGTGCTACCATCGTGTAGCCTCCTTTTGTGTTATAAATTTAAATTTTGTATTTGTTGTGAGATATTCAGCATCACACTCTTTTTGTCACAACCAAAAAGATGAACTGGTGAAGGCAACCATCTCTGAGACTGATGTAAAAATCAGATGAACGCAAATGCTGCAGTGATTCAGATCTCCATCTTTTACTTCATCCCTTCATCACTCCTGAACAAGATCTTGAGAAACCTGATGCATTTTTCCTCAGCAAGACCTTGTCACAGACCAAGGGGTAGCACAACACTTTTTTCTGGTTGAGCACTATGTTAACGGAATGTCCGATTTGGAGGTGCTGAGCCTCATCCCTGTTCTTTCACATTCATCGGCAAACTGCTTGAGCTGGAGCTTATAGAACCAATGAAGCTTATACAACCACATAGCCTAAAAAAAAGCAATAATCTTATCTTGAGATCACCAAATCAGGTATACTCAGCACCTCCACTTTGTTTTTAGAACTTTTCCTTAAAAAGTAAGGTACAAAATTAGCGGGAGAGTCCAAACCACTTTAAAAAATAACCTGACTGATCAAGATAAAAAAACCCTCAGGTCAAAACACACACACACACACACACACACACACACACACACACACACACACACACACACACACACACACACACACACACACACACACACACACACACATATATATGTATATATATATATATATACATATATATGTGTATATACACTCACCGGCCACTTTATTAGGTACACCATGCTAGTAACGGGTTGGACCCCCTTTTGCCTTCAGAACTGCCTCAATTCTTCGTGGCATAGATTCAACAAGGTGCTGGAAGCATTCCTCAGAGAGTTTGGTCCATATTGACATGATGGCATCACACAGTTGCCGCAGATTTGTCGGCTGCACATCCATGTTGTGAATCTCCCGTTCCACCACATCCCAAAGATGCTCTATTGGATTGAGATCTGGTGACTGTGGAGGCCATTTGAGTACAGTGAACTCACTGTCATGTTCAAGAAACCAGTCTGAGATGATTCCAGCTTAATGACATGGTGCATTATCCTGCTGAAAGTAGCCATTAGAAGTTGGGTACATTGTGGTCATAAAAGGATGGACATGGTCAGCAACAATACTCAGGTAGGCTGTGGCGTTGTAACTATGCTCAATTGGTACCAAGGGGCCCAAAGAGTGCCAAGAAAATATTCCCCACACCATTACACCACCACCACCAGCCTGAACCGTTGATACAAGGCAGGATGGATCCATGCTTTCATGTTGTTGACGCCAAATTCTGACCCTACCATCCGAATGTCGCAGCAGAAATCGAGACTCATCAGACCAGGCAACGTTTTTCCAATCTTCTATTGTCCAATTTCGATGAGCTTGTGCAAATTGAAGCCTCAGTTTCCTGTTCTTAGCTGAAAGGAGTGGCACCCGGTGTGGTCTTCTGCTGCTAAAGCCCATCCGCCTCAAAGTTCGACGTACTGTGCGTTCAGAGATGCTCTCCTGCCTACCTTGGTTGTAACGGGTGCTTATTTGAGTCACTGTTGCCTTTCTATCAGCCCGAACCAGTCTGGCCATTCTCCTCTGACCTCTGGCATCAACAAGGCATTTCCGCCCACAGAACTGTCGCTCACTGGATATTTTTTCTTTTTCGGACCATTCTCGGTAAACCCTAGAGATGGTTGTGCGTGAAAATCCCAGTAGATCAGCAGTTTCTGAAATACTCAGACCAGCTCTTCTGGCACCAACAACCATGCCACGTTCAAAGTCACTCAAATCACCTTTCTTCCCCATACTGATGCTCGGTTTGAACTGCTGGAGATTGTCTTGACCATGTCTACATGCCTAAATGCACTGAGTTGCCGCCATGTGATTGGCTGATTAGGATTTAAGTGTTAACAAGCAGTTGGACAGGTGTACCTAATAAAGTGGCCAGTGAGTGTATATGTATATATATATATACATATGTATATCAAATCCTGACTGACAAGCAAAATCAGAGTATCAAACATAAAAAAATGAACTTATTCTAAGGAGAGTCTTTTAACAGCAATGTTTGCGTGCATTTTTTAAACCAATTTTTTCCTCATACAAACAGTGTTTCAGATGGCTTTTATATCACATTGTCTCTGTTAGTCTTTTCCTAAACTAAAAACATTTTTTTCTGAAACTGAGACAGACTAAAACAACCCATCACATTTGAACAGGAAGAAAGAAGAGTAAAGAAAATAAACAGAATGGATGAATGAATTTAGAATTACCCTCACATGCATTGCAGGAACATGTTGTGCTCCCCGTACATAATGTCATTCTTCTACCTGTTGTGTAAGCAATGGCTCACAAAGAATAATTATTTCTCATGTAGAGGAAACGAGGCTTTCTTCTCTCCCAAGCTGACCTACATGGCCCAAAAAAAAAAAAAAAAAAGATGAATAGGCGTAGTGTTCAGGGTTGATGCAATGTTGGGTTTCAGAAATGTTTTTTCATAAAAAGATGGATTAAGCTCGCCTTTCTAGACCATGTAAAAAGAACGCTGGAAGTGTAAAAAGACCAATTTCTGATGCTCTAATTAATGGGAAGAAATTACGATGGTTTGTGTCTTTGAGTGCTTAACCCCTTCCTCCTGTCTTTGTACACCAAGGACAGTACATCACTACAGATCATCAATGTAGTACACATATGTATTACCAAATTGGCAGATGCTACAGTGATGCTGAGATTGATTGGAAATAGTACAGCGATAGGGAGGCTGAGAGGGTTTCAAACCACAAATTTTTGGGCCTCAATACAAAAAGATCTCTTCTTGTGTCCTACTATCGCAACACCATTCATCAAAAAGACTCTGCGGCGCGGTATTGCTGGAAAAAGAGAAATCACAGTTACTAATATTGGAAGACGAAAACCTACAGGTTCCTCAAAGACTCCTCTAATCCTGCACATTGTGTTTTGACATTCTGGCAGGCCATGTTGTACCAAGTGAGCCAAACTGTTTCATACTTTTATATTTTTATATATGTTTATCAATGTTTTGAGCATTAAGAATGTATTTTGACAAGTTTAACATTTGTACAACCTCATCACAAGACCTCAGAAGACATCAGCCTGTTCCAGACATTATAGTTCTAAGAAGAGAGTGCTTCCAACAAGCGTCGGAAATCTGGGGTTTGTCTCCGAGTGAGAGTTCAACAATCCCATATGGCGTGTCAGAAACAGATGTCCAAGGTGAAATCTGTTCGTTTTGCCACTTTTTTATCTGAAACATGTCTGCAGTTTATCAGATTGTAGCAAATGAACAACTTGCCAAGTGTTTCTTTCATATCATTTCTTCAAATCAGCATGTTCATGGAACTAATTCTTGCATCTATTGATACAAATGTATAAATTAGAGTATTAAGCCTTGGTGAATCTGTTCAACGTCATTAAGAGCCACATGCTAACCGTGAAGGACGATTTAACCTGCATAAAAATAAAGTTCACAGAAGTGGACTATTTTTCTTGTGTACAGAAGACTGTTTGAACATTTTGTTTGCAAGGAAGGAGATTACTCTAATTACTGTAATACATCCACATAATTTTTCTGCTCATCCAGCAACAAATGTGACTTGCAGTAATTGTCAGCACATTTTCTCCTCATCTCAAGTTTTTGAAACAACAACCACATCATGTGGCTACATTTCATGACAACTTTAAAATGAGGCAAAGGTTAAGTTTAGAGATTTTGTTGTATTTTTGGAATAATAATTAACTTACACAAGTTAAAAAAAAATTATGATAGATTATATAAATCTGAAAGTGAAGTGGTAGTTTATATTAAATGATCTAATAATTACTCTATGTTTTATGGCAAGCACTTGGCCTTCTCCCCCCTCACAGTTAATATACAAACCTAATATACAAAGCTACTTCTTGGTTTGTGCATGGTTGTTTGTGTATGGCCCTGCAGCAGACTGACGGCCTGTTTGGGGTGTACCCTGCCTCTCGCCTGAAATCAGTTAAGATATGTTCCGGCACCCCTGGCAACCCGCTAGGGATAAGAGATTTAGAAGGCGAAACAAAAATAAAACCTATTTTATATATTTATATAAATATATATTTTTTTAGATATTTAATGTCACACATGGTCTTCTTGCTTGTGCTAGATTAACACTACAGTAAATTCTTTCATTGTGAATGTTATATAAATATACAAAACAACCCCACTCGCCGATGTAAAGTCAAAGAGAATATTTTATGAATTGGCTTAAGTAAACAGAGAGAACATGATAAAGAATACCATTTATCTATTGGCAAAGTTACATCATGCTAAAGTTAAATATTTGGTTACAAAATGAATTCAGCATAAATATTTCAGTGGGTGTAACTTAGTATACAGTTTTATAGGAAACGGTGACAAATAATAACTTTGTACAATAAAATAGTGTAGGTGAGTGTCTTTTTTTTGTTGTTGAATACTGTATAGTTGCATAATGTGGATACACCATGCTCCTAGTGGGGTGGCCATTGTTAGCTTATTACAAAACGGGTCACTGCCTCTGCATGACTGTTGAGTTGGGTTTTTGGGCTGTTTATTAATTTTGCTTTCAATTTTATAAATGCTGCTTTGTTACGTTAAAAAAAAAAAAAAGAAAGTTGAAAGTGAGGCATTGATTAAAACATTTAATGCTGATTCAATGTCTTTTACAAATGAATAAATAATCATTTTGCTCAATAAGATGGAAAGTCCTTCCCATAATAATAATAAAAAAGTCCATTAAAAGGCAAACATACCTAATACTTCAGTAAAAGACTATTTCAGCAGAGTTTGATGATCCTTCTACAGAAACTCATAAAATAGAATTTATGCAACGAACTTGATCGTCCTTATGACTGACCGAGACACTGAATCTTCTTGTTCAGGCTATTATGAAGCAAAGCAAATGTAGAAGTAAATTTTAAAACTGTACTCCTTACGACTCCAGTTTTGTGTCTTTAAATAAATCTTTTAGCTACTTTAACAAAAACTTAATTATGATAAAAAAAAAAAAGTCACCACATGATTTATTTAAACCCATGCATGTCAGGGTTTGTATGTTGTTTCAGGTTTTTTTTCTGTCATATTTGGAGCATGACAGAATCCCTGTTTGAGAACTCCCCAGATTATGCAAACTGAATGTATTAGATTTATGTTGAAAAACTTATTTGCAGAAGCATCCAGAGAAAGATCTCACCGGTTGCTGTGTGGGAGAGATATTACACAATGCTGAAGTGTTAAATCACTTAATCATAGGCGTTCAAAATAACATTTGGTGATGTAGTAATACTTTTATAAACACAGAGTCCTAATTTCCATATTTCATTGACCTTGGAGCAAGAAAATCATTCATGTTATCTAGTTACTAATTTAGTAGTTTATATCTTTGTATTTTCACACAATAAGCAAACAGGTGAATCCACATAGTGAGGATTGTGATATGGATTAGATACGTGCATGTAGGTAGGGTATTGTGTGCCATTATCTAGTTGAAATCAACACTGAGACGTCCTTCAAAAGGACTCAGATAAATGGAAGCATGTGTTATTGAAACCTCATGTAAATAAAAACACACACTCATGAAAAATAGTTACTTCCTCATCAAATAATTAAACACTTGCAGATGATGCAGCAGTGGTACTACAGTGGGACCATTTTATATTTTATATTCAAAAGTTAAACAAATTAGATGGGCAGTTTTTCAAAGTGGTGACATGAGCTACTTGTATTTTTTAAATGCCTCTTTGTGATAAATCATCTTTTTTAAAAAACATAAAAAAGAAGACCAAAAATGACCAAAAAAAAATCAATGGTCAGATTAAAGAATGATACCATAAATGATCATTTTCATCATTATTATATCATTTGACATTATTTTCACAGACATGTAATTTAAAAAACCAAATAAATATATTTTTATAGACAGTTGTCAACTAGTGGCAGACAATTATTTAGAAATGATCTCATTGTAATTTAATTAATGGTTATCTGAGTGTTCCAATTTCTCAACCAGCAGATTATTTTCTGGTTTTAGTCATGTGTATGTCTAAATTTTCTCTGTCTGCACACACATCAGTGTGCTGACATGCCATCTGCTGTTCTCTGTTTAGTATAATGGTCCATTCATCTTCAACAGCTGGCGGTCACTCTGACCCTTGCCTAGTCTCTCTCTGGCTGTCTGTCTGTTTCTCATTTTAATTTTTTTTCTTAATATGGAAGTTCATTCTGTCTTGAGTAAACAATGTACTAAAACCCGGGATTGCAACAAGGTCTAAAAAGTTTTTTTTAAAGTCCATTTTCAGTCACAAACACACAATCCTTGCTCTTCTAGGACAATTTTGGTTGAACTGAAAACATGTTAAAACTCAATTACTTTCAGATCATGGTATTGATGAGACATGTTTAGTCACAAAAACAGAATCATTTTTTTTTTTGTATTGAAATGAATGACATGTAATATTTAAATGCTTCTTGGAGTATGTTACCATAAAACATTGAACTACAAGTGGAAAAAAAACTATCGGAAGATAAAATTTATTTGCACTCTGCAAAACGTTCACAAATGTATGCAACCAGAATAAGAGCAAGATTTACTAGTCACAGTAGAACAGCATTTGCAAATGGCACAATTAAAAATGGGTGGAAAGTTATAAGTTGTGTAATGTGCTGCTCCACTTTTTACTAATAATTTATATAATCCGAATGCCTCATTAAAGACATATTTTTATTTGTTTTGGTTCATCTATTGGGTTCTGAGTTCGACTCTCAATTACAAACTGACAAACTAACAAAATGACTGAGTCCTGTTTTAACAGCATTAAAATGAGCAACAAAACAGTACATATAGTCTCTTATTACAATATCTTCAAAAGCCATAGCTCCAGTTATGGTAGTCAATTATTTATTGTTTTTCTATCCTCCATATTTGATTTTATGACCTTCCCTGGAATTTCTCTTAAAAAACTTTAGACGTTTCTCACATGTGACTTGAACAAAATGGTCCAGTAAGTTTTTTCATTAGTTCAATTACTGTTCTACTTCTCATACTTCCATCTGGAACACATTTCACATCATTCTCTCCACCCGCTGTCACTACTTATTATTTTAGAACCTCTGGCTGCCTTTGCAGATTAAGAAACATTTTATGTCTATATAACTTTGTGCACGCTCAACAGGAGCACAGTGGGTGTTTCACTTACACACATAATGTTGTTTCCCCAAAAATATTTTAATGCGAACACCACCAAATGGACTAATTTACAACAGAAAAATTCCACTGTTAATTTAGCAACTTTAAAGATCTGCCTGAAATGTTAACCCTGGACCCAGGGTTATTCCTAGAGGACAAATCTTTTATTAATTAATGCTGTAATATTTCATTAAAAGCTTAGACAACTTGACCCGATGGTTAGAGACTCACATTATTATATTTTTGACTGTTTTGCAGAGAACTACACATGAGCAACAGTATGATCTCTCACACAACTTGATTATGAGGGAAAAGCTGTGTTGTAGTTCCCAAAGGAGTAACCGAAGGCTATTTTGGGCATGTGGGGAGCTAACTGAGTAAGGGAAGCGAGAGGAAAGGGATTGAATAACACCTGCATCCCTCTCTAGACAGAAAATAATGGCGGAGAGTTTCTTCTTTGTTTTCAGAACAAAAGCAGTTGAGAAATTTAGTTAACAAGCTAATTTTTCAAAGGACACATTCAAAATTTAAAATAAAAGAAAATGTATCAAAGTATTTACTCAACATTGCTTTAGTCTAAAAATCTCACCATGTTGGGTGAATTTAATCTTTTGGTGAAATGTTGCTCCGAATTATAAACTCAAAATTAAACTTCATCATGGCTTCGGGTTTACTGAAATGATGTTTTGAACCATCTTAATTTTATGCTTTGGTGGACGAGCCCATTTAGACATAAATTCAGTGATTTTGAGCCATATGAATAAAATTAAATTGATGACAAAGAAATTGGTTGAAACAATTTGGTTCATAGATTAAAGAAAGCTCAGAAATGGGAAAAAACTACAGAGAGAAAAAGCGAGAATGACACTAACGAAACCATAAGATAAACAAAATATCAAAAATATGGAAAAGCTATTTGCTATTCTAAAAAAAAGACTTCTTAAAAAAACATGAGTATGTGGTGCTAAAGTGTGGATGTGGTCTGGACAGAACAGAAATAGAATATAAATGGGCAGATCTGCTCCAGTAAAAGTGATGAGACTTTTTTTTTACTATCCCCCTCATGCTGCTGCTGCTGCATCCACGTGAGGTTCGGATGGAGGGGGATTGTGAGAGGAGGGATGGGGAAATTGGGCGGGGGATAAGAAAGAGGACTACCAAGCACAGCCGCATGGTATGCCTGCTGCATGTCAAACACACAGTCACTCATGTTTATAGAAGATTAGTAAAACTTTCAGGTCGTGAAGATTTTGATGCAGACCATGCAATATGGGTTTGCACTCACATTCAAATGAAAACCGGATAACTGATTGGAGGATTTTATAATTTCTAAAGGGACGGACTGAGGTTTGCATGGCTTCTGCACGGAAAACTTCAATTTTGGCATTCCTTCATGATTTTGTAGGCCTGCATCTACCAGACTCTTTTAGAGCAAAATCACTTCTCAACATATGGAGTTTAATGTGAATAATTTTTTTTACTATTCTTCAGAAGCCCATCAAATATCTTTTGTTGACCCAAATTGCCCCAGAGATTAAATTTTTTCGTACAATCAAGTTGTACATCCTAATTGTGTAAGAAGTACAAGGTTCAAATTGTCAGGGTGAATTTTATTTAAAAATGCAGATGAAATTCTCAAATATGAGTACAGGTTCACTTTTATTTGGATTCTCCAAATGAGACATGTATTGTGTTCAGTGTGCAAATAGGAAGTTTCCTTGATTAAACTTTGACATTCTTATTAATTAATTTACAGTGAACCTAAATGTTGCACATAAGATAGTTTGTAATGAGATAAAACATTTTGTTAGAAAGAAAGAACATTGTGTCTTTCTCCTCTAAAGTGTTTATCCCACATGAGGTTTACTGACATTGTTGTCATTCTGACAACATTTCCCAGCAGCGTTGTTTATCTATAAAAGCCAATGTGTCCTTGTCTGGTATGTCTAGAGAGATTCATAAAAAGAAACTCCAATCTTCTATGCGAAGGTCAGATTCACTATTCAGTCAGCATGTGTTGTTCTATTTAAGCTATGAAAGCAGAGCTCCCTCGTGTTAATTAGTGGTGTAAACGGGTCCGTGGTTATTACATAACCATATTAAGCTAAAATTCTCCATGAAGGTCTGTATCTTTGGAATGACTCATCCTCAGGATGCTGCAGCATCAGTTGGCATTTTAATTCAGGTCTGCATTGCCATCTAGTGTGCAAACCCTGGAAAAGCACTGATCTTCATTTTGAAATGCTTTGCTGCGTAACACCTCCATCTTCAGCTTGCATCCTTCTGCATAAACACACTTTGGTTTTCTGATTTAAACTCAATTCATCTTTCCATCAACATTGCCGAGCAGCTCTTTTGTTACGGCGGAGGGAGTCTGAGTCAATTCTAACTGGGTTTTACATCTTTACTTTTTTTTTTCTTTTAATGCTGTGTATAAAATATTCAGTGTTACCAAAAACATACATTTCTGAATATTTTGCCTCCAACCTTATCACAACTAATGATATAACGTTTTCTGCAGTAAGAATGGAAGTGATGTACCGATGCTAATTGTTTTCATCCAAAATGAAAAGCTCTCTTATCTTTAACATCATCCATCAAGTGGCATTAGAATTTATGACATGAACAGTTTAAAAGTGGAATTCAAAACTAGTGTCACATTTATTATTTTTACTCAATTTAGTTGCTTCTACCTCACCAGTGTAGTAGCACTTCTGCCGTAAACTCTAGCTGATAAAAACCATGGTTTGAACTTATTTTGACACCCATTAAAGTTAAAATTGTGACAGTAAAGATGATTTTTAATTTTCTATCAGTCCAGCTTTCAGTGCAAGAAAACAACTTCCTGAATTCAAAACAGTTTCTGTCTAAATGAAACTTTTGAAACTGTGTTTTTGATCATATGTATTATTTCAGATGGTGGCATCAATATTAAATATCTAGGAATCAATTTCTTTCACAAGTATGAGTATTACACAGTCACCAAACAAAAATCCTTGGTCTTTTAAAGTACATTACCTGCATAGAAAGACAGGTAACCTTGCCAGGTTGAGTTTTTCTTTTCAAGCTTAAAAAATAGGAAGCTTCATAGAAAGAAAAACAGCTGCTTCTATCTGCAACATCACCATTATCCTTGAACCAAAATTTCCATTTAAAAGCAATTGCAATGTAATTTTCATTTCACAAAACCAGAGATATTAAAACAAATTTCAAATAAAGACTTGTAAAATAACAAACAACTAATAGAAAACTGCTCATTCATCAAATGTTTGGCTAACTGCTCATGTAGTCAGATGGATGCAGTAGTCAGAAGGATATTGTCTACATTTGAAATCCCCCTTTCAAGATGAATTCAACCAAATTAATTCATTACAGAACAATGTTAACATATTCTATAACATATGAACCAAAATCTTCACAAGGCAAATCTGAAAGTAATTGATTAATGAATTGGGTGGAAAAAGGCTGTAACACATTTCAGGTACTCAGCTGCTATCATTTACTGGGGGATTTGGAATGGCAATAAATACTGTGGACTTACCTTCAAAAACAGGTACATATAATATATAATATCTAGAAGTCAGAGTGGCCTACAAAAAAGACAAAAATATGAAGATACTGACTGTATGTAAACTTTACTATGAACATTTTTCTACAGGTTCTTACAAACTGTTGACTCAACCTTCATCCATTCATTTATTTTGGTGGGGGTGTATGTCCTATCTTATCAATTATGATTTTGGAGGTTGATACATGTTGCCATATAAATGTATTGCATAATGTAGTCTTCATAAGAAACTCAACCAGAAAGTTGTCAAATAATATGTGTTCACAAAATGTAAGATAAGGTAACTAGCGAAAGCAATCCTGGCCTCTGACAAATTAAGTGTTGTTATAAAACAGCATTTTAACAATATCAGAATAGAGATGTTGGATAAGAATTTTTCACACAAACATGCACAAAAATCAGTTTTGATGGCTCACTTCCAGTGAATACACAAACATGCACTCATGTATGTAATCACCTCTGTCTAATTTTAAATGTTCACTTCTTGATTAACAGTGGAAATGTATTTATTTTGCTCTCCTTCAAAATTTTAAACTTAATAATGGCAATAAAACATTTTATTTGGAGAGAGAAGCGTGGGAGTCTAATTTGATGATTTGTCCAAAAGTTCCTGCCAGATTTTCTTTCTGGTCACTTTTTCAATAGCACATTGAGAGCTAAATTAATTATATTTGAAAAGACTGATGGGGCAGAAAGTCCAAATGTACCCCGGTATAAAGGATTGGCGCCACAGACAAAACACAGTTGACAAAAGTAAAATTATTAAACATGCGTCACAGCCATTATTGTTGCATGCATCACTCCATCCTCTCAGCAGGCGCTCTTATCTCCTGATTAGAGACTGTTTCACAAATCTCGAGGGACATGACAGGAGCTTGAACATCCACCTCCACCTCTTTGTGTCTAATGAATTAATTACACGGTTAAAGAACATCTATTTTCTGTTGATTTAAGGCACATAAGTGGACCGGATGTTGGATGGATTCACCTTGATGAAACAAATGGGAAAGTCAAAGCTTTAAATGGAATGAAAAAAGCACTTAAAATGGTTTGTGACAACCCAGACATTTACAGGGACACACAAGGAGTCACCTCAATGCAGCGTCATTGTTGTTGTAGTGTAAAACAAAAGTAAAAAAAAAGTAAAAGTAAATCAAAGTTGTTTGAAAAAAAAAAAAAAAAATTTAACCACATAATTTTTTGCATTAATTCAAATGCAATGAAAACTCATTATGCTCCCAACAAGAAAGCGGAAGGTTAAAAAAAAAAAAGGCAATACTCATCCTAGAATATTGTTAAAAACTGTGCGAGTAATTTGATACAGTTAACATGCTGTTTCAAAAACAGAAGGATCTATAGACCGTACAATGTGTAGAAAATGTACAAAATTTGATAAGAAACACTTAAAGTTGCACTTAAGAACATTTTATGCACAATCTAAAAAAAAATGTGGCAAGACTTATTGAACTTTATTATTCTTTTTAAAAATTTAGAAACATTTTTATGCCATCACTGGCTTTCATTAGTTTGTATCCAAATGTATCCAACAATGACAATGTTTCTCAAAGTTGATTTGGAAAAACAAAAAAGTACAACAATTCATTAGAAAAAAGTTAACTATAACTATTATTTTTATGTTTAAAAAATGTTGTTTTGATTGCAAAATACCATTTTTAGTAATACTAAGCTGACATTTAAAGGGTTTAGTATATCTACAGCATCCACGTTGGAAGGTAGAAATGGATAGACTTTCCACCTTGAGAAAGACTCATCACCATGGCGATGATGTTCTGGCATAACGTCGCCTCAATTAAACTACCTGCTGTATTCATCTATCTCCGCCTCTCAAAATAGTTTGAGAGTAAATTTGCTTTTTTTTGCTACGAGTTATTCGACTTCTTTATCTTTCGCTCCATTCTTCTTGTCCTCTACTGTCACAATGCTCACTCCATGTGCTGTGTTACAACTGCTGGCATCTTGATCAGAAAAATGTACTGTATTCTATTTGGCAGATGGAACAATATCACCTATTTTCTGAAAAAAAAAAGAAAAAGAAAATGTAACCAAACACATGGCAAGAGGACACCTTTTCTTAGTGATTGTGAGATTTTATTTGCAAAGGATACCCAACAAAACACAATCACTTGGTCCTTATTCTTACATTTCCTTTTTTATATTACCTTAAAATCTCATGATCCAGATGTTTTCACAATATTTTTTTGTCACTGTCAGACAACTAAAAACTGTTGGCAGAGATAATAATTCCAATCGCTGGCATTCATCACTGTGGACATAGCAGAGGTTGGTATGGACACAAAAGTAAACATTTTTATTAATTGTGCTATCCAAAAATCAAATGGATTACATTTTTTTTTTAGCCTCAAACCAAATAAATTTGGATTCTAACGTGGGAAAAACATAATCATGTGCTATATATTGCTTGATTGTGATCAAGTGTACCAACCTGAGTTTATAATGTTATTAGTGAGGTATTATTTTCATAATTTTTGTCATTTCGCGATGGAATGCCCCTTAAGATGCAACATCTCATTTTCAATGGAGTCCAAAACACAAAAAGATACGACCACGGAAAACAAAAGCAGCAAAAAACAAACAAAGAAAAAACAAAATCAAACCAAAAAATTATAAGTAAATAACAATTCTCAAATCAATTTTTATCAAATCAAATACACAAACAACAAAAACAGGCTTGCACATTCACACATCGCTCTACACTCCCAAAGATACACAAATGAAAAAATAAGAATACCAGTACAGTTGTCCAGCAGTAGCGGCAAATGAAAAAAACAAAAGGTACGATACTCAACATCACTAGACATAAAAAACAAATCATAATGACAATGTTCATCTGATGCACAGAAACCAAGAGAAATCAAATTGTGCTCTCAAAATGAAACAAAAAACTAAAAAACATCAACAACAGAAAGGGTGACACTAAATTCACATAATTTACAATCAATAATGTCCATCAAGCGCACACAAAATAAAACAAAAAAACAGATATCTATATGTGAGGGGCAGCACTCCAAAGCAATATCATTACATCTCTTTAGGCGCTCAGTGAATTAGGTAAGTGTTTTAAAGAGACGCATAGCCTCGGTAATGGCAGTAACCCGCCTGACCTTGCATCACTGCTGCACAGACAAATTAGCTTGAGTGATGCTTTCAGTGTTATATTCTCCCTAAAGTGTGGCTATATTATCACTGCTGCTCATTATTACTGGTGTGCAAAGATAGCATGACACAGAATTGAGCTGGAAAAGGTCCTCATCTGAACAAGACACGATTGTCATTCTTGAAATCAAAAGGAATATTCAACAACAGACAGGAGCTGGCTTGTAAACATTTTTTTCTCATGTTTGAGGATAACAAAAAGATTATTTATTGGCTTTAAATACAGTGTTTTAATATAAACCCTGACAACAAAAGAGAAGTTTTGACAAAGATCATTGGGTAAAATGCATTCAATACAGGTTATTAAAAAAGTTTTAAAAGCAGGTTATGCAAAACAGAAAATATGCCCTTGAAAATCAGCTTGCTAACATTTGCATTTAAATGATGTTGAACGTTACAACAGTTGTACAAACACATTGAGCTTTTGTTAATCTTACCAAATGGCCTGAACCCCATAAGATGTGGTTTATGGACCAGCTGCTGTCCTGACGGTCCAGCAGGTCAATATTTATCTCAAAATCTCTTGTGCTTTGTTGGTCTGTTACAACCTGCAGAAAGCACTGATCTGAACACCTAATAAATCACTTTTATTGGGAGTCCATTCAGGCGCTACCTTTTTTGCACGATTGTAAAATGGATGTACCCAACAAGCCTCAGCAAAACAATACACAGGGATAAGTAAGTTTAACTAATTGAAAATTTGGTGGTCAAAATTGGATTTTTAAAAATGCTTTGATCATAACTGAATTTATGTGAGATCTGCCTTCAGTACATTTTCATCCAGAATTTTCTGTGTGCAGTTCCCATATTCTCCTCAGAGGTTTCCTCAATGAAATCTGGGTTCCCTGACCTTCCAAAATGGTATTTGCAAGGCCAAGTGTCCATTGTCAAAATTACCCTCAACAGTGAGTGAATACCTGTGAGGTCGTCTGTAATTCCATAGCCCTGTAACAAACTGGTGACATGTCCAGGATGTATGTTACCTCTTGGCAGCTCACATGCTGGGATGATCTTTGACACCTTTGCAACAACAAGCCGGATTTAGTGGTTTAGAAAAAGGATACAACGATGGTTTGTAATTGCACTATTTGTGTTCCTCTGTCGGTAGTCAGCAATACCGATGAAGTCTAGGATGCCAGAGGCAGACAGGTTTTAGTTCTGTTACCCATTTTTTTTAATAGTTTGTTTTGACACATCTCAATTAATTGAAATTTATCAAAAAATGTTGAAGTTGTTTTTCAAAAGTGATAACAGAAATAAATACCCAAATTTGTATGACTAAACATACGATCAATGAAGCAACACAGCACCTAACGTATTCAGTGTTTTATTTTATATCTGTGGGTGGCTTTTGGGGATAAGTTGTTTGCGAATTTATCTGTATGAGTTATGATTTAGCCCTTAGGACATCCCAAAGGACAGGAAGTAAACAGGTGGTGCTCGGTGAGAGTGATGATATTGGCTCTGCAGGGGTGTTGTCCCTGTTTCTGATGTCCTGCAATGAAGGAAAAGAGCTACTAATAACATGTAAGGGTGTCCTGTGGTGTTTGTTACGATGACAGCAACAAATCTTTTGAGTCATGTTGGTTTCAGGAAATGGGCATGTGCACTTCCCTCAGATGCAGCAAAATTTGTGAATATTAAATGCGAGATCTATAAATTTGTACATGTTATTACAAGTTTATTCAACTGAATAAACTCTATATAATAAATAAATACTTGTATTCAACTGTTTATTCAGAATAGCTGTTTAAAACTACAAGATATGGTAATTATTAGAATATTACAGATTATGTACAAAGTTAAAAATGACTTAGTTCCAAAAGGTATACAAAGTTTTTTTTAAATTTAGAGTTGGTTATCATAATTTATGAGGATGTTATATTTTTGAACGTGTGAAAGTAAGAGCTTTGGTAAAATCAAGATGTGTTTCTGTTGTTGGAGTAAAATTATGGAGTGAACTCAATGATGAATTTAAAATATGCTCTTCTATCCTAAAATTTAAACATCATCTTAAATATAAAAGATGATAAGATTATTTTAACTTACTTATTTAAGTAAGTTAAATAAGTTACTTAACTTATTTAAGTAAGTTAAAATACTTACTTAAATAAGTATTTTAAGTAATACTTATTTTAAGTAAAACTTATTTAAGTAAGTTAAAATACTTACTTAAATAAGTATTTTAACTTACTTATTTAAGTAAGTTAAAATTTTAACTTACTTATTTAAGTAAGTTAAAATAAAAGAAAAAAGATGATAATATAAAGTTTATTGTGGTTTTCTGTTTGATTGGAGATGTGTACTTTGTAAATTTAATTTTTGTAGAAAAGCTGTTCAGTTAAATGTATACAGATGAATAGGGATAGGCACATATAAGCCATGCTTCAGCCTATTCCTTTTCTTTGATCTGTTTGTTCTTTGTTGCAATCTGTGTTATTGTTGTGATTTTATGTATGACCAAATTAATAAATCTGAACTGAACTGAAGTGTTTAAAACAATGAAGATGAGCTTCGTTATTATTAAGTTAAAATATAATAGATTGATTTGGAACCACGATAAGTCAGTATGTGTACATGAGGAAGAAAGGTTTTTGGTATTTCAGCTTCTTGTCTTTCAGGTGCTGTTCATTCTTGTATTATTTCTGTTGGCTGCCCATTAAATATGATTAGCATAGTAGGAGAAGGGGAACATACTACGTATTTCTATATGGCTGAAGTGGACGTCATTTTGATGGCAGAACGGGGCTGCTATTTAATTGTGCTGAAATTACATTGTTTATCTTCCTTTACAGAGGATTTAAAACGTAGACCATCTTACTGTTATACACACACATACTCAGAAATAAAACTGATTGTGATAGTGTTCCTCCCTTTGCCACTTTCTCCTTAATTAGCACATCATGTTTCTTCACTGCATTTTCTCATATACTGTTTTTCATTTCTTACCACACGTCATTTTTATGAGTTTACTTTGGAGAAGATTTTACACGTCAGCCTGAGTGTTTTGAGTCAATAATAAAGAAAGCTAGAAGTGTGTTTATTTTCACCCAGAAATGAAAACTAAACAAGTTTTTCAGTCAATTCAATGCAAACAGTTGAATACCGGCGTTTGTCCGTCTTAACTTTACAAAGTTCATTAAGTGTACACATTCCCTTCATTAGCAGCTAATTTAGTTATCCTTTTTATATACGACTGTTGGTTTTATGTAATCTCAGATTCACATTGTACTTTTCAAATGTGTAAGCCTGTCTTACAATATATTTTCTTCTGTACCTCAAATTATTAAACTCTTACATCCTTCACTTGTTTTGTCGTGTTTTGACAGATTTAACTCTCTTGGATTGTTTTCTAATCCTGTGGTGGACAGAAAATGCTTTCATAAGGAATGATCCTTTAATCATGAGAGAAAGCTTTCATATAATTTTTGATTACGAAATTAGCATTTATACAATAAGCCGTACACATTTGAACACACACTTTCAGAAGTTATTAGCACTATTTCTAAGTTGCTAAATTACCAAAATATGCACAATCTAGTTGTCAAACACTGACAAAATGAAGTAAAAATTGTAAACTGAATATTTGAGGTGACCTCGCTCTTCCAAAAAAAAAAAAAAAAAGATTCTCTGAAATTTTGGTTCTTGTGCTTGCTGCTCAAATAACCACAGAAAGAAATTGTTTTGGTCACATTTTGCTTTAATTATAATTTTAGAAGTAGTTATCCTCCATCTAAACATTCCTGTGAAACTCAAAATGAATGTGAGAAATTTGAGTCAGTCTTTGATGGACCATTGCAGACCAATATCATTACCAACATTGTCATCATAACTTCCATCATCTTGACCTTCAGAACTGATTTAGAAGCATCTAAATTATGCATAGCATCCCCTAATCAAAGCCATAATCAGGTCACTGTCTGCATACAGGAACATACACCCCCATTGGCGCGTTATGCCCTCCCAAACTCTACGTGATTTAACAGCTGCTGAACACAATGCTTTTAAATATTTGATGTGATGCTGTTCATTATCAGCCAAACTGAAGTTCTGCAATATATAAATAATTCAAGAAAAGACATCAAATAGTGCCTGATCGAAGGAAGTAATGAGGATTCAGGCTCAATTTGATGAGATAAATATTGATTTTGACGAAGATGGAAGTTTTGCTCAGTTTTACATTTGTTTTGGTTTGATTTAGATTCTCCAAAATAGATGACCTTCACCAAATTTTCTCTACATTTTTCTTATTTACTTCTGTTTGTAAAATTTGCACAGCCTTTTGGCTTTCGTTTCGCATTAAACTCACTAGAATCTATAATGAGATGAATGTCTTTTTAATTCGGTTTTCAATTTTTTTTTTTTTTGCCAAAGCTGCTTTGTATTAAAGTATTTTTGTGTCTGTGTATGATGTTTTTTTTATCCTTCCCCACATGCAGGTGTTTTAAAGATGAGTAAGTAATTGTGGATTTGAAGAAGGCGGAAAAAATATACTGTATTGCTACTAAAATTTCTCGTAATATTTGGTTGCAGTGTCAACTAAGTCACAACTGTAGCTCAACTAATTGTGGTGTTGTCTTACGCTTTTTGTGGGAGCTTTTTGACATTTATTTAAGATGGTTATGTAAGAAGGTTATGTACTTCTATTTAAAAAAAAAAAAAAAAAAAAAATGAATTACTCTATTCATCCCTCACCGGGGAAATTTGTTTGCTGCACTCCTTACACCGCAGTAGGCTGCCCTTCGACAGCGCCAATGGTGGGAGAAGCGGGGGTTAGGTGTCTTCTCCAAGGACCCTAGACGTGCTCTCCGTGGGACGCGAACCCGCGACCTTCTGGTCCGCGGGCGAATGCTCTAACCACGCGGCCACCGTCTCCCTTAAACTTTACACTCTATTTGTTTCTTTCTTTAAATGTTGCTTTGTGTGCTGGGTTTCTCCTGATGCTTGTCATACTCTGACTTCTTTCTTCTGAATAATTTTCGATCATGGTTCTGTTGAGATGGCTGCTTAACACTATTGATCAGACTTTTTTCTACATGATGAAGTTAGATAACGGTATTTTCCACAGGTTCCCTTGGGGAACCATACCAACTTTGTATGACGAATGACTGAGGGTTGATCCCGCCATTTTCACGTGGACGATAAATCAGAAAGAATCTATGAACTCCCCGCATCAATAGTTAGTACTTTGGAGCTCTTCACAGTCAGCCCCCTCAGTGTATAACAGAGTTTTTGACCTGTTATTCCTCTGATCGCACAGTTCGGTCATCCAGTCATTTAAAATTGGAATAATTTACCTTATTTAGATGTTTATTGTGTACTTACCTTTGTAAAACCATTTTGTGATTTTTATCTGAGAAAATAAAATTTACATACAGCATATCCCACCAAAGATGGTGATTTTCAATGAACTTTTTTATACTTCAAATCAAAATGACTCTTATGTCTGTTTTTTTATTTTTTCTCCACAAATAATCTTTCCACATGACTCATAAACTCTACTTTTGAGTTGTCACAGACTGGCTCTGGGACAAAAATGAGAGAAACAGAGACAAAAGTATGGGTGAAATCAAATTAAGTTTATTGTAACTGAGATTCTTAAGGTAAAGAAACAATAATCCATTGTGAGGTGTGAGTATCTGTAAATGAGATGTCTGCAATGTGTGTAAGAATGTGCAAGCATGTGTCTACAGTGGGTGCATATATCTGAGTGCAAAACCAAAATTGAAGAAATTGAAGAAAGTGAAGCAAATCAAAGCGTACCTGGAGGAGAGCAGATAGAGAGAGAGTTTAGTGGAGACATATCCTTATATAAGCCCAGGTGGCTCCACTCAGACAGCCCTTCCCTGCCTGCAGGAGAAGCCACTCCTGCAGGAAAGGGAGGGGTTGTGACAGAGTAAAACAGTATTAGGAAAACTTTTTCCCTCCATTTTGGGAATAAGATTGATGCTGTTTTTGTACACTCAGTAAATTATTTTCATTTCATCTGTGGCAAATTCTTCTTTATTTTTAAACTCTTTGCCCTGTGGTAATTTGACCTTCATAATTTTTTGTCTAAAATTGCAGTTTTCAACATACTTTGCTGTGTAACAATACTGTGTTTTTCTGTGAAAAAACCCTAGCTTGAGTCTTCGTAACACATAGGCACAAAATTTTGATAAAAACACGGGGTAGGAACAGAGAAACATGTTCTTTTGAAGAGTACAATATTTGTTATGTTGGTGGCATTGTCTTTGGGTTGTGGTGCACAAAAACATTTCATTAATAGTGCAAACACTTTCCATATGTATATATATAGAAAAACTTAGCTTAACCCATTTATTTAGATGCAGTTAATTAAAGAAGCTGTCTGGGGAGAAAGCCCTCAAACGGCCATTTGTATCTTGTATATATGTGTGTGTCTGAGTGAGGACATGTAGCAAGTTTTTCATAAGATAAATGAATGGTGCTTAACGGTGCAGTAAATACAGACAGCTCACAAGGGTATTACCACTATTACTCTCTTTATTTCCTGAGCAACACTCTCCAACATTCAGTCTAATTAATCCTGTAACTTTTGCTGACTGTTTTTTTTCTAGTTCATCAGATGTTCTGCCAGAGATTAATTTGGAACTTTAAAACAGTTTTAAAAAATCGAATCAATTAACTTTGGTTATTTGTAACGCTTTAGGATTTTTTTCTTAAAATATAAGGCATGTTATAAATAAAATGTATTATTATTATTTCTTGTTTAATTATCCAACTAGCACAGTCTAGAAATGGAATGATGCGATAAATCCTGAAAAAGTCTACAAATGAGTGTATTTATTGATTACTGCTCCTGTCAGTTGTTTAATTGTTGCTCTAGCTGGGAGCCACCTGGGTAGGACTGGGTTACTCGTAAAAGTGGCATAACGAAATGTCCAATTATTAAAACTTTTAATACTAAATTTCCACTTTGAGCTTAACACCCGTTTTACTTTGTTTTTATTTATTTATTCTCATTCGCTCACATCTAAATTCCTTGCCATCAAAGATCTTTCCACCCCCCCACAAATATATACATCTATAACACTTTGCCTAAACTGGAACCCATAGGTCCAGGAACTTTTGCACAGATTAATATTGATGCTGTAACTGTTTGGGGGAAAAAAAAACTTTTGTATTTTTTCTCAATTTTGACCTTTACTGTTACATAGATTAAGATTTTGTTTAAATTTATGCTCTACATCACCACAACTATTAAATGATCATTCTCAGTCTAAACTAGTTTATGTATGTCATGTATTTTTGGGCAACATAGTGATACAGGGATTAGTTTGGTGGCCACACATTGAGAAGGCTGCTGGTTTGTGTCTGGGCTGGAGCTTGAAGCACTGGCCTTACTGGGTGTATTTTGCATGCTCTCGCTGTGTATGTGGGGACACTTTCATCCACCAATACCACGCTTATTAGTATTATTAGTCTCAAAGAGACTGTCCCTAGAATTGAATTCATGCACGAGTGGTTGTTTGTTCTTTAAGTCATCCGAAAATAGACCTGTGACCTATTTGGAGTGTACTTAACCTTTTGCTTTGGCTAGTCAGCATAGATTCCGGCAACTTGGCGACTCCAGACAGGAAAAGCAGTCCTGAAGTTAATAACTACATTAATGTTTGACTAGTGTTTGCTTTATACTTATATTTGCAGTGTGAAAAATAGGTTTTACATCCTCTGCTAGCTTTAAGTTTTGTTCCTATGGGTGAGTTCCAAAGAGCTAATACAACATCTTTCTAATAGAAAAACCTGTTTATGGCTTACCTGCTTACTAATGGGAAAAACTATGATCTCATAGAGATTTTTTTAGGCATAATTGCAAACTTTATGCATCCTTTAAAGATAAAGCAAAATAAAGTGATGTGATCAATCTTACATCAAAATTATGAACAGTTGCCTGTTAGTAAAGCAACTACGTTTTTCTCAGAAGTCCAAAGACGAAACTGAAAGAATTCATTTGTGAGATTTATTTTCATCTATTCGATTCGGCTGCTTAGTTGACAAAACGCTGCTTGAGAATAAAAAGTCGTGTCAAGATAAAATCAATCTCATAAGCAGGTGAAGAAAATCTTTCATAGAAAAAGAAAAACAAGCAGAAGGAAACATAATTTTGCTTTTCAAACAAAGTGGAAAGCAGCATCTTTTTTTATGCTGACTCGATTTAGTTTCCCATTAATAATCCAATTGTATCAGCAGTTGGAAAGAAACAACAACCCTAACTTCAAAATCAAAGGTAAAATTATAGAAAGGAATTAGCAACTGAACTGGTTGTTTGTATCATTTGTCATGTCTGTTTATATGCTAACTGAAAAAATTCTTTTTTTCAGTTGTAGCGAAGTTTACAGTTTCCAAAATAATGTTTTTTATTCCTGTTGTGTGTCACCAGAAATGTGACACATTCTAAGGTTGAGTCATATGACCTATGAGAGCAAAACTGGTAAATACTGGTTGGTAAAAGGAAGTTAGCTTTTTGAACTTGTTAAAAGTTGAAACTTTAGTCTGTCACATTTCAGAATGGACATGATGGTGGCAGCTTGCCACAATCAACACTGTTGAAGCTGTTCAGGTAGGAGGTGTTCCATCTAAAGGTGCTGTCTTTAATATACCACCTGTGAACACCATGGTTGTGATTTAACAGAGAGTCAAGTGCTGATCGATGACAGTAACTCCTCTGATAACGGCTACTCAAATTCCAAGAGTTTTCATCACGTACAAGCTCTCCACCTACTGATTAGGATTGTCAGTTCATAACTCTGCATCATCTTTTCAATGAATTCTTGAATTCTCAATATTTAAGCATGGCGGCTGGCTCAGGTAGCAATGTAGCCCTTCCTACAATCAGTAGATCTAATTGTAGTCTGGACATCTTTCACCATTCTTGTTATAGACACGTTTTGTAGTATTGTGAGCCCTCGCTGATAAGAACAATAAAATAGTATGCCAATTAACTAGGTTTTCATGAAGAAGGGCCCACATCAGTATGAAAAGAACAGTGGAGTCAGTAAAATTTCTCTTAGCCCTAAACTAGAATAGACATTCTTTTAAAGAGCTCCATTCTGTGGAAAGATCAGCGAGATTAACTCTCAAGGTTTGCCAAATGGCCCGATGGTTAAATAAAAGCAAATATCCAAATAACATTTTTTAAATGTTTTAAAATGTGCATGTATATTTGTGTCAATGTAAGTATATAACTATGCAAGACCGATTCCGGCATGTAAAAAATTAAAGTAAATTTAATCTTGGACAGGTTTCTTGCGGACCCATCAATGAGACCGGCACTGCCAGAGAAATTATTCAGTAAATATTCACCCATAAGGTACATACACATTTTTAGATTATAAAGAGAAAACAAAATGGAACTCCTAAAAGAGAACTCACAAGTACAGAGAAACTTCCCATTGAAAGGATCCCGTCCATCCATGACATTGACAAACTGAGGAAAAGAACTTTGACGAAGGAAAATGTGTTGCCAACATTAGAAACAGAGCTAAAGCTGCCTAAATATTTGTTTGTAGAAATGTTAGTTGATAAAATAGCCTGAAACAGTTTATTAAGACCAATTTTTTCTTTTTGAAGTTGGGGACTGTTGTTGTATAATTAGGTACAGAATAAGTTTGAAAAGAGATTTGAGAGTTTTTTTATCCAGAAAATTAAAGATTAAAAAGTTTATAATCTTCAGCCATTATCATTTTCAGCCTTTTTGCATATGTCTGTTCGGGAGAGATATTACTATTTCAATGTTGTCCAACAGTGCTTTGTGGTTTGAACAAAAAGGGAGCAACACTGACTCCTGAAAAACAGCAGATCAATAGTAAGGAAAAAAAAGTAGTTCAGAAAATACTAACAGCTGAACATTGAAAAGGAGTGTAGAGTAAAGCCAACAATATTGGCATCAGTTATTTGCTCAAATCGGGTGAGCAAATAACTTGGAACTTCAACAAGTTCCAAGAACCCCATCAAAGTTCTCTATTCAGAAAAGCATTATCATAGAAATGGGTTATAAACAGCACTGGTATGAAAGTTTTAAATTGTGATCACAAAATCATTAACGATCCCAAAGGAGGAATACACAAAGGTTTAATACATCACACATCGCTCTACCCGATCACACAAAAGTGAAAGGCACATGATGTGCTTGTCAATTGTCAACATGATGGTAAAAGCAAATCTGCCAGTCATTACTGACAGTCCCTTTGATTTCTTCTTTTTTTTTGAAAATCAATCGGCAAACTGAATACATTAACCCTAGCTTCTTTGTAAAAAAAAGTGGAGTTTAACCTTGATTTCTACTTTGTAACATGAAAAGCAGTTTTTCTCCTTCATCTCATCCCTTGTGTATTCAGCTCAATACCAACGAGCAGTTGTCTTTTTGTCCAGAGCTCAAAATGACTGTTTCTTCTCCCTTTTTCTAAAAAAAAAAGAAAAAAAACCCATACAATCCCCCCCCCCCGGACCATCAGAGCCAATATAAACATTTTGCTTGAATATTTCAGAAGCATTTCTAATTATAATAGTTTCTAATAGTATTTTTTTTTATTGCTTTAAGGTAAAAAGAAACAAACATCAACTCTCAAAAACATCTGTAATGAATCCAAAATGACGTTAATCCTATTGTAAACACTTTCCAGTGCAAACACCAAACCTACAGGAGACGTGACAAATTTATCAGCATTAAAAAGTCAAAGGCACATTGCAGTATGTCACATTCTTGAGCATAATAACTTTGAACCCCGAAACTCCTTTAGGGTAACATATGGCTGGTTTATGCAAACTTTAAGGACTCTAAAGGCGCAGAGGACTTAAGAGTGTAACCTCCAATTGATGGCTCATTCATCTGGTTTGGTTCACGAGTTTGTATGTGCCGTTTAAGCTTAGAATGGAAAGTATATAACGATGAGATTGAAATGAGCTAGTTTTCAAATTAGAAAGATACCTTTTGCTAAAATACTTGCAAAACTGAGAAACTGTTGATGATGCAAAAATTATACCAGAAAAAAAAAAAAAACTACCACAATGTAAATGTATTAGTTTTAGGAATCATTAGTAGAAGCATTAAGAGAAACAGGAGCTATCCTTTGTTGTGTGGTAATCACAGTCAGCTATCCCAATTCCTAAACATGACAAACTAAAAAACCTTAATTTCAACAACAACAAAAAAACCATTTCACAAAAATCTGAAAACAGCACACAATGAGAAGTGGTGATGAAGCAAAATCTGCAATATTTCTAACGTTGAACAACGTTGAGTCCATCTAACAAATAGTTTCATACAACAACCTTTAACCGTTATGGTTGTAAAATTTGTCTCACAAGTGTAATGCAGAATAATGTGAGTCATTATTAGCGAAGGCCGAAGTGATGCAGCCGGGCAGAACCCCCTGCAGCTGTGAACTCTGCTTCGTCAGAGGTGATTGGATTATGCTACTCAGCCATAAAAACTCTTATGGGTCTGCATTATAGGATAAAAGCTACATGAATAATGAACTTGTTGGTCAGTGGCTTAATGTAGAAATAAAGGCATTTCAATGTTAAGTAACATCAGCGTCACTTTGTCCTTTCCTAGCATTTGCAGATTATTCCAGGAAGTTGAGGAGTTTGTGGCTGAGTCAGGCTTATATAAAAGTTTGCTTTTTCATCAGGTATCAGAACATTTGAATTGGGGGAGAAATTTGCCAAATCAGGTCATATTGAACATTCCAAAGACGTTTTCTTTTTAGTTCAGTCAGTGAGATCAATAGACATGACCAAGATTAAAAGTTTTACAACAGATTTATTTACTGGCATATACATTACTGTAGATTAGGAAGGAAAATAAAAATAGTGAAAGTTTAGTTTCACCTTTTGAACCGATTATTCCTTCTGAGATTGTAGGGCGTGCCGAAGTCCGTCCCGGTTGATTTCAGGCAAGAGGCAGGATGCACACCGAACAGTTCACCAGTCTGTTGCAGGGCCACGCACACACCACCATTCACACACACATTTATTCGAAGGAGCAATTTTGTAACATTCAATCAACCTAACGCCCATGTTTTTGGAGGGTGGGAGGAAATCGAGAACCCAGATTAAACCCATATAAATATGGGGAGAACATGCAAACTCCACACACATAAGACAGTGTTTCAGACCTCGTTCCAACTCGAGGACTCAAGCCCCAACTTTCTTGCTACGAGGCCACTATGCTAACAATTGCCCACATGTTAAAAATGTTTCAAATTTCTTTTAAGAAACCATCAAAATTCAAAAGTTTGTTTTTGCAGAATGTAAAGGACATTTTATGTCCTCCACAAAAAACTAACAAAATTTCCCACAAAAAAATCAAACATTTTTTAAAAACGCTGTGAATGAGGAATATTTGCATCATACAATTTTAAACTGATGTCAAGTGAAGTCTTTTGGCTGTTTTGAACAGAAATGATCAAATTCAGCTGTTTTTGCTCCCAACATTATTTATTTAAAAGGATTGATTTTTCATGGGTACAGTTATGTATTTTTTAGTTTTGTTTTTGAGGATAGAAACACCAGAAATCAGTAAATTTTCACCCAGCTAATTTTATTCTCCGACAACTAAAACATAAAATTAGTCTGTTTGCATGTAGTTTCTGAACCCTAACATGGATGTGCGGGGTGCCATTGCCTATCTCGGCTGATTTTAAAGCGAGAGGCAGGGTTCATCCCAAACGAGTCACAAGTCTGTTGCAGAGCCACACAGACTCATTCCTTGCGGCAATTTCACAGTGGCCAATTAACCTTACATGCATGTTATTATAGGGTGAGAGGAAACTGGTGTATACAGAGAAAACCCATGCATACACAGGGAGAACATGTAAACTCCACACAGAAAGGACAGTGTTCCAAGCCTTGTTCCACCTGGGACCCGAACACCAACCGTTATGCTGTAAGGCCACTGTGCCAACCACTGCACCACCTTGCTACCCAGGAAATTTCTTATTTTTTTTTTAAAAAAGGATAGTTTTTGGTTTTTGAACCACATTCAAACTGTTTTATTTTTGAAGGACATCACACTGAAGGACCAAAACAAGCCTTCCTGTATTCATTTCGTTATCAATCTGCTCTGATAAATGTTGTGAAAAAAAAATATCATGGGTTGTTTGGTTGTTTCAGCTTTGCCCTCCAGTCTGTGTCTTTGCTGACAGTCAGTGTGATCTGTTTGATTAGAGTCCTTGTTACTCTGTGTTCTCTGAGCCCATTATTTTCTGACCTCTTTTCAGCCACTAATAATTTAAATCCCATTGATGCATCTCACTTGTCATGCTGAAATTTTGATGACAACCACAAGGTGGCAACTCAAACCTAGATATCTCCCCTGCTTTCCCTCGTCTTTCAAATGTTTTCTAATGCAGATTGCAGATTTTTCTTTAAAAAAAAAACCCAAATCCAATCATCCTCACTCAAATAGAAATAATATTAATGACGTTATAAAATAATCCCAGAATACTTTATTGAATTTGCAAACAAAATTCTGACTCAGATTACAGATGAAGTAAGCCACTGAACCAAAGAATTAGACTGAAATAAGTGTGTGTATGTGTGTGTGTACAACTGCTTTGTCTAAACTATGATGTTCACAGTGTTAAATGAACTGAAACAAAAAGCAAAATGAACAAATAAATCTGCTTGAAGAACTGCAGATGACTAGAAAAAAATTGCTAAGTTTTCAGCTTTTACAGACTAAAGAAACTCATAATTCATCCGTCCACTGGAAGTAAAATTTTCAGGATCATCCTGAGGTATTTTGCAAGCTCAGTTTAGCTGCAGGGGAGGTGATGACACTGAAACTCAGAGCTGCAGTGTCAGCCTTCTGTTAGGAGTCTGACAAATACTATTGACAAGTAATGCTTACCTTACAAATTTTACAGTGCAGACATGTAATTCCTACCCTGCTGAAATTAATTTCTATAAGCTGCTGTATGTTCAGCACCTGCAAGCTTGATTTTTGTATGTAAAACTGAGGGAAATGTTGATCGACATCACTTTAATGAATTACACCCGCTTACTCCCACACATGCTTTGCAAACAATCACACCTGACAAACCAGATATGTATTATACAGAATCACAATAAGACTTAATAAGACGTGTAGCTTTCCTGACAAGGTTTATAGAAGACTTACCATTTTGTTTGAACAGAAACCAAATTTGGCCCACAATACAAAACTGCTTTACAATGCAAAGCATATTTTTACATCCCCACATTTTAATCTTTTTGAAACATTATCCAAGTATAAAAAATGCTCAAAACAATAACTTGTCTTGAAAGAGATTAAACAAAACCTTAGCTGAGCAGGTTTTTGTGTGCCGTATGGCCTTGCCTGAGTTTATTCGGTTTTGAGATGCTTTTTCTTATTGACTTTGAAAGTCACCTGCTGAACCAGTCGTACTAAATAAAGAGCAGAAAAAATGGTTGGTACAACATGTCGTTGGATATCAATCAATCAACAACAACAAACAAAAACCCAAGAAATGTGAAAGTAAGGATGTGGATCGGTAGAAGGGGTACCTGTGCATGTTTTTTTCACAGGCACAGTCAATAAAAACAACCCCAACATAAAGAAGGGCAGGAGGTTGCTTGTAACTGGGACGAAGGTGTGCAAACAAAGACCACATCATAGCATTCAATAAAATTCTTCATCAAGATTTTCTCAGCTGGTGTGACTGATCTATTCTCTGTGTGCATTTGTACTCTCTCCATGTATTTTACTTTCTCAAAAGACACATGTAAATGCCTGCTTAATGGAATCTGTTTCTAAGTGTGAGCATTCTTCTTCTGTCTCCCCTCTTGTCTTGTAGCCTGGCTAAAGTCTGCCATTTGAAAACCTCTCAGAAAACCCCCCTCACATTTTTCTAAATGTCCTCATTATCATGTATATTCTAATTTTCCCTAAAACATAAATTCCATACCAATTTGTTATTCTTGAATTTTTCATTTCCTTCCAGCAGCCACTTTGGCAAAACTGTTTCTTTTTTGCCTCACCTATCCCGGACTTGAAATTCTGCATGTGATTTGTTTCCAACAAAAAAAACACACCACTTTTTTTCCAACCCCATTTTGATGCCATTAATTCAAATAGTTCTTTGCATACAATACAGATCACATTGCTTCTTTCATTCATTGGATAACAATAAAACATAATTAATTGATCTGCTACTTTTCACTTGTGAGTTAGGATACAAGTGTTCTGATATTGAATTTGTAAAGACAGAAGTCATTTCATTTGGTTGTGGCATTCATTCAAAATGAAATGGCAACACGTCCCCAAGAGTGAAATGTTTTTCCATGCAACATTTAATCAACAATACTGTATGACATCACTCCAAACCCCATTTTTTTTTTTTAGATGTCTATCAATCCGATCCCACAAAAAGGGTTTTACCTTAATATGTGTCCAAATCATAATTAGACAATTGGTTTTTATTCCATCAAAGTCTTTGCTTGGTGTGAATGTTAACATTCAACTAGGTTTTTGCACATCTACGGTATGTTTGAAATAACACTCTACAACTGCTTCTCTGTGGGGTGTACTTTACATTCAAGCAGGCTTTTATTTCCCTGAACACTAAGTGACAAATGAAATTGCAGCAACCCAAACACTATAAATTTGGCAACTAAATGTGTTTTAGCCAGTTCCTTTTGCATTGTTTGTGAATAATTTAAGTGCATTTTAAGTAAACATGTTTTTTTTTTGTGGTCTGACATTGAGCTGTGAGCAGAGTAAAAGAGATATCTTAAATAAATAGGAAAGAAAAGGTGAAATGCGGGCAGATGAAAATGACAAATGTTAATCATGTTCTTAAAGGCTATTTTCTCAAGTGTTTCATTCTGACCAATTCCAGGAAGTTTCAATGACATTTACTAAACCTCTTTGTCTTTGTCATCAATGTCTTTTTTCATTCTTTTTACCAGAGTTTCTTGGGGTTAGTCTCAGCTTTGTTTCTGTGTTTGTCTTTCTTATGACAAATAGCTTTCCCTTGGCCTTTCTTTCAAATGATGGTTATTACTGTGTCACTGGTACATGATTAATTTAAAATAATTTTTATTGCAAATCAGACCATCAGACCATTACGAATAATAAATTGTGACTTCATTTGGTTTTTATTTTTTAGAAAAACATCTGCAGCCAAAAAAACAGAACAATGAATAGTTCCTTTCAGGCTTGACCTTGACTTTGTTATGTGATTTCTCAAAAACTGAAGCCATCACCAATTACAATCCAAGCAAGTGGCTTGGTTTGTCTGTCAGTTGCATGAATAACATAGAGGCAGACATCCAACAATACTTGCATGCAGCTAGAAATCATAGTGGTCAACTGGCTGAAGCAGTATTACTGGAGAGTGCCTGTGTATACATGAGAAGGACATGGTAATTCCACGCACAGAAAACAATGTTTCAAGCTTTGCCAGCTGAGAGTTGAAACAGCAATAGTTTGTGCAGCACTTTATTGGGGGATTTTCTTTTAGATTGGTAAATATCACCAAAATCATCTGAAGACCGTTTTGTTAGAAAAAGAGGATAATATTCATGTAGCTTGGTGCAGGTGACAGAGAAAGAAGTTTATTACAAAATGTAAAGGTGTCCAATCTGTGCTGGTAGGAAATAAACAAAAGTAAGAGTAATTTACAAAAAAAAAAAAAAAAAAAAAACTGATGACGCAAGATTAAGATAGATAGATAGATAGATTTACTTTATTGATCCCACACTTGGGAAATTTGTGCGTTACAGCAGCAACAAGAAAGAAATAGACAGTATATATACAAGAAGATAAATAAAAAATAATAAAATATTAAAATAATAAAATAGAGGGAATAATTTGACAAAACATTGAGGTCAATACAGACTGTAAGTGCAAAGGGGGTAAAAAAAAATTAATTCATAAATGCTGGTATAGAGTCAGGATGTCAGGCAGGGAGGCAAGCCATGTGTAGTATAAAGAAGTGATGTGATGTATGGAGAAGACAGGCTATTAGGGCATAGGGATGAGGGTGTCCAGGTCTGCAGGAGCCACAAGTGGAGCAAAACAGGAGATGAAATGGGAGAGGTAGGTAGGTGCAGGGCTCTAGTCGTAGAAAATGGGACCGAAACAATCAAACCCTCTCTTCAAATGGATCATTTTTGCTGACATTATCATATTTTTTTTAAATTCACAAACACTGTTTCTCTAGATGAATTTTTTTTTTTTACATGAGCTAAAGTTTTAAAAATACAAATGTGGAAAAAGTGTCACTGGATGTAGCAAGCAATGATTCCCTGATTATGTATTATTAAAAGATATTCTTTGTTTCTCTCAAGTCTGAAAAGTAAAAAAAAAAAGTTTTTCCTCACATGCAGAAATGAAATAAGAAAGTATTGATTAGAGTTCACTTGTATAAATTTAGCTACTTAGATACAAATAACTTGTTGTGTAGGAGAGGGAATGAGGAGGATCCAAATGCAGGTTTAACAGTTTATTAAGTGTTGAACAAAGGAATCCACAGCAGAGAGATAACGGCTTCAGGCAGTGCTGGATGGCCAAGAGGAAGGGCTGAAGGTTCCTGTGAGGAGAATAAGAAAATTAGTCTGATATCAAAATTTGACTCAGCTTAGAGGTGGTCAGTTTACCACTAGAATCGTTGAAGTAGTGATGTGTCGGTCGCGAACGAAACGGCTCTTAGAGCCGGCTCTTTGAAGTGAACGATGGGAGCCGGCTCTTTGAAGTGAACGACCGAATCCGTCTCCTAATTGGGAGCCTTGTTTTTTTTCCCCCCGATTTTCTCCCTCACCCCCCCCCCTCTCTCTCTCTCTCTCTCTCTCTCTCTCTCTTTCTTTTTCTGTCTGTCTCTCACCCACTTGGGTGGTTGTGTTTGTAAAGATCCGGTTGCTCTTTTTTTGCATGTGTTTGTTTTGTTTATTTTAATTTATATTTATACTGTATTTTAATTTACAATGTTTGGTGTTGGTTCATTTTAAGTTTGTTTAAAAATCTGAACAATTAAAATTTGTTCAAAGTTGAAGGTAAAGAGTAAGATTTTTTTATTTTTTACATTTTATTATACAACATGATTGCCCTTAGGAGTGAGTGTGTGTGTGTGTGTGTGTGCGTGCGTGCGTGCGTGCCTGCGTGTGTGTGTGTGTGTGTGTGTGTGTATGGTTGTATGTGTGGCTCTGCGACAGACTAGCGACCTATGAGGGGTGTAACCTGCATCTCGCCTCAATTCAGTCAGGATAGGATAGACCCGTAAGGGGATAGATGGTTAAGAAGATGACTGACATTTTATTATAAATTATATATACATTTTTATATTTTTTTACAGTGAATATTGGCCAGTTTATATAACAAAATATTTAAAAACAAAAGTAGGAATTCATTTTTTTGCATAGTTTAAATTAATCAATTTAAACAAAAGACAATTTTGATTTGCAATGTTTTGTATCTGTTGATTTTAAAGTTGTTTAAAAAGCTGAGAAATTCAAATTGTTCAAACTTGAATTGTAAATGCTAGATTTTTTTTTGTATACATTTTACTAAAAATCGTATATAAATTTTTATATTTTAAATTTTTTTAAATAATGGCAGGTTTATTCCATAAAAATATTTAAAAGCAAAAGCAGGAATTAATTTGCGCATAGTTTAAATGAATCACTTCAAACAAACAAAAAAAAAAGATCTGAAGAGCCGTTCGCGAACGAAAGAGCCGGCTCTTTTTTAGTGAGCCAGACCGAAAGAGCCGGCTCTCTAAAAAGAGCCGTAATTCCCATCACTACGTTGAAGACCTGACAGAGACTGTGGGTGACACCAGGTCTTTTATAGCCACCGGTAAGTCTGTGCAGCTGGGAGCAATCAGCCAATCCTCCCGTTAGAAGCCATCCAGCACCTGTGAGTTTTGGGGGAGATAAAAAACAAACAAGCAGGCCTAAAAGGCCTCACACCACATAACTAAAGTGACACAACATTTGCAAAAAATGATTTCCTTCTTGCAAGATTGTAGTGTGCCAATGGATAAACCCAAGCTTGCACATACAGAATTGCCACCCAATTTTTTAAAATTCCTTCTTTATTTGTAAAATCCAACATTGGAAAACATTTGTCTTAATTAGCTTCCCATTGTAGGTTAAAAAAAAAAGTACAAAAAACTTCCACGAACAAAGAAAAAAACGTGTTTACACATTTACACAAAAACTAACAAACACTTTCCACACAGTCCTGTCCTTTTAACTGAAGTTAAACAAAATAAATTCAGTAAATTTTAGGCTTTGAATAATCTCATTACCAATCTGAAAGAAAAGCAAAAAAATTAAAGTTATAAAATAACCAATGAAAGCAGACACTACCACTTTGAAAACTCTTAAATTCTGACAGGTGTATTAGTGGCATCAGTACAATGACTAGTGAACTCAACATTGGCCTACCTGCATGTTTTTAAAAACATTTCAGGACTTTGGAACTTTGTCTTACCTCATTCATGACTGAAGAGTAATTCTTTAAAAAATAGACATCTTAGTCACACACACAGAAGCTAATTGACATACCAGTGTGACAGAGACACACACTTCTTGCGATCAATGCTTTAAATTAAACAGCAATTCAGGGTAGTAGATGTTCAGTGTAGAAGAGGAGAGGAGACAGGAAGGGCACACACAAACACATGTCTTCACAGACTAACATACTGCACTCACTTTTCTAATTTTGCTCTTATCTTCTTTCAACCCGACAACCTACTTTTTAAAGGCTTCTGGCCACACTAACACAAATGAACCTGCACATTTCTTTTCCCTTAAAGGTTCAGTTACACACTTAAATACACTCTAATGGCTCAGCTTCAAGCTGTTAAATTAGAAGTTTAGTGACTTACAGCCTTTTATTTTTGTGAGACATCAGTGGAAGAGCAGACAATCACTATTCTTCACATTGTCAGAATTGTTTTTCCTTTCTTTTAGGTCTGACCTGTCTCATTCCATTAGGCAGAGTGAAGAATTAGAACAGAACTATTATTAGCTCTACTGTTGTCAAACAAGGCTGCCCCCAATTTGGCATCACACCTTCAGGCTACTTTCACAAAGCAAGAAAACATATTTTTCTCTCTCTCTGCTTTTCTTTACCAGAATTGATGGGATGTGCTAGAATGTTATAGGTAGACACAAAAATGCTCACAAAATTGCTGGAAAATCAACACGAGTCCCTTTTTGTTAAAAAATCTCGATAGATTACAAAACACTATCTATATATACTTCAGTACGTACAAAAGACAACCTTAATAGAGTCCAGCAGGGGGAAAAACATGTATTTTTTGCATTGTTACAAATCATTTGAGGTATTTATGAATTACAGAATCACAGACTCAAGATAACTGCAAAAAGGTCCTCACAAGATTTTTTTAGTTGTAAAACCTCTTAACTCCCACCATACCGCCGAAGGGACGCTTGTGGGTTTTGTTTTTTTCACTCGTAAAGACACTTATTCTTAGTTCAACTCCACTAAGTTGTACCTCATTTTAAAGCTAAGACTTTCAAGAAAACGATCATAGCATCCATTCTTATGTTTTCACTAGTTTCAAGAAGAAATAGCTAATTATCCGCAAACAAAATCAAACTGTTTGGAGAGCATTTCTCACCTATGATCCAGTCGCAATGGGCTCAGACGGGTTCGATCTTCATGTGATTGGTCTTATTTTGTCCGCAACAATCCACAGAATAACTATATAAAATTGTATTTTCTCAAAAGTAAACCAGTTTGGAGAAAAACTCCAGAAAACGTGTTTTTTTTTTCTGCGAGAAATCGTAGTGGTCGCGTTCCAATCTCCATAGTAACTGCCAAGCTGTGTTTTTAAGTTCATCCTGGGTGTGTTTCTTTTCTTCATGAAGTTATCTACAAAATGAGACCGTTCGCAAAATTTTCCGATCATCGGCTTATTTGTTTGAAGGCTTTGAATGAAGCAAGCGCACCTGCTTCAGCTAACAGCACTGCTAGCATGTTAGCTTCTAGCGGGCTAACAACGTCACTTACAAATATATGATTAGCCTATAAAGAAAGCTGATACTTCCACCTTCAAAACGAGGGGATTGGTCCAAAACCGGACCAATCCAATCGCTTGTTATTCAGCTGCGTAACGCGAATTTACAATGTAAACACTCCACCATCTTTGTGCGTAAAGACGCGTGCTTCAGCTGCATGAGGGGGAGACAGGCTGGGTGAGATGATCAAAGATTGAAACATTTATTTATTTTTAGTTTATTTTCAACTTTTCTTTTGGTAAACTATATTTCTGGGGTTTTGGAGCATATTTTTTATCCGAAAAATTTTATTGTGCATGATTTTTATGAAAAAAAAAAATTATAAGTACAGCCAAAATTATTTAAGTAAAAAAAATAAATGAATAAAAAAAAGGAAAAAAAAAAAGATCTGTGGGGTTTTTTTAAAGTCACAGAAACACTAATATGCATTTTTTATGACTAAAAAGGTGATAGAATGGCAAAAATTAAATTTGTTGCTTGTTCAGATTGGACATTTTTATACTAAAAGGTCAATAAATCAAACACTTTTGTACCTAGAGATCTGAAACTTTACATAGTTGTTGTCAACAAGATTATTATCATACATATGGAAGGAACTATGCCTACTAAGAAGTACGTATGTCTTGGCGAGGGACATTGGAAAATGAACAAAATTAGACGATTTTGTTTACTATTTTTTTATGTTTGAACTACTGTAGGATGGGTTCTGAAGCTCTGACACTCTCCATGTACATATCTACAGAAATTTTACTACAATTCTCAATATCATTTAGTTGCACAAAAGAAAGATTTTTTTATGTATATCTATTTTTTGTTATTGAAGAGTTTTTTTTTTTAACATCTGAGGTCTTGGTTTTATCTAAATAAAACAGATCATTTATCCAGTTGTATATTTTATTTCTTGTGCATGATTTTTATGAAAAAATGTATAATTACAGTAAAAAATATTAAAATATACATTTAAAAAATTATGAAAAAAAATGATCTGTGGGGGGCATTCAAAGTCACAGAAACACTAATATGCATTTTTTATGACTAAAAAGTGATAGAATGGCAAAAATTCACTTTGGCACATTTTGGCACATTTTGGCACAGATTTGGACAGCTTGTTCCGAATGGACACTTTTTACAGTAAAAGGTCAATAGGTCAAAAACACTTGTACCTAGAGATCTGAAACTTTACACAGTTGTTGTTAACAAGATTTTTGTCATACAAATGGAAGGAATTATGCCTACTAAGAAGTATGTCTTGGCTAGGGACATTGGAAAATGAAAAAAATTAGGCGAAGCTAAAATTGTACAATTTTTTTATGTTTGAACTACTTTAGGTTAGTCTCTGAAGCTCTGACACTCTCCATGTACATATCTACAGAAACTAGAAGGTCTAAGCTTTATTTTGATGTATAGTACAAGCATGTGACTTGAAAGATGTTGCTGTAATAAGCAATGGCATTTGGATATGTCCAACTATTGTGCACAGCCCGAAAATAGGTGGGTGTTAAGAATGCAAGCCTGGCATGCATGCAAAGATGTGAATGCACATCAATAATTCAACAAAAAGTGTCATTAATAAGATATTTTCAGCATATTTAAAATATTTTGTAATAACCCCTCTCATCTTCGGTATGAGTACGAAGGAGCTTGAGCAGCTCGTTCAACCAGAGTCTTCTGCACCCACCGTGTGACAAAGGAACAATACAGGGAGTCTTTTCTACCGTCAGTGGTGAGGTGATAATCTGGTTGTCTAAAACAAAAAAGACTTTTAAAATGTAATAAATTATCTCATTCACATTTTTTTTATTTTTTTGGATTTCTGTCAACTGAACTGATGTGATAAATTAATTTGCCTTTGGGGGGAAATAAAATCCCTTTCTTCTCTCATCTTGTTTCATTTAATTTCATCTCATAGTTATTCAGAAACTATAGTCTTTAAATTTAAAATAATAATCAGAAAAAATAACACAGCAATGTGAGGCTAACCAACTTAGATGATGGCGGAAAATAAGTTGATTAATTTTAAATCTTTTTAAAAGACCACACCAAACTGATTGCTTTTGGAAATCAAAGAAATCAGCCTTCAGTTTTAAACAATTATGTTAAAAATCAACATCCAATGACCAAAATATAAAATAATCAGACTTGTATTTCAGCAGTTATGTTTGGTATCATTATATAAAACCAACTTTTCATCACTAAAAGAACATTTCAAGAAACCATTTTTATCAATAATATTGTTTTTGTAACTGGACTTTGTCAAGTATGGTGCCTTTTGAATTCTCACAAAGCACAGTCCCGAGGTTTTTTAATCGACTTGTACTTTTTCCAAGTGACTTTTTATACCACTTTTAGTTTGCAAACACTTCATGATTAAATACCAATTTTTAGGTTCAGGAAATGAAATGATATTCAACCATCAAGTAAATCCAGTTCATTATAGTTTGTATTCCTGGTTCATGGCCCTCTGAAGTGAAATAAACTTTAGGAAAGTTTTGCAGCTTATTACAGCTTTTTGGAGAATACCAGACCTGATTACTGTAACCTAAAGTTTTAACTAAAAATATCCACTTGAATTTACAACTCTGAAATAACAAAATATTTTCTACATAAATGGACACAATTTCAACACTTGTGGTAAAAGAATACAGTAGCTAAAAAATCCTGAGAATCATTCTGACATTAATTTCTTCAACTGAGGAAAGAGATGCTTAAAAATGCTTAAATGCAACATGGCTGTCTGAGCAGGATTACTGTGTGGATTTGATTAATAAAAACTGATAGAAACAAGTCAAGAGCTGTTCTTCAGTACTTCAACGTACACCATATATAAAATCAATCCACACAAAGACACCTGCATTTCGTCTACTTTATGATGCAGTCAATTTCACAGAGCTCATCATAACAACTTTTTAACATAAAAACTGATTTCCATTGTCAGCACTGGTTTGACTGGACACACTCCAACAACATCTTGGAGCTCTGGGTTTTATTAATTTTTTTTGGAGGAGCGTGTCTCAGCAGTTAAAATGTCAAAACATAAAATTGTGTCAGCCAAACTTAGTTGAATTATTTTCTACTTTTAAACTTTACACATGGAAAAAAAAAGGAGCAAACTTTTTGGAGTGTGATGGAAGACATTGCATATGGACAAAAAACTTTTAAATAAGTTTTATTTATTTAAAATTGGTAAAATTGTATGCAAAATAGCTTTAGTTACCATGCGTATTTCTTGATTTTTTAGTTTATTCTGACAAATGCCTTAAATTAAAATCATATTTCCTTAATTGACACTGTCCAGGCATTGATTATGATCAAGTTTAATAAAATAAATGGATCAGTGTTTTTTCGTTTTTAAACACATAGAAATCTGAACATTTGCATGTAAGAATTACTTGCCTTTTACTGTTTTTATGTGTTAAAAAGAATATTGTAAATGTAGACGGCATAATAAATGTTTTTTTTTTTTTATTATTGAGGCATCAGGCTCCTGTGTTCCCTTTTTTTTTTTTTTCCATGTTTGTTGGATAATAGCAAACCACATGTTTTATGTCACAACGCATGGTCCACAGGTTGTGGACACAGAAATCTCATTTTTCAGTACACATACAGTGAATATACATAACTGTATTTATGAATGCCCACATTAGAAATGATACCAGCAACTTCATTTTCCTTTAAGCTTTAACTCGGAAAAAAAAAAGAAAACTAGACATCTCTAAGTTTCTTATGAACACAAATTCTGTGTCTGCAGATTTTTGGTGTTTAAATTGGGTGTTTTCAGACCCTCTCGTGTCCAATTCTATACAACTGAGTCTTAACAGCATTTTCCATATAACTGTCAACTCCATAATATCAGTCACCGTCTGCCTTTTTGATTTGTTTGGATACCATGTGAGGTTGTTATATAAGGTTCTCCTGGTATTTTCTTTTCGGTTGCAGTCATTTCATTCTCACCTGCAGGCATTTCCTCAAAGAACAATGCTGAGTGGAGAGGGAATAACCACATCAGACAGATTTTTCTTCTGTTTTTTTAACTCAAAGAAAAAAGACTTTTTTCCCTTTTGATTCTATTTAAGAGGAACTATGAGGAGAATTGGCTTTATTCCTTTTTATTCACACAAAGAGCCAACAGAAAACTAAAAAAAAAAAAACACCTTTATTTATAAGAAATGATTTGGGTGTGCTCTATAAAAACTCATCATTTGATTGGCAAATTAGTGATCTTAAATATATGTATTTGAAAACCCCCGCAGCCATGCAGTGTCACAAAACACTGCACAGATTTTTCCTTCTTCAACACCAATTATAAATAAATACCACCTTATATTTACAGGTAAATTGTCCAGGACTGCTTGTTGCAGTGAAAAAGAAATCTTCTATTATGCTTTGGTTGTTGCATCAGTTTATTGTGCGGCTAAAGTGCCAATAAGTATTATGTCTTCAAATTTTCAACCCTGTTTAGTCTTTTAAAAACATTACTTTTTTTTTTTTTACTTTTTGTTTGACTCTGTTGGAATGAAAAATTAATATTGTGTGTATTATCAAAATTGCTCCTGCTTTGCAGTTTTGGTTGCTATGTCAGATAAGAGATTAGCAAAGCCCAAAACATAAATTAGAATTAGAGTTAGAAAATGAGACCAAATAGAGTTTGAGAATATTCTGCTAATATCTGTCTGTTGGGTGCCAATTACATGCAAATGCGTGGTATTGTTTAAATGTAGAGAATAAATAATAGTATTTATCACAATCAGATGTTTCATTGCACCCGGGTTTTGACATAGCAGAGAAACACATTCAAACATGAAATTTGTTGATACAAAACGGCTTAAAACTACCACATGTCAAAACTGATTTATTTTGTTTCTTCCCTTCTTGATTCATCTCCAGATTCAGTCAAGCTGTTTTCAAATTTTTTAGGAATGTTCAGCTGTGACACCCATTTAGTCATTGTATTACTTCTTTCTTTAAACCCCATATGTTATGTAGTGAGCAAAATTTATTCATTTGAAACATTCATATTCAGGCCTCTAATTATAAATCAGGCCAACACTATTTACAAATTATGTATAAAAAATTAGCCATATATCATTCAGAGTCAAGAATTTAAATGTCAATATATCCAACTAATCCCTTTGCATTCAATAGTTTTTGGCTTGTTTCTTGTTCTTTAGGAGTCATATTAACACAGCAAATTTAATAGGTTTTTTAAAAAAGAAGTTAAGGGTCATCTCTCTTTATGTGCTGAAGCAAACACTGGACCAGTTTTTGGAAAAAGTTGGACTCATCTGGAACTGATTTCTGACCTGTGGAAATTTTTGTTGTTTTCTTGTGAAATATAGTGTGAAAACTGTATTAGATTCGAACATCAGAGTACATTTATTGCAAGATGGTGGTTTTTTGTACTGAACAATTTAACAAAAAGTAACAATATTTCAGTCCAACCTATAACTGAATTTTCTTCTTCTGGCGCCTTTTTCATAGACTACTTCTGGGAAGTCTGGCTAATAGCAAAAGCAAAACAACATAAAGAAATTATTTTGACTGTCCATCTGTGACTGTGCCGTAAGCAAACCACAAAAAGCTTCACTTGTAAGTGAAACAAGACTCCGAGTTTGAGAGCACAGAAAGCTTTTTGGTTCACATCAGTATGCAATTATAATTTCACATTTATCCAACTTAACTGCACAATCCATCAAACCAAAGTATATTTTAGGGAGCAACCAAACACCAACAGACCCTTAATCAATAAAAACAATCCTTGTCTTCTTCCGATTCATATGGCAGGCATTGTTACAAAAACTAGTATAACATATGTATGAATAAGAAGTTATTTTCAGTCTTGGAATAGAAAAGCTTACTAAAGACATTCAGCCAGGGTTTTTTTTTAGCATCCATAGATTACAGACTATGGATGCTAAACCCATTGGTTGAACAAAAGTCCAGCTTCAGTTTCATTTAGCAAGTTGGAAGTGAAACTCTGCATGTGTAAAGTCTGTTACATAACCTGCAAGAACAGAAACTTTTTTCTTGTTCTCACAAAGGTAAGAACAAAGGAGTTTTGGACCAATTATTTTATTCTTCTTGTGAAACTTGTTCTGCTCTGTCAGTATTCATATTTGTTTTTATCATGTAACTTTTTTGTAATGCTGTTTGTTAGACCTTGTTAGATTTTTCACAGTTGCGGAAAGACAGAAGTGGCAAGTTTCTTGCTTCACACTTCCCACACTCATTTCAAAAGTCTGACCAGTCAAACCTCAAATGAAAAAGGTAATTAGATGTGTCAAGAAAATTTGGCAAAAACTCTTTAGAATCAGGTTGTAAAAAAAAGAGACATGTTGGTTCCTGTCACCAGAAGAACAAGGTTTTCTGTTCTTGCACGGCATTTAACAGCATTTACTTTATATTACAGCTCGTAAGCCTCATTGCTCGTGACACTTCTTATTATAGCTCGGATTTCATCATCTCAGTGACGTGTCTTTGCTCTCTTGTGTTGCAGTTTTCTCATTCTTTTTGTGTGCTTTCTTAACTATATTTAATTGCAGGTGCTCATGAATATTTATCTCAGTATTCACATTCTGTCTTGCACCACACTGTCATGGTAAATAATTTTATGGATTATTCATTGTAAGTAAAGATAAACATGTTCAACTAACAATTTGCATGAGAAGTAAAACAGTTTATATTTGCTGTGTATGATATGTTTGTCTTGCCCACAAACTGACCCCAGACAAGCACTGGACGCTAATGTTTCTTGTCAGCACTGACTCAGGTAAACAAAATGCAAAAGTATGCCACCATGAATAGGCAAACCCTCTGCATCATTTTTAATTACAGTTTTCAATTTTGTGCATGCCAGACTTGCATTGTGCACAATTTATCTGAAAAATGAATAAGCATATCCATCAAATTAAAAGGGATTGGAGGAGGAAGTGTAAGCATTGCCTTTGTAGAGATGAATCCCCGTGAAAGCCTCCCCACTGTAATGTAATGGATTTGGGTTTAATTACAACCTTGTTCGCTCACGCAAACACACACACACAAACATTCACAGCAGATATGTGAGCAAACACATTTCCTGTTTCTACTGATGAACACACAAACGCAGAGAAAATTTTGTTACTCTTTGCAATGGAACAGACAATTGCATGAACATGCACAAGTACTCACAAAGATGTTGGCAAATGAACACAAAAGCTTTTATGATCTAAGCTACGTGAGGTGAATTTTGAAAGAGCAAAATAAGATGTTTTTGCACTGATTGCAATAAACATGTGAAAACACAAAAACAACAAAAGTACTTTATATGCAATGTATTAAGGGATGATATAAAAAAAAAACTGTTGTTGGTTAGAAGGACATAATTCAAAGTGTTCATGGTTTGTCTTTGTTTTCAATAAGTCTTTGTCATTCTAAGATTAGGGTTAGGGTTGCACAGTTGCATTTCTAATGCATTTGTGCATTAGTTGCATTTGCTATCAGTTGGAGCTGATGTTGAGTTTTCTGAATTTTCTTTGTAACTCAGGTAATTTCACTTTTTTATTTTTACCTGGGAAGTCTAAAAAATCAAAATGTGCTGGAAACATTCATGTTTTCTTTGCTGGTGATGACGACTATCCCACACTGTTTTTAAATTTTGTTTTTTATAAATATGTCACAGCAAACTGGAATAGTAAGGAGCACCAGCGCTTGACAAAAGTGACATTTGACATAAATGAATAGGATTGATGTGTACAGGTTTTGACATTAAGTGGGGAAAACAAGTATCTGACCCTGATAGTATCTGTATCTGATTGCTGATACTGAGACAAAATATCAAAAAGAAAATCCAGCAGATAACTTTTAAATATCTATATTATTCATGTATTTGTATTTTATTAAAAAAAGTAAATATTTGATGCATTATTGGACCCCAAACTCTCCAATGTGGGAGAGACTGAAGATGTTTGTGGATTTAAGGAAGAAGATCATAGACCTGCACATGACCAGTATGGACTACAAAACCATTAACAAGAAGCTGGGCATTAAGGTAACAACTATTGGTGCAATTGTGCGTAAGCACACGACTCACAACATGACCGTCAATCGACCTACGTCTGGGGCTCCAAACAAGATCTCCCCTTGTGAGGTCAGTGAACAGTGAGAAATAGACCTGAGACAGACTTGGACAGAGTTAGTGGATAATTTTACAGCAGCTGGGATCACATTCACCAAACAAACAGTTGGTAACAAGGATCTAACATCTTGCAGTGCTTGCAAAGTGTCCCTGCCTAAGAAAGCACATGTACAGGCCTGAACTTTGCCACTGACCATGTGAATAATTTGGAGAGTGACTGGGAGAAGGTGTTATGGTCAGATGAGACCAAATTTAAGCTCTTTGGCATCAGTTCAATCCGTTGTGGCTTGAAGGAGAAAGATAGTACTTATGACCCCAAGAACACCATCCCGGCTCTCTAGCACAGAGAACATAACATTATGCTCTGTTTTGTCTCAGCATGTTAGACCTATTCTACCATTAATATTACAGACTGATAGAGTCTATATTTGTGGCCAAACCAACAAAATCAGCAAGGGATCAAATACTTGTTTTTCCCACCACTGTCTTACTTATTATAAATAGTATAAAAAAGTTTAAAATGTTTACATTTCTTCATATGGAACCTTAAAAATGTCTGAATGTTTAATGTTCATTGAAGCTGAGTATATTCTTTGATGGATGAATAAGATAAAATTTTAACAAACAGTAAATAAAAGTTACAAATCATATTGTTGTGATGTGATTCGAATGCATCCTGCCAGCAAACAGAAACTTCTTGTTTTTTATTACGTGGAATATTTTTCATCACTCGCTTGTCTTCTGTCTGTGAAATAAAACTGATTGGATCGAGCGGTGGTAGAACCTTGACAGGTTGTACATGGGGATTCGGTACTCAATTTTCTGAGTTGAGTCTCCACACAGTCAAATACGTTTTCCAAGTCCCCAAACACACTTGTTGACTCAATGGAAGAATTCCCCTTTCTCCTTTGGAGAGTGTGTAGAGCAACACAACTGTTACACATCTGGAAGAAATGATACTCTGTGACTCTTTAATCGACAGGAAAGGCCATCTGCTGGATCTTTCTTTCTCCTGAATGGACTTTTCTTGGGAAACTTAGGAGCGTGAACTCTGTGTATTAGAGCACACCCTCAGGATTCCCCATTTTTGAAAAGGAGAACCACATTCTCAGTTTACCAGTTCTCACTTTACCCGAGTGTTTCTCCACTGAAAAGCTTTGAGACCAACCTGGCAAATCACCACAAACACTAAAGGAGAGCCAAGTCCCTACTCTTTGCCTTTGAGACAGAAAGTACTCCTTCCAACAATGCACAATGTTCTGGGTCAAGTTCACTGGCTACCCATTCATACATCCAAATTGAATTCATAATTTAATTAACAGTCCATGGTTGCTGTGCCAAAAGTAAGGGATTGGTGGGCCAACACAACAAACGTGATCTATTGAAATACTTTCATGATGAAGTGGACAGGGACCAATGGAAGAAAAAAAAGAGACCCATTTTAATTCTGATAAATATTCCATGTACTGTACGTCTGTATAGCAGGGAAGTAGTTCTAATCCAAGAGTTTTGAAATGTACACTCTTTTTTTTTTTTGCAGTAACATTCAATGTTTCTTCCAATTTTCAATGTTTTTACTTGATTTGTCAAAAGTCACCAAAATAAACCACAACAAGAATAAAAGGTTTTGACGTTTCCCCATACTGCAGCCTGTGAGAAGTTCAAACTTGTTAAAAAGAAAACAACTGTTTTTATAATCCTGCAAAACAGGCAGATTCCCATAGCTTGATTTTTTAAAAAATAACAGACTTTCTTCATAGATACTGTATATACTAAAATACAGAATCATAGCAGTGTGAATACAAACAATTTATGAGTTATAATATCTTCTCCATGGAAGTTATTTTTTCTTCATTCATGCCATCTTCATTTCAACAACAACAACAACTGATAAAGATGTGGTTCTAAAAGTTTTATGTATGGCAGCTTTTTACACTAGTGAAGCACTGTATATTTATTTATCAGATCGTGTAAGTTATTCAGTATTATCATGCCAGGAAATATGTCTCATGAATAGTGTACGTAGAAATAGCTAAGAAAGAATTCAAGTTTAGGGAGAAAATGTAAAAAATAGAAAACGAAAAATATTGGAGAAGGAGCGACAGGTCTTATCAGTTGTTTTCAGCAGCATACTGTCAATCATATCCTCTGCAACAAATCCTGAAAAAAAATATGTATCTATTTTACCAGGTCATAAAATAAAACACTATTTAAAAAAATCTTTAACAACTTGCTTTACATTAACCTGTCATGACTGGATGTCAAAGCAAAGTTAAGAGCAATGTGAAAAACAATTTGTTCAACTCTAATGACACATTTAACTGTATATTCAATTTAAAATACATATTCCTTATTCAGTTTTGTGTTCTACAGGATCCTTCCACATATTTAGTTAAGAAAGAAATCAGATCACCAGCACAACTCAATATGGAGACCTTAACTTTTGCACAAATGTTCAGTGTATTTTTAAAAAAATTAAGCTCAAACAAAAAAATCTTCTAAGTATCCACTAGTTATTGGAGTTTTTCAGTTTGCCTGAAACAATTGGCCTGCTGAGAAAAAATAAAATTATGAAATTATGAACAAAATAAAAGCTTAAGTTTAAATAGAGGAATATTTAGAGTACTGCTGTGCTTTGACCTTTAACAACACTTTTCTTCAACTTCACAATGCTTTTAAGGAATTAATAGAAGATTATACATGTTGGCATAAACACAGTAGCATGTTTTTTTTTTTTTTTTGTTAAATACTATTTTGTCACACCCACTATTGTCTGTACACATTCAGCTGAAATGTATGAACATGGATATCCATGATTGAAAGTAAACTTTGGAAGGTAAACATTGGTCTATAATGCAATTGTTTTATAAAATGCAACAGCTGCATCTCTTTATCCCAGTTACCCTGTCACAAAAACACACACACACACACACACACACACACACACACACACACACACACACACACACACACACACACACACACACACACACACACACACACACACACACACACACATCCCCTGCCCGCTAAATCCTCTCTGGCTTGTTTAGACAACCCACTGCTTTGCAGTAAATCCTAAAAAAGTTAATCCCGGTACATCAACAAATGCAGTTTTCGGCTTTGTATAAAACATATGCAACTAACAGAAAACCTCTCTGACATCAACATGAAACAGACTGAGCAGCTCAAAATGTTCTTTTCACAAATCTGCAGGTGTACAACCCTTTCTAAGCAAAACTCCATGTAGTTTTTATGCAAATGACTATGCATTATATTGAATTTAGTTCATTTTGAATTACAAGGCTCTGCCAAAAACAGCTTGCCACCTAATTTTAACTTAATAAGAGTCTCCAAGACATCCATTTACTGCAAAGGTGATCATTATCTCCTGGTTGACGAAATTTTTTGACTCAGTCCGATGAGGGCGGTTGCTTCTTCTTTGGTAGACAATTTTGTGGGAATGTATTTGTTTGGAAGTTTTCCTACACTTTTTTTTTAAAGCTAGAGTTTTGAAAACTAGAGTGTCCTTGTGGAGGAAAGGTGGCTGTAAAAATGCAAATGAAGGTGATTGGAAGTAACAAGAATATTTGGTGAACTCAAAACAAAGAAAACTAAAGCAAACCCTGGCCTATCTCACCACATATAATAAACCGACTTGCTGTGGAATTGAATTATACAAATAAATTAGCCTCCCTTTACGTGAATGTACTGAATGAGCAGGTTATTCCATTATCAGATTTGTTCTTCCCTGATGGCATGGGCCTTTCCAAGATAACAATGCCAGTATTAATCAGGCTCAAAAGTGGTGAACATCCATCTATCTTCTAAAGCACTCCAACCGGTGTACGGTTGCAGGAGCAGTATGTGTGTGACATTGGTTGTGTGCATGGACTGACCATCACACAGACCAGGCCTATACCCTTATGAGAGCAATCAATCAGTGTTCTCATGGTCTAATATTGGGGAATAATTAAGCAGCAGTGAAGCAATGAAGCTGATTGTTAGAGCTAAGACAAAATGATGCATGGAATACAAAAAAAAAAAAAACTATACTGGAAGCATTTTTTGACAAGTAACAGACAATAAAAGACAAGAAAAGTTGGAAGTAGTTAAAAAGGAAGTTCAAGAAAAATAATTATAGGAAATACGATACATACAAATTTTTAGGTTCAGGTTAATAATTCAATATGTTTTTGAAGTAGTTCTTTCAGTTTGTGATTGAAATAAGCAAAGTCATTTTCTGAAGAATGATGGTGTTTGGCAAGGATCCAGTTAAAAACACAAAATCAATATATTTATACATCAAGTGGTTACTTATGAAGGTGTTGCCTGCTATTACAGAAGGACTGGAAATGATTGGAACAAATCGGAGAAGAGCAACTTTAAATCACAACAGAGCTGTAACAATAAACAGTTTGTTGGTTTCTGCCTCAAGGCCCCCATATTAATGTTTCCAGTAAGACGTGATATGCATCTTAGTAAACAAACACATGTGAGCCAGGTGATCAAAACTCAAGTTTTGTGGTGCTGATAGAAAAGAACAACAATAATCAAATGGAACAAAAGCCACATCAAAAAGGTGGTAAAAGTTGTGTAGATGATTAAAAAGCTCCGAACAAGATTGGATCGTCTGTCCATGACAAATACTTACATTTCACAGTAAGTATATTTTCCTGGTTTCCTGATAGGCTTAAAAAGGTTAATAGTTCAGTTTATTTTAGTTTTTTCCAGAGGTACTAGAATCACCTCAACTAACAAAGGTCTTGTGGTGCTTGTATTAGACTAGATTAATTAGAGGCCATATTCTGATATGATTATATGAGGGCTGGTAGCAAGGTAAGTTTTTTTAAAAAAATTATAAATAATTACATCTGATGTCCAGAAACATTTTTGTCATTTCAAAATGTGAGAAAGGAAAAAGAGAAAGTGAAAAAAGATCTCCTCTGGTATGTCAAAAACCATGAAATATAGAATCTGTGTGGGTCCTCTTTGGTAGTTTTTGTATAGCTACACTGACTAAACACCGTAAGCAGAAAACTTTGTTCTTCAAGGACCGAGAAGAAACGTGAATAAAAAGCATCAAAAGCAGAGAAGCTACCGTCTTAATGCTAAAGCAAAGTAGTGCAAAGTTTTTCTTATAAAAATTAGAAAACCCCAATGCTTTTTTTGACATTTTTTAAATTCAATTCACGAGCAAACTCAGAAAACATAGAGAAATAACTTACAAACGTAAACTATATTGCCAGTGTGTGTTTATTATTTATTTATCTTATTATTTTGGTTTTCAATTTTATAATTTTTTTAATTTAAATTTTTAAATGTTGTAATTTTTCAGTTTGCTTTCTGCTCACAATATATAAAGAAAAAACTGTCAACTGTGTGATTTTTCACATTGATTTTTGTTGGCTGTTTACATTTTTCTGGTTTTACTAAAAAAAAAAAAAAAACAATTCACCTTCATGGCAAATTTCTTGTTTACTTCAATTGGAGGTTTGAAAAAGAATATAGGTTTGTACGAGGGATCATGTATTTTCAAACTCTGTGAGCTTAAATATCCGTTCACATCACATGTGGGAGACATCTGTGGGTGGGCTTCAGCGATGGTAAATATTAATCCTGTGCTTCACAATGGGGTCTTGGCACAGATCAAATTTCCCACCAGGGTGGAACCACACATTTTGGAAAGTGAGCATTGATGTGTTCATGGAAGTACACATACAAAAACCCACTGAAACACACAAATGAATTCAGCCTTGAGTCCAATAAAACGTTCCTTCTGCACTACGGTTTCCCTCCACTGCCGCCTTTAGTTTCAGTTTGTCTGCAGAGATGTTGCTCATACAGTCAGCAGTTCACAACAATAGAAAGCTGGCGTTACTCTTACTGCTCAGTATGAATGAGAACATTCTGTTTGCAAAGTGTAATTAAATAGAAAAACTTTAGCACATTTGCAATCCTTTGTTTAATTCTGTGTTTTTAAATTACTTTTCCCAACTGTTACTCATGATGACGAAGGTTGAGTTGTACTAATAAAAACTCTTAGTTTTGTTGGGTAAAGTATAATTTAATAAAATAATTCAGGAACTGACAGAATCTTTTATTAGATGCATTTTCTTTATACCGTACTTTTCTTTAAAAACCCTCAGAAACCCTCAAAAAAATCAAATGAAGAAGATAAGCTGCTACATCCAATTTTATGAGATTGTGTTACAATGTGGAAGGAGTACCCAGATGCAGGACATCAAAACAAGGTTTATTAACAGAAGTCAGGTAAGTCTGTAAGGAAAAAGGCACAGGATTAAGTCAGGATAAAAAGTTCAGATAATAGAACAGAGTTCATGGATGTAACTAATTGTCAGGTAGGATGGTGAAGATGACGATGACCCGACATGAAAGTCTGGGGTGATTGACCTTAAATAGGCAGCAGGTCCACAGGTGTGTGGCATTAGAAATTAATCTCAGGTGTCCCTAATCAGGATTATGAGGGAGGTCCAGGCCTCCCTGTTGCAGCACGTTCGTACTATTTGCTTAAAATAAGAGGGTAATTTACAATCATAATTTGTAACTTTTTAGAGTCTAATAGTACAACAGCATCTTTGATTGTCAAGGTTGAAACACCCCATGTATAGGAGTTGAATGAAAGAAAGCACATCATCTGTAACATCTACAACTGGCTTAGACCTTTAGAGAAATTTATTTTATGAACTGCATGTAAATAAAGCAATTCTATTCTTTTTTAATACATTGATAATAACAAAAAACATAAATTAGTAGCAATTTTCCAAAAGTTTCTAAAAAAACAAAAAGTTCACAAGCAGTTTTGGTTTTTATTTCTCTCGGACTTTCTGAACTCTCATTTTATTCCAATGAACTAATGTTCAAAACAACAATGTACAAAAATGCAGTTTTTAATAAAAAAAATTACATTCCTCAATTATACATTCTATACCTTCTTTAGGATGTTGGCGATGAAGTAGATTAATGTACAAGTGATTGCGCTTGAAGATAATATATGTCTGTCTAAGCGTTTGGGACCTAACCTTTGCCTGAATTTAGTTAAACATGATGCTAAGCAGCAAGGGATTTAAATTCCCAAGTCAGTTTTATAAAAGCAGGTCGTGATTGAGGTGGTCTGCCTGTTAAATTCTGTATTTAATTTCCTCAAGGTTTTTCATTTTCTTTTCCTCCTGAGATTGAAACTGAAAACTAAACAAGTGGTTTTCATTTTTTTTTTCTTGTGTCTCAATAGTTATTTTTTTTTATTGTAAACCACTTAATATTGAAAAGGAGAAGACGAGGTAATGAGTGTACCTGGAAGGGCAACACAGCCCAAAAATCCTACTTCTGTTTTACTCTTTATTTCATTACAAAATTTAAAAACTCAAAAACAATTTTCTCAAAAAGTCAGCATTTTCTTATTAAATATAAACATTTTAAAAAACAAGACCTTGCTCATGAAAACTACAGATTGTTAGAATACATGTCAGTAATAAGTAATGTTGCTGTTGACAGTGCTAACTGATGACATCGACATGGAGACATCAAGCATGGAGAATAATAATATCTTGGTTTTGCACAGACTTAGCATGCAAATTTCACATGACATTTCAAGGAATTTCAACTTTTCATCTGTCATTTCACTGCGTAAAATGCCACTTTGAAATGATTGGAGGGGATGACAAGCTTTGGCCAGGCTGTCAGAGTTCATGGTAATTACAACTTTGTGCAGCACTGAGTAAGCAGACCATCACCACTGCACAATGACTCATTCAGAATTGCAGATCAAGTGCGTTTGGCTCAGAGAAGTGGGGCCTTGTTACCTTTATTGGTCATGAACATGTCAACTTATTTTAGCAGGATTATGGCCTCTTTACTTATCCCTTATTATTTTGTGTGTAGTAATTTTTTCCTTTCAACTGGAAATTTTGTAGAGGGGAAAAAAAATAGCAAATTGCAAATGAAAATCACTTAGACTAAGTCAAGTATATTGTAAAAAAGAAAAAAAAAACCCCAACATGCTATTTGGTTTTCTATTACTGTTATTTTGCCCTATTTTCCCCTTTAAGTGTGAGATAATTTTGTGACAGTAACTATAAAACTCTTATGTTAGAAAACCAGCAGCTGGTTTTGTTTTAGTGAAATAGATTATAAACATAAAAGTGCAAAACAAATTAAAAATTAATATGATTTTTACCAAAGAGCAAGCTAATTTTCTCATGAGTGCACATTAAATTCAACAAAATGTTCCTGGCTTATGACAACTTAAGGTAAAAAAAAAAAATGTTATTGACAACAAATGGCTGTTCAAAATAATTTTTGTGTAACACTTTTTTCCAGACACATTGAGAAAGAGGCCTTTTTTATTTGTTCTAAATTTACAAAGAAACATGGAGTTTGAACTTTGTACAGAAACATATAAATTAGCCACATATTTTAATCAATCAAGGACATTGATCTTTAAGGACAACAAAGCCTGAGAGGACACAATATCAATTCTTGTGTATATCCTCCAACATTTCAAAATCCTAAACAAAAACAGAAAAACACGTTAAAAGGACACTATTTCCAGTTGCTCAAGACACCTATTTAAGGCATATAACTGGTTTATTGCACAGCAATAGAGGGAAACATTGTCGTCATTGAGTAAGGTGTTCTTTGTGTGCTCTGGTCGATTGTATTGACCAAAAGCCTGATGACTGCTAATGAACCAAAAATCAAAACAAATTACGGGCTAGTCACCGGAGGATGCTCATACAGTGAATTCAGAGCATCTTTACATTACCAAACACATTGATTTGAAACTCTGTGGGATAAACCTTCAAGGCCTCACCAATTTTTGTGTAAAGGCTAGATAATTGGCATTCTGCTGTAATTGTTACAACTGGCTGTTTGTCACAAGTGGCAAACAGCCTAATTTAACAATTTCAAAAACCATGACAAAAAAACGTTTCATGTCTGACAAATGAGGGAACAAGAAAAAGATCCCTGTTTTTAATGGTTGTTCTGGCAAAGAACAAGCAGCATCCATACAGACCATGTGCCTCAAAAGCCATTAAACAAAGGTTTCATGTTTCAAATAAACTGGCTTGAGTTATTTGTGTTTAATCAGACAAAAGATGATCAATCCTGTTGACCATCTGTGATTGATTAATTAATCAGTTAATTAATTGATTGATAGCTGTATTGATCCCCAGAGAAAAAAAATGGGATGCCAAAGACACCCAACCAAAAAACAGTCACATGTAGTCAATGTTTTTAGCAAAAGCATTTGCTAAAACCATAAAACACTACTATGCAGATGAAAAAGAAATCCAGGCGTTGGTTATATAAAAAAAAAACCAAACAAACCACAGCATCAGGGGAAAAAATATTTGGAAGAGTTTGGTTGAACACAGTAGCCTCACCATACTGTCCCTACAATAACTCACAACTCCACTAAAATAATTTCAATTATATTCCTACTTTGTTAATCCCCCATTGGGAAATTACTTTTGCTGCGTTGTAGTGCAGCAGGCAGCAATGATGGTCCCTCTTCTGAAGGGACATTTAACCATGGGCTCAGCGAGAATCAAACTGGCAACTTTTCATCCCGAAGATGGAAATTCTACCTCTCAGCTACGCCGCTGCATTTTGAAGATGATTGTCCGTAAGAAACAGAACAGTTCATAATTTGGGTTTTATCTTCTTCTCTGGAAATTTGTCCAAAGAGTCGTGGCTCAAACCCACCACTAAGCTGGTCTTTCTATCAGTTTGTTTATGCAATTTTTTCTTCCTCAGTGATTCCCACTCATGGCATAAACAATGGATTGTGAGCAACTGAGGGGCAAAATACTATATTCAGAACTATTTGTTTGGCAAACCAAAGCTTCTAAACATGAAAGAAAGGGATTTTGTATTACCAACAACTAAACATATGGACAACAATAATGTAGCATTACAACTCATTTAACTCTTTATAAAGACTGAAGAGTTAAGTGTTCCAAGTGTGGTACATAACAGAAGTGCCAAAGCAGTACAAAAGTTTTGGCAGAGCGTCATTTGCTCTATTTGCATGGGGAGAGTAATCACACTGGAGCTTGGGGATTCAGAAATTACACCCCTGGGTTTGTGTTTTTAGTGGTATTTATTTTTTTATGACCACTGTGCGAGTTCTGCTTTCAGACCACGTTTTTCCCTTTATTTTGTGTTGTAGTTTTTATACAAAATGTGTGGATTTTTCTTTAAAATATGCCCATTCTGGTAAAGTAAGATCACCTGAAAGGAATGGGCTGACATAAAAGCTTATGTTACACATTAATAAACGTTCAGAAACGAAAATCAATCTTTGCTCATCTATCACAGTGAATTCAAAATTTTCATACCAATTTTTACACTCTTACTGCACACATATACTACTTTATGTAATGGCTCCAAAATTTTGGTTATTTGCCTCTGCAAACTGTCAATGAACAGTAATGGAAAACCTGTTTCAGTAAATCCATAAAAAATACAAAAATATTTTTACTTTCAGCATTTTTTCTCTTCCAATATCCTAAGACTGTAATGGACAAAGTTTGATATTGTTTTGAACATCTTTTGATAGTCACTAACTAATGTATGACCTCCCAAAATCTGAAACTTTTTTAACACATATCAACTTTCTTTGTGTTTTCATTACAATGCAGATCAATATGAGAAATCAATTCATAAAAAGAAAGAAATGTACAAAAGGAGCACTGCATGAAACACATTTTTGACTAACAAGTCTGTTGAATTTATTGTATCAAGATAAAGTAATTGGATAATATGGTTTTGAAAGCAGCAGTAACACCAAAAGTGGCTCCCAGGGCAGCGTGTTTGTAATTGCTTACTTTGACTTTAAAGACACGAGCAGGGAGCAGAGCATAATTAGCTTAAGCTGTTTAGGTATGCCTGTTGCCCGGTCAATTTAATTTCAGAAAAGAAATTGGAAAGGTTTTTAACTGGCTCATCTTATTCCATGTGAAGTGAGGAACAGTGATAGTTGAATTATAAACATCCATATGTCAAAGGGAGAATGTAATCAGATTGAGTAAAAACAGACAGAAATTGATTGGAATCTGATGACATGTATTTATTTGATAAAACAATTCTCACAAGGGAGACATGTCAGAATATCATCAAAGCATACCACAACTAATGGTGCAGTTGTTTCTGGAAGTTTGTTGATTAATCTTCCCGTTGATGAAATAGAACAAAACCTATGCAGATGTAGTATATTAAATGTAGAAAAAATTCTAAAAAAAAACATGTGCTGTTTGTAAGTACAGATACATTTTTTTTTGTGGAGTAGATTCTCAGAGAGGTATTTCAGTCACAGTTTTCAATTTAAAAAAGTCAACACACGGGGACATTAGAATATTTTATTCTTACCTTTTACCTTCACAAGATTCTTTTTTTTTGGTATTGTGCACAATACTTTTTGTCAGATTGAAGTCAGAAAATTAATATTATTACACATCAGCTATTCATCAGCTGATGTATAGCTGATGAATAGCTGTACATCAGCTGTAACCCCCCTAACCCTAACCCCTAAAGGGTTAGGGGGTTATACCCACCAATGTTTGTTTTTGCATCCCTCCAATGTCTAAATGATTTAGACAAAAGTCCATTGAATTGTGATGTATGGGAAATATAAACAAAAATTAAATTGGCCTAAAAGGTGGTGTGGTTTTCCAACATCATTCTTCATTTAAACTTTATAGTGATATTGAAAACCCCAAATGTCTTCCAGAACCACTGCAGAAGTCTGAGATTGATATTTGTAGTCATCTTTCACCTAAGAAAGTATAACTGACTTACTCCATATTCCCCTGCAGCACAGACATCCCTCTATTCTATCAGGAGTGACTCTAATTCTATCTATTCATAAAACCTTTGAAAAATGTGTCCCTAAGTATTTTGTGGCCACATCTTTCAACTTCAACTTTTGAATCTCATTCAATGTTAGTGGCTCTTTTCATATACCTTTAGTTATACATTGTAGCACTTATTTTAAATCATGTCTTATGTTCTGTCCTTAAAAATTTTCTGTGTTTTAAAGTGATCATGTGTATTATTTAAATGTCATTATTACAACTTAAGCACTTTTTTCTTCTTGGTTTTAGAAAACATATTGAAACCACAGTGATCCACATTAATTAATAATGGTTTTGTTTATGTGTAGCTGTGACAAAAAAAAATAAATTAAGTGTAGGGTTAGGCTGAGGAGTGTCATTGGTTGTCATTGACAACATAGAAAACACCTGGGGCCAGGACACTCTACCCCTAGTGGCTGGTGTGCTTAAATTAACAACGTTAACAACAACATCAAACTGGCCTCACATACATAAAAACAGTGACAAAGGACGTCACCACTATCAAGGTGACTTCTACTGCAGGTGCGAAAATATGGATGCAATAAAAGTCATGAAGTTTAATGATGGTAGTTTACAGAAAACAAAAGTCAAATCAATACAATCTGAAATGGGTTTTATAACACGCTAAAATAATTAAAGTTAGAATCTCTGAACTTTTTTTTCTGTTTGTCAAACAATAAGATGAAATTACTAGAAATTTTCTTTTGCACTTTTTGCTGAATTATGAACGCTGATGGGACAAAATTAAAGAAAAAAATGGAAATAAAAATCACTCAGAATTTTAAAATTATTTCAGTGAAACCCACATGTTTCCATTTGAGGATTGTGAAAATCACCCCAATATGGTTGGACACAAAATTCACAAACACAGGGGCTAATTAAGGAGGAAGAAGATGTTCAGAGTATCACAGCTTCTGTTCTTTGCAGGTTCAAACAGAATGTGGATATATATTTTTTTATAATGTCTAATCTATGTTTTTTTATGTAAGTAAAACCAATTTGAGATCTTCCACTTAATACATCAGGTAATTTGATAATCCTCACACTATTGCGCTTCATTATGACAACTGATGACACAGTTCAATAGACCAGTTAATACCACACTATTGTACTAAAGAGGATTGAGGTAAATAGTGAAAAAGAAGATGATTCAGGGGACATATTGTAGCTAACAGCATCTATAAAATTTATACAAAAATATTAATTTTTATCTGTACCCGGAATTCTCTACAATTGTCAGAAATAGAAATCACATGGAGGAAAATGACAAAATAATTACACAGTTGGTTCGGAAATCATTTTTAAAAAGAATATTTTATTAATCTTTTATCGATACTGTTATGTACATGGCATATCTTGTGCTTTTTTATTATCAAGAATAAACCATGGGGGAGCACATCCAAAAAAATTTAATTTTAAAACAGGGTTCAAATTTTCTTTTTTCACTTTTTTCCCAAGTGGATATATCAACAGAGCTATAAAACAAGGAGCGAGGAGGAAGGTAAAGGACAAAAACTAAATAGATAGGTAAAGTGATAATCCATTAGAGACACTTGCAGATGGTCCACTGAGGGTAGTATGAATCTTTCGACTAAAATGTGCTTTTACCAACAGTAGCAAAGGCACCTGTGTATCATTTAGTTTTACAAAAAAGAACGCCTCAGGGCCTTATGTTAGTTGAGTCCATATGCATACCAACAAAATCCATCCATAGCTTCTTGCTGGGAGATTTGTGACACACGTTTTAATCAAATGCTTTGGAGCTTCTTCACTTTCTTTTTGTTAGCCTTTTAGACATGATGAAAAGGAAAATGGCATAACACGGTTGGATTTTCTTCTAATTTAGCATGAGAAATGAAGGGGAGATTAAACAAATAGCATTTGGAGATGACATCAAGATATGTCTATTTGGTGAGCAAAGGATAAGCATTGAGACGTGAGATTAGAGACTAAGACGTTTCTTTACTGCCGCGTGATAACACAAAGAAGGTGAAGGAAAAAGATGTGTGTACATATACTTTAATGAAAAGAAAACTAGAGAAAAGCAATAAAAATGGCAGTGTTTAAGATAAAAAGACACATTTTCAGAAAATGTGCTTATGGATTTTTGATAAGTACAAAAAAGAAGTCTCAATAACACTAAAATATTTTGATCTAAAATGAGTCAACATGGCTAAAGTGAAATTGATCATTTAAAAGAGATGGCAAAATAATGACAAGAAAACAGAAGAAAATAAATTAAAATCAAATTTAGAAAAAAGAAAAAAAAAGGTGAAGGTCAGTATGAAAACATGTTTCTTGCCTAAACTGTTTGATGGAAATGGGTCAGGGAACACTGTAAATATGGATGGCAAACTCACACAACAGGTTGAAATGTTTTGGTTGAAAGACTGCAAAAAGAGGGGGAAGGCCTTTCTGGTATAAATTTGAGTGTTGGGTAGCTGAAAAACTGACAATATCAATTGTAAGCTACCAATTGGACAAGGCCATTAGCCTTTTTTGATGTCTGATTCTCTTCAATAAATTAGGAAAATGTTTGTGGCCCATTTAATTTGTAATCCATAGAAAAGACCAAGTCATCATTCTCAATAGTATTTTGGTCATACTGTGAAAACACAAAACAAATCCCAAGAACGTTCCCTTCTACTTTTAGATGCCATCATGGCAGCAGCAGGATCCTCAGACTCTGTCCTTCCTGTTGTCTTCTTTATAACTTGCTTTTACTTTTATCCATTGTCTGAAAGCAATGGCCAACCACTAGTCCTTATTAATTTGGTTGGTGATCAGGCAAAAGTTCGACCAGGTTTCAGTTCATGTCTATGCAGTCTCCTGGCTGGCGTTAGATTGATTCTGACCACAGCCCATGATAATTTGGTTGTTAGCAACCATTCGTTTCTCGACAAATCATAATCCATGACATGTAATTGTTGAACGCACATGAAATTCTTGTCATGCCGCAGTCCTTATTGATCTAGTTTGTTAGCTTGCATCTGCTTGCATCCAAACCATAATCCACGTTGATTCCATCTGTTGGCTAGCGTTAGCTTCAAACTCTATTGTCCATATGTTCAGTGTGTCCGTCAACCTCCTATTCTCAGCTCCAGAGACAGAAATTGCTGGTAGTTTGGCAGGTAGAGCCTTTCTCAGCTGGAGACAGGTAGAGCTTACCATTAGCGCAGGCACACAACTCATACACAGTTTGTTTTGTGTAGGTAGTGCCTGGAGGAGCTCCTTCCAGAGGGTCCACAGCACTACCAAGGGGAATGTTGCCCAGTTTGATCGTGTTGGCATCTAGAAAAATCTGTGGAGTTTAAAGAGAAACAAATGAAGGTTTAGTCAATAACTATATCCTAGAGACATTCATACATGGAGAATTACTCTAATTTTAAGGTCACTGGGAAAATAAATGTCATTTGTTTTCCTGATTACCAACATACAGCACATGTATAAAATATTAATTGAAAGAAGTCACAAGAAGAAAAGGTGAGTTTTAGAGGCAAAAGTTATAATGGTACAAATACAGAAAAAAAAGTAATGCCGTAGGGAAAATTAATTCTTAGTATTTAAAAACAGGTAGAAGAATTTTCTGTTTATAATTTTACTCTTGACTGGCAGTGAAAGAGGCTAAAGGCAAACTCGCTAGAACAGTCGCTGATGACTGTTAGTTCTGGGTGGGGCAGAACAGAATGTGGGTTACCATATTGAAATATTCACTCTTTGATTAAATGATCGACTTTGGAAGATTATTCGTTTCAAAGCATCTCAATTAAGTTATGAAGGAACATAAAAACTGGGATCAGTTTCTTAACATAAAAAAGAAGAAGAAAAGTCATGGTGTATTTGCTTAGCTTAATATTTTTTCTGATAAGATGAGATGAATGTATTACGTAAAGGTATTACCATTGTGATTGTTAAATATCACAAGACTGTTTTAATTGAAGAATAGGAATATAGATTTGAAATAAATGTTATACCAATACCGAATCAGTTTGTCCTCAACGTAGAAGACTTTTTGCTCAAATGAAGTGGTCAAACAGGCTTTTCACATCTGTTTTTAGTTCCACACCAATCCATTTGCACAATTTGGTCTTTGGTAGAATATGGTTTGCGATTAATTTTAACAACATTAAATAATTTATAACACTTGATTTTAATTTAAAAAAATGTCCCGTGGTTATAGTCTTATTTGAATGAGTTGTTTCAAATTGACCCCGCTTATTGCCTGAAAGTAGCAAAGATTGTCTTCATCACCTCAAAACCTCAAATTGGGAAAGCGGTATAAAAACGAACAAATGCCTCTAACTGTAGCATATTAATCAACTTTGTGTTATTTAAAGTGTTATTGAAAAAAATAAATAATAAAAAAATGAAGTTAAAACTTATGAAAGTTAAGACCCAAGATCACAACAAATAGATGCGTAGATTCTGATTTATGCAAAGAAAATAACCTCATCGGAGTAGTTCATACTAAACAACACAGTCATTAATTCCAATTTTCACCCCCGCTTTTCTCCTCATTTTTTTGCGTGCAAACCCAAAGGCTAGATTGAAATTTCAGTAGATACATTTTCTCATCTTTCACGTACTTCAATGAAGGAAGGGTGAGAATAAATTGTTTGGTTGAAAAACTACTTTAATTCTCAAAAGCTTAGAAAGTAAGAAGATCAAAGGTACAGTGGAAAAAATAAAAACACGCTTCATAAAAAATAGCTTACTAACTGACAGCAGTTTAGAAAAAAAGGTTTAGGACAAGTTAAAGGACAAATTGAGACACAATGACATCACAATGGTTAGAAGAGAATTAGTGGAACGGATAATTTCATGAAACATTATAAAGAACGTTGCCAAAATAAGCTATTTACACATTTATTCATTTTCTTCACCCTCTGTGGCAGTTCCAGGGGGTGTCAAAGTCTACTCAATGCAATTAAAGGCATGCGAATAGGTTCTCTCTGCCAGCTTGGGCTAACATATATTAGTTCAAAATCGTTTCAGACATCTTCATATTTCTTTTGGATGATCATGAATAGGGCTTTGCATCTGTTGTGCATCTGAGAATCCCCAATTTTGTTACATCACATGGGATTATTGTGTATAACTTTAATTGAACAATTTAAATACTGAACATTAGCTATAGCTAATTGTAGACAAAGCAAAAAATATATTAAAGTGACAAAAGTGTGGAACTTGAATCTGCCCTGCTTCACAGAGAAAATTGGAATGATTTTTATACTCTTTGAACAAATGAATCCGATGTCTTCAATAGATAACACAGGTTACATTTATTCACTCAACTCTCAGCACAACATTCGATGGAGGGGGATTATGTAGAAATAGAAATCTCATTGCATATTTTCTACTTTTTTGGATATATTTGTTCAATAACTTTACATGAAAATTAATATCCCAAAAATAAAAAAAATGAAAAAAAAAAAAAAAAAAAACAACAGGATTTTGGACATGAGTCTGAAAATAGAACCCGTATTGCATGCCTTTAACAGGTTGTATCTATGTAGTTACCTTCTTTTGCATCCTAACTGAAACTTAAAACACCATTTTTAACTCTTTTAACAGAGTCAATGTTGGCAAACTAAGCCAAATTTTGTTACATCTACTCTGTATGGAAAATATGACTTAAAGCCAACTATAATGTGCCAACGGGATGACGAAAAATTTACATTTTGTTTCTAGTTATTTGGGGATAGTATTAGATCTGAAATGAACCTGACTCTGAGACTGAAAATAAGAGAGGGTGATTTAGGTGGCAATTACAAGCTGGGATGTAACATAGATGAGCTCATTAAAAAGAGGTGAGTGGTGAATGTACGGAAACTGAAGTGTAAGTTTTCATAAGGATACACTGGCAGCATAAGAAGTCCTTCTGAAGGGCAGTGGCTGGTCAGACAGATGGGTAGATGGAAAGAGAGAAAGAGTAATTTGTTGCAGCTTATGATCGGATTAGTGCTGACATTCACACCAAATGAAACTGCAAGAGGCATGCGGACTTGTTTTTTGCCGTACATAAAGGTCTAAAACTATGATTGTGTCTGTTTGGAAGCAGAAATTTGTCTTGATAATAATAAAAAAAAGTTTTTACTGTAACTCTTTAAAATGTTTTATACATGTGTTACAAGTGCATAGTTTGTGATTTTTCCAACCAGCTAAAAGAGCAACAGACTTTCCTGAACTGCCCGCATTGGATCAATTTTATTTTTTGTAGTGGTACAACCCGGAATGTAGAAACTTGCATTGCACTGAATAAAGTATTTTCAAAGTTCATGAAATATAATTTCATGCACAGTTACGCTTCAGGTAAAACTTTTTTTCTTTTTTGGACAACTCAAGAGTAAGAAGAAGAAGCTGGTCAGTCCATAAATTGGAATTGGGTTTCCAATTATTCAGTTTCAAAGAGGAACTATTGCATCCCTACCTCTGGTGCAAGACTACCTGTGCCTGAGAGAACTGTCTCATTGAACAAAATATTTCTTAAATGGTAACAAAGTGCACCATTAGAGAAACTTCTGTCATGATTCAATCAGTTTCAGTTTTGCTGTGAAACTTTTTTAAAATTTATATATTTCTAAAAAAAAATACGTAAAGACTTGAAACACAAGAGAGCTACTTCTTACTTTTCCATAAACTTCTCAATAATCTATAAAATAGTTTTATATTGTTTTTGACAAGCCCCCATCAATTTCTCATACATATTTTAACACAACTAAAGTGTTTGAAAGCTTTTAGATGTGTGATTACCAATATCTCATTAGGTAGAAAATGCAATACTTTGCGTTAGTAAACATTCCATGATGCACACAAATGTCAAGCCTAATGGGCACGGTGCAAACAGAGATGGCCAGAAGTTTAAGAAACATAACAACAAAGGATAACCTTCAGATTTGATGTTTTAATGGGTGATAAAATTCTCTTGAACTTTGGCAACTTCTTGCAATGTAGTCCTGTAAATGTGTCATGACCTACATCCTTGAGGTGTTGTGGGTAAAGAGGAGGTCGTACATCATATGATTGACCACCATTACATAGCCTAGTATACTTTTGCTGATAGAGCAATTGGCCTGGCACCAAGCATGGTCTACCAGACATGCAATCTTTTTGTTCTTAAACTTTAGACATGACTACATGATTACCCGCACCTGTACGATAGGGGGGGTGGGGGGGTGGGGCTTAACAATTTGCAAAAAAACTTTTATATTGAATCTATAAAATTTATTCATTCATCTTTTATACAGAAAAAATGCCTTTGTTATCATTGGTGGATGTCCCAGTTAATTGTTTAAATCTAAGCTAAATGATGGTCACCATGTCTTGAGGATGCTCTTCTGTCAGCTACCCACTATGGACAACGACTGTCAGTGTTGCAAACACCTACGTTGACACATTTTTTACATTTCTGGAACCGATGTCAAGTTTGTATTGTGACAATATGATATGTTCAACGCTTTTCAGAGGAAAATGATGGTGAGCTCCAGCAACTCAAAAGTTTTGAAGGTTTATGTTACTGTGTATCTACGTATGACTGACAATGGATTAGTATGACACTCCTAGTTGTCTGGAGTCTGCTGTCTACTTGCTGAAGTATTGTTTTGAGAACGTTCATTGTTAGAAAACTAATCATCCCTACAAGAAAATAATTTTACACTTTATTTTTTAACATTTATAAATTTCAGCTGGCAAATTTGAAATTCCTCTGATATGTTTCATATAAGCTGGTTGGCAATAGAAAGAACTGAAAAATCTCAAACAAGAGCAGCCTAAACCTTATTCAGGCTGCTCTGAACCACCAGATAAGGTGACTCAGACATCATGTCAAAAATGTTGATACAATTTGAAATTATGAAAAGATTTTCCACATGTTTAGCTTGCATGTGCATGAAGCATGCATTTTTTTATGCCTGAACTAATCTGTGTCCAATAGCAGTTTGGCTAGGTTGTGCCTCTGTTACGAAGAATTTGAGAAGCATGCAGGCAGTGGCAATTATGGAGGGTCAAAACATTTTTCATGGATGATTTCCTGTGGCACAGCCAAGAAACCCAGAAGAGACGGAAGAAGAGAATTGTAAGCAAAAATGGAAAGGCTGCGGTGAAGGAAGAAGATTTTCACAGGTTGAAAACAGGCATGAGTTGGATAGAAGACGGCAAAGGGTATAAAGAGGGTTAAAGTGTATTTGGGAGATGGAGTGAGAAAAAAAAAAACATTCCTTAGTGTGTTGGACTTATTTCAGGCCTGAAATAAAAAAAAGGACAGTGTTGTCTGAGAAAATAGGAGAGGAGTCAGTTTTGGACGAACAGTCATGACAAAAAATAAAGCATTAAATGTTTCTTTTCTAAATATGTTTGCCCTCACATCATTTACTAGAACATACTCCAACATGTTGCAAAAATTGTGAACGTTTTTAAAACTTGAACAGGGATAAAGGGGGCATTTTATAGCCTCGTGCAGATTCCCATCCTCATGGGTACAATAGTGGCAACCCCGGGTTTAGTGCTCTGCTCAAAAACATTGAGAACTGATGAGATTACTCTTTCAATAAATCCATACCTTGTCTACCAATCATTTCACATCCACAATGGATTCTTCTTTACTTTGAGATAAATACATACAAAAATGAATTTTTAAAGAGAAGTGTGTTTTCTTTCATCGGTCCAGTTAAGAAGGCTAGCCATGTTGTGTGTCCAAAGGCAAACACCGTTCTATTTGACACTGCAAGCTAAAAAGTGATTTACATATAAATGATACAGTTACTGGCAGTGAAGATTTTCTCCTTGAAAGACATTTTCCAAGAGCTTTTGGGGTTTTTAGTCATAATTTGTTAAAGATTTTTTTCCATTTTCTTAAGACTCCTATTTTACCTAATTTGGGATTTCTTGCTTTATGATAAGCAAAAATATCAAACTACCTTGAGAAACTGTAAAAAATGTATTACAGAATACTTTATCCAAGACTAAATTAGCTTTTAAACAGACAGGTAAATGGTTGTCTGCAAGAATTGTTGTGACATCGTAGAAGTTCGTCAAAAAATTGTCAAAAAAACCTCATTCTAGTTATTCTTAAATCATATTGTAAAATCTATTCTGAAAGTGGTATTGACAGACAACATAATACTTTTAACCTAAAATAATCTCACAATAATTATTTTTAAGCAAAGCATACCATATGTTGTTTAATATTTTCTGTTGTCAAAACCTAAAAAATTCTGCCAAAAGATGAGCCAGAAACTAAAATTGACACAAAAGTGTTAGCTTTAAAGTCTTACATGAGAGGTTGGAGAAGCCAGGGAGTGAAGAGAGAGTGGTATGATGGAGGTTGAAAGGACAATAAGAGTATTTCAGCACATACAGAGAGTATTTTTCCACACACAGTTCTACCTTTGTGCACACCTTGCCTTTGCAAACCTTCTCCCCATTCTTCTTTTCTGTTCCGCTTTTGCTCTTTTTATACTCACACAGAACAAACACAAACTCCAACAACACAAGGGGTGGCTGAGAAGCTCTCTGAGTGTATTACACAGACCATTAGACTTGTTGAATGGACAGACACTGGAATGGGAGCTGACAATGGAACAAACAACACGGGCTGGAGAGAGCCAAAGAAAGTAGCAGCCCACACGTAGTGGACACTTACAGACCAGACATGCACAGTCCCAAAAAGAAGAAAATTTATGCACATTGTTGAGAAAAGACACAAACAAGTGATTGAAATTAAGTACAACACATTAGTGATGTCACCATGTCAGTATGCGACAGATGAAAGAAAGCAGATAAGTCTTCCACACACTGACAGGCAGAGACAGAGTTACATCAGACTGACAAACACACATATATTTAGCACCATTGCCTGAGGGAATGAGAAGTACAGGCTGATAAATTTTGCAACAAGACTTTCACCTTTTGAAATGAACCACATCTTGCAGCTATTGGAAGGCATCTGCTTATCTGAAGCAGTTTCAGCTGCTCTTGAACACATATATTAAGAAAAAAGTGCAGCGGGATGATGAAAAATAGTCTTGGAAGTAAACAGTAAGACTCTGGAGAATGAGTGAAGGGCAGATACAGAGCTCAACTCTAAGATTATATAATGAGCATGAATGTAAATATAGATAAAAATTTTTAGGTGCTTTTGCGTGGATTCCTTTTTGGATAATTCAGGCTTCTAGATGTAGTTTAGCTTGCATACAAAATAATATCTGGTGTATTGGGAAATGATTCTTGCCCTATTTTACAGTGAAAAAGTGTAATTTTGAGCACTTTTTTGCAACAGTTTTGCATATTTCCTCCATGCTTATATATCAACATTACCATGTGCAAGAGGGAGTTACCTCCTGCCAGCATTTTAATTTACTCAACATTTTTGCCTTACCCACAGGTAAAATAACAAGCAATGAAAAAAAATGAAAACGCTCGTCCCAGTATACCAGACAACCCCACCTTCAGGCTACATCAACTTAATAAATCCCAGAATTGTGTTAGCATCTACTGAAGCTAACTTTGAGAAAAAGTTTTCACAAGAATTTCAGTTTTTAGCTGAGCTAACTTCACTTTTTTAGAGCCTGACTTCATCAGGACTGAAGCACCTTGATTGCAAGAGCAATTTTCTGGAGCATTTTGGATTTTTTACATACATAAACTATTAAATACTTCAATACGTTCAGTCAGTCACCTTCCTAACCACCTATCTGTTATGTGGTGCAGGGGGGGTGCCAGAGTCCACCCCTGCTGATTCGAGGTGAGGGGCAGGGTACACCCAAAACAGGTTGCCAGTCTGTCGCAGGGCCACAAACAACCACACACACTCATTGTTAGGGGCAATCATGTCGTGGCCAATCAATCTGGCATGCATGTTTTTGGAGGGTAGGAGGAAACCAGAGTACCCGTAGAAATCATGCAAACTCCAAACAGAAAGGCCAGTGTTCCAATCCTTGTCCCCACCCGGGACTTGAACCAACAATCTTTTTGTTGTGAGACCACTGTGCTACTCGCTGTGCCACAGTGCCACCCTCAATACATACAAGACAATATAAATAAGCAAAGATGTTTGGATCATGTATTGTTCCTACCATTACTTATCATTGTTATACACTATTTCTCATACATTTTACACCTTTTGGGAGCAATTTAAAATACAAACTGTTCTGTTATCTTCTGCTTATCTGGGGCCAGGTCGTGGGGACAATATTCTCAGAAGGCAACCCTAGGCTTCTCTCATCTGCATCCTCCTGCTCACCCTGGAGGATCCTGAGGCGTTCCCTGACCAGCTGCAAGACATAGTCTCTGCAGCGAGTCTGGGGCCTACCCCTGGTTCTCCTCCTGGTGGAAGAGGCCCAAAACATTTCACCAGTGAGGTGCTTGGGAGGCATCCTAACCAGATGTCCGAACCACCCCATCTGGCTTCTTTCAACCCGAAGGTGCAACGACTCTAGTCCAAACTCCTCCCAGATTGTAGAGCTCCTCTATTTCTGAGTGAGAGCCCAGCCACATTGTGGAGGAAGCTCATTTCAGCCGCTTGTATCCGCAATCGCGTTCTTTCGGTCATCCCCCACAGCTGGTGGCCATAGGTGAGGGTGGGAAAGTAGATCAACTTATAAATCGAAAAGCTTTGCTTGCTTTTGCTTTTCGGCTCAGATCTATCATTACCACAATGGACCAGTGCAGCATCCTGATTATTGCGTGCGCTGCACCAATCCATCTGTCAATCTACTGCTCCATCCTTTCCCCACTTGAGAATAAGATCCCAAGGAATATCAAATAATATTAAAATATGTCAAAGGCAACTGCCCAAATTATTTGTTTAAAACAAGACTTTAAAATGATTTGAAGATGAGATAATTTCTCTCTTCATGTACTCTTCACTTGTGGGCCATTTGAGTTCTTTTTATTTTACTCTGCTCAATGTTTCTGTCCACATTCTTGCTTTGGTAACTTCAATGGTTTTGTTGACCTGAACCTTCTCTCCATCCAGTGAACTCCTGTCATTGTTGGACTGTTTGAGTTTCATGAAGCATGTCAAATCTGTCACCCACATCGAAAGTCTATCCACCTGCACAACTCTCTCCCATCTGAATTTTCTGGATGTGGTTGACTTTAGCCATCTTTTATGCTCTTCAATCTATATCTTTCTCTGTCAAAGAGTGAACATTTTTGAAGTTAAAAACAGAAGAGGGAGACCTCATGTTACTTATTTTTTAATTTTTTTCTGTCATTATCATTTCATGGTTAAAACGCTCTAGGGAAATCTGGACAAATAAATTCACACAATGTTTTTTTGTTCCGTACCCTTACATTGTCTTCCACTTATCTGGGGCCGAGTCATGGGGGCAACAGCCTTTGACGGGAAATCGAGGTTTCTCTCACCCTGGTTACATCGTCCAGCTCATCAAAAAGGATCCATAGTCCTTCTAGTGGGTCGAGAGTCTGCCTCTGAGTCACCTCCTGGTGGCACATGTCTGAAACACCTCACCAGCGAGGGGTTTGGGAGGCAACCTAACGAGATGCCCGAAATACCCGATCTGGCTTCCCTTGAGGAGCAACGGCTCTACTCCAAGCTCCTCCTAGAAAGTGAAAAGCTCCTCACTTTCTCTGAGTGAGAGCAGAGGAAGGTCATTTCAGCCGCTTGTATCCGCAATCTTGTTCTTTCGGCCACCACCCACACAGCTGGTAACCTTAGGTGAGAGTATTTTTTGTTAGATATAGTTTTTTTGTTCTGTTTAAGTATTTAGCTATGGGACAAAGTAAATGGACAACAATATGTGTATAAAGATACATAAGCAAGGAATGATTTTTGTTTTGTTGCATTAAAATGTTTTAAGAAACCAAAATGAGGAAAGACTTGTCTGTGCAAAAAACCCTGCCCCCAAAACCTAAATAAATAATAAAAAATCTGAATAAAAAATAAAAATTGACATAGGCAACAGAAGGAAAGAGAAATCAAGTGGAAGATAATAAAGAAAAAAAATCCAGTATTCTTTGTGAATCCTGAGTGGATCTGTCAGTTCTAGTTGGCTTTGATTTTAATGGAAGCTGGTGCTATCCTACCTCTAACCCATTTGGCCCTAATTTCACCGCTGCTTTCCAAACTTTTTAAACTTTAATGGCCCTTTCTTAAGTGCCAGCTGCTGACAACATTGATTTGGCTTTAAGCCTTGCTGTCCTGTGTGCCTTTATTTTCTCCTGCAGAATCGACAGAAACATCTATTTTCTGCCATCCTTCTCCGCCCTTCATCAGTTCAATTTCTTTTCCAACCACCTTCATCTTTAATTCTCTGTTCAGGTGGTGTGTTATGGTATGACGATGATGATTTATTACTTATTTATGTGTGGTTCAGAAGAAGGGTTGAGTCAGGCTAATAGCTTGTTGTTGCTCTTACATGTGCACTGAGACAGTGAAAGAAGACACCTGGGGTTGGGGCTTCAGCATGTCTAGATCTCTTACATCTTTTAGATCTTAGGTGCCAACTAGTCACTACCTATTTAACTTTAAAAGATCAGAAAGATCTTAACCCTCTTGATACCCTTAAATAAACTAACACTTTTACGTCTGAACTTGAGTTTTTAAATGCTAGAAATTAAAGTGTGGTGCATGAGGAGCAATTACTGTAATAGAATATTTGATACGTCCCTGAAATGTTGTTTAAATGGCTGCAATATTTTAGGTTTTGAATCCATTCATCTTTTATTTAAAAACCTTGTCTTTCTGATTATATTTACGCAAGCTGAAAATACTTCTTTGTTATTTATGAAGTTGTAACTCAATGAAAAGAGGCTTTTCTTTCTTTCTGTGTCTTTTTTGCTGACGAGGGCCGGGCTAAAGAGTAAAGCGTGCTGAGGTTGAGGAGCGGTGTGCCATTAATCCTTAATTTTCTCAAGCCTTTCATGGTATCACGCTCTGCCAAAGGCCCACACTGCAACCCTTGTTACACTGCGCTTCATGCAAATGTTCCCCATCAATTGGGAAATGTCTATTTATGCAGAGATGACAGAGACGGGAAGAAGGAAACAGAGAGAGATAATGGACGAACAAAGACAAAGAGACAAAAGCACGTTGAAACAGACTGAGAGAAAAGGAGGGATGACAGAAAAAAAGCAAAAATTATAATTCCCCTCCCCCTCTGTGTGAAGTGACAGGCATGGTGATGTATAACCCTGGCAGTGGAAAGTTAATTAGATAAGCTGGGTTACAGAGAGATGAAAGACTGAAAGCCTGATGAGGAGGATGAGAAGAAGACGTGGAAGAAAGCACCTAAAACACAATAGATTACAGAGTGGTGAAAGTTCTACTTTTCTCTCATTTTGGTCACTGATAGTTTTATGAGATTTACATTGACTTTCAAATCTACGCGTGTCACTTTTAAAGACTTTTTCATATAGTGAGTTTATTTTTCACTTGCTGAGGGCTTTAGAAGCAAACACAACAAAAATTCATTATGTTAGTTCACTGGTGAAAACTGACTTTGAATTTTTTTTCAAGAATAACAAGTTCTTCTGGACTGTTTTCTTTTTAAAAATATGTCTCCTGAACTCAAACTTAACTCAATCTTACTTCGTCAATTTGCTAATCTGTTACCAAGTACACTAATAATCTGACACATGGTTGCACCAATCGAAACATAAGAAAATGTAAAATTTTTTAAGACAAATCAAACCACTTCAAGTTTAGGCAATAATACATCTACACTTTACTCAAAGTAATTTCAAAGTAATTGATTATTGGATTATCAAGACATTGCTTTTTGTTATTTAATAGAAATTATGATGACGATTGTTTAAACTGTGCTTATTTAGCTTATGTCAAGTCAAATTTTCCAATGATTAGGAAATTTTTCTTTCTCATAGTCAAAGGTGCATAATGTTTAAAATTTTGAAAATCTCAACTATTAGAGATCAAAATTTAGAACTCGATCTATACATCCTAACTTTAATTTTTCCAAATTTTTAGTCAAACTTTAATAGAAGCACTTTTTGAAACGTTTGTTGCCTCACTGGTTTGGAGATTAATTGGCACATTTGATTGCGTATTTTAGAAATACCCCATGAAATAGTTCATTCCATAAATTGTAGCATAAATTTGTAACCTCTTTGTTGGTTAACTTATTATGACTATTAAACATTATTTGATATATTCAGTGCTGTTTTTATTTTCAAATTAATGGAGTGACATCATTGAATTAGATGTTTCTATTGGTGATTTCCATTAACTTTTTAAAGTCATTGACAGTTTAATATCAAACATAAACAAAACATTTTACAAATAATTGAGTCAAATTTAAATTTTAAATACCCAATGATCCTTTTTTTTTTTTAAAAAAAAAGCCTTTAACTATTCTGTGATGAGTTAAAAGTAGCAGGCTGCCAATCCAGATTCTACCTTCCGGGGGTCAATTAATGGTCTTGCTCGAGAACTGAAACTCATTGTTGTCCTGGTTGATGTCAGGATAAAAAACTAGGCACATTTAAATGCAAGGTATGAGTTAAAAGATTGGTTCAAGTTTTATTGTTGCCTTTTTGAAAAAAATAAAATAAAAAGCAAACTAAGTCATTTTTAACTCACAGTTAAACACAAACCACAAAACCAAACACCAAGACTGAGTACATCGACAGAAGGATGCTGGGTTTGGAACCACCAGGAAAGAGGCCTAGAGGAAGATCAAAGAGGAGGTTCATGGATACAATGAAGGAAGACATGAAGACAGTTGGCGTGACCGAAGAGGATGCAGCAGATAGGGTTAGATGGAAGAAACTGACTTGAAGGGAAATGCCGAAAGAAGAAGAAGTTAAACACTTAATGTATTGATTTTTTTTTTAAATCTGTTTTTGGCTCAAGAGAAACTCAGGGTTTAATTATTCAAAATGAAGCAACATTAACCAAATTTACATTTGTTTGCTTATTTGGAAAAATGTTGAGGTCCATCACGGGATATTATCCTTTTTGGCATCCAAAATGTAAGTTCCCCAAGGTTTCAATTTGGGATCTGTACGGCTAACAGAAACCAAAACTGTGAATAAAGTTTTCACAACTTTGTCACTAAATCTGGCAGTGTCTTTGTGACAATTTGTGTGGTTGACAATGCGGTGGACTGTTGGTTGGTAAGGGTTTATGGGCATGTGTCTGAGTGTGACTTTAGTGGTGGCATGTGGAGGGGGGAGGGTCATTCTTCTGTTAATTACTAAGTTAATGACACACTATGCTCCAGTGGACAAGCAATATGGCAGTCTGACACATACACACACACACTCACAAACATGTACAGAGATAATGACAAAATCTGCTTTGGTGCTCACAAAAAGTGGCAGGCTGCTTTGCAAAGAGCTCAGCAGTGTGATAACAGGCTAACAATGACATACACACACGTGAACACACACACAGCAGCAGCTACAACTGACAAGGAACCTCATCAAACCAGCTTTAATGAAGTCACTTCTCTCAAATAGAAACAAGGAAGAAAGTAGTGATGAGAGGAGGGGAGAAAAGGAGGACAAGGTCGCTTGGATTGATGACGCTCATTAGCCTAATAAGGTACTTTAATGAAGCTGGCCCAACACTATAAAATGCAACAGAGTCTAAAGCCCACACGCACATTGCAACACATACACCTCGCTCAATTTCCATATAAACAGAGCTATTTTCATCAGCTTCTCAGCTCTGTGTCACACAGTCAGTTCTCAAAAACATAATGTATAACTAAAACGAGGGAATAAAGAGAAAGACTCGCACTCACTTCTCCATCTGATGATTGCAAAAGGAGGTCTTTTCTACAAGATGCTGTAAAGTCTCCAACTCCAGCATTCACCTCCACACCTTTGGGAGCTTCCAGGGTTAGGGTCCGAGTGGGGGACTCCAGTCTGCAAACAAAAATATGTTTACATTTTAATTACACAGAAAGCAGTAGAAACGGAGGAAGAAAGTCCACACACACATGCATCAGTTACTATTTTCTGTTTTGTTTTTTTATGCAGTGATTTAAGAATTTGATAGTACCGTAATCCTACTTCAACTGACAGTCTTTCATCAGTATCAGCAGTAAGGCAACCACGACAAACATCCTAAATGAATACTTCAATTACATCCAACAGTGTCAAGAAAAGATTATTGCATGTTAAGCTCCACAACAGACTGGTGTCCTGTTCGGGGTGTACCCCACCTCTTGCCTGTATTCAGGCGGGATGCGCTCAGGTGCCCCCTGCAACCGCGACAAGGATAAGTGGTTCAGAAGATGAATAAATGAATATTGCACATTAGTCTAATGAGACGATAACTATAAATTACACAACAGATGAAAAATGTTTATAGACTGTTTGGTGGATAGTTTCCCCATAATTTTTTCTTAATTTTTTTTCTTCGAGAGGAGCTCATTTCAGTTATTTTTAGATTTCTCACTTATGTACTGTATGTTTTGTCAGATCACATCAATGATGGGTTGAATAGTTTTATTTAGGCACTGTGAAGTGTGTCAGTCTTGTCAGCTATGTATGCAAGACGGACAATGGTCGCATTCCAAAGAACATCTTCTATGGCGAGCTTGCCACAGGAACGCGGCCAACTGGACGACGTGCCCTGAGGGTACAAAGATGCCTGCAAGAGGGATCTAAAGTCGTACAACATCAACACAGTACATCTCAAATCAGTGACCTCTGACTACTATAGGTGTCATGCAGCTGTCCAAAATTAGTACTAAGCAGGCAGAGGAGAACAAAGAGATCCAGTGCAAGGCCACAAAGACCCGGAAACAGCAATAAAACGTCTGTCTGCCACTGCTCTCCCCATGACTGATACCGCCTATCACATTTGTAGCACGTGTGGTAGGAGCTGCAGCTTCCGCATTGGCTTATTTAGCCACAGCTGACACTCCACAAACAGATAAGTATCCAGGTGCAGACTCCATTGTCTCTAGAGACAGAAGGATGCCAACTAAACTAACAACAGTCACTAACTTCATAGTAAACTTGCAACAACTCCTAGGGTTCTTTTTTTATCTTTAAGAAAAATAATCTTCCAGCTGTAATTTTACTTTTGCACACCCATTACATGTACAGTATAGGTAAAAGCAAGTGGGGAAAGAGATTTTTGTGGGTCTGAGGTGATAGTCATATGAAGGATGCGTGGTTTCCGGAAAAATGGGAAACACGAGGGGTTGAATTGAGAACTTGTTCTTTTTTGACAGGTTTCAAAACCAATGACCAAGATCTCCAATGTGTTACAGTGAAGTTTAAAAAAAGTTATAAGCAACCATCAAAGGCCTATTAACCTAAATTGCAAGACAAAAAAAAAAGTGTGTACAGGTGAAGCTGGGATTATTTGTGTATACCACGTTCACCTTATTGTCATCATGAAAAATATTGCTACTGGCTGGGTGAAATTTAATAAACAGGAAAAGTATTAAAAACAAAAATCTCTGGTCAGGGTGGTAACTAGTCAAAAAGTAAGTTGGTTGGTTAGTTTTATAGTGGCTGACGTATGTGACAATTTGGATGAGGTTGACATTTGAACAAAACACATCTTATGAAAGAACAGGAGTTCAACATGGATTTATTATAATTTTGCTGAGCCCCTTTAGTACTTTAAAGTGTTCAAACAAGAGACTAAAAACTGTTTGTACAGCTCATTAAAAAAATCTCATCATGAACTGAGGATAAAACAAGAGCTTCTGCACGAAAAGAAAGATTGGACAGAAAATGTTCATTAGCATGGCAGAACCAGGAATTCTAAAGATCAATCTAACTGCAGTTAATTTGAGAAAGGACAAAAAAAAAAAGTAAAAATCCAACTTTACATACATATTACTTTAGTTCCAATAACCATCACAAGAAGCTTCACACAGAACATCTAGACTACAATTAAAACAGAAATTTGAAGCCTCCACACACTGATGCACCATCTCTCCTCTGATAAAATTTCAAGATTGTTTTAGGTTTTAGCCATCAGGCAGTATGTTTCTAAAAGAAAGTAATAACTCAGTATTAATTCACACTACGGGCCATGAACACCACCAGTTTGAGAGCCGATCAGATTATGGTCGAGACTCGAAATTTCATCTTCTCTCTTTATTTGTTGCTGTTCTAAAACCAAAAACTCAGAGATTACTGACTCTGTGAAAGTCAATTCAGAGTTCAGCTTTAAACTCTGAGATTGTTAAACCTCCTTCATGAAACGGGCCACTAGCCTCACTCTCTCACTTGTATCTTTTTATATACCTCTCCCAGTTGTTTAGTACTTCTATTCACTTCATCTCATCTCTACAGAAACTCAGACCAGTCTACAGTACTCCTCTACTTAGACAGTTATACCTGCGTACTCCTGAATTGTCAACCAGAAACCCAGAAAAAACAAATCATCAACCTATCCTTTCACCAACAAGATCTCAATGAACACCTTCCCAGTTGAATCTTTTGATTAGAAGATGGCCTTTTGCATTCACCACCTTGTCTGAATACACAAAAAAAGCACAATTAAAAAGTATCAATAAAAACTGTACAGAACCCACAAACAGCTAAAATGCATCTGTGAATAATACAGGACAACAAAAAACAAAAGGGAGAAGGTTTATTGTTAAAGAGACCATTTATAGTAAGAAAAAAGATTCAATTAAAAATTTAACACCTCTTGTTTGAAAATAATAAAGACAGTTAATTTGAGTTTTGAAATAAATAATGAAATAATGATTATTGAAATAATCAAGCACAATTATGCTAAAAGAGGAAAAATGCAAATTAGGACGACAATAAATTAGGTCAAGGGTAATGACTGAACAGTTTTGTTTAATCAAGAATGCCCAGTTTTCATCTTTTATATAAAATCATCTAAACATTGTTAGTTAATATTGCAAGGCTGAATCAAACCGTACGTAAATATTTTTAAGTGTAATACGGTTAGATCTTTTTCTTAGTTTATGAGACTTCATGGACATGTTTAATATCTATTTTTGTCTTACCCACTCCCAAAGGACGTACAACCACAGTTGTTTGTGATAGTTGTGTACAAAATAGGGAAAATAATAAACCCTTTTTGGGGTAATTTACCTGCTTGTTGAAGATAGACTAAAAGACGTTTTGATGTATACGCACTAGTGTTTTTTTTTTCTTCATTAGTTCAACCGTTTGTACCGAAATAAACTTTGCATGTGTGAAAAAAGTCCTAAAGAAAAACTCAAAACTGTTCTGGCCATGGTTGGTCTCACTGCCCTTGAAGCAATAAGGGTCAGTGGCTTAGTATGTGACTCAGAGTTAAAAAACAAAACGGGATGATTAAACAGCTTGCTGGTGTTAGATAAGCACAGTGCTTTGCACAAGGGCATTCTGGGGAATGGAATTAAATAAAAAGTGCTTTCAGCAAAGCGGACAGAATTACGATTTATGAAGAGGGAGTCATAACAAATTACATGGAACACTCACAACAATGATCAAATAATGAAATGCATGAGGACACTTTCTCAGACACACTTTGCCCAAGGGCGCGTGAGAAGGTTGGTTTCCCAATCCTGGGGATGGATGGTAAGAATTTACGCCAGAGGTTAAATCTACTGAGCTCATGACGTATGTTCAGTTTGCGGCCAAAGACACACAAAGGAAAGGAAATCGACTCTAAAAGCAGTGAAGAGGAGACACAACTCTCATAAGAAGAGCTGAAGATCCGTTTTCCTTCACAAATACTTTCACAGCTAACGGTTTAGTTGGTATGAAGTCTATAAAAAGAAAGGCTTTCTATTAAAAAACTTAAGTTGCTTTCAGACATTCACTTGTAGGAGTGGTTACTAGTTCTTTTGCTAATCAAGACCAATTTAATTTTGTCAAAAGATTTCAATTTAAAGTGGGAAAAAAATAAAGTAAAACGAATAACTTGTAGTGAGGGAAAGGTTGGAAAATAATGGTGGTTTCATCAGAAATTAATTTCAGAATTCTGTCATTTTTTCCCTGGACAATTGGTCAGAGTATTTAATCTATGTGGTGTTACACAATAAAAAATATTTTTATTCAGGTCTGAGTTTATTCTTGTTTTGTTCAATTTTGCCTTCCTTTAGTAGAAAGCTAACTTTACAGCTGGAATCAGTTTGTTCCTTGATCAATTTGATTCAGTGTTGTATTAACCACAACCATTTATTATTGACTTTCATTCATCTGAGTCTGTGTTAGTCATTTCTCAAATTTAACTGTGTTGTTATTCTGTGAGGAAAGTAAAGCTGCTGAAGGTGTCAAGAAGTCGTGAGGTGGATTAAAGTTGATAGAAGGTTTGCTACTGTGCAGGGCTGAGCATCCAAGTGACATAACAAGTGTTCCAACCAGACGTTTCACTTTGACTCTGACTTATTGATCTGTGAAAACAGTCCATGGTGCTTCAATCAGAGGTTAGGAAAAGAAGAAACAAAGACCAACACAGCCAAATAAATTAGCAGATTGATTGATTGTGATTGATAAAGCAGTTTTGCATATGCAACAAAGAGCTAAAGATAGAAGAAGTGTGGAAGGAGGGTTGAGTGGAGAAAGAGAGCTTGCTGTCCCAGTAAACAGCAGTGAAAGGATTTTCAGCTGGTTTGACAGCTCAGGCAATTACAGGGAAGTTGCCGCATGCTCAAACCAGCTCTGATCGACAAGCACACACATACTTTCTGACTGTCTATCACCCAATGTTCCTCACTCCCCTGTCTCTCTCTCCTAATATCACACTTCCTGTTTGCTTCAGTTGCTTCAACCCCAATTTCCACATTTTTTTAAAAACAGTAGTTTAAGTCATTTGCATATTGGTATCAGTGGTAAATACACAACAAAACAAGAATTTTATTTAATTTAGCTTTTTTGTGAAGTGTTGGTAAATTGCACACCTAAAAGAATTGCAAATACTAATGGAGAGTACACAAACACATGTAACTAAAACACGAGGGAGGCGGTGGCTCAGTGCTAGAGCATTTGCCTTCGGACCGGAAGTTCACAGGTTCGATTCCCACAGAGTTCACATCTAAGGTCCTTGGAGAAGACACCTAACCCCCCATTCTCCCACCACTGGTGCTGTTGTGGCAGCCTGTTGCGGTGTAATGCAGCACACAAATTTAACTGTTGAGGGATGAATAAAGTATATATTATATGTTTGAGTTTTGTTTAATTTTCTGACGAAAGTAAGTTTTTTTCTTTTGTTGTTGTTTATTTTTTTCATCCAATTCTCAAGAGACTGTATCACCACTGGAAATTTATTGAACCACTATTTTTTCAATTTGGATTTTAATGAGGTTGTTCATTTGAAGCCTGCATAGCGGGTGCAATAATATATTAACACTTCACAATCCTGCATGTTTAGATTCTTCATTGCTTCATCACACCCAGCTTAAATTAATCCAGATAAAAGGCTGCCTAGAACTTGACGCCAGGCATTGATTTAAATTTGAAGAATGTTGCCTTAAAAGCTTTGTTGGTCTCATGGCTAATTTACTTGACACTCAAATCTTGCAGTAACTATTAGATAATTTGCCACAACACAGATTAGTGGACCCCAGGGAATGAATCGCATACGTTTAAGCAGCCTTCCTCTTGTGCAAAGTGCTGCCAATTTGGCTCCCGTGGAAGTGTGAGAGACAACAAAAAGGCTGGCAATATACATTGTTGTATCAGATCAATTGATCATGGGTTTCTTTAACAATACATACGGTCATCCCACTGCTCCTGTTCTTTTTAGCATCTTTATTTCTTAACGGATTGCTTAATTAGCAAGCAAACATGTCTTCCTCAACATGGTCAGACCTGTGAGAAATATCTTCTCAAGCTACGGGAATGGTGTTTTTTTTTTTAATGTGCAGATGGCAAGAGTCTGCAGCTTATCTTTTCAATTCAGTGTTCCAGGAAAAATTTCCCTTTGTGCCTCTTAATCTTGCATCATCCTTCTCACTCTTTTTTTAATGCCAACAATCCCCAGGTCTCTTCTGCCTCATACATCCACTTTGACCTTCCATTGTGACAAGGCCATTTCATACGGCATCCATATTTGTCCACCCTGACAAGATAAGCAGGATGGGAATACATCAATGTGAACTGGTTTTATCTTAATACAATTCTGAAATAGAAAGAGAGAAAAAAAAATGTGAGAGAAGGAGGGGGAGGCAGTAGAGAGAGAGAGAAATTATCTTTAAATTAATTTTAAAACTTGAAAATCATCATAATTTTTGTTCAACTGTGTTTTTATCAAAATTTGTTGTTTTTATCCTGTGTATTGTTTGCAATAAATAAGATTGACAAAAACATATAAAAAAAATGCATGTTCTTGTACAATATCAACAAAAACATTTGAAGCGAAGCCCAATTTGAGAGAAATACTGTCCCCAAGAAGTTTTTTCCTCTGGGATTCAGAGTCTTAAAGTTTTGTAAAAAATACATAGAAGAAAAACTTGGATAAATTTTTCCAAGGTTGGAAGTTGTGGAAAGATGCTAAAGTTGAAGTTTTTTGTATCATTCATATTTCCTATATGACTTGGCTGACATTCATCCTGCCCTTTTCCTCTTCAGAACTACAGCAGGCGCCACCAGCTTATCACCAACCTGCCATTTAGGACGCAAACCTTTAACCTTTTCATGTTAAATGCTCCATCATTTGCCTCACTGCCCCATTCCCATAAGGCAGCGGTGTCTAAGGAAAAGTGAAAAAAAAACCCAAACTTTTAAACATTGAAAAGTACTGCTGAGTGATGCATCAAGTCAAGCCTGAAGAGCTGAAAAGTGACTTTAAAGAATTACATTGAGAATTGTGGCATTTCTGGAACCTATTGTCTGCAGTAAGCCTTTTTTCTCGATGAGAAGGGGTGACGTGGGTAGTTTAAAGGAATCCAGTTGGATTGTTTGGGGAAAAAAAATTGTTTTAAACCAATTGTACTGTATACTGCACGTACGTCCAAAACCCTGTCTATAAATTTCCATTTTTTGTTATTACTTCAGGTCTGTTTTTCACTCAGTTAAGTATTGTTTTTTTTCTTCACATTTTGAGTATTGTTACCTTTAGTTGAATCAGCTTTAGAATACCAGCTGTTTTGAGATGTTGCAATTTTTACTTACTTTGGGTAAATACAATCACCCATTGTTTGAAATAACTTTTTGTGTCCTTTGTCTCACAGTTTAGTCTCTGACAATATCTAAAGATTGATAGATATAAGTGGCAACTTCTCAGTATATAGGTAGTAGTACATGAAGTAGCTGAGTCTGGCGTTGTGTGGCTGACAATTGTTAAAAAGGTTAGAGATCATCGGTGTGTTGTTCCTATCTAAAGTGCAACATCCCAAGAGGAAAGTTGATTGCTTATCATAATAAACCAACTTAGAGGGTGATCAAGCTGTAAGCAACAAAAAGAAACAAACCAGACAGAGGTGTTGTAAAGCATGTGGTTATGTACAGAAACAATTACAAGGTTGTTAAAATGTTAATTTCCCCAAATATTTGGTCAAAGTTGCAGCTAACCTTCAGACATTTTTTTTTAAATCAAATGATTTTAAAAAAAGAGACAATCACATTTTTTTTTATCTGAACACACTGCTCTTGGCTTACTAAACATATTAAAACCATTATTAATTTTGTCATCGTAAACACTTCAATAAAAAAAAAAGACAAATAAAAAAGTTCAGTTTAATGGACATATTTAATTTTTTCTATTTAATACTGGTTCCATTATGAAATACCTATGATACTTCTGCCTATCTAAATATGGTGGTACATTCCTGATGCCATTTTTCAGCTCCTCCCAGCCTTGGAGCAAGATCCCATTAGTTTTGTCTGGTCTATTTCAGCTCACCATCCCTCAGCAGCATTATTCATTCATCCATTACTAGTACTTTCTAAATCAGGTTCTATTCAATGAAATAAAATGAGTAATTTCATTCCCTGAACATCACATAGCTCCTCACAGCATCTTGTAAGGTGGGGCACCTCGTATCCAGTGAATCAGAACTCAAGTATTGCGGTGCACTCTGTTTTTTTAGTATTGCAATGGTTATGCAAATACATTTACAGTCATATTAAAAAGCAAAAGGCGTTTGGTGTAAGTATTGTGTATAAAATCAAACTGTCCTTTTTATTTAAAAAAAAAAGTTAGATTGTTTTTCCCACATAAATACATTTTAACTTATACCGTAATTTCACGGCTATAAGGCGCATATAAAAGTCTTAGATTTTCTTGAAAATGAGCGGTGCGCCTTTTCGTGCTGTGCGCCTTGTGTGTGAGACAAGGCGGACCTAAAAGAAAACGCGGTGCTTGTGAGAAAAGGCGGACCTAAAAGAAAACGCGGTGCCCGCGAGGCAGACCTGAAAGAAAAGGCATGAGAACGTTAAAGAGTGAAGTGTGAGCGGCGTGTGAGCGATGGATGACCGAAGGAGACCACAGTTTCACGAAGGGTGGAAGGCAGCGCCGGGCGAGTTATGCTACAGTTCGCCAATGGATTGTAGATGCTTGGACTAACGTGTCTGCTGATACTGTTATCAGAGCTTTCGCAAAAGCTGGTATCCTTTCTGAGGAGCCGCACAGTACAGACAGTAACTTTGACAGCGAGGAGCGAAGTGGACCTGCTCTGTTGGATTTTGCGCAGCTGTTCGATTCCAAAACAAAGGATGACGGATTTGAATAAAGACTATTACCGGTAATGTGCTTGTTTATACTTCTACTTAAATAAAGTACAACCAAACTAAGTTTTTGCTCCCGATCTATTTTTTAATACGCACATTTGCATGCTTGCGTGTGTGTTGTTGTAAGGCGGTGTGTGACTGAGACTGCGCTTTTTCGTACGGTGCGCCTTATGTGTGTGTTAAATACAGCAATGGCGCACATAACTGAGGCTGCTCCTTTTCGTATGGTGCGCCTAATGGTCGTAAAATTACGGTAATTATAATTCTCCAAAGTGAGCTCTAAAGATTACAGGGGCTTAGAATAAATACTTTGTTCTAAGTGGACAATTTTCCCCTCTTTTTTCAAAGGCTGTGAGAGACTGCAGGAAATAAATTATTTGAAATAGTATTCAACCACAGCAAAATTCATCTACAGCAAAGAAAAAAACAAACCAAAACCCTGGCAAATACCATCAATACACAGTTAGTTTTCACCGTTCAAGGACTAAACACATTATGTTATATCAGCATTTTTGTTTTTTTAATACATGTATAAATGAATGTTTTATATTCTGTGACAACCTCCATCTATTAATACTCTATCAACTTCTTTTCCAAACTTTTAATGTCTTTCTGCTATCTATATTCAACAAACTGACAGAAAAAATTGAGATAACTTATGAAAATGACTCTCAAATTTTTTCCCCGTTCTTGTCATTGTAAAAAGTAGCAAAGCAAACAGCTAATGACACAGAGAACATGTAGGAAAAAATGTCAAGCAATTTCATGCCTTTGTGCTTCCGATGAAGTGTTAAGCTGATAATTGAATCGGTAGAGAAAGATTAGCTCTACTCCTTTCAAACTTCAGACATCACATTGTTTATTGAGTTGAGATTTGTTAAAATAGACAACCCTCCCGCCAGAAAAAATAGCAGAGAAATGTCCATTTAGACAAAAATAAAATCTGTTGGGACAAGTGAAGAGAATATGTAGAATGACTTCCAAATTCTCATGTGGACAAGATTGTTCTATCAAAGGTTTGCAAAACTGCAAACTTCTGAAAGATGCTGCAGTTTGATAATGGTAGTGCTTCATATTTGCTTTATTGTAATGAAATATTTAGCAGCTGCTTTCTTAGTTTGGCACCTTTGTCCAGCAGAATTCTTCCTCATCATGCCTTTAATTGCACGGCACAGTGTGGGCTTTGAAGTAGACACAAATCTCTTTAGATTTCTGTGAAATAAAAATGTTTTCATCTACCTATTTCTGGCCTTTTAACACCAGAGTTCCCTTTTCTTCTCTTGAATGCTAGAAATATTGTTGTGCTTAAAAATGCGGGACATCCTTTCGAAATCGTTCCGTCATCTTCCGCTTGTTCTGGGGTCGGATCGCGGGGGCAACAGCCTCAAATGGGTAGCCCAGGCATCTCTCACCCTGGCTGCATCCTCCAGCTCACCCGAAAGGATCCCAAGTCGCTCCCCAGACAGCTGTGAGACATAGTCTCTCCAGCATGTATAGGGTCTGCCCCTTGGTCTCCTCCCGGTGCGACATGCCCGAAACACCTCACCCGCGAGTTGCTCAGGGGGCATCTGACCAGATGCCCGAACCTCCCCATCTGGCTCCTCTCGACCTAGAGGATGAGCGGCTTGACACCGAGCTCCTCCCGGATGGCAGAGCTCCTCACCCGATCTCTGAGTGAGAGCCCAGCCACCCTGCGGAGGAAGCTCATTTCGGCCGCTTGTACCCACGATCTCATTTTTTCGGTCTCCACCCACAGCTGGTGACCATAGGTGAGGGTAGGAACGTAGATCGTAGATCGACTTGTATCTACGAAAAGCAAGAGCTCAGCTCTCTTTTTACCACGACGGACCGATGCAGCGTCCTAGTTATTGCTGATGCCGCACCGATCCGCCTGTCGATCTCCCACTCCATCCTTCCCCCACTTGTGAACAAGACCCTGAGATACTTAAACTCCTTCACTTGGGGCAGGACCCTGTCCCAGACCCGCAGGGGGCATTCCACCCTTTTCCATGCGAGGACCATGGTCTCGGATTTGGAGGCGCGAATTCCCATCTCGGCCGCTTCACACTCGGCAGCAAATTGATCCAGCCTGAGCTGGAGATCACGTAATTTGCTCCTACAAAAAGAAAATGTTGTTGGTTGCAGACTTTTTAAAATTAAAAATACATAATTTAAAAGCAAGTTTTCAAAAGACATTATTAAATGTAGTAGCCTTTCATTTTTTGGGACTCTGTCCAGAATTTTGACTTTGGCACAACTCTGGGATTAGACATTAAAATCAGAGGTACTTTGTCTGTATTTTTTATATATTTTCAAGTTAGTAATGAATAGCTATGTGTGAGTTCTGGTCTTAATCAGACCCTCTTTTAAATCCTTTAAATAATAAGGTGTATAATTTTCATTTCTTTCCAATGACTAGACAACTACTATCTTACCACCTGCTGCTCTTTTGACAGAATTATTTTTCTGCCCCCTTATTTGTCTTTCTGAATTCAATTTTTCAACTTTCAAATTCTATATTTAAAGTATACCACAACTAAATTATACGTAAATACTTCTTGGCAAAACGCTTAATATGTCATTTTTAAAAATATATAAACAAAAAGATGACAAAGGAGAACACATGCTGAAGATAATTTTCCTGCAGTGTTTTCCACAGGATACACACTAGGATTAAAACAGTAAAATCACCTGTATTCAATAAGAGATTTACAGGGTTAAAGGGTATCTAGGAGCAATTATTGGGAGATGTTCACATTATTAGTTGTATGAATGGGAAATTGTATGTTGGAAATGAGACTCTGAATGTCACTCTGCTCCCATAAAAACTGATGAAGTACCTTAGGGAAAAGCACCCGACCCAACTGCTCCTCTGTAATCTACAGCAATCACCTTCCTGACTATATTCAGGGCTTAAGTGTGTGGAATAAAGTGTGCATGGCTCTATTATCAGATGGACCATGCAGAGGGAGATCTTGTAAACCATGGGTTCAATCCATTTTCAGTCGAAGACTAAAATAGAGGTGAGTCTAGTGAGATTGGTGTGGATCACAGAGGATGCAGTTCATGCTTTTTTCATGGAAATATTTCTCCCCCATTTTTCACGTGCTTTCTTTTTAGCCACTGCTTCATCTGCTTCAAGGCAAAAGCGCTTTTGCAACAATATAGACACATTTTGCAATCTTTTCCTTGATTTTCAGCATTTTGAGTATCTTACATCATGAAATTGTTGAAATAGCATCACTCGGGTCTTAAAAATAGGTGAGTTTCTTGCACAAAAAAAAAAAAATGAAGTAACTCTTTTGCTCAAGGATAAAAAGACAAAACTTAAGAAAAGTTGTGTTCCGATATTAGTTAAAAAGCAATGTTCACAGACCTCTGACACATAATCTTTTATTTAGCAAATCTGGTTTTGTACGCCTCTAGAGAGTTGATTCTATCATAGTGGCTTGAATATAAAAATTATGATCCCATTCTTTTGTGAAGATTGAGATGTTCAGAAACGACAACAACACATTGATAATCTAAATGTTGTATTAATCTTTGAACCACTCGAGCGAGAGGGATACAGGGGGGAAACACAGTACACAGATAAAAGTTAAAATCAACTCTCTAGTGGACAGAAAGTAGGGAGATAGAAAAGAAATGCTTGAGGAGTAAGAACAGGGTGAAACAGAACGGGGTGAAATCTGGGAAAGAAACGCCTGAGACGAGACAACGATCATAAGCTCAACACTTGTGCTCTTTTTCATTTTTCTGCCTCAGTGCCTGCCCTCCTACTGTCATCCCATCAGTGTTTCTCTCATCCGTCCTCCATGTGCCATACCTTCTGGGTGGATTCTTGCTGTGCTCACTCTTTTCTCTCAGCTGAATAAAAAAAATCTAAACAGAGACGTCTTGGTGATAAAAAAAACAAGACTTTCCCATCCCAGTACTTGTCTTCAATTTTAACCATCTCAACTTTGTTCAACACATGTATGTAAGAATTTTGGGTTTGAACAACTTCACAAATGGTAAATGTTCATAATCTTGGGTTTTGTACAAAATCCGCATGTCACAATCAGCAACTTTACTCAACAGTATTTTCAACTTTTGTGTGTGTGTTTTTTAAAAAATAAATATAAAAAAATTAAACCCCATTCTTTCCATGAAGATGAACATTTGTGGCTTGAAATGACTGCAGAAACAAAGGGGGAAGAAAAATAACTTTATCTCTTGTATGGCTTGTTGTTGATGATGAGTTAAATTCAAGTTACTGTATAAGGGTACAAAGGCACTCAATAATCAACATTTGGTATCTACGGTACTTCAGTTTTGAGGTAACTGTTAAGTACATGTTTGGTACAGTATTAGAATAAAATGCAAAACCATTTGCCAGTTGTTCTTTCAGGTGTTTGTTAAACCAGTGATTAGTTTTGATACCATCCAATCCAGAAAACTAGACAAATGCAACGGGCTACTTGGTCATAAGTTAAAGATGATACTCAAATAAACAATACATTTATGAAATACTATTTTTATGAAAATTATTGTAAACAATAAACAAAACAAATAGAAACACCCACAGTTGGAGCGAATTGATAGTCATTGATTCTATGCTAGAAAGACTAGATCTGAATTAGCCAAGACTGCTTGCTTGAATGCAGACCACCTGCTCTACTCTTTTATATCAGCATACAAACTTGTCTGTGATTGGTATATGGTGTCACTTTTATGTATTAAGTGCTGTACACACACGTGCATACACTGACCTGCAGATATTTATTACAGCCATGCGCAAATCCAAACATTACACACATGGAATAGTGTGCTCTGTGAGTGCACTTGTCACATGCATATGACTCTCATATGGCCTCACATATGCATATGTGAGGGCTGTATAAGCAGCCTCACTCTATTTCTGAGCAAAAGTGCAGCTCCTCTGCCGGAGAAGCTTATTTCGGCCACTTATATTCATGATCTTATTCTTTCGGTCATCACCTAGGTACATGTTCTTTGTCACCAATTTTAAATAAAATGTCCCATACTAAAGCATTGCGATACACATACAAATCCTGTAACATCCCTAGTAATGCATTTTGTTTAGACTTGTGGTATAATGACATTACAAATCCCAGCTCAAAAAAAAAAATGAAAAAATGTGGCATATGAAGCTCCCCTCCCTGTTTTTACCTATCACACCTTGCAGTGTTATGAATTCATGGAATTGCAAAAGTAACTTTGTTACTGAAATAGTAAAACTTTATCTGCAATCAAAAAGTTTGGTTTGAATAGGTTGAATCTCTAGAGGTTTAACCTAAAGATTGGTCAAACATAAATAGGTTCAACCTAAAGATAAGTTTAAATATCAATTATGGACATTGATTTGTCATCTTTTCTTGTTTTGCTAGTGGGAGATATTCTATGTAGCAAACACACTAGTTGTTCTCCAATTCTCAAACAATATATATATATATATATATATATATATATATATATATATATGTATATATATTATATTTAATATTGAACATTGTATACATGATATATTTAATTTAAAGAATTACATCCAATAAAAATGCAAAACACACAGACTTGCTAGATTAAGGTAAATGTACCAACAAAAAGATCATATGGTGGTTCAATATGCAACTGAAAAAAATAACTGGGTTTTTATTTTTTTTTTTGGCTTACTTGTTACTCGTTACGCGTTTACTGATCTTTTTGCCCAGTAATCAAACCCAATGTTGAGTATTTTTTGAGTTGTGCGCACAAGAGAGATTTGTGAGTTTAGAGAACACACAAGACATTGAAAAGTTAATTGCTGATTATTCAATTGTTAATTGTATATTAGCTATTTTTGAAAGACACTTTCTTTGAATCCTTGTCTGAAAAAAGAAAGAGTGCTATTTCTGTTTATATAACATGGCAATCCAACACACAGCAACACACTGAAGCTGTAAAACATTATGGATTGTTCCCACAACCGAGCTCACTTGTTATTTGGCATGCTTTCCCTCACTCCTGTTACCAATAATTTTGCAGTATGTCTGATCAATATGAGATGAAACAGAGCAGGGCATCGTTGATTGTCCTTGTTGTAGCAAGAAAAAGGAAATCTAATCTGAAATCCAATCTCAGAACAGCAAATTCTGAACTTGTGAACTTTTTAATAGGTCTCAATTTTTTCAAAAGCTAATGCCAACCATCACATACAGTATGTATTGATAGTTGTTAATTTGTTAAAACACAGACTATATCTTTCAACATGAAGTCTCGCAATGGGTCAGTGGTCCAGTTTCATGGGCTGCTACATTTCGGATTTAAAACTTGGCGCAGACAGAAAATTCACTAGTGAGCAAGATTAAAACAGATGAGAAGAAATAATAAAAAAAGAAAACCAGGTTTCACTTTTCTGCCAAACTTTGGATAATTATTTTGCATTGAGAAAAAAAAAAGTATGACACTACTTAAATAAAAGGTCTTTTCAACCTGGTGTAGAAAAGACCAAAAAGCATAGGAGATTTTTAATTATCTCACAATTTTTATGACAGAAACCACTTTGATTCAAAAGGTAAAAGTAAGCCAAGAACTCACTTCTTGTATTTTGTGGATTACATTACAACCTATAAAAAGGCTAATGAGCTAATGGGAATTTGCCAAGTCACGTCATGGATCTCTCTGTAGAAATACATGTAAAATCTTGGTGTTTTACTCTAATTGTGGCTTGGCTTGGAAGAAAGCTAAATACCTGCTGTTAAGATTGTACGATTATTTCTGTTATAAAGATTATAGTCTTTATTAACAGGCAATTAGTGCTCCGCTAAGATACTTAAAGACAATGTGGAATATTTGTAAAACCTCTGACCACCTAAAGTCTATGATTACAACAAGATTGCACCGCATTCTTTAAAACAAGAGCAACTTTCTAATAACTGGTTCGAGGACGTTTGGCACATTTACACTTTTGGAGGAGAATAAGAAAGAGGGGGGAACTTGAACTTGATTTGTTTGGAAACAAATTTGACATTTAGATATCTGAACAGAATAGAAGAGAAATACAGGGCACAGAAAAAAAATTCTTATATTTTCCTACTTCTTGATAATTTATATTTGTAGAATGTATTGGTAACTTTATGTTACTAAGTCTGAAATATCTTTTTTTTTTAAAATTATTTAGGAAATAGAAGTAATGGTGCAACTAACTAACTAACTAACTAACCAACCAGCTTATACAGTTTTGCTCATTTGCAAGTCTGATGACTTGTAAAATGAAAAAAATAACAAAATAAAACCAAAAACAAAACAAAAAAAAAAACGTGAATGTGACATAAATTGATCAAATAAAAAAATTTCAAAACTAAACTTTCACTCAATTTTTTTTAACTGTAGAGTGTAATTCATTTTATTTACACTTTTTAAAATTCATTTTATAGAACAAAAACAACAAAACCCACCCAATTAAATCCTAACAAATGTGTAAACTGAACAATTTTCAAGTTAATTTGCTAATTAATTTGTGCCACATCTGACATTTGGAACATTTCTGAACATTTGGTACTTTATATCTTTACTATGGTGCATGCCTCCTTTTTTCAACCCTGTACTGTCCGGTATTATGTCAAGCAGAATGGTGATCTTTATTTCAAGGATTGCTGGACAGATTTGCTGTAGCACTATTTTATTTACTCATTTTTTAAATATTTTATGTTACATCCTATACGTCTGTGCTTTTTGTGGCTGTTTTTGCTGGACATGACAGTGAACACTGAAGAGAGATGGGAAGGAAAAGGAGTGGGAATAAAAGCAAGATGGGGTGCAGAACAAAAACAGAGGTGGATGAAGTGAGGAAATAATCTGTTGTTACAATACCAGACATCACAACTAACCTGCTGGATTATCTGAAACGCAAGCAAGCAAACAAACAGCAAACGTTTAAATTAGAGATAAAATTGAAACACACTTACAGCACACCAAGAAATGATATAGAACACAAACCCTTGTTACGAAAGCAATAATGCTGACATGGACAAAGAAACATAGTGGACAGTAAACAGTGTGGCACAGTATGCGTGCGTGCGTGTGTGAGTGAGAGTACAAGCATGTTACCAACATAAAACATGTGCTCATTAAGGGTGACAAATCTTTCCCAGCCCCAAAGTGCCTGAGCGGGGGAAGTAACAACATATGCAACCTGAGCCCACAATCACCCTGATGCTGGGACCCAGAGGCCTAGCAGGAGCAGACCATCCGAGATAAAACCACCACAGGCCAGAGCACAGCCATGTACCTGGCGTAGGCAGTCCAGAGACCACCACACACCCACAGCTTCACCACAACTAAATCTTCCCGCTCCCAATCCCTCAACCACAAAGCAGACCTTGATGCACACCTTGACGCAGACCTTTCTTATGTCAACGTGCTCTGATTATTGGCAGCATTATTAACGCGGTTCCAGAGATATGTCAACAGATATACAGTAACTGTTTTTTTTACACCAAGTTTAATTATTTTTAAGCAAACTTGGATTTGTTTCTAAAATCCCAAACTGCAGGCCCTGCAAAATACTTCAATGCCACCAAGACAACTGTCTGTATTGTAAAGTAACATACTATGTTTCTGTGTTGTTGTAATTTGGTTCACATACAGTATTATTTCTCCTAGTTCCGCCTCCAAGTGTGTTGCCCAAGCCCGTTTTCTTTTCTCTTCAATCTACAAGATCCATCAAGCCTCACTAATCCATTCAATAAAATCCTTTCCCATGCCCATGAGTGTACAAGGTCTCTGGGTTTCTGTTCAGTCCACTTTAACTTCCTTAAATGAAAGAATGGGTGGATACATCAAAAATAGAGTGATGGAGAGGGAGAAAGGGCAAAGAGCATAGATTTCTTTCTGGTGTCTTAGTCTGACTAAGAACAAACTCTCCCAAAAGAGCTCTGACCTCCTGGGCTTCGGTAGAAGAAAAGAAAGCATATGGAGGGGATAAAGGGATGAAAGAGGATAAAAAAGGCAATATCGACTAAAGAAGACAGTTCCTCTGCTTTGTAGCCAAAGAAATGATGCTGAACACACATGGGGGAGCTCAATGTCATCAACATGGAGATTTCACGTTCGACTTTTCCTCAGGCTTTTTAGAGGCTAAAAGTTTTTAAAGTATTTTGTCTCTGGTAAAATGAACTTTGCAAATGTAACAAGGAGTTCTCATTGGAGTTAAAAGATTGAAAATTGGTTTGAAAAGGGAGAAGAATAAACCAAACGAGCCTTCCACTGTCCTCCAGGTGAACCCTATCTCTCCAGATAGAGGAAGTAACCCATTTTTAATTTATTTCTTTATCGAATGTCTAGTACAGTCAAGAGGCGAGGGAGCACACAGGTTGCCAATCTGTTGCAAGGCCTTAAAGAAGACAAACAACTAATAGTGCACATTTGTTCCTAAGTGTATATTAAATAAACCAATAGCTTTCCACAATTTTATGTGAATTTGGAGAAAAAAGTTTGAAGTGGGAAAGTTGCCGGAAGCAGAAACATTTTTTTCCCTCATTAACCAGAAATGGGTTGTTAAAATGATAAAGGAAGTTTTACACATGCATAATCTATTTAGTTATAAATCAATACAACTGGCTTCATTCTCAGCAAGTCTTTGTAACTAAAAATGATCAGTTTTATGGTCCCTCTTTCGTACTGTCTTCCCCAAACCGGTCAAGACAGAAAGTTGTCCTTTATGTGATGAGTGATAGTTATTTCTTACAAACCCATTTTTGTTCTTTACAATTTATTAACACTGACTAAATCGACTTTCCAAATCTTCAACCACTTATTAGAACAACAGAACTCAGAAAACAAACAAACAAAAAAAAATATCATCCGATATCCGGAAGAGCACAGTCCTAGGGACAGCAAAGACTCTGCACAGAACCTTCAAGCTACCAAGCCTCTGGTAGACGGCCCGAGTTTGGATGAGACCACCCGTGGAGTGTGTGAGAACAATAATAATACATGCATGTATATATTGCATATATTGTATGTTCAAAATTATTCTCCTAAAAGATGCCCAGCACAGCTTTTTCCCTCAAAATAATCTGCTCTCTGTTAGCTACACGGTTTATCTCCATGTGCTTAAAGCATTTTTAAAAGGCAGGAGATAGTGAACATGGATTACTGTGTTGATCACGCCTGAGGCTTAGAAATACACAACATAGCTTTCCTGGAGAGTTTTCTAGCAGACACATTCAGGATTTAGTCTTTACCAACAGCAAAGCCCACTTTTATCTGTTTGTTAGATATTCTTTCCCCATTAGCTTTGGTTAAATTCTGGTTTACCTGCAAAAATCCAGATGCAATAAAAATTTCTACAAAAAATAAACTTAGAAAAAAAAATCTAATTATGCTATTTTGTGTATATTGAATTACAAACCATAACATTCTCTGAGGGTATTGTCTAAAGCATTAAATTGTATTTTTTTTTAGTTTTGCACAAGTCTCAGAGCTACGAACTCCATGCAAAATGTCTGTTCTGACAGTAATTTGTGGATCTGTACTTTATGTGTACAACTTTGCTTTTGAAGTTCAGTGTCAAACTGCAGGACAGATCATTAGTTTTAAATGGATTTCAATCCTCTCATTACATGTCCCATTTACCATCATTGTAAAACGCTCAACTTGTTGTAATGAGATTGATAAAAAGGTGGGAATGAAGGCTGCAAGGTGGTATCTATATTTAGAAAGACAATAGGAGATGCAAAATAGTATAATTTGGTTTTTTTTTTAGATATAAAGGATAGCCTCAAAGAATTTGGGGAGATTTAAATCTAAAAGAAGTGTTCTATTTTTTTCTACTCATGTACACACTTTTAATAAATTTGAATCATTGTTGAAATAACATTGTAGATAAACAAATTTTCCATTCCTGACTACTTCTCTATCTGTCTTTCCATTAAGTACAGAAAAATTCTACCCTCCTCAGCTATCATCTTTAATTTGTTGTAGGTTTTTTTCTGATTTTTTTCATCATCTCAAGAAGTATTACGGACTCCTGGGTCAAGTGTAAATAAGATTGAAACACAAGATGGTACAACTGACATTTGATTAGTTTAAGCAATATATAATATTTGTAAAAATTCAAAGGCCCATCAACTCTTTGACGTCATGACATCCTTGTAATATCAATGGAATCAAAAGCACAATGAAAGGTAATTTCCAATGAATATTTTCATGTTAGACCTATCTTACCATTATAATCGTGTCCTTAGATTTTATGGCTTTTTTTATGGCTTTTTTAAAACTGATTTTGCGTCTTACATACTGTACATGAACCCATTTGCTTTGTGAAGCCTAAATGGGTATTTCTGAATGCATCAAATTAATAATAACTAAATAATAATTAAGTAAAAATAATATTATGATCCAATACAAGAAAAGTCAGGGAGACAGACAGCTCAGTGGCTCTGATTTGAGCCAATACATTATTGTAAATGTTTTTTTTTTTTTTTTAAGTGGAGCTGTTTTTTACATAATTTCTCATAGAAAAATTAAACAGAGCGACACCACAGACTTAGAGAATTTGATTTGTTGTACTGTAGGTTGTGTCAATCACCACTCTATGTTTAAATGTTTTAAATGAAGACAATCAGTTTAGAATCAAGTGAATATGCTCAATTATTATTCCATTCTCTTTTCATGTGTGTGCGTGCACACACGTGTGTGTGTGAAAAGAAAACAAAGATAGTGCATTCTGTTTTAAACTACTGTAACTTGCAACTACAAAGTACTGCTGTTTCATATTTGAAGTACTTTATAAAGAGATAGCATAAGATCTTTATAAAAAATTACCTAGTGCATACCTAAAACTTTAATACCGTGACTTTCTGTGTAAAATTTAGGGCACCAGCAAAGTGCTTCACTTCTATTTTTCTTCACCGTAGGAGCACTCCACAGGTTTCATTGCTTTGTACATCAGCACTGACCTTCTCCATTAACCCAGAGTTCTCACTTCAACATTTCACTGCATCTTTTCACCACCAACCAGGCTCACTACTTCTCATCATTTCTCGGTTTTGGTCTAAAAATCACAAATTGTTTAAGTAGATCTGCTTCCAAACATGTACCCTACTCTCTTATCCTTGACATACACAGTTTTACTTAAACTCAGTTTATCTGCAGGTTCTCTGCTTGATTTTTCTGTTCAAAAGACTTTTTATTTATTATTTATAAGTTCAGAATAAAAAGCTACACCAAAAAAGAAAAATCTATCAGTGCTGTACCAAATGTGTTCAATGTAATTTATTGGAAAGTTCTGCCTGATGACAGTCTGACCCATGTTTACTGTAGCCCGAGGGGCTTTTGACAACTCCTCTCAGACCTGCCAAACTGCCACTCAATATCACTTTTTCTTTTTTTCTACCTACGGCCCCTCAGATTTTTTTTGTGTTAATTGTTCCCTTTTTTTAAGCATATTTTTAAATAACCTACTATGTAATTCCTCACATTCTTAGAAACCTGTAATAACAAAAATAAAAGCAACCAAAGGATAAAATAATTGACTCATATGGACTCATACATATCCACGAATAACACACTATTTGTACTTACCTCAAGTCTTGGAAAGGTTCAGCTCGTACGTGGGACGTCTCTACAGAATGGCTGAACACAACTCCTTCATTCCCTTTGGAGGAAAAATAGGTGAATTAATTGGGGAGAAATTTACTAAAATGAAAAGTTAAAGACGTCTTTTCTGAAATGACATACAAGCACTATTTTCATGTTGGGTTTCCACAACTAAAAAAAACTTGTAAGGGTTTTATGTGAGTCATCCAACTGTTTGAGATCCTTCGGTCGAGTTTGACACGTCACAGGCGATAAAAAAAAATCACAAAGACCTGATTTACATTTTCAGCTCTTGTTATTTGAGGTGCACATCAAATCAAGAAGTTTGTGAACTTTTGTTCTAATAATTATACTCTGAATGGAGTTTTGCACTGTTTGCACTGTTCCTCATTGGAATTTCTAAACAGATGTTTGGCAGTGGCTCACACTGTGACTTTAATGGATATGATAAAACCTCAGCACTGTTACATCCAGGTTTTTCAATGGCAACATCATATTTCACAGGAACATGTTTATTGTTGATTAAAACTAAAACACATGAAAAAAGTTGAGTGCAGGAAACCTGAAGGAGGTCATTTTAGTTTCCCCATTTCACTCTAGAAATTTAAAAATGTCAATGAAAGACTGTTCATTGTTGTGCACCGCATTGTTTGATTCCAGCCATTTCCACCATGCTGTTTATCTTGCTGACAGCCATATGGCGTGTTTTTTATCCAGCTAGCCTTTTGGGTTTCATCGCTACTCTGTTTACAACTGTTTGCATGAAATCTTTATGAGCTTGTCATCCGCTCTTTTGTGACACCTATCCAAACAATGCCTATGGAGTATTCAACGCTGAGTGTGCATGCTGTCATACACACTATGGATTTGTTCTTCAAGTCTTGATCCTGTGTGGTCATGTTTAACATTAATATTGCATGAATTCATCAGACATTCATGTAAGAGAGAATTATATCATCCTTTTATATGGCTCAATCTTTTTTGTTTCTCTTTTGTGGTGTCACGTCTATAATTGATTCTAGGAAATGCTGAAAGATCTGTTGGCCCATCTGTTTGGTTGTGTGTTTATCAATGTTTATTTCGATGGACACATAGAAGCTTTTTTCTTTAAAAAAAGTCTATGAAACTGTAAGAAATGTGGTATCATCTTTGGACACAAACCTACCTGTGACTTTAAGTCTCTCTGTCCCAATGCTAATTTCTTCTTCATCTGCAGAGAAGAGGACTCTCTCACCATCTGTGCTCCTCACCTCAAATCGCTGACACTGAGCTTCCACCATTTCCGAACCTGAAACGAGTAACGATTTATTACAAAACACCATCAACAACACATAAAATTTACAGTCCAGATGCTGCAGTTTTTTCAAGGATCGCACAAAATCTTTAGTGTTTTAGAGCTTCACTTAAGCCTACAAAGAAACTTAAATTTCAACCAAGAGGCTCATTAAATCCTGTCACAACTCCAAGACAGTCCAACAGCACAGGAAGTAAAGCTTGTGTATGTGGCATATCAACTGGCACAGTATGGACTTTTATAATTTGCCTTATGCAAAAAAGAGCAAACTTTGGGCTGTGAATAATGTTATTATTTTTTCAAACACACAAAATGAAATATATGTATGACTGCTTCTGCTAATCAGAAATTCAATCCAATGATTGAATTAAAATGTTGCATCACAACTTTGTCATAAATTGTCATCCTTGCCAAAGGGCTGGTTATTTAGCCAACAGAATATATGAAACAAAATTTTCAAATCCTAAACCCAAAATACTGTTAACAACTTTCCAATTTAAGGTACAATTCAATATACTTTCAAAATATTCTTTTTTTTAAGGTGCTGCATGGCAGTGCAGAGGTTTGCACTGTGGCCTCACAGCAAGAAGTGTTGGGGGTTCAAAATTCAGGTGGGCAGAGGCTTGGATCACTGACTTTTCTGTATGGAGGTTGTATGTTCTTCCTACATAGGTGCAGGGTTTTTTTTGGATACCATGGTTTCCTCCAACCATCAAAAGACATGCAGGGTTAGGTTGAATGGCCACTGTAAAATTGCCCTCACAAATGAGCTCGTGTGTGATTGGTTGTCTGTGTGTGGCTCCACAACAAACTGACGATGTGTTCAGATTGTAACGAGCCGGGATAGGTACCAGCACCCTCAATACCTTGACTGAGTTAAGCAGTTCAAAAGATGACTGACTGATTTCTTTTCAAGAAAAAATGGTTGATAAGGAATGTGTTTTGTATCTCTAAGAGAGAGTAAATATACTAAGTTCTCCTTTTACTAAAGATTTTGTTTTGGGTTTTCAGAATTGTTTTTAAAATTAAAATGATTCTTTTGGAAAATACATTGGCAAAGTTTTGAGTTTCCTTTTGTAAGATAAAATTTTATATTTTTGATGTTGAAGGAACATATATAAATGGTAATAAAATCTACAATTTTATTTGTAAAGCATGTTTCCAACATAAAGTTACACCTAGTGCTGAACAGAACAAATAAAAACTCAAACAACATTAAAATCCAGATTGTAAAGAAGAAAAAAACCTACAAAAAAATCCACCCACCCAAAAAACAAGCATACATAAAAAAATCACACACTCACACAAATAATAAAGGCGCTATTTTCTACCGCCTATTTTCTATTGAAACAATGATGATAGGAAGACCCCCACCAGAGAGGAGTCAATAGAATTTTCTGGAAAAATATTACAATTTGATTCGTTCATGCCTGGTAATAGATTTAAAAAATTGTTTGCGCCATTCGAAAACAAACAAACAAAAAAAAACAGGTAATGATGCAGGACTGTCGCTTAGAGCAGTTTGATTCTCATTAAAAAACAAACAAATAAAAGCTCAGAACAATGGCACTTATCATTTTCCCACTAATTTCAGAAAAAAAATAAGCTTTATTAATCAAATAATTTAAAGAACAGAAAACTACAAACATGGAAGTCATTTAAGCATAAAATGTTTCTGCAGTAGTCTAGATTACTTCATTAAAAAGTATTATTAAAAAATGCATTGAACTAAGCTAAAAAAAAAAAAGACCAAATACAGTTGAAGCCCAACATCATGGTATTAGTATAAATAACACAGTACAGTTTACCAATCCAAAATGTGGTGCTGACACTTCAAGTTTGATTCATTGTGGATCCTTTAATTTTTTGCTGTTCAGACCTTTGTGGGAGCCTGAAATGGTAAAACATTATTCCAATTTTTGGCCAAAATATATTTCTGTTTGAGTTCTCAAACTGATCTAATTGCGACGAAGCCTTGTCAGTTCAACTATTGTTTGTATTAGCAGCCACCAGTCAGATTGAGCTCCTTTTTCTTATTCTAATCACACCCAGAAAAAGAAAACCTATCACCCCTGATTGCATTGAAAAGCTTTTGAGATTTTAGTTGTTAAAGTGCAAACTTGTGATTGTGTTCCAAGAACAAAAATTGACTGCAGTTTGTCAATAAATACAGTGAAAAAGTGATGAATGAAAGGATTCGATGGAGAGAAAAACAAAATTTAGAATTTAAGGAGAAATAACTGTGAAGAAGTGAAACAGGATTTTGCTGTGTTGGTTGCTCCATCAGTATTTTGGAGAAGCTCTGATTAGGTGCTTGGGTCTTGCAGATAAACAACTATGCTGATGAATACAGCTCATGTTGTAGATTTGTAGTACTGCACCACTTATTTCTTCAGAATTTTTTTCCCTGTTCAGTTTAGCTACGTATGTAATTTTATAACATTTTCAGAACAAAGTTTGCCTCAATATTGCTCAAACTCATCTTATTGAATATTTTGATCTCTTGGGTTTAGTTAAAATGTTGAACTTTGAAACTTTTTACTTTCACTAGGGATAAAAAAAAACTGATAGGGTCCTTTTCTTGCAAGTTTGAAATAATAAATGGATAAAACATTACACTCGTCAGTCACTGATAATTTTTATCCTCTATTGATGCACATGTTAATGCCTTGTTGATGTTTTTTTGTTTTTACTTCTGAACTGCTTATCCTTAACCGGGTCGCAGGTTACGGTACTGGAGCCTATCCCGGCAGATTTCAGGCGGGAGGCAAGATATACCCCTGACAGGTTCACAGTCTGTCACACACACACAGCCATCTTGACACACACCCATTCCTAGGGGCAATTTTCGTAGGGGCCAATCAACCGAACATGCATGTTTTTGGAGAGTGGGTGGAAGCCGGAGTACCCGGAGAAAATCCACTTATACACGCTGAGAACTTGCAAACTCCACTCAGAAAGGCCAGTGTTTCAAACCTCACAGCATTTTTTTAGCTCAAACTAATTGACTTGGGCCAGTGTTTATCTTTGTGAGTGTATTTTGCTCTATTTTTATCGATACACTAAATGATGACACTAAGGGAATTGCCCTGTTGGGACAAAATAAACTTTTGCAGTCTAATAAAAATCAATATACCTTAACTTAATTAAGGACACGATTGAAAACTGAGTTGCTTTTTTACACAATCAACAAAAGAAACATATCATGAAATAATGAATAATGAATAAATAAAATGTCTAGTAATGACAAAACAATGCCAGATACATTTTAAGTGGATGGAATTAGCCACATGAGCGAATGACACATTGTCAGTGGAGTCTAGTTAGTTGTGGTGGTGTTGGTGACTGTCTGAAAAACTGATGGATGAGATGTGATGCAGGACTTATAACTGGACCACAGTGACATGCACTGAAATGACAGCTGACAACCACAGAGGATGGAACATGTTTTGACAGCGACAAGATTCTGGGTTTAGAAAGATGGTGGCAAGGTCAGACTGGTTTAAATGAAAAACCACAGCAAAAGCCTTCAGTAAACTAATTTAGCTTGAAGCTGGAACAAACAAACCAAAATGTGAGTGGAGATGCAGTGTAACAGCAAAAAAAAAAAAAAAAAACCCTTTGGGTTGTTTGAACTGATTAGTTGGAGAACTGACAGATGGTATGGCTGTGGCTGGTGGAAAATCTCCGCAGTATTCAAGATGCAAATTAATCATTGTGGTGGAGCAGTGGAAATAAATAAAAGAAAGATCACCAGTTTCCTCACAAGCTAGCTGAACAGCTGCAACAAAGTGGGAGGCAGAGACAAGGATTGGACTGTACAAAATATAACTAATCTCATAAAACAGAACTAACATGTGTAAAAGTCTGCGATGATAGTGTACCCTGTGCTTGGGTGCATAAAACTGTATCAAATCCAACCATAAACATGCCACGCCTGCACAATTCTACGATGAGTCCCCATCCCAAATCGAGAGAGATAATATGATTGTAAGATAGTCGAGCCCATAGAAAAGGCAGACACACCAGGTACGGGAATAGCTCATGGTACTTTCTTGACAGCAACTATAACACTATTGTAGAAATGTGGTCTATCACGGTTCTCAACTTCCACAGCATAAAACTTTGATTCATCAAATGAATATCAATTTTCAAATGTTCACAAGAGATTCAAGAAGCTTTTTTGTCATATTTTTGGGAAGTAATGGAATTTTGTTTGGAGCCTTCTCAGTTAACGATGTATTAGTTATGTATGTTGTTGTCTGTTTTATGTCTGGAAGTCACTCTTCTACATACATCAAGTCACTTGGGAATCCCCAGGCAACCCATGTCCGTTTTACAACCCAGCAACTCCATAATTGAAAAAAAAAACACTTGTGAATGGCTGTTGCCATCACTGCAACAACGCAACAGCCATAATATAATAATGGCAGATTAGACATCACAAACCCTGATGAGAAATAGGCCAATAAAAACACAGATGACAGAGAACTTGAACTACAGTAATTCAACTGACGTGGGCCGAGAGGTATTCTGACAAAACTTGTTTGCAGGTTAAAACTTTACCCACTTTCACCCAACAACAACTGAAGGCAGCCTCTCTGTTTGTCTTCCGGAATCTGGCTAAGTTTCCTCTGATCTTCAGGAATCTGGCAAGCAGAGCAACTAAAGTACTTCTCCTAAGAAACCTGCTTTGGCCATTGCTGACATTGTATAACCAGATCCCAGCTAACCCACTGCAATAGATATGATTCATGAAGATCATGGTCAAAAATCAGAAAAAAATTGACAAGAGTCAAGCAATAGAAAAACCAAAAATACAATGAGGTGATGACATGAACACATCCTAAACTAGCAGCAACTGGAGTAAAACTCTATTCAGCACCTTATTGCTGCCCTGCTGAATTGCTCAACGAAAAGACAAATATGAAGTGATAATGTATTGTAGTCTGTAGTTTAGTAACTTAATAAAACTATAAAAAAAAATCTAAACTATCTAACTAATCTAACTATAAAAATCTATATGAAAACAAGAGGTTTGTTCACTTTTAAAATCAGGCCACCGGGCTCCCTCTACAAAAAACATGAAAAAAACATTAACAGAAATTTAATATAAATTCCAAAATAAAAAAAAGTGTTTTTTATTTCTTTTAATACTTTGTATCTGGCTTAGCATTTTTTTCCACTATCGACTTGCAGGTGGCTGATGTTGATTCATTGTATATCAAATGGCTTTGAACAATTAATTGGCTCCCTGACTGATCACACAAAAGTAATTCTGCTGCCACCAATAACAGCGGGACTTCTCGTTAAGTAGACATAATAATTGATGCGCTGATTTAAATAATCACTTCCTGACAGGATTTCCTTTGTATTCACAAGCACTTCCATCAGTGGTTCCTCCAGCAATAAAACATGTTTTGGGAATGCTTCGATGATGTAACAAGGTACAAGAAGATGAAATGATTTAAAAAGAGACTCATATTGGTATACAGTGCACGTAGGTGAGGTCAAATTTGTTGTATGATACAGTATCTCAGCTTGAACACAAAACTGTTGAAGTACACCTTCACTTGTTAACATGTTGGCCCCTACTATTAGTGTTAATGGGAGTAAAACTGTCATTTTAACATTCTTTGAGTGCTTTGGTAAATTGGTCACATAAAATGAGGAAACAACTGACACAGACTTTTATAAACAGGTAATTATACATTTCCTTCAGGTAATCTGAACGCAGATGCTCCCTCTCTTACCGAATTTAATTGCAAAATGTTTGTTTGCCTAATTTTCTCTTGTAAGTCTTGGTTTGCACCTTGCTTTTGGCCCAAAAGTAGTGACCATACTGATGAATATGGCAAACACAACATTGGGACTGTGATTAAAATATGAGATCATAACAGTCAAACTGTAATATCCTTTTGCTTTTTTTGTATTATTTTGTATCAAACTGTCTTCATGATTTTAGTTATTTTACAATCCCTGTTTTATTAGTGCCATTGCTTTAAGTATGCTTATTAGAACACATTTTTGAAAAAATACAGCCACAAAACTAATTTTAACATTATGTTGTTGTCATCATAACGGCACTTTAAAAACTTTTGATCATTTCTGTATGTGTGCATATAATAGTGTTTTCTCCGTCAGAACATTGACATAAAACTCAAGTTTTCATGAGACATTGAGATTGAGTGAAAGGCAGAAAATAAAAGAAAATTCAGTGTTCTTGTATTTAAAGTTGGCAGGTTTATGATGCCATTCTTTAAACAGTTCATAAAAAGTTTATTGGCACACTTAATAGGGATAAACTTTGTTAAAAGAGGTAACTATTTAAATTAAAAATGTTCTTGTGATAACTCATGCTTCTCCTTAAGACTCATTTCTTACATCAGCAGTCAATTGATGAGCCATATGGTACTTTCCTGTTTGCTGACATTTTCTGTAACCAAGGTCTGCTTTGATGAACGTTATTGCACTTTAGCTGATAGGTGCGCCAGATTTTATTTTTATGACTCTTAAATCATTTACGATGTCTAATTTTTTTATGCATTTAATACAGCTGACTTGGTGTTTATTTGACAGCTCTCCTACCTCAAGTTGCTATTGAGGCAAGCTGTTCAAATTTTGACAATAGATTTTTAAAGAACGCAGTCATGACATACAATTTCAATAGAGGAGAAGTTAAAAGCGACGCAATTGATCAGTTTGTTTCTAGTATTTTGCTTGTATCAGAAGAAATGGAAGTTAGCAAATTGGTTGGAGACAATGAAAGTAGTTTTCAGTGCTTTTCACCAAAGAGTGAAGTTCAATGGAAAGCTTAAAAGCAGTTCTTCAAAATGCTTGAAATTATTGCATTCCCTCACAAACTTAAAGCTGGCAGTCTCCACCCATCTGCAGTTATTGTAGAACAAAGAAAAACAACTACAATAATTGGATCAAGCTGTTTAAGACCAAATACAGATAAGTCTAGTTATAAAAGTTTAAAACTCCCTTTTAAGAAACATGTCTTTTTTCAGATGACCCTGAGGTGTCACACAAAAGTTAAAAGATGTAAAACGCTGTCTTACTTTAGTCCTCTGAAAGTAAAGAGCAGAACAGATGAATAAGACGTAAAAGTGGATGTTTAACGGAATCATCCTGACAATTGAGGATAATCTCCTTTTTTTAAAATTTTAAAAAAAGGAGAGGCTACATTCAGAAAAGCTGCATCAACAAGCACTTTTTAATACAACTTTTGAAATTGCCACAAGTTGGCAAATAAAAAATTATGCTCCAAGGAACAGAAATTATTTATATAGTGTTGATTACAATCATAAACATAGTAAGGGCTGAGAGAAAGAGACAGGGAGAAAGAGAAATGGGTGCATTTTTTAAATCTACATTAATCAAATGGTTGAATTGTTATATGAAGAGATACATTTGGGTAATTTTGGACATATTGATAGCAATTGCCTGCACTGTCACATAACATAAATTGACAAAAGCTAAAAATGTAAAGTACCACGTTATCCCTGGTTAGAGTTTGCACTCTCCTTTAATTAAACTGCCAGCACAGACTATTTTGTGCATTCTGGTTTGAGTGTGTGCGAGTGAGCGGTAGACATAATGATAACTTTAGTTAGAAGGATTTTTGAGCAGTGTGGCAAAATCAAACTTTAAACATTCCAGAGGTTGGAGTAGTCACCTAACCAACACTACCCTTTGAACAACTTAGTCACGATTGGGCTGTCAAAAGGGAGGTTAATCTTTCAACCAAGTTGATGCCAAATTTTCCCTGAATCTGTATTTTTTAAGAAAGCTCAGTTGTGTTTAATCACTTAGTCCTCTGGGTAACTTGTTAAAGACTCAGGTAAGTAACTTTAGTTTCTCTTTCTGAATTCAGAAATATGGTTGACACTGTCTGCTTGAATAATACTTTACTCTTCCCTGACAAATTGAAGTGCACGTTGGTTAAATTGTTTAGTTCCATTTCGTCTTCTGAACCGCTTATCCCCAATGGGCTCGAGGGGGTCCCCAGAACCTATCCAGCTGATTTCAGACAAGTAGAAAGAAAAAATTCTGAAAAAAACATACCAAAAGCACAACTGGTAAAAACTAAATCTGCTCTTATAAGTACTAAGAAATGTATAGGTTAGGAGGTCAAAAAAAGGAAATATTACCAAATAAACTTAACCAGAAAGCATAATAGATTTGTGCAGATCATATTTTCCTAATCAGAAATTCGATCTATGGTATTTGGTAATGGTTTAATCTCTCATTCTCTGGAACAAACTCACAACTTTAAATTTCAAATTTTCAGTTCATTTCAAACAATTGGATACTCATGTATCATGGCGGATGGAAATTAGGTTCACACCCTGGTAAACCTCTCCAAACCTCATTACTTTTTATGAAGTCCTCATTTGCCGCACATTGTCTGAACAAGTTGTTTCTCTTGTAGAACATGTAGGACTTCCATGGGGAACAATGCAGAATTTTAATTCAACGACAACATATTTTTTCTTGTGTGGAAATAGGGGTGTTGTAACTCATTTGTAGAACGTGGTAATTTTGGACTACATTTCTGTCTTTGGAGAATGCTTGATCAATTATGTTTAGATCAAAGTTTACGGCCCAAAAAGAAATATACAGTATATATATAAAAAATCCAAATCCCCTTCCCACTCACAAAGAATGCAATGAAACATTTATTATGTTCTATTTGAAATTTTAATGATCCTTCTGTGTCAGATGTTGAAGTCTTAAAGTGAGCTGCATGAATCTGTAAGAATTTCTACACACTTATTTTGATAAATATACACAAAGAAACCAAAAGAGATAAGATGTCTTTAAATAAGTAATTCGTGTTCCGCACATAGTGAACAACATGCTGTAAAATTCAGATATTTAGCCAAAGTTACAGAAATATAATTTTATGGCAGTGAGAGTTTTATAGTCATATTTCAAAACCAAAGATGATAGGATGTCTTAATGGTAACAAATTCTTTCATTTGCATTTAGCAAAAACAACTACCAACAAGATACCAGGCTTTGTGTCTGTGGAGGTGTAACAGCATGATTGCCTAAGGGGATGTAGTAGTGATTGTACAAATCCTGATATTACAAATGTTTGTAGGTACTGTACATGGGATTATAATATGCTGTAGCAAAAATTGTGATATTATTGCAGAACATGATGGCAGAACATTTCATCGGAACAGATCTTGCATCATGTTTGTTTTTAAACATGTCAACTACAAGTTTCTTGCTGATTGAGACATGGCATACAAAGACAGAAAAAAATAAGTTAAAAAACTATTGCATATTTCCTAAATGTTTGGATAGTCATTGTGAGATTTCAGGTAATAATTTTTAAAAATTGTGAAAGAGACCATTTAATAATCAGTAATGCTCAAAATTCCAAGATACTGTTGAGAGTATTTTCTCCGGAAAGACCTCTGCCATTACATAATAAAAGTATATAACAATCTCTGATGAGAATTCTTTGATGAGATGCAGGTCCTTCAGCCTACGATACCACAAATCAATTCTTATAATATCAAATCATCAGCAAACAACATGGCCTGTGGTTCACTGAATGTCACATCTTGTCAACTTTCTGTTTTGTTTTGTTCACTTATGATCATTGTCTGTGACTTGTATTGTTTTGTCTTGTACTTCCTGATTTTTTTTTTTTAAAAACACCAACTCTCCTCTCGTTTCAAGATGTGCTCTGATGTTACACATGGCTATGAATGTCTACTTAGCTCTGATTTTTTGCACCCGTTATCCCCTTGTGTTAGTCTGTATAGTTTGCATCTCCCCTTGTCTTGTGCCAGTGTGCTCATTCCCATGTGTTCTTGTCACATCCAGAGGTGTCAAGTAGCGAAGTAAGACTACTTCGTTACCTTACTCAAGTAGAAAATCTCGTTATCTTTACTTTAACGAAGTAATTATTTTTTTGTCTACTTTTTACTTTTACTCACTACTTTTTTATGCAATTATCTGTACTTTTACTTCGTTCATTTTATAAAAAGTAGTCGCTACTTTCTCCATTTTGTCACCGTTAAAAAGCCGCAACTGTTTGTCGGAGTTTTTTGTTTTTTTATGAACCCTGAATGCATCAAACAAAGGAACAGATGAATGATTGGCTGAAAGGTCCAGTCAATCATTACTTTGGGGCGAGTAGCCCCGCCCATAAACTTTTAAAGAGCAGGGACGTCAATTTCCGTGTTTGAGACTCGGGCTCGGAAATCAAAGTGTTTCTGATGCTGCGACACTGAACTTTGATTGAGTTATCAGTTTTTTTAAAAAAAACAACAGCAAAGAAATGTTTTTTTTAATTATTATTTTCATTCTGCGGTTATTGTAAACGTCTTTGCTGAAAATGTTGTAGATGGTATTTTTATAAAAATAACTTTGATCTGTGACGCACTATTTTATCTTTAGAAACAAAGCCAATTGAACTGATTAATCCATAAATAGTAGTGGATGAAGTATTTGTGCTTAAAAGCATCCAAAATGTTATTGATTAGTTTATAAAGACGAACTGAGGAGATTAAAACTACACATCGCTTAGATTTTGTATCATGTAGATGTTTGGGTTAACATTAAAAAAACCTTATATGTACACATATATATGTAGATATGTATACATATAAATTTATATATACCGTCTCCTAAGTCCCGCCCCTACTGGTTTTTTAAAATCTTATTTCCCTGGTTATTTTTTTAATTTACAGTTCTTAAAATTTTAGAAAAAGAATCCAAGGATTTTGCCTCCTGTGTGTTTCCTTCACTCCCACTGCCTTACGAGTGCATGTAAAGGGTGTTATTTTGTCAATGGGCGTGGTTTTACTGGGTGTACGATATTTTTTGTACTTTGTAAAATACGATAATTTTACGTCATTAGTACGATAATCCAGCACCTCCCACCTGGCAACGCTGGTTCCAGGTGTCACGCAGGCTGTATGTGGCACTCCCAACCTTATCAACTTGATAAAGACTATTCAGTATTGCCTCAAAGAACTTTGAAAACTAGCTGCCTTCAAGGCTTGAAAAAGCCTTTTGGTTATTTTTTTTTTTCATTTATTTATTTATTTTTTTACATTGAGTGTGTTTGTGTCTTGAAGTTGGTTAAATTAGGTGATGCAGAGTGAAGCTTGGTAGCTGAAGGGACGTTACATAATGCCCTGCTTATGATAATACATTTGATTGTGTTCATTAATCGATTTCCAATAAAGATTATTAAGAAATAAATGTTTCTGATTCATAAAGTTTAACACCAAAACACTTTCATTTATTATCATATTTTCTGCTCCTTAAAGCATGTGATAATAGTTAAAAATATGTTCATACGCTTTTGTTAACAATATTCCTTTTTTTCTGAAAATTACTTTTACTTTTTTTACTTGAAGTAGTTTTAAAATAGGTTACTTTTTACTTTTACCTAAGTAGAAAACTTGAGTTGATACTTCTACTTTTACTAAAGTAGTTTTTTAACTCGGTATTTATACTTCTACTTGAGTAGAAAATGTTGGTACTTTTGACACCTCTGGTCACATCTAAGGAAATAAACATTTTGAAAATCACTGCATCTGAGTACTGGCCAAGTTCAAGCACAACACTGGTACAGAAGAACAACTTTTTATGGTCCAGTAAATCCATTCCTTTGGGCAACACATGCCCACACAAATCATCAAGTGATAACAGGGCTAAGTATTGGTAGACAATTAGCTTTGTGCAATTAAAGCATCAACAAAGGAATAGATGACAACAAAGCCAAGAAACTCATGCCTACGTTGAGTCATTGATGACTCCCTTAAGTGCAGTTGAGTATTTTTAAATATGGAAGCCGTTGATTAAATACATGTAAGCTTCAGTGAAATGAGGTAGATTTTCTGAACTTTGCAAACTGAACAGGGCAAGAAATATAATTGAGCAGATGAGAGTTTTTCTGTTTTGCAGGATTCTAAACCACAGAGATGTAACATCTTATTAGAAGGATCCCAGCTGAAAATGATTGCAATATACATCATTTGTTTCTCAGAGGGAGACTTGCAGTGATCTAGATAGATAATTAAATGTGTGCAATGAGAAAAATTAAACATAGCCTGGCAAGTTTTCTCTACAAACACTAATCAGAAAACAATTTTGGTAGACATTCAACCATTTAATTGCAAGAACTGTGACATGTGAGAGACATTAAATTAGAGAAAAATCAGACAAAATGTCTGTGAAAATTATGTATTTCTACATTCCTGAAACCTATGAGCATATTTTTTGAGTAGAGTGAAAAAAGTGAATTACATACAATGTTTTCTTCAAAAAAAATTAATATTGTTATGTTGTACTTTTAATGAACTTTGAGTTTCTTGATTTTATCATTTTAATAAGCCACCTTTTGTACTAAATCAACCCAATAATTTTGATCTAAGAAGAAGATGAATGACTGCTTAACTATATAAATAATTAAGTGATTAATGTATGAACGTAGGTAACAAATGATGGCAGTGTGCAACTCAGATTTATAAAAAACAAAAAACAGTCATGACAAGACAAAAAGCATGAATAATGATGTTTTGTTCCTTGAACCTAATGATATTCCTGTTCACAGTGTAAAAGTAACTTTTCAGGGTAAAAGCACGTTTAACTTGTTTTCTACAAACCATTGCACGTTAACTTTTTCAGTTTTGGCTCGTCTATGACACTGTTACATAACAGCAAAGATAAAATTCATTTCAATTGGTTGTTATTTAAAAATGAGAACCCAACTGACTCTGAGTTTGTTGTTTTAAATTGACAGGTTACAACTTTCCAAGTCCTTTTGCAGAATGAGAACAGCAGACATCTCTATTTCTTTGGTGCAGCAAGATGTTTTCAGGCTGAGAAACCATTTAGACACTGTCTCGCTGCCTTTAATGCCAGGACATCATCACCGAGGCAGGTGAAAGGGTATGGCTTCAAAACTCCAAGTTCACCCATCATCTTTATAGTCGACCATTCAGATGACAAAGATGACAGGTTTTCAGTCACTTTAACGAGCCGACAGCAACACAGAAGAAGAGACCGGATGGAGGGATGAAAGTAGGAGAGCAATAAAGCTGAGATGAGAGACCCAAGGCCAAGCATGCTCTCAAACCTTCTGTTGCAAAGATGAGCCTTCAGGAGGACAAAAGGTGAGACGAAAATGTGTGTTTTTCGCTGGATGTTGTCTGCTCTAAAAATCCGCTGGTATGTTTGAACATATATGCAATGGCCCTTTCTTTACGGCAAAAAAAAAGAGTTCATGAGTTAACTCATTTAATTGAGACTTTCTCATATTCAACAAGTCACTTTTAAATGAGTTAAATGTTTTCTGGTGTTCAGCCTAACACTGCGTCATTTGAATTATCATTTTACAGGCCAATATAAAATGTGTGCTTGCTATTCTGTTAATGTACAATTTCAAATATGCACTTGTGGGCTTTTCACCTTTCCACTTGTCAGGATGATCCTGTACTTCTTGTCCAAGTTAAAGCGCGTTGTTCTACTCCAGAGTTTCACAGATGAATACTAATGAGGAACTTACTGAGGTGGAACATTTCTGCCTAAGAAATGGACAGTATCTGCTGCAGAGAAAATTTTCCCTTCTGTTAGGATTGTCGTTTCTGTGGGGAGGATGATGGAAAGGGAAAAGTATTTTATACAGTATATACTGTATGTTTGTTAATTCTGTATTCAGTACAGATGGAACAGGAGGCAGTGAAGACACCATAACATTTTGTTGAATTTCATCTCAAAGTTAAAGCGACATAGTCTCAAAGTGGTATAAGAATGTCTTTAAAGTATCTATAACCTACCCTAGGTCACTGTAGACCAGGAAACATAACCAAAATGAGTCATGTCATGTCAGACTTTTTACATCATACTATTGCACCATAGAACACTTGCCTAGAAAGAGCTCTGATCAATACACATTTAATTCAACAATACTTTCCTAGTTTAAATCAACTTCGGTGTTACTGTGTATGATATATTTTCTAATTTGGTTAAATTCAGATTCAGGAAAAGTATCCTGACATCTTGTGTAGGACTACTTGCTGGATTGTCAAATCTGGAATTGAGGTTTAAAGTCAGCCTCTTATTGCTTGTGAAAACAGCTGCAACATGTCTTCAGCGTCAGTTCATCATTAGATAACAGCTTGTCGTGAGTTTCCTTCATTATGTCCCTTAAGAAGACTTTCTTTTTGTAGCATTGTTTGTATTTTGTCATTTAGCTTGTATAATTTTTTTTTTTTTTACACAAATTCTGATATTTGCTTTAATCTTTATAACTCTGGCATTTTGTGCTCAGTGGCTGTCTTACAACAGGAAGGTGGGAAGTTTGATCCTCAGTCCAGGATCTCATGTTGACATGACCCCAGTTGGTGTGGCTCATGTTGACATCAGTTCCTGGTCTGAGTTCCAAACTCCTGATATGTTGAAAGCTTTAGATGGCAGCTTCAACATTTAGGTGTGAATGTGTGAGTCTGAGTGGGTAAATTGTAAAGTGCTTAGAGTACTCTGCAGGTGCAAAAAGGTGCTACATAAGCACATTCCATTTACCACAAAACAATACCACAGTCATAGGAGAATTCTAATATTTGTTATTATTTTTTTAACCCTCCGAACATTTGTTGTTCCAGTAAAATAGTTATAAATGGTGTGAGTCATTTATGAAGCATTTTAGTGGCTTTGGTGCATTTTATATCAAATGTTAAACAGTGTTTTAAGCCTGGATTTGAATGCCAACGGTTAAGTATTTCGCTAAAGTGCAATGCTATTGAGAAAAGTGTTAAAATAATTGTACAAAACAGTAATCTAGCAATGCATTCACTAGAGCACTTGGGACTTGTGTCGTTGTTAAAAAACAACCAGTGAGTGCTTTTTACTCTCCCCACTGCACCATTACCAGACAAACTGCTTTTTTCTTACTCTGAAAATTTGACACTTTGCTTTATTTTCTCCCAGATTTTCACTTGACTTACATTTCTTTCATGCCATGTTCCAATCAAAAGCCTGAAGCCAACGGGAAAATGCTGCTACTGTAAATCTGCAAATGCAGTGTGCATTTGCAGTTGATTGCTACAATTTTTGTTATGTCTGCTCCTCCATTATCACAGCACTCGGTGTTACCAGCTTGCTGATGGGCAGTGTGACACTGTAACCCCTGTACTTGCTCTGCCTTCTAGTTTGATCACAACTAAATTCTTGAAATTTTTCACTTGTTTACTTAACATGTGCCCTTAGTTTGTTAAGATTTTATAATCTTGTTGAGGTACAGACACTTTTTACTACATGAAACAAATTCAAATTTGAGCTATTGTGTGGGTAAAGCCATTTTATAACTGTCAACACTACAGCTTCACAGCACCAATGTTGCTGGTTTGAGCCCTGTACCAGCTAGGGCTTGAGACACTGGTCAATATGGTTGAAATTTGAATGCTCTAGTTGTGTGTGTATGTGTGTTCTCTCCAGGTACTTTAAGCTTCCTCCCAGTAAACAAAAATATTCTTGGTTTGAAATTTCCAAGAGAAATGAATATTATTGTGAGTGGTTGTAGCTTTCTTTGTGGTCTCATGGCAGAAAGGTGAAGATTCTGCCTTTTGTCTTACACTTGCTAGGAGAGGCTCCATCAATTCAAAACTTCAGGTTGGATGAAGCAGGTCAGAAAATGAATATATGGTTCAAACACGTGTTAGTTCCCGCTTACTTTTCTCTAAGCCTGACAACTCTTGCCAATCAAAGCATTTTTGTTTTACAACTAACAAAGCATTTTAAGTGAATGTGAACAATTTCCACATTTCCTAAAAACATTGCTGTGACATTTTTTTCTTGCAGCTTAGAAACCATCTTATTCCATAGAGGTGATCATGCAGGCAGGGCCCCAATGACTTAGACATCATGCACGACTGGACATTTGTCCTGCAGTTGGAGAGTCATAATAGTCTTACATCACACATTCGTTTTAATGAGAAAAACATGTGAGACAAGGCTTTTAAAAGGCAAAGAAATCTTTTGGCAATTTTATTGAGAACTACAGATAGACCCAGTATCCTCTAGGGAATGACCCGCTTTAGGAATGAGTAAATTGTAAATGAGCAAAGTGGTTTTCAATGTTCCTCACATTCACACAGATACACACATTCACACCTGACGACAGAAGCGGCTACACACAGCGCTCAATCACGACCCATTAAGAGCAATTAGGTGTTTGGTGTCTTCCTCAAGGACACTTTGACATGAGCTCTTGGGCCGGGGATCAAATCTGAAACCCTCCAGTTACAAGATGGCTGTTCTACCCACTGAGCCATGCCAACCCTCATTGCTGAAAATGTCATGCAGCTGCTCTAAGAACATCCCGGGATCCTTCCAGATCACCCGGAAGATGTGGCGGGGGTAAGGGAAGTCTGTACCTCTCTCTCTGCTCGGTATACTGCCTGCCTGAATGTGTGGGCGTGTTGGTCTTTAAAGGGTCAAACACTCATCACTGCACAATTGATTGCATGATATTACAAATTAAGTGTAGACTTCTGCAAAGACCCACGGACATAATGATTTTTCAGTAGGATGGGATAAATAATAAAGTTTTTGAAATACCTACAAAGACCTCATGGAAATATGTTTGAATTCCTGTACGGGTCACAATGATGGTGATTCACTCAGCAGTGGAAGTATTCCTTTACGTCAAGTCCACATTCTTGTAGAATTTCTTTATTTTCACTAAATTTGCACTCACTCCTATTTGCAAATTTTACTGACTCTTCAATGTAAAGTCCATCTTTTCTTCATGTTTTTGAAAGGTTTACCAAGCTTTCTAAAATAATCATGCAATCCATCCCGTGTCCTTTGAGAGAAATCTGCCAGACTTTGGGTTCTAATAACAGCTTGGAAAACGTGACTCAATTAAAAAAAAAAAAAAAAAAAAACAACAGGTCTGTCAGCCTCAGTGAGATACGTACATTAATGAAAACAAATTTGGTAATCACAAAGAGGAAAATGGATTTGAAAATTTAATTCTTAAAAAGCCATATTTCCAACTGCTCAGTAAAATATGTTGTTTAATGGTAAAGAAGTTAACATTGTCCCAAGAGTATTGGAGAATGTCCTGCTGCCTGGTGCACGAGTCTTACCCACAGTTAGCTGACCAGTTAGCTGTCCCTGATCATTTCTTGCATTCACAGTCACATTTCTGTCAGACTGAAGGACCAGTGGACTATCCTGTGGAAAAAAGAAGAGAGATTATTGTTAGAAGTTCAGTGAAACTTGAGGAAAAATACAAGAAACTTTTTCCTTAAGCACAAATCGAATGATCACAAATTCCCTTTTAAAAGTTAGGGTCTTATGTATATCCATCTTTCATTGTTGAAAAAATTTCCAATAGGATCCCGAGCAATAAACCTCGTCTCCTAACTTTGCGGTATGTATTCCTTTGTAAAATATCACTGCAGGTTACCTCTTTCAAGAGTCTTTCAGCAGGAACTGAGTGAAATTTGTCATTCTATCAGAAAAGTGCCCACAATTCTGTGTTACTTTCTTCCAGCTCCACACACACTGGTCCACTGAGATATGCATGCTTTTTTTTCAATCATTCTTTCATTGGGATAACATTTACACAGATCTAGGAGCAAAGTGGACAAGTGGAACACTTCCCCAGAATATAAATGTCTTTGGTAGCCATATCAGCCTTTCATCTTTACTCTCACTGTTTCTGCACAGTGTTTAGATATAGATTTCCACAAAGAAACTGGACTGGACTTAAAATCACTGAAGTACACTCCTTTCTCTTCAATGGCCAGAGATTCCCACATGTTAAGTTGCATGAGGGATTTTAATCACAACCCTTTGCATCCATTTAATTTGCATCACGTACAGTATTTCTGCCATCAGACCACGTAAAAAAAACTTGTTCAGAGTCTTTGTAATCTACGTACTTAAATAACATTGGTTTAAAATGGAGCAAAAGTGGGACCTCGAATTAAGAAGCGTCTTTCAACTGTCACTGTTGTGTAGTCTGAAATTAGGCGAAAGTCTGAAAACTATACTTTCATTTTAGTCATTGAATTTTAGAAAAAGGCCTAGCACATTTGTAAACAAACAGAGAATAAACTTTTTTATGTGCGGTGTGTAGTGTTTGTCATTCTTCTAAAAGTTGGATTCTACAGTCAATTCAGTCAATACTTTATTAACCTGAATAAACAATGTTGTCTTACTTGCAGCTGCTGTGACTGCGTCTATATTGTGAGCCCAACATACTTTGCAACTCATTTGCATAATCTATTCAGGCCAGGATTCTATCCGAGGGTGTGTTTGCTTGTGTGAAACAAAGTGTTTGTGTGTCTCTGTCTCCAGAAAGGCAATCATTCTCAGACAAAATGAGCTAAACACAACTATGACCCTGACCTTGCTCTCCTCTTTAAAGTTGGATTGAGCCCCACACTGCAGACATTAGTTTACATTCATTGGAAGTGTGTCACAATGAATGCAAACTTGGTGTCTGTCAGTTATAGTCAGTCCCAAAGTCAATCTAACATCCCACTTTCTCTCTACTTCTACGAACCAACTTTCTTGTCATATCTCTGCTTCTGCGTGCACACAGGTTTAGACAAACAGTTCTGTCTGTTCGCTTTGCATTAATTAAGTTTCTGCTCTTATATAATTGTCCTCGTCCCAATGCTCTTCTCTCTTTCTGCATTTTAAACTACTAATTTGTTTTGTCTGCGTAAAACGAGCAGCTCACAGGTGACCCAATTTCTCTGTTGATTTTGCTAAATTAATATCTTGCCGCATTCCCGTCTGAATTCTAAATTATAATTGTGTTAAAATTGGAAAGTCATTGATCCGTTAAAACTGCGAAATTCTTTTTTTTTTCCACTTCCCATTAGCCCTCTTGGGTTTTTAATGACTGGGTAATTGTCATTTTATTGTTTGTTTGTGCGCATTGGCACCAAATTTTAAATATGATGCATCTGTTTTTGTTCTATTTTGAGCATCTGGTGCCCCACTGTCATGAAGTTATTTAAATTATTCAAAAAGTAAGTCTGACAAGCCTAACTTTGCAAATTTGCCTGATTTGTATTATTTCCTACTTTAAAAGTACATACATTTTTCTTTGCAATGTGAGGGGAAAAAGAGGAGTACATATACTGTATAAGGAAGTGCATTAGTGTGAGCAGAGTGCTTGGACTGCTTCTATGAAAAAAAAAAAAAAAATAGTGTGCTATCTTGCAAAATGGTGTCAGAGAACAAAATCTGCGGCCAAAACAAGCTAGTGCTCCAACGCAATCTGAATACTGGTTGGAGAGCTCTCAAATTGTCTGAAAACACAAAACACTTCAGGTATATTTTTTTAAATGTGAATAACGTCCAACCATGCTGCAGAACATGGTGAGTGCATGTAGGATTGAAATGCATACTGAAACTAGAAAAGTTCCTCCAAATGTGTATGTCTGTCTTCAGGGCCAGGCTCAGAGGAGGATGAAAGTGCAATGATGATAAATGTCCATAAATCACAACACGGATACAATAGACAAATACAAGATGAGTTGCATAAACAATACATCAGATGCTAAAAACAGACCAGTGGGACATTTTTGGAGTGTGAATGTCTAATCACTTAGTTGTTTAACTTTTCAACAGCATGACAACTAAATGTCAAAGTTGGGTGGTGTGTGCATTTAAAAACAAACAAAAAAGACAGAAAGACATTTAGCCATCATAAAAAAATATAAAAGTGGACTGAAGAGCAGATGAACACAGTGTTTTATGCCACCCACCTAAGTCACATGGCCAAACATCTGAGCTGTTCCCCAATCAGTTTATTGCCCAAAAGCAATCCTGAATCTTGTCTCTTTCCAAACGCATGTTTGCTGAATTAATTATTTTCAACAGGGCGTGTGATAGGCTTTCCTGTATTGTCTTTCTATTTTTATTTAAAGCTTTGCAAAGTATGACAGATGTAATGTCCTTTTGAATCATTCCAGCTCAATGGGTTGTGTGCATGAGTAGGCCTGAGCGTATTCACTTGATGCATTTATAAGCTCAACCGTAAATGGGAAGTCATATTTGATTAAGCAATATTATGCAAATGCATTGAAATAGGGACTCCAAATAATTGCTGCATATTAAACAGTTGCTAAAGTCTATCTGCAGTACACAAATGTTGATTGAAGCCACACAATATGACTGGTACAAATAATGGCTTGTCTGTCTTGATTAGTAAGTGGCCAAGTCTATATAAACCTTTTGAACAGTAATTATAGATTGAAAACAAAGAGATTCCTTACACTGATTCATTTAAGTGAAATGTTGTTTTACGGTCATTTTAAGAAAATCCATTGTGCAAACTACATTTTATTTGTAAGGTTGTACTCATATGGCTGAAGTACAAAACAAATAATTGTTTTTTTGTGGCATTGACAAAGCCAGGTCAATAAAAAGTACACTTATTTTTTTCTTTTCCAGACGATCACTACACTACAGTAAATGCTTTTCTCTTTCAAATGGAGCTTTGACTAAGTGGATCGAAGTAATGCATTTCCGACCCCAAGCACTAAGAAACTACTATACTTGTTTCTCCTCTGAATCTCAAAAGCTTGCTCTCACCAGCAAGTCAAGTTGCCAGAAGCAGCCAATGTCGGTCTAGAGAACAAAAGTTTCCCTCTAGGTTAGTGGATAGCTGTAACTGAGAAACAAATGTGAACTTTTATTTCTAAACTCGACTTTTGGATTTAACAGTTAGCACTAGCATCAGAGGGAGTTAATTTGATAGAGAAATTACTTTTCACTCGAAGTCTGCAAGTTAAAATAGTAGATAGTTGCTTCCATAGAAATAATATTTTCTTGACTTCATCAGTGTCTTTCGAAAGTATTCATGTGAAAGAACAGATTCGTTCTTTGTTTACAAAGGAATCAAAACTCTGTCTTGTAAACTTTCTCTTTTTCCCACTTTGATTTGCACACAACCTTCACAAGACATCTTCATCCATTGTTTTATTCATTCATCTTCTGAACTGCGTATTACCTGAAAGGGTCGTGGGGCATGTTGGAGCCTAACCCAGCTGATTCAAAGCGAGAGACAGGGTGCACCCCAAACAGGTCATCAGTTTGTCGCGGGGCCACTCACAGACAACCATCCACACACAGTCATTCCTAGGAACAATTTCATACTAGCCAATCAACCTAACATGCATGTTTTGGGAGGGTGGGAGGAAATCCACCATTTTGCTGTGAGGCCACTCTGCTAGCCACCGCACCACCGTGCAGCCACACAAGAAATCTCATCATTCTAATATTCATCATATTTTATCTCCAAATGGCAAAACAAAAGTCCAACACTATTTCCTTGCTTTGTTTCTATTCGTGCCAACTCTTTACCACAAGGATATGTTGAATTGTATTCGCCTAGAACTCCCTTGTATTTTTTTAATATTTGAACTGTGTGAGGTATTGGTGTGTTCAATATTACAATATTGCTGCACCTGTGTACTATGGATATTTTAAACTCAGACAATATTGATATGTAAGGTGTAGTCATGTTAATTTTATGTCTGGTGCACCATGTGCATAGCACACAATCATAATTATTATACTGTTAAAATATGTGTGCCAATTTCATGTAGATGTTGTGATTTATAGTCATCATTCTTTCTTTGGCTTTTGTATTTTCTTTTTCATTCATGAATACCACTTCATACTCCTTGACAAAAAACACATTAGCTCACATACACACACATCATGCTCCCTCTTGTGAGCTGACACAACATACACCACTGCGCCATTAATTCAGTTAATAGTTTAATTTAACTTTGATTATAAATACAGGCACAGAGCTGCCAGCCTGAGGTAGCCAATGTAATTAGTCAGGTAATAATAAGCTTTGGACCAGTAGCTCATCATCCCTGCCTTCTACTATGAGGTACAGATGGAACCCGGATGGATCTTTTTGCTCTCCAGTTTCACTGGGTGTGTCTATGACTTACTACCTGTCTGACAAGATCAGTCTAGAATCAAGGATTTGGGGATTTATGTTCTTTTCCTTAATAAAATGGTTACTGTAAAAGATGCTTGCATGCTTGCAACTGTTTCTTTTCTGCTATGTGGCCTATCTCACTCATACAGCTACACACATTCCTCAGATTCATCTGTGTCATCAGCATAATAAAACCGTTTAGCTCTACTTATTACATCTCTATGATTGTCTTTTTTACCAGCTGACTGTAGATCCAAATGGTGTTTGGAAAGACTTTCAACTGACAAATCTAGCACAGCAATCTTATGGGAATATACAGTATTTATAGCGGTGGCTGACCATGCATTTCACACTTAGGTCTTCAGTAGTTTTCTATCTGCATTGATCAGCTCACCATTAACTATTTATATTTTTAAAACCATCTTATCATTCTAAATTTACACAAGAAAAAATAGCTTGGGCATCAAAGATGGAAAAACTCCACAGTGAATACCTTTACTCAATAAACAAACAAACAAAATACAGACTCCAATTGTGCATACAGCTGCAACATACTAAATCATTTATAAATGTCCATAATTTATGACAAGAATTTACTAAAAACTTTGAAAACTTGGATTATTTGAAGATGAAAAATAATTTCTCTGCTGACTAATACTTTAAATCCAATCTGTCATCATGTCAGAATGGACTGTTTCTTTGATGGTTTTTGTAGTTGTTGTAACCAGATATAACTGATTACATCAATAGTTTGGAAATGTCTTGCTGCTAACATAACTTTCCTGACTGACTAATTTACTAATTTGATGCCTTTTGTCCTATAATAAGAAGCAATATGCGTTGTTTTGTCTTTTGAATTGCTTTTCCCTTAAGGGCAGGGGCATAGGGCCCACAGGCTATCAAGGCTGATTTCAGGAAAGAGGCAAGATACACCCCGGACAAGTCTGTTGCGAGGCCACACACACACACACACACACACACACACACACACACACACATATATATATTCCCAAGGGACACTCATTTGTGGCGGCTAATTTTGCTTAAGATGCATAATTTTGGAGGGTGGGAGGAAACAGGAGTACCCGGAGAAACACACGCGCACATATGGAGAACATGCAAACCTCACACAGAAAGGCCAGTGTTTCGAGCCTCACGCCCACTCCAGGACTCAACCCTCAACCTTCTTGCTGTGAGGCTGCCATGCTAAAATGTGTTGTATTAATGAAATAGGAAGAAACCACTAGCATCTTTAGAAGTGACATTACCATTGCTTATGATTTATTTTACAAGTGTAACCAAAAGTTGTGTATATATGTTTTCAATTTAATCTATCTGGAAGTGGATAACTGCATTGTTGCAGACTTGACAGTGCCTTAGTCAACTATGGTCAAGACTGTGTGATTCGAATAGTTGAACTGCGAGGGGATCTTGGCGTAACTTTTTGAAGCGTAGGGCTACTGACCAAGCTCTACTTATTGTCATGTTGGGGATGGGAACGTGTTGAATAATTGATAATGGACTCTGAAAAACCCACAAAATGATAATAGACTCTGAAAAACCCACATACATACTGGTATACATGAATTATTTGGGATTCTCTAATTCCTTTTTGAGCTTTGAAGTTCCATAATTAACATGATCATGAAATAAGTGTTTGTTAGTGTGTGGTGCCATTTTATTGTGTTTCATCTCCGTAGCCAAACAAACAAAAATGAACAATATTTTCCGTCAGCCATACACTTTGGGTAATTGCACTCAAAATAATTTGAGTCCTAAGCAGCAGCCTTATAATCACAAGTCAACTACATTACACACAACTCATTGCTTAATGGTTTTGAAATTAACTATGTTATTACAGTATCAACAATTAGAACTAAGTCGTGCAATTAAAGCCGTGACAAATGATTGTCTTCCTGCTTTTCCTGCTTTATCTGAAGATAGCAATTTGTCTTTACAAGTGTTGAAAACAATTCACACATGCATTGTTGGAGGTATAGAAAATGAAAATGTAATTCTGAAAATACAATCTTACAAATATGGATCGGAAAAAAATAATACTGCGAGTAGCATGGTAACAGCTTGTTTGCTCTGAAAATGGAATGTATTCTTGTTGGGATTTTGAAAATTCAAGTGTCCCCCAACCAGCCATTTGCACTGTCTTAGAAAAGAAGGGTGCGAAAGGAAGTCTTACTTCTACTGCTAAGAATAACCTTGTGACAGGAATGATGGATGATGACAGACTTAATTTGAATGATTTTTCAATTGTGTTACTCATATTTATGCCAATGTTACACCAACATAACCACATACATACCCAACCAAGTGAGAAAATAATTCTAACTAATAATTTTGTATACTTCATTGATCCCTCACCATCGAAATTTGGGTGCTGTATTACACCGCAGTAGGCTGCCACAACGGCACCAGTGGTGGGAGAAACAGGGGGCTTAGGTGTCTTCCCTAAGGACCCTGGCCGTGAACTCAGTGGGATTCGAACCCACAAACTTCCGGTCCAAGGGTGAACGCTCTGCCACTGATCCACCACCTCCCCTAAGCAAACTTTAACCAATATTTTTCATCATCATTGGCCAAAATGTTTGTATTTGCTGCCACAGGACTTCATCTAACATGTTTTTTTTTTTTTTTTTTTTTTTTAAATGAAAGCAAAAGAAAATTTGTAGGGAACTTTTAGATGTGCTGCAAGTAGGCTCTGACTTCAAAAGAAAAGTTTTTGCCTGGTTGATCACAGTATAGATTGTACATAATAGCATAAAATGCTCGCTTTCATCCATCTTAAATTTTTTTACATGCACTGTGTGTTCTATGCCATTCCAGGCTGATTTAAACAACCATGTTTGTGTTTTGTTTGGCCATAAAACACAAATTGGATTTTTTTTAGACTCCAGGTCATACTACATTGGACTTAAGGTTGCTTCTGCTTGATACCCCAAGGAACTCAACAACACTTCAATTCAGTTTAACTAGTGTTACACAATATCACAACACAATTGTCTCAACGGGTTTCACAAAGTATGTTGAATAAAAACAATAATTAAAAAGGAACAATCAACAACAACAAAAAAAAGCCATCCATAAAATCCTCTAAAACCAACTAAACAATCTCAAGGTCATAGACCTTCCTTTTTAGTGAGGGAAAACTCCAAAAAAAAAAAAAAGTAATGGGGGGACCGGGGATGAAGAAAAATGGTGATCCACATGAAGAAGTGAACTGCCACTCTAATAATTATCTACAATTGGGCTATTGCTAAAATTTTTTTCCTTGTACTTAACTATTATTACTAAGACAAAACTTTTGTTATTTAAAGAAACATATAAACCTAATGATAAAAAAAACATAACAAAGGTGTATTGATGTTTTATCCATTACACAGCAGAAGAAAATATTCATGATGCAAGAGACCAGAAGCATAGTGGGGAAAAAATGTTATAACTGCTCTAGGAGCTTGGATCAACTTGTTTAAAAAAAAAACTGCATCAGTGACTGCGTCCAAATGAATAAACTTGTGATTTTCCAGCTCAGCATTTGAATTACTTACGGGGAAAAAAACTGTTCGAGTGTGTCTACTTAAAACAGATTTCTTTCTGAGAGACAAAGAAATATTCTCTGCTCGACTTCACACATCATCAAGCCTTTGTGGCATTCAGGACCAACAAGACAGTTATCCCATCGCTACACCCACAGCTATTTTATTCATTGCAATGGGAGTTACACCATTCTGTGTGATTGCCATATGTAAAAATCGAGGGTAAAATAGAGAAAAAAACAAAACAAGTTGCTGCAAGTGTCATTAGAGTTGTTTGTCCTTCAACAGAGTCAACCATGAAATGCAAATGTAATCATTTGGTATCCACACCACCGGCTTACATGATCAGTTTCAACTTTAAGGCATCGTTGGAACTGTAGTTTCTACTTTTCACTGGCTCACCGGGATACTCGTCAATAGCAGAGGGAAAACAGTGATTATTTCTGTTTTTTGGAATGAGAATGTGTTTTGTATACTACAACTTGATGATTAATCAGAAAGATAGCAAACCCAAGGGCTTGGTCATCCTGTGGAATAAAAATAAACTAGAAATCTCTCTTACACGTGGGTTCACTTATAAGCAGAAATAATATTTTGTTAATTGGGTGAAAAACTAGAATTACACATTTCATTTGAACCCAATGGCATCAGCATGGGCAGATAAAATTTCTCTGCAGGGATAAACTTAGACAATACAAACAAATTTCCCATAGAGCACTCTATCTTGTGGCATGCTTGAGAAGATAAAAAAAAGCCAAGATGACTGGAGAGGACAGAGAAGAAAGCCGTGCAGAACAGATAAAGCTGCAATGCTCCATTTGCCATGAAATACTTCCCTGTGGTACAAACCTTAGAGGGGAATAAGTTAACTCTAGGGAAGTTTGTGTGTGTGTGTTTACAGCACATGATGTGGAAGAGAACTACTTACTGATGTGTACAAAAATGTGTGACTGAGAGTTTATATGAACAATGTTAATGAAATGACACACCATAAATATGATCATAAATCCCTAGGTTTGACACAAATGAATGCAAAAACATAAAATAGATGTTTTAATAGCCACTGTTAAAATGCTTCATATCTTTTTGGCTTAGTTTGTTAAGCATAATTTAAGCAGTTTTTAAATTTGCACAAATGGATCTACAGACAAAAAAATATTAGCTCACACCTAAAGTAAACTTTGCAACCTGTCTTTTAGTTTTTACCACTTCCCTTGTTTGTTGTACCCAACTCTATAGTGTTTCAAATCCTTTTAGTTGTTTTCAGAAAACCCATCAATCAATGTGTGCTTGTTTGTGTCTAAAGCATTTTTAATAGATATACAGACTCTTATGATTAACACTCTGACCTCTTCAAAATCATGGCAATTCATCTCATCATGACAAGACAGTTCAGACGGTCATCAGAGGTATGAGAATTTAATAACACTTGTATTTCTTGAAACTAATAACTCATAGGACACAAATTCCAACTCTGATCAAGATCAGTTTTTATTTCAGGGGATAAACAGAACAACCCATAAATGTTTTGCTGTGATCTAAAGGTTACCAGTTTTGTGGCCTACATTATAGCTATAGATAAGAGCCAGATATCTGATTGCTCTCCTTCTATTCTTCTCCTTTGGTCATGCAACAAACATGGGAACATGAAGATAGCTTTGAACCCCGGTCAAACTGGGTTAGGCTTGTTTTTAATGCATACCAAACACACTTCAAATTCCACACTTGAAATTTGAAGTGTCTCCTAATTTATTTTTCTCGTCATGCTCTCTTTTCATTTAACTCAACTCAACTATTTTGCTATTCTCCAAACTGCTGTCTCCCATCCTGTTCCCACCCCCACTCTCGCCAAAAAAGCACAGCATTAGAAATGAGAAAAGTATTACAGATGAGAAATATTCAGGCTTTGGGCATTTTGGCTTAATTTTCTTTAGGTTAGGCATGTCTTTTTGGCAGGGTTGCATTTCTGCCAGTGAAATTCTGTTTCCGATGAGACAGTGGTGTAAACTGTCAGAAAGCTGGCTGTCAACTATTTAAAAAATTTAAAGATTAACCCATAAAAGCCAGAAACAGATAGCTGCATCATGAATTAGTAATTGGTACAGCTAAGATTGATTCATTTACATTAGAAATATTTTTTATCCATTTATGGGGAAAATAAAGAATAATTTCAATGTCTAACAATTTCCACCACTTTACGTGTCAAGAAGATTTTTCTGCTGAGACGATAAATAACAGTATATGCTGCAGATTTTACCGCCATGTGGCAGAAACCATGCAACCCTGCTTTTTTTTGACAAGAATTTTCTGATGTTGGCCTCTCTGATGAAATCCGCAACAGAGTAGGGACTTTCATAATTACCTGGATTGGTTTACAAGAATGGGACATGAGAGGGATGAAGTCAATTATCTTTACGGCAAAGAGCTTTTTAAATTGGGACATGGGAATGGGATGAGAGACAAAGCTAAAAAGAAAATTATAAAGATTCCAGGTAGTGAAACATATTGAACTACATTCATTTTTTGAAAAAATGAGGTGTGATACGGAAACACAAAAAAAATCCTTATTGTATGTATTTCAAAGTAGATTATACACAACTCCCTAGAGAATTGTATGATGCAAAAAACAAAACAAACAAAAAAGAAAAACTGAATTAGACAACATTTGCTCAAGTAGATAATTTTGAAGAGCAACATCTGACAAATTTAAAGAAACACTGGGCAGGCCCTGAGTTCACAAGGAAAAAAGCAAACATATATAAAATGGCCAAAAAACATTAGATTTCAGGGTGAAGACAAAAGTAGGAATGGACCGAAAAAATGGAACAAGGGACAGTTAAAGTGAACTAAATTGGAAAACACATCTCCTAAATTGTTTGCAATTAAATGAAAGGAAAAGACATTTTAATCCAGCCAAGAACCAGCAAAAGACAGCAGAAAAGAATCACCCTCTGATTTCTTTAAATGTGGCAAAGAATTTTCAAATGGACTTTTAGCCTCCTTACAACATCATCAAAATAAAACATAGCAATATGAATTGAATAACTTGTACAGTAAACTAGCCAAATTACATACATTACACCACCACTTTACAGATTGTATTTTGTTAATCCTAACAATTTTTTTGTTGCTAAAAAATATAAAAGTTTTTCATCGCACACATTCAAAAAGGTTAAATCTCAAAAAAACAGGAATGTAATAACATTAAAGTTTCATTTTGCAAAGATACAAATGTGCTTAAAGATATGTAAATTGGGTTAGTGATTTCATGCATTTCAGTCAGGTTTTGTTATTGAATTACTTGATGCATGCTAATAAAATTTGGCATCCTAACCGGTGTCCCTGTTATGTCAATTTATCATTTTAAGGCTCCAAAGAACGTTGTGTGTAGCTTTCTTAGAAATAATGATTGGAAACCAAAAACTTCAGATTTCCAAGAATATATAGATTTAATCTCTAAAAGCTTGATTTGATCATATAATAAACCACAATCTCAGACAAAAAGGAATTACCGGTAATACCCATTCTGTCTGGCATCCACTCTTTTTTTGATCATCTGTTTACTGTACAGAGGCATGGACTCAGCCACCTATAATACTAAAAATGACAGAATCTTTTAAAAATATAATAAAATGCAAAGAACACATTTCAAGCTATAAGGCGCTATGTGTAATGTGAAATGGCCTCAATCTCTCTTGTTAACAAAAAATGTTGAAGATCTTTTATGTGACACAATTATTGCTCCTGTGATTAATTGCAGTAACGTCTGCAGAAGGAGAAGTTTTGGTGTTGTGCATTTAAGCATTGTTTTTTACAGATGGGGCTAGCATTAACCTTAACCCTAATTTTTTTTTAGATGTACCAAATGAAAGAAAATGAAGAAGGCAACCAAGTACTTTGTTTAAGAGTTTATACAATGTTTAATCACATAAATAGTCTGATCAGAACTATGTTGTGAATTCATCTCTCACTCGAGACAACAGTTTGTATCTGAAATACACAAAATAATTAAAAAATTATGTTCACTTTTTGGAGTTTACATACTCTCCCCATTTGTACATGCACTCCTCTCTGGGTACTCTAGCTTTCTGTTACAGTTTAAACACATGCGTATTAGGTTATTTGTCCACTGTAAAATTACTCCCAAGAGTGTGCATCAACGATTGTCTGTCTTCAATGTGACCCTCCAACAAGCTTGTGACCTGTTCAGTGTTCTTTTCGCCTAAAGTAGTCTGAATAGGCACTGACACCAGATAACCTCCAGCAAGTAACGCTGTAGAATAGGGAAGGCTTTTTGGCAGAAAAGTATTGATAAAAGTTGCAAAGCTGCAAAAGTTGCAAGTTGCAAACATTTAACTTTCTCAATACTATAACTGAAGCTACTGTAGCCAAAACAATAAATGCTTTGTTGAGGGTAAATGCATGTTAACATGAGATATTTTTTTTTTTTCTCAATGAACAATTAAAAACAAAAGACAGTTCAAACAAGCCAAAAAATCCTCCCAAAAAAGGAAAAAAGAATCACTGGTTGCCAATGCCATGACTTGTAAAATTTGAAGAAGAACAAATTCAACCTGCCTTGAAAAAAGAGAAAGAACACCAATTTAAGGAGAGAAAGAATATCTGGGAAAATGGTGGGTTTTTATCTTTCGCATCAAAGTGTGTGTAGGAATTTCCCTTGGGTCAGCCACTCAGGAATCCATTGGCCTTGCCAGCTCATCTTCTTTAATCTTGAAACTTTAAGTCCTGCTGCCTTTTTGATCTATGCAACACTCTTGTCATGTATATATGAATGCTTCATTTATAATGTAACTGTAAAAAAGTCTCACAGCAGTGCAAACAGAGATTTAATTGTTATTCTCCGGTTTTCTAAACTTTGAAGATCTAACCACCACCTTTTAGTAATTAATGTACACTGTGTTGTTGAAAAACATATAAATAATAAGTCTCCTTTAGGTAATTAGAACTTAAGACACAGAAAATATTAGTAGCAGTGGAATTTATTATTTTAAAAGGAAAAGTGGAGAAGGGGGATAAAGATGATGCCTCAAATTTCAATTTGTTGATTTAATTTAATGTATCTACAAGTATAAAAATAATTACTGTGTATATAGTATACTGTGTATCCTGTGAAATAGTAATAACAACAAATAATAGTAAGTGAAGCTGAACTTTCATATAGTATGTGGGAGACCCTGGCTGTCAGTCTGTTCGTCCATCGAGGGAAATGCGTAAGTTGACTTTTTTGTAGATCTTCCAACTCAACTCTTCCCAGCTCTTAAACCTCAGGACTATGACCCCCACGGACCTACTACCAGTTTTTTTAGCGGTTGCGGCAGATTTAGTCCAAATATTGGCTAAAAAAGTGAGAGGCCGGAAGAGAGGAAAGCGTGCGGGAGTCCTCGTTCGTCTCCGCAGACGTGGCGCGCGTACGCCTTTGCCGAGTCTTTTTCTCTCCAATGTCCGCTCACTTACCAACAAGATGGGCGAGCAAGCGCTGCTAATGCGACGAAACAGGGACTTCTCTTCCTCTTGTGTTCTATGCTTCACGGAGACATGGCTCAACGAGCAGATCCCGGACTGCGCGCTTCAGCTGGAGGGATTTCAGCTCTTCCGCGCTGACAGACAGAGGGATTTCTCCGGTGGAAAAACAAAAGGTGGAGGGCTCTGTTTCTACATCAACCACTCATGGTGTTCGGATGTATCTGTGATCTCCCAGCTTTGCTCTCCGGTTCTGGAATACTTCTTTATAAACTGTAGACCATTTTATTCTCCACGGGAGTTTGCTTCATTCATTCTGGCTGCTGTTTACATTCCGCCATGCGCAAACGTGCACGAGGCCCAACGCGCGCTCGCGGACCAAATTCTGTGTGTGGAGCAAAACTTCCCGGACTCTCTAGTTATTATCCTTGGGGATTTTAACAAGGGAAATCTGAGCCATGAACTCCCAAAGTACAGACAGTTTGTAAACTGCCCAACCAGGGAAAAGAACACGTTGGATCACAGCTACACTACAGCCAGTAAAGCCTACAAGGCTGTTTCTCGAGCTGCTCTGGGCTTCTCTGATCACGACATGGTTCACCTCATCCCGGCATACAGACAGAAGTTGAAGCTTTCTAAACCTGCGGTGAGGACTTCCAAGAAGTGGACCAGCGAAGCTGTGGACGAGCTTCGTATGTGTCTGGACACAACAGACTGGGGTGTGTTTAGAGCTGCCACAGATTGTCTGGATGACTACACAGACACAGTGACGTCATACATACGATTCTGTGAGGACAGCATTATTCCATCTAAAACCAGAGTGATCTACAACAATGACAAACCCTGGTTCACACCCAAACTAAGACAGATCAGGAGGGAAAAGGAAGCAGCTCACAGAGCCAATGACAGAGAGAGCTACAAAGGCGCTAAGTACCGGTTCTCGAGAGAGGTACAGCAGGCGAGATCCAGGTACAATAAACGCCTGAAGGACCGATTCTCTGTCAATGACACCGCCTCTGTCTGGGGATCACTTCGGCAAATTACCAATTATAAGCCGAAAGCCCCACATGCTGCTGATGACTTACAACTGGCAGAGAAACTCAACAACTTCTATGCCAGGTTTGATGTCTCACTCTCCTCCCCCCTCACTGATCAAGAACCTTCAGACACTTTGAAGCCACTCCCATCCCCCACCCAATTAACAACAGAGGTCACTCCAGCTGACCAGCCCTCCCCCTCCACTGCTTTCTTGGTGACAAAACAGGATGTGCTCAAGCTCTTCCGCAAGCAAAACCCTCGGAAAGCTTCGGGCCCAGATGGTGTCTCCCCGGCCACCCTGAAACACTGTGCTGAGGAACTGTCTCCAGTTTTCACAGACATTTTCAACACCTCGCTGAAGACATGCCACGTTCCAGCCTGCTTCAAGCTGTCCACCATCGTTCCTGTTCCCAAGAAACCCCGTATCACTGGACTTAATAACTACAGGCCTGTGGCGCTTACGTCTGTAGTCATGAAGTCAGTCGAACGCCTGGTCCTCCCTCATCTCAAGCACTTCACCTCTCCCTCTCTGGACCCTCTGCAGTTTGCCTACAGAGCCAACAGGTCTGTAGACGACGCCATCAACCTGGCCCTCCACTTCACCCTGCAGCACCTGGACTCCCCGGGAACCTATGCCAGGATCCTGTTTGTGGACTTCAGCTCTGCATTCAACACCATCCTCCCTACCCTGCTTCAGGACAAGCTCTCTCAGCTCAACGTGCCTGACTCCACTTGCAGGTGGATTACTGACTTCCTAACAGACCGGAGGCAGTGCGTGCGGCTGGGGAAGAATGTCTCCACCTCTCTGACTATCAACACAGGATCTCCACAGGGCTGTGTCCGCTCTCCCCTGCTCTTCTCCCTGTACACCAACTCCTGCACTTCCAGCCATGACTCTGTCAAACTGATCAAGTTTGCAGATGACACCACACTCATTGGGCTCATCTCTGATGGCGATGAGTCGGCCTACAGGATGGAGGTAGACCGGCTGGTGTCCTGGTGCAGCAACAACAGCCTGGAGCTCAACGCTCAGAAGACAGTGGAGATGATCGTGGACTTTAGGAAAGTCACAGCTCCCATTACCCCCCTTGCACTGACAGACTTCTCCATCACCACTGTAGACTCTTTCCGCTTCCTCGGCACTACCATCACACAGGACCTAAAGTGGGAGCCATCCATCAGCTCCCTGATCAAAAAGGCCCAGCAGAGGATGTACTTTCTGCGGCAGTTGAAGAAAGCCAAGCTGCCCGCCCAGATGTTGATGCAGTTTTACAGAGCCATCATCGAGTCTGTCCTCACCTCCTCCATCACCGTGTGGTACGCTGGAGCCACAGCCAGGAACAAACACAGACTGCAGCGCATTGTGCGCTCCGCAGAGAAGGTGATTGGCTGCAGCCTTCCATCTCTCGAAGACCTGTACGTCTCCAGGACTCGGGGGCGGGCAGGTCGGATAGTAGCTGACCCTCCCCACCCTGGACATGAACTTTTTGAGCGACTCCCCTCGGGCAGGAGGCTCCGGTCCATTCGGACCAGAACGTCCCGCCACAAAAACAGCTTCTTCCCTTCTGCCGTTGGACTTATGAACTCTTTATAACCTGGATCCCCACATCTCTTAGTCACCTCCCTCTTGTCACTTTACTATCTTTATTATTTTCTATTATTTTCTATGACATTGCACTACTTTTCTTTTTCTGAGCACTCTTAGTTTTGTAAAAAATTATTATTATTTTTATTTATTTTATTTTTATTATTTTTATTTTATATGTTTGCACACCAGTACCAGAACAAGTTCCTAGTCTCTGATGTTTTTCACTGACATGGCAATAAAAGCATTCTGATTCTGATTCTGATTCTCATAGCTGAGTTATGAAATATTCACAAATCACAAATATGTGCTTTTGCAGTTGCAGGGAAAACAAATTTGGTGGAGTTCCTAAATTACAAGCACTAAATAGATTTCAATCTGAGTGTCAGGTTAAAAAACAATTACTCTTTTTTAACAATAACTATACAACTTAAAAACAAAAAAACTTAAAAAAATAATCTATGCTCTACAGTCAGGATATTCAGCAGTTGTGATAAAAAAAATTTAACACCATATTACTGTTTTTGTTAAAAACCCAAGTTATACTGAAAATACATAAAACCGACTGAATGTAACTCCCTTTGAAGAATTTTAATTTGTTTTTCAGTGCCATCTTCTAGGTTCACTCTGAATGCTTGTGTTTACCTGACTTGTACTTTGTGAAACTTTGAGCATTTCAGGTCACTGATTTAACAACATGACATTCCAGTTTTACTCTGATGTAAATTTCAAGTTAAAGGAGGTCGTTTACTTTCTAGCTTCTTTTATCATTCATTTTCACTAAGACACGCACACACACATACACAGAGGTATTGTGCAATATGTAATTAAGGCTAATCCACATTGTCCCAATGATCTACATACTGGTAATTAAATCTAATCTGCATGAGTGTGTCCCAGAGCATGTGCATGTACCCTTACACTCCGGTGTATGAGTCTGACTGAGTGTTGAATGTCAAAAGGGCAGAGCAGTGTAATGCCACACTCCTGTCCAGTTAATTAATTCAAATGTCCATCCTTAATTAATTTTACGTCGAGGATTGAGACTGTTCCCTGGTAACAACTTATGAATGCACAAAACCTACAGGAGCAAAGTGAGCGCAGAAAAGAACTGGAGGATGTAAGCACATTCATAGTTGAATACGTCGCACAAAAGACGTATGCATGGCGTGTAATGTACAAAGCAAGCACAGTAATTGTTGTATTCTTCAAATTTATTGCTATGAATAAATTCTATAAATGTATTAATTGCTTCATGGCATTTATTGTTCTCAATATAACATTTATAAATGCCAATAATTTAACACAATAGATGTTGCTTTGAAAACAGGACATACAAGATAATTGATAGCATTTTTATGACATTTTTCTGAAATAATCAGCACAATTAAATCTATTTTGGACATTCTCAACACCATGTATATACGTAGTACTAATGAAAACGGGAAAAGAAAATATTGTAACAACTTATTATTTAGTTGTAAAAAAAACCAAAAAAACTGAAAAAAATGCTCACACTCTGGTTTCCGCTAATCGTCCCTTAGAATAAATGTGTGTGTGATTGGTTGTCTCTCTGTGTGAGGCTGTGCAACAAACTGTTGACCTATGTGAGAGTGTACCCCGCCCCTCCGCTATAAGCAGCCAGAATATGCTTCGGCACCCCCTGCGATCCCAATCAGGATAGACAGTTCAGAAGATGACTGACTGTCAGACTGAAACACACAGTTAGGTTTCAGTAATAAAATAAATAAATAAATAAATAAATAAATGAATTACTCTATTCATCCCTCACCGGGGAAATTTGTTTGCTGCACTCCTTACACCGCAGCAGGCTGCCCTTCAACGGCGCCAATGGTGGGAGACCACCGTTGTTTTGGTCTGGTTATTACAATGTTGCTGCACTTCAAAACCTTACATGTCAGGAGTTGATGCTTTCATCTCCTAGTCCTTTGATTTGAAATAAAAAGCAAATACAAAGGTTTTAACATTGGCCTTGCTGTGTGGAGTTTGCATGTTCTCCACGTTTATGTGTGGGTTTTCTGCGGGTACTCCGGTTTCATCCCAGCCTCCAAAAGACATGTGTGTTAGGTAAAGTGGCCACCACAAAATTGCACCTGGGAATGTGTGTATGTACGGTATGCGGATGGTTGTCTGTTTGTGTGGCTCTGCAACAAACTTGAGCCCTGCTTGGGGTGTACCCTGCCACTTGCCTGGATACAGTCAAGGAAGACATGAAAATAAATAAATAAATCAATTACTCTATTCATCCCTCACTGGGGAAATTTGTTTGCTGCACTCCTTACACCGCAGCAGGCTGCCCTTCAACGGCACCAATGGTGGGAGAAGCGGGGGTTAGGTGTCTTCTCCAAGGACCCTAGACGTGCTCTCCGTGGGACACAAACCCGCGACCTTCCGGTCCGCGGGCGAACGCTCTAACCACGCGGCCACCGTCTCCACCCAAATAGTTGGCGTGACCAAAGAAGATGCAGCAGATAGGGTTAGATGGAAGAAACTGACTTGCTGTGGCGACCCTTGAAGGGAACTGCTGAAAGAAGAAGAAGATTCTGGCAGCCCCTGCCATCCAAATAGTCCTTGTTATAGTGCAATTCTTAATATGAATTTGCTGTATGTCTGGTTTGACAATGCAATCAAATAAAAGAGATTTTGGAAGTGCATTTAAAACATGTATATGACAAAAAAGCTTTACATACTTTGACAAACAATGAAAAATGAAAGAAACATGAAACTAGCTGTTGAAGGCAATAGAACAAAAGCCCTGGAATGATGGAAAATGTCTATCTCCTGAGTTTTATTTGTGCTTTTTCTTTACAGTTAATATACAGTTAGCTTACCTACAATAAAGAGTTTAAGATCTGCTGCTACTGACATTCTATTTTCTTTGGAGACAACCATGCCTCGAGAGCAGTTAAAAGCTATTTTACAGACTATTTAGATCCACTTTGAGAGAAAAGTTCAGAGACGAGCTCAGGTGCCATGAAAAATCTCATAAACATGCAAAAGAATATTTAAAACAACCTAGAGTTTGACTTGAGGCTAGCAGAAAAACACAAAATAATGTTTTTCAAAGGTTTGACAGTTGAGTTTTGAACCAACCTGAGATGTGATAAAAGAACCTGGCTGACATCAATATTTAGAAGTAGAAGAGAGAAAATCTAAATGTTGTATTTGGGTGATAGTGCTTTCAAATGCGAATATGTATATACGGTATTTATATATTGTCAGTGATTAAACAGTTTCAACAGTCATCAAGTTTCTCTCAACACTTGTCTGACTCATTGAAATATTAAACACAAATGTAAAAAAAATGTAAAATTGTATTGAAAATATTTCGATAACGGTTGTATAAGTATTGTTTAATTTCAAGGTTGAATTAGTTTGTCTTCAATTTCAGTCAGTTCTATAAATTCTGCTTCAACAGGTTTGTTTGAAATTTCACGCCTAAGGAGACAATTTCAATAAATCAGAAGGAGTTTGGAAAACTATTATTTTAACACGTTTAACTGTATTCTACACAATTAGCTTGCTTTTCAGTGCAATTTTACTGTGATTTATGAGACAAGCAGTTAACACATCATTATCTTCTGTAAAGAAATCATATTGCACACTTTATTTGACAAAGTGATAACATCTAGACAATGTTTTAACACAATCCAGTAAACCCATCTTTCTGGTTATGAAATCAAACGCCCTCCTCTTGATTGCTCTATTACTCTGATAACCCTTAAACAATCTCTGAGCTTAAGGGTGGAATTCAAATTTAAAACACAGCTCTCTTAGATTTAAATAAAAGCACTGCACAATTAGTTCTGCAAAGACTCCAGTGGCCGTGTTGTGACTTTGGTCCTTAATGTTCCAGGAGAAAACAAGCGGAGTGCTATGAGAGCTTGCTTTAGGTTTTAGTAATAAAGTCTATAATATTACAGCCTTCAAGAAGAAACTCAGCCAACTTTGAGTGACCCTGAGTGAGAGTAGACCACTAAATCAAATGTTAACTAGAGTGCTGGCATACAGCTGATGGCTTGGTGCTCTGTAGTTACTACTTTTCTATGCCAGCATTTCAGCTTTTATGGCTGTGGAGGGAGATGCTGTCTGAGCCAGAAAGGAAGAAAGCAGGTGTTGCTTCTATCGAATTAGTTTATTAAAGTCAGCAGATATATTCTCTCGGATAGCAATGTGGGAAGATGAAAAAAAAAAAAACACTGAATAACCTAAATGCAGATGGAAAGAAGACAGTTGGTAAGAGAAAAATTCCCAACATGGTCTGTGATTTTGAAAATGACCACAATCATCTGGCATATGAGCAATGTTAAAAAGAAAAAAAAACAAACAAACAAACAATGTTTGCAGTCGACTATAAACATGTATACAGTTAGAGAATTACAGTTTTTTTAGTTTTGTTTGTTTGAGTGGTGAAGAAGAGAGAGCCTTGCAGAAATTTCCAGCATGGTCTGAAATTCCTCCTTTTTTTCATCCACAACTCTTTGAAACTCCTGGGAAAATGCTTTTGATTGCTTGATTGCTATAACTACATGATATTGACTTGAGTTATTAATAAAATGCTAGTGTTGACAATGGCAAGAAAATGAGGTTGAATCTCAAGATAATAATTTTTTTCCCATCTTTGTTTTTTTGGCTTATACTGTACATGTACACAACATATGTAAACTAGTCTGAAAGACTGTTCTAAACATGACAAGACTAATTCTGACCTCACTTTATTAAATCTACCAAAACGTGTTTTTTTTTTTCATTTTAATTTTATAGTACAAGTGCCTTCACTGAAGGTCAGGGAGTTTTGAATTATAAAGTAAAAAGCTATTTTCGTTTTTCTTATACGAATTTATTATTATCATCCTCACACACGTGTGTTTGTCTGGTTCAGTTTCTTTTCTTTTTTTTACCCTAATTTTATTCTTGTGAGCTCATGTCGTCATTCAGAATGGCTCTAGAAAGAGCACCCTGATGGAGTTATGGAAAAGTTACACCTTTGTGATCAAATTATTATCAAAATTCCCAAAAATTAACATTGTGTGGTGTTATGTGGCCTTTTTCTTTAGTCAAATTTTGTGATGAGAGAACTTGATGTGGCTTTTAGATGATGTGACCTCAGAGACAGCAGCATAGGAGAAGAGCAGGATGATCTTTAAGAACAAGAAATTAATATTCCTATTCATTTTGTCTCATTTCCTATCTCTTCTCGAGGGCCAATGTGACTTTGATGCTCCTGACATTCTGAAAAATGCTGTTAAATGTTAATGGAGACTATTTTTACATGGGTCACGACCACACCTGGCACACATGTACATACCAGACACAGAGCCAGACTCCAAAGGGATGCAGACCTTGGACTTGCAGTTAGGACAGATATTAAGAAGAAAACTAACACAAATGCAAACTAGAGATTTAAATTAGAAAACTAATCTCATTTACTTTAAAATTTAAAAAACATCTTGCATTTCACATAAAATTGTTCAAATTATTCAGAATCAAACCTCTTCTGACATCCCTTTAGAAATTTTTGTTTGTTAAACTTTAATTCTTTTTTTATATATTTCATTTCTGATTACCATCAATGGCTGAATTGACTCTTTATTTAATCTGACAAGTTCTCTGCATATGTCCACATACTACCTGGTGGCAGCAGAATGCCTCATGTAGGGCACATCCTTTAAGAAAGCACCCGCCATTTAAATCAAATAGTCCTTACATTTGAACAGCAGGATGGTACCTCACATTATGTGTGCTTTTATGACCTGCTGGTACATTAGGCTTTCTGAACAACGGGAGACAAATATAATCAAATATTGTAAAAGAGAGCGATTGTTCAGAACATAGTAAAGGATGTAAAGGATGGAATTCAGAACATAGTAAAGGATGGAACATCAGCTTACTACTGTATTTCAATTACATTGTGGCCCAGAAAATAAATATAATTTAAAACTGAAATGTTACAGCTTGTATAAAATGAGCTCTCAATAACTGCATTCCTCTTTAGAAGAGTGATGATTCACTACATGCTGTGCACTAGCAGAATATCATATCACTTATATTTGAACCTGAGTGACTCACTGTAATAATCTTTGTGACATAATCCTCTATATATTGAATACAAATGTGATAATTTGCTGGTGAAATCCTAATTAAATAATCAATTCACATTTCCAGGTTTAAAACCCTATAAATCTGTACCAAGCAAAATATTTTAAAATGAAAGAGCGTTCTATTTTACTCATAACGCAGCAACAATAAAATCAAAATGTTCTTATTTCTTAAAGAAAAATACTGTTTGAAATATGCAATTGAGGTCAATCTTAAAACCAGATTGCTGCAGATAAGCTAGTGGTCTGAAGTTCATAGATTATTGAAAACATTCTGTATTTTCCCCAGTAAAGCAAATCTATTTGTCAAAATAATTTTGAGCAGCTTTTCATTGCAAAATGAAGAACCATAGGTATATAATAATTTTGCATCATTTTGTCAAACTAAAATGTTCCACATACTGCTGAAAATGAGAATATCAAAAAGATTTGCAAGTGGGTGTAGTCTGTAATGTATGCTAAATGTGTGGTTACACTGCGTACACTACACTTCAGTTGCGAATGAGTTATTGAATGTAAATTCGGTGACTCATATGTTTCAGTACGTACAGTCCTGGTGTGGATTAAGCACATGCTGAAAGGTAACATAATTTACATATTTGTCTTCCTGCCTCCATTTTTGATGATCGTCGGCTGCATTTTTTTGACAAAAGCTGTAAGATACTTTCATGCTAAGAGCTTGCTGGCTTTTTTCTCTTTAGATTTGACTGCATTTTCATTATTTAATTTTTTTTGTTTCATTTCCTTTTATGTATTGCTGGCTTTAGTCTTTTGCTCACTCTTTTTATTGATTCCCCTGTTTAAGCATTGATGTATGGATTTAGCAATCAAAACATATGTATTGAAAAAAAAATGCATAAATAACACCTTGAGAGAGACTGCACGGGGGTGCAGTGGTTAGTACTAGTGATACTAGTGATCTGGATCCTGCTCCACTGGCAAGTTTCATCTGCCAAAAAAACAGTCATCTCAATAGAGAAGCTCCCAGAAATGACTGTGTAATCCCTTTGAGGAAGAGTACCTTCCTCAGGGGCCAGTCGGCCCGGTGTGAGAGGAGCCAGAGAGTGGAACTCTTTACCAGAAAAGGTTCAACAACAATCCACATGTAAGGCCTTCACTGTACATTTAAGAGAAGGGTTGGTTTATACATAAACCTGTCAATGCACGTCATGCACTGTACGTCAATGCCAAGTGTTAAACTTTCTACTTCGGTCAAAATTTGGTCCATGACCCAATATTTGACCCCTGCTCCTTCATTTAGCAGAGTGCAACAATTCCTTGGCAATCTTGGAGTATTAACCTGCACAAAGGTTCGCATCTGTTCAGTTACATTCAACCCAGATTGTTTACAATCCTGCAAAGTCAAAATCAATAGGGTCTGCCAAGACAGGAAGAGCCTAATGTTCCATTAGAACTCAGCTATTAAATTACTGCTCCTGAGTTGGGGAAGTTTCAGCTAGCTCAGGTCCCCAGAGGAGGAGTACTGAGAAGCTATGAAGGAAAGAGAGCAGGTAATAAATCTAAAAATGACAAACACAAAAAAATAGATAAAATTATGGCACCCTGATAAATTTTTTACACTCCTTAATTGTGATGACTGGGATATGTATTTTTAAAGTCAAATAAAAATGCTCAATTGTTTTAGATTTACTGTTTGTCTGGAAATTGAAGTAGGTTATGAGTTATGTAATCTTATAGTCAGCTTCTACAGTATTTCTTTTTTTTTACTTTGCTTCATTTGGTACATTAACCAACCATGAATGTCCGTGCACAATACAACTATTTATACATGTGTATATTTTATTTCCCTTGAAAGTCAACCTCCTTCTGTCCACAACATGTTGGAGTTGGTATCCTCAAAAGACTGATAAAGTCAGAGAAGGCAAAAACAACACAATTAAAGAACTACAGAAAGAAGATTGACAATATGTTGGTGGAAAATGCAGAAGAAAAAAATCTGACAAAAACAAAAGAATGACATGAAGAGAAAAACCAAATCAAAAAGACAGAAAGACACCGAGTGAGCAGAATAATTTGAAGTTGTCTTAGTGCCTCCTGTGGTGGTGATAGGTCGTCACAAAATCCCTGTGGGGACAATTACAGGGCCTAGTGGCAAGAGCCAGTGTGCGTATGTTTCTGTGCGCGAATATTGTGTGTATTGACTCAGGGAGGTCTTTGAGGAATACATACACAGGGTGGGGGACTTCAAACATTTCCTCGTTCTATGAAAAATGATACATCCTGTTCTAACTTGCAATTTAAAGTAGATGAAGACAAACTTTTATGTTTAGTTTAAGCATTATGAATGACCAGAAGACAGATAAAAGTTGTTTCAGAAAATATATGTAAAAGCAATTCAAATCTATCTCCACATTTACTGTATTATCACCAGATTCTGGCAAATTACCTTGGTCTTTGAGCTTTTGAGTTTGAGAAGAAAAAAATCGAACATGGCAGAAAATTAATTACAGAATGAAGAAAGAGACTGGTATTTGAAAAACAGAGAAACTTATTTAAAACAACAGAAATGGCTTCATCTTCTGTAAGTTCGGAATATTTTTTGACAAACACCAGAAAAATGAACAAAAAAATCATTTTTGAGGTTGAGCACGTTGGAGACAAACTGCCTTTTCCAAACTGTTGGAGAACACAAGCAAATCAAGAGTAAGGAAAAGAGAGGGAAAAGTCTGACTAGAGGTCTTTTCAAGATTGACTAAAACCTCAAAAAAAAAAAAAAAAAAATCAAACTGTTAAAAATTATCATGGCATCTTAGTACGTACAAGACCGAATCCATGACTGATTTAGAATGTGGGGTTCATGCCAGCGGCTCTCCTTTCTTCTTGGTGCTGCATTCTGCTACTAAATCTTTTATTGGTAGACACACTATTGAAGTGTGCTGGCTTGCTTTCACACCTGCCAGAAAAGGACCATCTTGTATCACTATGAATATCTTGTGGATTTTCTTCTTTGATTTGTCATGGAGATATTGTAGTAGCCTCTTGTTGTCTCTTTTTGTTTTTTAACCTTTTTTGTTCTTATTTGTTTGGATGCTCATATTTTCTATTCTCTTTTCTGGGCATTCTCATTGGGCTGTCATCAGAATGTTCTGTATTCACTTCTTCATAGGATAAAATTTTATCTACCCATTGCATTTGCTGAAAAGGTGAATGGAACAAACAAGATTTCTCTAAACGTGCAAACAATTTTTGGAAAGCGTTATTTTAATATTTGACTGATCATTTAGACGTGCATCCTTCTTTATGTGAATCTTACGCACTGGTTTACTTTTCTTAAAAACTTTAAGTGCATTTTTCTAGAGAAACGCTAATGTTACAAGATGGCATTGTTACCTATTTCTTGGCTTTTCTGTTGATCATAGTGATTTCTTTGATCATTCAGCCTCTGACATGCCCAGTTGATTGTCCATGTAACTTCAGAATGACACAGCATGTTACACACCAGCTTTCAGTATATAATTTTATGTAAATATCATAGATGCACTTGGGTAGCCTCAATTGTATCCAGCATTGTGTTTGTTGGCTTCATTTTTACAGAATAACTACTTGCCTTCCTTGGTAAAGAAGGCATACTGTGCTTTTGTGGGATAATAATCTCAAAGCATGTAGAGATAAACATGATATCTTTAATTAACTCAGAAATGTAATTTTCAACAAAAAATAAGCTTCTAAATATATGTATTCAGTTTAATTTTTGCTTTTGACAATATGGCTTTCCTCCATCTCTGACCCTCTACTTCGTCTTGCCCTAGGATTTGTTTGAGTGTGGGTGTGACAGAGAACAAAATCCATGACCAAGAATAACATGGCTTTCAAATAGCATCTAAATAATGAATGGGAGCATTTACAAATAGCTCAAGCATGCATGAATGAAAGAAAAAAAGACTTCAAGTATGTTTTTGTAGAAATATATAACTCCATCTTTAACCTGCCCTTCATTGAAGTGCTAATATGGATCTAGTCAAGGACCGTTTTTATCGAAGAAATTCTCATTAAGATTTAGTCCTGATCCTGTTTATTTTGTGGACCCACAGATAAGCAGAGTTCCTGGTGGCACTGAAGAACTAAAGGAAGCTAGTACAAAAACAATACAAATTGCCTCTGACAGATTTCAAATTTGTAATTGCTGCACTGGTGAATTCATTTTTTTTAAATCTACAAACAGTTCACATTAAATACAAAACATGCCCTATTTTTAATGCATTCAAGATTATCTCAAAACACGAGTGGTAGGTTCTTTTGAGAATATTTTTCATCCAGGTTTCTTTTTTCCTTCCAGATTATGATTAATGTTAAAAAGCATAAAATTGCTAATAAAAGCTTGAGGACAACATCTGCTCTTATTTTTGTAAAAAATTAAAAAATATGCACATATAAAGTAACTTAAAATTGGTCAAACACACAATGCACATTCAATAAAAGTACCTCGCCACAAGTCAACCTTGTACTCCTGACTTCCTTGATAATGTAAGCTGCTCTTTATAAAATTGGATTACAAGGATAAAAAATTGTTATGCACTGATAAAATCTAACCTTAAAAATATGCTTTCAATTTACAGTTTTCACCATTTTGTTAGTTTTGTTGGCTGTGCAAAATAATAAATTATATTTTGCACTGATTAAAATGTCTGTTTTTTAAAGTATGAAAAGAACATGAGATTTTATATTAAAGCGTATAACCAATCACACATACGCTGTAATTGGCAGGGTCAAATTTGAAAAAGTATGCCTCGAAGTCTTCAGAACCAGTTCTGCAGGTCCTCTGAAAAAATATTTGTCAAAAATCTTCTGCCTCTTGCAGTCAGATATTGAATAGATTTCACCCAGAGTCTTCTGGTGGGCCTTCACAACATTACTGTACTCAAACTTGTTCATGGAATAGTGAAGAAATCTATCTGTAACAAGCTATATGTATAAAAAATGGCTTTTCTTACTCTATCAGCTATTTTGTCTGCCCAAAATGACCAAAGGGAGAAGAAATCAGTGACTGATTCACTTTCAAATCCATTTACAAGGCACATTTTTCAATCAAAGCTGTACATTGTTAAGGAATGTAAAATTTTCCAGCCTGTCACAATTGAGTACAGGATTTGTCTGCACCTTCTGATGGAGAAAACAACAATTTGATAGAAGTGAGGCACATGGCTAATCTGTTCAACAAAGTAAATTGACTGTTTTTGAGGACAAAAGGAAGAATGGATTTAGTAGAATGTTTCTAAGTTTCTGCACATTTGCAAGGTTTGGCTTATGTCGTGGAAGAGTTTTACACCTTTTGGTTGTTGTGTAAAGGGGTTTTTACTCGAGTAAATTATTTATGATGGCAAAAGAATTTACGCTGCATAAAAAATATCTTAATCACAGACATTGCTGTCTATTTCACAAATTTCCCCTGTGTGGGATCAATAAAGTATATTCTGATTCTATTTATTTTTAACCATCAATACTTATAAAATAGTTCCAAATCAGATGTCCATTTTCTTTCATAGGTTTTATGATAGCTGCTCTGCTTCTAAACATATGTTTTTGCTTCTGTGAGGCACCAGGTCTAGAAATGAGGTAGACATGGATGTTGATGCCAGGTTAACTGCTCATGTACTAAAATAATGGGATGGCTGAGAATGGAAATAAGTCTAGCATAGGAATTCATTTTAAAATGAAAATAACTTTAAAGTAAGGCTGAAACAAAAATAATTCATCAAGTTCCATAACTGTAGACATGCCTAGTCTTTTAAGTCCCCTCAGGTAACCAGCTGGACAGGTGGACCCAATTCTGACAATTCTGCCATGTGTATTGAGAGGAGGAGACAAGGCAAACTATCCAAAGACGAGAGCACACAGCAAAACAAAAGCATCACACTTAATACTCCCTTTGGTAGAATACACACACTGTATCCTAAGACTGGTATACTTGCTTTAGCTACAACACAAACACAATGATAGTGACACAGCAACAGCACCACAAGTACCAATCTTAGCAGCAACAGGGCTACTGAAAAGTATCTGCAAACAAAAGGATAAAGATCTAACACAGGGCTTCAGTGAAGTGGACAATCATCCCAAATGCCAAGGTGGTAACCAAAAGAATAAATGCACCCATCACCACCTGCGATCAAGTGGTGAGGGCAGTTATCACTTTTTTCAAAATGTGAGCAGCACTGAAACTTTTGCTTCAATCAATCAGATTTTGAGCTGGTTTCCTCGAGACTTTGTGAAGAATTTTCAAAGACCTGGAATTCACCAGTTTTCAGCTTGCTGATTTTACAAACAGCAGGGCAGTTAAGCTAGCAAACAGAGCATTATTAGTGGACTATATGAATAGAGATATTGTTTTGTTACTGTAAAACCTTTCTTGATAAGCAAACAACAACAGATGGAGGCGATTAAAGAGAATTTGTGATCAGTTTTCCTTCAAGATAATTTTCAAGGTGGACTTAAAATAGGAAAGGGGAGCCTTGTCTTTCAGCATTGGTAAAGAGAGACAAAGATTAATTTAACAAAAAATGACAAATATTCCACATTTTTGGTGAGTAAAATGTTGTCATATTCTTATAAGTGATTGAAGGTTATAAGGCCATGATGGGTGATTTGGTTGGTCGTGGTTTTGTACGTAATTACTTTTCACAAATAGTTTCATGAGTCAAAGCATTTACAGTGGAACTTTTTCATCTATGATTTCAGAGCTGTTTTTATTTTTATTTCAATCTCGTAAGATCATTTTCTAACTGATCATTTAATAGGTATTGAGAAACTTACTGATGCAGATGGAGAGAAATGTACAGTCCACCACTGCAATTAATCATTTAGAGGATTCCAAAAGTTAGTAAAAACAAAGAAGATTTAAATTGTTTTATTCCTCTTTCCTTGATACTGTACCCTACATAAGATTTTCATTTCTCATGCTCTCTAGCTTTTAAACTTTAAAACTTGAATCTGAATACATAAGTTATGAGGTTATCAAAAAGCATTCCTAAAATTAATGTTGAACATTTTCTGAAGTCTTTTATAAATTCTGGGAATTATTTTTCTTCTATCAAGAGTCACCCACACAAGGTTGGTATCGCCAAGTTTTTGCCTCATACTTGGGCTTTTTTTTTAAAATTTGGTTCTTTGTTGTTTTATAAAAAGACTGTTTTGTTGTGATGTTAAGTTGGTTGAAATTAAGGGCATCATGGTTGTACTGTATATAGAATTTTAAAAACATTTTACATGTTGCTAAAACTAAATAAAATCATCCAACTGAATGAATAATGTGTTTCCTTCATCTGTACTATAAACATATTTAACTATCATAATTAACACTTGGATAGTGCACATATTGGAAATTTACTGAATTTGCATATTGGACAAACAAATGGTCTGCGTAATTCGCAATTTGGGCATCTGATGTTAAATTGTTCTTCAATGTTATTATTCTATACAAAAAAACAAAAACAAAACACTAGTCAAATATGAAGTGTTTAGACTGACACAGCTTTCAATATAAACTGATGTATTGGACCGCATCCCATAAGACTAAAAAGGTGGAAACTGCATACATCATTTTTGGGCTCAATGTAAATTTTTTTTTGTCTATGTCATCACATTCCAACATGGAAATCAAATTTGCTCTTACCCTACGTGAGTGAATCTCTTTGACGTATAAAGGCAATAAGAATTCCGACACTCCTTCTAGTCTCACGCCTTCCTTGGTGACTCGTAGATTACCCATCCCGTCCTGGAGACAAAACAGAAATTGACAAATATACTGTGGTTAATTAGAATATAATGTCAAGATGTCTCAAAACCATCAAATCAATTTAAGTTTTGTTTAGTCTATTAACATTTCATTCTGGTCATACTAATAATGGTACAAATATTTTTTATCAATGTTTTTACAAACATGTATATATATATATATATATATATATATGTCTAGATTTTTACAAAAATATAAAATGATCAAAACTCGGTGAAGCTCTATCTACATGATCGCAGGGGAGCAAACTTGTTTTAAAATGGTATGTTCCATGTAGAAAAAAGAAAAGCTTTGTGCTGATTTTCGATCTTACTTCTGCAGCTTTTTACAGATTCTTTACAAGTGAATGCTTCAGAGATCTTTGGATCAGACTGACACGGTAAGATTAAATTCCTTTCAAACAGCATTGAGCGACATTATGATAGTAGTCAGGGTTTTACAGAGCAGGGAGGCATCTACTGTACCATGTTAAATCGGTGCTTCGGACAGTGACAATGGAAGAACTAAAGAAGTGCAGCAACTACTCTGATCAATTTTGTTTTTTGAGTTTTTATTAGGCTTAAACAAACCATTTGCATCACATTAAAATAATAATGATAATAAAATAAAATGAGTACACAAATTGAGCCATGATCAAAAGATTTTACCAAACACAAAAGAGCCTTAAAACAACCTTTTGGGGTTTTCTGTGTGCCTAAATCACAAGATCCAGAACATAGATCCTCATGAACTGATTTTTGAAAAATAAGTGTGCTTTTTTTTTATTTCACAACAACTTTTTTGCATGCATTTTTTTTTAAAAAAAGTACAATTGACATCCATGCAATGGTTAATAATATACGTGCCTTCAGCAGGATTGTCTAGTTCAGTGAAATAAAAAGTCAGTCTTTACTTTACCATCTTTGTTTTTATGACCACAGATATTGGTGAAACTGTCCATGAAGACAGATATCTGGAGTGAAGAGTTGCAGTGAATTATCATGTATTGCTCCTCACTACAAACCAGCAAAGCTTTATAAAGTGGAATTTGAGAGGAAGAGAGGATTGTGAATAGGAAAAACTAGGAAAGTACAGTGTTTAAAAAAGGAATAGACGGTGGAATAGAGTTGCTTGTCCACGGTTAACGCACCATGGAGGTGAATGATTGTTTTCATTCTGCAGTGCGACAAAAACTTCAATGGCAATGCCAAAACCTGCAAAGCAAAAACTATCTTCAACAAGATGAATAGGAAATTTTGTACACTGTGAATGAATAACCTCAACGGACACAACCTTATTATAATTCCAGTCAGTCTGAGATAGGGTAAAACACAGAGTCAACTTAAACTCTTGTTATGCTTCGAAAGTTGCCTCTATGATGGTTACTTGCATTAAAAGTTACTGTGAGAGGAGGAAAAGGGTGTTTCTTTCCTCTTTTTTAGTCCAATTATGTAACACAAAGTACAGTCACTTGGTAGAATAATGTGAAATAAATAATTGTTTCAAGTTGAAAAGTTTTGTTTTCTATCATCAGAGTGTTTGATTTGAAGCATATTTTTTTTTAAAAATGTGTAATCTAACTTTTGTGCTTTAAACTCAGCTGAACAAAGCCGATTAAAAGGGTAATTTTAGACTAACAACTTTCGACTCAACTTAATTCCACAGGTGTGTTTTACCAACCAAAATGGCTAAATCTCCTTTCCACTGCCCAGTTGTGAACTTAATTTGGTTGTTAACCAGAGCGATGCAGATCTAATCTATATCCGCACATCTAGACATCTTAATCCTCAGCAATGTTTTTCTATTTATTTTCTAATTCCTACTTTACAAAGCCCACCATGGGAGCGTTCCTTTAGTAAGCACCTTTAGTAAGCAGTGCAATGGACCATGAAATCCATCTCAGCGAAGTGAATTATTCGAACCAGATTCAGCAAATGTTCTGTTTTGGTTATTACCCAAGATATATTTGAAATATAGGTAAATACATGGAAATGCCAAATAAGAATTAACCATATTTTCCTTTTTTAAAAGAAACTTGAATGTTCATGTTAGTTTGAATCTCTCTTCAGACATTTTTGACCAGTATATTACAATAATAGCAAAAAATTTGCCTCACTGTATTATATTTTGTAACACACCACTGTAAATCTGCAAAGAGTGAAAAAGGTCAGGATTTTTCCTAAGAAGGAACATTTTCCATTGTACAAATCTCAATGAAGTATGAAATTCAAAGTACATAAAATAGTCAATCTAACAGTATACCTTTTTGCTACACATGAATAAAACATGTCTAGAGTTATTATATATACTGTATATATATATATATATATATATACATATATATAATTGAGTCTTAGTTTGATTTTTGAGGTGGTGATCTTCATGGATTTCCTCACACTCAGTCAGAAACTATTGAGTTGTACCAGGAGGTCTGTGATCATTCTGCAGGAAAAAATCATTAGTGAAAATGAGAGATGGGACTTGGCTCTCACATGGAACATTCTATCTACAAACTATACAGATTATATAATTGCTTTTAATTAAGTATTGGCCCTGACACAACAATGTTATCACATTTAATCATTTAGAAATAAACACCAACAAGATCTTTATCTTTGCACCATAGCAAATATAGATTTGATATTTGCTTCCTCTATAAACAGGGGTTGTTTGGTACAGTATGAACATTGTAGGGATTGGGATGTCTCTGGCAATTATTGTGTTTCATGATCAAGCAAAAATCAGTCATACAAATTCTGAAAAATTTTGTTAGTCAATAGTAACTTTTCAGCAAACAAAAATCTATAATTTATATCTCAACACATGCATATTTTGATACTGTAACATCATTTGGATTTCAAACTCATATTTTTAAGCTAATTTGCAAAGGAAATATATCTGTTAAAACAAGCATCAAAGTTTTTTTTTTTTTTTATTAAATACCATGTTTAGTGATTAATCTTTACCTACTTAGAACTACTTTGATGTAATGACAAGCTGTGAGAATATGTGTGGAAGTTAAAGCAAAAAAATAAAATAGCCAAAACAAATTATTTTGTATAGTCTCATCATAAAGATTACCTTAAACAACTTTCTTAAAAATCATAACTTAGACACACACAAATTATATTTGTTTGAGCTTGAAAAACGTAAGTATGGCTAATTTCCACCAACTAGTTTAATGTAGTTCTACAGACAGTTCTGTACAACCTATGTGTGTTAAAAGGTCCAATTTCATGTAAAATAACTATTTTTCATTGTATTCTAATCACATACACAACAAACATTACACAAAAGTTTCTAATTTATGAAGCTGTGTTATAAGCTAAGAAAGCTGGACTGTTGCTCACCCCAAAATCTGAAAGCCTGTTAAATTGAGCACATGTTTTTATTTAATTTATTTGCTCTATGAACTGGGTCTTGTTCTAATGGAACATGACAGCGCTCCATTTTGCTCCGTGACTTGGACACAGCTCAACTACTTGTCTCCTTTTCAATCTATAGAGCATTTTAGGCATGAATTGTATACCAGTAATATTGGTACAGCTGGAAGAACAATGTAAGCTCAAACAAGCAGAAAATCAGAAAAAGGAAAAAAAATGTTCTTGATTCTTTATAGTTCACAGATGCATGTGTTTCTGAAAAACAATTTGTTTGGACTCTACCAGTGCCTGTGTGACTTGTAAGTTATATAGTCGAATGACAGGTTAGGACAAGCAATCAAACATATGTTTGATCCACTGCACAAATCAACAAATGATGTAAGAGTAAAACATTTTCTACCTGTAAAGAGATTTTGGTCATGTCTGTGGCTTAAGAAAACTGAATAAATTGAAGTAACATGCACCTTATGTCAATGATGTTTAAGGTCCAAACACAAAGTACTCAAACAAAACTTTTGGTAAGTTTTCCCACCTCTTTAGCTTGTCTTTCTTGGTACTGTATATCCTAGCTTTGTTAAAATAACTGATTGGAATTCATGTCATCTCAAGAAGCAGAAAATCCTGAAGTCACTTTTTTAAGATGTGACATTGGCAGTAGGGGAGACATTTTCTTGGCACTCAAAATCTTATTCCAGGAGCACTTGGACAAACAAACCACACAAACTGGCTCAGGCAATAGGCTGAATGCTAACATCACTTTTCTTTTTTAAGGTGTTCTAGGTTAGACCAAATGGAGGAACAGTGTTCTTTATCTACTTGCATTTGTCAATCCAGAATCAGGTTGCACATGCAGCAGCTCAAGTGAGAAAGTCTAGACTTTTCTCTCCCCAACCATTTCCCATTTCTCCCAAGTCATACCTAGTCAGCCAGAGGACATAGGCCCTCCAGGGTGTCCTTGGTTTTCTCTGACATATACTGGTGAGACAGACCCAGAACTCAACATCCAACAAAAGGTCTAGGGGGAATCTTAGCCTAGTTTTCAAGTAGCCCATCTATTAATTTTCTAAACTACTTTACCTTGCACTTGGTGACAGGTGATACCAGAGCCTTTCCCTGCAAAAAAGCAGCGGATAGGCCGGGTACTTTCTTGTTCTATTGTCAGTCTGTTACAGAGCAACACAGGGGCAGGCAACTACTCACACTCATTATAATGGGCAGTTTAGTACAACCAATTAGCCTAAAGTGTGGTTGATCTGAGCTTCTTCGTTTCTACAGCTGAAGATACCACTGAAGGTCATGGAGACACAGATGCATGAACCAGTAAATAACTGTCTATCTATCTTTGTGTATCTAATCATTGATAAGACATTGGTTTATAAAATTAATGGATTTATAGTTGCTCATTCATTTTTTTTAATTTTTAATTTCACAATTTAGTGATTAACCACACTCCTGGTATTGGCCCGTCTTTGTCTTGGTAAGTAGGTTTTCTCTGGAAAAAAATGAAATACTGCTACCTTCAAAATTAAAGGAGACATATCTCAGTGGTAGAGTTGACATCTTTGAACCCAAAGAGTTTCTGGTTCGATTTCCAATGAGCTCATTCCTAAGGGTCCCTGAAGAAGGCACCTAACTCCCAGTTACTCCCACCATTGATGCCATCATGGCTATCTGCTGCGGTGCAATCTAGCAAGAGTAATTTCCTCATATGTGATGAATATGGTATGATAATAAAAATGAATGGTTCATTAAATAAACTGCAGCACAAAATTTGGTGTGCTAAGAGCTGACAGCATTACCATCTTGGCATTACATACTGTATTCTATCTGTGAGTGTGCCCCAGAGAAAACTCATTCAAACGCTATCTCTTTTTTTTTTAGTATTTTAAAATTCTGTGTGGCACTAAGTTAGCCTTTTATGTAGAATCTACTTATAAATACCTTTTTGGATGCTTTGCAAATTTGTGTTTTAATTGATTTTTAAATCTTTTTTAAAACATGCTTTTTCTTTTACCCTTGGAATTTCCAAATTGTCCACATTTATATCAACACTATTAACACATCTCATGCTATTTGACATTGTTATAATGCAAGCAATTTGTTAAAGAAATAATAATAAAACAACCTTGGAAATGACATTATGAAATTTCTGTTTTGTCTTCTGACCCGCTTGTCCCTAGCGGTGTCATGGGTGTGCCGGAGCCTATCTTGGCTGATTTCAGGCTAGAGGCAGGGTACACCCCAAACTGGTTGCAATTCTGTTGCGAGGCCACTCACATAACCATACACACACAGAGCTCGGGGCCAATTAACTTAACAGGCATGTTTTTTCGGAGATTGGGAGGAGACAGAAGTACCTGGAGGAAACTCAAGAATGCCCATGGAGAACAGGCAAATCCCACATATAAAAGCCAGTGTTGCAACCGTTGTTCCTCCCGGAACTCAAACCCCGGCCTTCTTGCTGTGAGGCCACTGTGCTAACCACTGTGCTAACCACTGCGCTAACGAGCCACCCCAATATGAAAATGTCAATTTAATATGTTTTTTTTGGCAATTTTATAAAATGTTGCTACTTTAATATAATTACTTTTTAAAATTATTATTTATACTTGTCCTTTTCAGTATTGCGACCACTATTTGGTCCAGTTATTGACAGCTGGGGAAGGATGGAAGGATTGACAGCTGGGGAAGGAAGTTTGTAGGGCAACTGCCCTGTAACTGGAGGATTGCCAGTTTGATCCCCTGCCAGGAGTTCATGCCGAGGTGTACATGAGCGAGACACCAAACCCCCGATTGCTCATCAAGGTGGTTTGCATCTTGCATGGCAGCATCCATCATCAGGTATGAATGTTTCTGTGTGAATTGGTGAATGGGAGCTACACTGTAAAGTGCTTTGAGTGCCAACAGGGGTGGAAAAAATGATATATTATTAAAGGCCATTTACCAATCCTCTTGATGATTAGAAGTTCTCATTTTAAAGCATTCTGGCCATTGCTAAAAGTATTTGCTGGACTAGACCGGAGAAATAAAAAAAGACCAAATAATGTTTGTAAAGGTAAGACAAAAGTGGAAAATTAATATAAGAAAAGTGACATCGTTTTTATGTCAATGAACATATGGCAAACATACAACCTCTTACCTGAACAGAAAGAGCATAGCAATATACTCTGTAGCATATATAGTATGTAACGCATGTGCGTTTGCATAGTAAAATGGATACACACATAATATACAGACACATCATCTTTTAATTTAGTCTCCTGAAAATTATGTGTAGAAGGTCAGCAGGGTTTGGGACGTTGCAGATGTGCTTTTCAACATAGTAAATTTAGAGATAATGATGGATTCTCTCATTATACTGAGGTTGACTGCAAACTGTCCCATCAGGTTAAAGCCTGCTGCATGCAAGGTTATGCACACAAACCTGCCACCGCATTCAAATACAAAGCACAGACATGTTCATCACCAGGACTTTAAGGTGTCCAGACATGCACACTCATGCACACAAACAATAGACCCAGGTGTCCCAGTGGTGATGGATAGGCTGTGAAAATATATTCTAGACCCTCAAATATTCAGGAGTGTTGTAATTTTTCCACATAACCTTATATGTCAACAAGCAGATGAAAAGAAAAAAAATAAAGAGAAAAAAAAGACTGTTGTCCCCTTTTCAAATAAAAAAAAAAAAGGGTCCCAGACATCTTAGAATGTCTGGCTTAAAAATTAGACATACATAAAAAATGCTTTTATCTGTCATCTTTTTGACAATCACGAGTTTTCTACATGAAAGAATATGACTTTGTAATAAAAATTGTGTTTAAGATCTAGCAATTTGATGACGTAACAAAAATGTGCCATAAAACCTATTTAATTCAATGAACAAAGTTAATACTTAAAAGAACAAAACTGAAGCGTGAGCCATTCGAGTATAAATGACATTTATTCATAAAGTGGAAAATGTCATAAATTTAAAAATGAATGGTCAGGCGTTTCAAATTCAAATAAGAGGCAATAATGTTATTTTCACTGGTTGCTCAGAGGCTCGAAGAGCATTCACAACACTTGCAGGTGTGTATGATGAAAAAAAAAAAGTAGATAAAGTGACATCTTTTCTATTTTCCACATTCAGTTGTTACTAGTTGTACTCACTTTATTTTATCTTTCTCATCATTTTTAGCACGTCTTTCTTCAGGCAATTTGAGTGAGATGGAGGAAAAATATACCCTCCAACCACATGAAACACATGAAGTACGCTGTACAATGAACCTTATTCATCTCATAAAAATCAGAGGTACTTTTAAAAACGAGAGTTTAATTTATTGCTAAGTTACCGGGAAAAAAAGTAATTTACTTTTTATAGTCAATGATCTAGAACTTAAATTACATGGATTTTCTGTGTATTTAAACTTCATCAAACAAAAAGTGGGGTTTAAAATTACTGACAGTCATATGATGTTTAGCAACAATGCAAAGAAAATGTAATCTTTTTTAAAATTCTCTGAAAACACTTTTCTATGTCCAACGATTTCAGAATATTGTATCTTAAAGAACAACCAACAGCAGAGAGAAAGAAACAAAAAATTTGTTCATGTAAACTCAGCACACTCTCCTTTTTTTTCTTGTTAAAACACTGAACAGTTCAGGGGACAGAGTTTCCTTCCGGGCATTTCCTCTGACACACTGACAGACAGTTGTCTGCTGTAACAAGGGATTCACCTCAAAGATCCAGAGCTCAAACATTTAGAAAGATTGCACATGTTATATTTCACCACATCATGTGTTCATTTATGATGTCTGTATTTTTCTTTGAGTATGACTTTTATTTTAATTATTTATAAAGTCATAACTTGGTACATTATTCCAAGCTTAAGCCTATGAGAAAAAAAAGATCAGACTGACTCAGTCCACAAGAAATGAGTCAGATACTGTAGTTCTCAATAAATAACACCTTTTACTCAGATTCCAGAGTTAGCATTATGAAAGAATGTTGCAACATCTCCAATCCGTTATCTTATCAAGTGACCTTGTAGTAGAAAAAATATGGACATACATGATTTGTTTAATAAATGGCCTTCCACTGAAATAAATCCCTACCGTTTAATCTTATCCATTCCTTCATCATCAGAACAAGACAAGAATGCAATGCTTCACTTGGATAGAATCAAAGATGAAAATAGCTTTGATTATCCAAATTATAGGGATTATTATAGGGATGCCAGCCCATAAAATTAACACATCAGACACAAATGGATATAAAGGAAGCCTGATCTTTTGACCTCAAAATGCTCTTCATTTGTTAAAGAACAGAAGCAATCCTCAAATTGAATAGAATGAGGCTGTGTTTCAATTGTGAATTTGTGAAAAGCCAAAACAAAATGACTAATCTTCCCAAAAACCAAAAGGATTTAGGGAATACAAAATCAAAACCCCATTTTGCTTGTTCATATCATGTTTTGTGTCTTCTCATTACATAGATTTTTAATCCTGTTGTTTAATATTTATTACATTTTTACTTATCCGATTTTTGTAATGGACGTGTATGTGGTTAGTAGTTTGAGATTACATTAAAAGTTGGAAAAAAAATATTTGCTGACAGGAAACTAAATAAAGAAAGTGATCTTTTTTCTTATATTCAGGTTAGTGGGAGAAGCAATCATGGAAGTACTGTATCTGGAATAAAGACTGTCCAATCTTTGTACTGAAGAGTGTTGCCTGTCACACATACACAAAAAAATTCAATAGAATATAATACAAAAAAAAACCTACAAAACTCTACATAGTAAATCACTAAATCATTCATTTCAATAACATGTGTCAATGTGTATAAATTGCAGGATTTTGGCTTTTTTAACAGCCCCTAAAAAAAGGCCTATTCATAAAAATAGTTTTTTAAGTGAACTGTGTTTGAAGCAACTTGGGAGAGATGTCCCAGCTGTTGTTCTTGGAAGGTTAAAAACCTTTTAAAAGCGGTGAGCTGTGTTGGCCACAGCTGTACAATGACACAAAGTCCTCAATGTCCGCTAAACGAACAAGTCCCACGTCCCCACGTGTGGGCCAACTCCTCCCTCCGAAGTTACCTCTGATTGACAAATGACTGTGTGCGACGGCGGGGTGTCCGGCTGTTTCACCCCACGTCCACAAACCACTCACCCACTCAAACTGCACACAAAATCACAAAGGGACAAGTTGACAACTGCTGTTAACATCACCTTGCTTTTGCCAACAGCTGTGTCCCACTTTCCCTCTGTAGTCTGTGAGACAACCTGAGTGACAAATAACAGCAAAGGTCTAAAACCCCTCCACATGCGTCCTTATCTGCTTCCTTCACAGCTGTCAGCCCACTCATTCATGTTGTACAAACATAAAATAGATCTCCAATGAAGGTCTGTGGAGACATAAGAGGAAAGTTTTCTAAGGTTCAATAGTTTATCACCTGTCACCCGGCAATCACAACCATCATTCAGCTCTGAAGCTTCTCTTGTGAATAAAATAATGTATGTGTCAACTTTCAAAGTGCAGAAACTTGAAAGCAACAATCTAACTAAAAAACTTTTGCGCAAACATTCTTTGTGTATTAAACTGTTTACAAAGTCAGAATGAGAAAGTAGCTGAGTCTTTGAACACATCATTTAAAAGATTCCTCGTAAAACTAATTCAGTTTTACCACGATGATGAAAAAGATTTGGTGCTTTTGATAGAAGGTTTTCATTCAGCTCAAATTGTAGTCACAGTTTGAGTGCTCAGTACAAAAAGTGTCAAATAATCACCATCAAAACACTTTAATCGCAAAATGGAACAACATTTCTTAAAAAAGAAATCTAGCTATGAGGGAAAAAAAAGGTTTTTAAAAAATGCATTGGTGAGTAATTCAAAGAGCTGGCAGAAAATTTGCCAGCTTGAAAAGCCATGTTGATAATGCACATAAAAAATAAAGAGGAAAAGATGTCTGCTTTTTTAAGCAATTTTATATGCATGTCAAATTAGTTAGATGTGGATGAATTGAAGTGAAAAATAAAGAAAATTCCAATGTTGAGAAGTATTATAAAGAAAATAATTTAGATAAAAGGAACATGTGAATAGTAATATTTAACCTTGATCAAATGTGAAACCACGTGGTTCTTGGAAATTAGTCAACACATAAAAGACCTACATAAAGACCTACCTAGTCAACATAAAAACCTATTTATGTTTTAACACAGTACAAGTTCAAGAACAGAACCATGACTTTGTCCTGATAAATTGTTATTGTTAACTCTCATTTGTCAACAAGATTTGTATTTTTTTTATTTAAATTCGCTCAATCAATATGCATTTTATTCTCTAAAAGATTTGCATATGTGGTCTCTACTCCACTAATAACTCTGTCCATCTGTTCATTTTCAAAACCATTTCTAAGAGTAAGTCATCTTTCTTTACTCAAATCAGTTTGGCTTCCAACAATCTCCTCCAACTTTAACTGTATAAAATCATATGCATTGTATGTGCATATGTTAGAATCTGAATGCTCAGTTTAAAGAAAGAATTGGATTCACCTATATTAAAAACCTCAACAACATTGACAACCAGTGTTGTTGTTTTTTTTTATTTGTTTTTTTTTAGTGTTTCAGTCTGAACATGAACTATTAAAAAGGTAACAACATGCTGTTTTAATATTGATTCGCAAACATTAAAAAAGATGGCATTTATTTGTTTGCCTTCTAAACATGGCAAGATTTAAACTGTGTTGCAGTCTTGTGTCTGAAAATTGCATTCCTCTTCACATTAGAATGTCTGCAGCAAATGCGCGATACAAGGAACTGTTGTATGAAATGTTTATACCAATTTATTTTTTGCAGCAGTGTGCAGTATCTTAGTCAATTCAAACACCAACAATCCGTGAGACTTGCATGATTCCAACTAGGTATTGTGTAGTGCAGAGCCAGACGTATCTTCAAGCTTTTCCAATTCAAATAATTTTTTTATGGGGTGTACATGTTCTCATGTCAATGTGGACTTTCTTTGGCTTCTTTCAGCATTTAAGAAACACATTCAAAAAGTTATGTTTATATGTATATATATTAGGTCACAGATAGATGGCAAACTTGGTCTAAATCTGGTATTTCAAAATGAATTCATTTTGCGTACTGCTTTCTTTTGTCCATTATAGATCAGTGACCTGCGTTGGACCTGTTCTTATGTGAGAGCTGACCAGGTCATTGTGACTGAGATGGTCACAGTGACCCAAGGGAAAATTAAACGGCAGATGGAAATATATTGAAGAATAGAATTCAAAGCGATGGTTGCTCTCACTTTAATTTTTTGACACAGCCATTCTGTGGTTTCATTGGAAATCTATACAAGTACTATGCCATGAGGTCTTATGAAACATTTTGAAATTCATTTAGTAATAATGATAATATTAGACTGATATTTTATTCAACTAGGTAAGTTTTTCACTCTTCACTAACATATAATTAGACAGCAAGGGAATTTATAGTTCAGGCAAGGCAACTTTTTTCATCAAATAATAATAACAAAAGGTTCAACTCTGTTTTAGAAAGAATAAAACTTTGGTTACACAATGGAAGTCACACAGCATGTAACATTCCTTGAAAACAGGGAAGACAATGGACGGATTGATTGAAAAACACATAAAAATACAACTGTGGGGAAACTGAAATACTGATCTCAGCTGAACTGAAAGGCAACCAACAAATGGCTTTACAAACAACACAATCTTGGTGTTTTAACGTGTCACAAAACATAAGAGAAATTGACATTAGACAAACCAAAAAAAAAAAAGCAAAGTAAAGAAGCAACTTTGCATCTGAGTGTAGATTTATTGACTAAACACTTGAATAACTTACATTTACTGAGTTCTGACTTAAAAACTAGAAATAGTTTACAACCCAACTCTACTTCTTACAAATGTGGTGATGATTTAATACACCACACCTCTTAACACATAATCAATATCTATCATATAAAAATAACTTTTTACAAAACAATGTTGCAAATTCAGAGTTGTTTTTAATCCAGTTTTCTATCCATTTCTTAAAAGAAAACAAATATTAAAGCAAAAGTACTCTGTAACTTAACTTTCTGGCTTCGGCCAATCACCATAAGTAGACAACCATAGCAGGAAATGCGTTGAAAAATGGAAGTCCTATATCTATTTTTACCATTTGTACTTTATTTATTGGATTAATGTATTTATTTAAGGAAGTAAGAGCTAAAGCATCATTGAAGGAAAGCATGTTGAACATTTATCAAATAATAATAATAAAAAAAAGTTCTATTTGGATCAACAAAGTACAAAAAATACTATCAATAAAACCAATAACCTGAGCTTGAAATATTTGAACCTTAGCATCCATAATGTCTATCCCAGCATTTTCGACCAGTGTTCCACGACACACTAGTGTGCTGTGAGAGATAGTCAGGTGTGCCGTGGGAAATTAATACTATTTCACCTCATACAGTGATATGGATCTACCGGTAGCTCCCAAAGATTGTTCCAGTTGATCTCATGGTGTTTGGGTAAAAAAAAATAAATAAATAAACACAAAAAAAAATAATCAAAGCATATGCATTATTATTTATTAATATAAAATCTTGCCATTTTTTTTAGAGACATGTAGGGCTATCCTGTTACCATAGCAACCCACTCTTCTACTCTGCTTTTTTGTTGCATGCTGCTGTTCATCCCTCCCAAAAATGACCCCAGTTACTGGATTGTCATAATAAAAGATTACAAAATAGGTTTTGACGTGTTGGCTTCTTTCCAATTCAGAACTTTTTGGTGATGATCACGATATTGTTATTAAAGGCGCCTATAGAGAATCATCTTTAACATTTTTAGTTGGTGGTGTGCCTCAAGATTTTTTTTAATGGAAAATTATACCTTGGTTTGAAAAAGACTGGTCTATCCTATAACAACAAGGTAATTAAAAATAACATTTATCATAGTGATTTTTTATTAACGTGAACTCCTACAATCTTGTGATATTCAAACTTACATTACATCATTCCCAATAAAATATGCATTTATCTGAATTGTTGTGCTCAGTTTGAAACAAATCCAGTTGACCCATCATTCACTTTATTTGGTTTATTAGACTGTGAGTGACAGGTTGTTGGTCTTTTGGCCAGAAAATCCCCAATCTGACAATCAACAAACTCCAACTATAACACACCAAAAGAATGGAGTGGAAGTTTTCTGCTATTGGTCATATTGAGTGAATGGCAGATGTAAATCAACTAAATGAAATGTGTAATTCATACCAACATTATGTTTATGTGTTGGCTCAACTCACATTGACAGACCTAGAAAAAAAAAGGGTACTTGAACTTTGTAGAACTATACGATTCAAGATGTCAGGCTTCAATCATTTATGTAGGATGTTCTTGTTTTTAACTGTCAGCAACATCCTGCAACAATATCACAGAAGGTGGGATATTGTTATAAAAATAAAACTTACAGCACTGGGTCCTTCATTGAGTCTCAGTCTCAATTCTAAGGTAACTAGATGACCTTTAGAACAAATCTTGTTTTATATTAACTTCAAACTTTTGTTAAATGACTCTTTAATTGATTTGTTAAAGTAAACATTTTGACAAGTAGCATTTAGCAGTCCTGCTTGATACTAAAAGACCTAATAGGAACCATGGCAAATAAAATGTTTCTTTATCAGTTCCAACCTGACACCTGAATAGTTTGCATAAAAAGATCTGCCAGACTCTGTCTCCAATTTACTACATTCAAGGTAACAAAAAATATCACATTCTCTTTTCTTTTCAACAAGATTTTGCCAAAAATCCATCATAAAAGAGAAGTATTTTTGGTGACCATAACTTTTCTGATTGATGTGTGATAGCTCAGATGTCTAAAATTCCAATCCTCGTCTTTCTTGAAACCGAACAGCCTGAATACCTAACAGAGTGGAAAATATGACAAGCAGCAGACAAGTACTTGCTTGGTTGTGTGTGTCTATGTTAAGATCAGGACGTGTCATTGGTGTGTGGACAATACATCCTTCATTCATGCTCATACAGATACAATGCCAGTTATGTTTGTTACAAATGGTGTAGCCTCTGTGTTGCATGCTATGTCTACACAACTTTTGTTCTTAAAAGATGTGAGAAGGAAGAGATGCATTTTTAACTGAAGGTTTCCAGCAGTGTGGTTATATAGTTTTTATTCAGGTGCAGATGACAGCTTAATTTTTTTGTATTTTGAATTACTCTATTCATCCCTCACCGGGGAAATTTGTTTGCTGCACTCCTTACACCGCAGCAGGCTGCCCTTCAACGGCGCCAATGGTGGGAGAAGTGGGGGCTAGGTGTCTTCTCCAAGGACCCTAGACGTGCTCTCCATGGGACGCGAACCCGCGACCTTCCGGTCCGCGGGCGAACGCGCTAACCACGCGGCCACCGTCTCTACCCAGTCCAATAAACGGAAAAGATCATGTTTAAGGAGAAGTAGGGGTTCAAACAAAAAACCCCTAATAAAATAAATAATGTTTATTGCATTATTTAATGCAATAAACATTAAATTGCATTTTTAATCCAATACATAGGTTTATTCATCAGTACATTTTAAATCTATGTGTAGTGGCGGTGCAGTGGGTAGCACAGTGGCCTCACAGTAAGAAGGTCGGGAGTTTGAGTCATGGATGGGGACGAAGCTCGGAACACTGGCCTTTCTGTGTGGAGTTTGCATGTTCTCCCCATATATTTTGAGTTTCCTCCAGTACTCCGGTTTCCTCCCACTCTCCAAAACCATGCATGTTAGGTTGATTGGCTGCTGTAAAATTTCCCCAAGGAATTTTACAGCAGCCAATGTGTGTATGGTAGTGTGTGGGTGTCCACACGACAGACTGGCAACCCGTATGGGTTTTACCTTGCCTCTTGCCTTGAATCAGCTTGGATAGGCATTAGTACCTACCGCAACCTGTTAAGGTTGGATGGTTCAGAACATGAATGGATGAAGTGGATATTAAGGGTACTTATAAATTGTCTCAACAGCTAGACACGGAAGAAAAAAATCAAATGTGAGACATAACTTAGATATGTCTTTCACTGAATGATTATGTGGCAACACAATGTTCTCTTCAACACTTTCACACTTATGTATGGTCTGACTTGAATGAGACTATTTTTAGCCAGTAGTGGTTGTATTCTCTGTTTTGTAAAGTAAACTGTGTTTAAAGCAAATCTTTTCATCCAATTTGCACAAAAAACATTTACAGGCTTTTTGAGGAACAAGTGTGTGTAGGGGATGGGTATTTTAAGTTCTATGTTTTATTTCAGTCTGAAATGTAGTGACACAGTGTGCATAGTGTTCAACCGCCAGATTAAAAGTGTGTGTGTATATGTGCTTCTTTCTAAAATGGCTTGTGTAATTATTGAAGCATGTGAGAAGGTGAGTGCATATTTGTCTCTGGAAAACATTCTTAAACTCTTGTTTATATGCTGTCAGTCACCACAGGCAGCCGTTGGCTTAACAAAACAAGACACAGCAACTGAAAAGGATACAGAGAAAGAAATAGTAGGAAAGGAAATTAGATGAGAGGAAATGGAGTGATACACACATGGGGAAAGAGGAAGAAATAAAGCAAGAGAGGAAGTAAGAAACACAGAGCTAGAGGGGGGTAGAGAGAAGCAAATTAGTGTCAATGTGTGCAAAAAAAAGCAAGAGAAGGGGTCTAGAAAAGAGAGCTTCTTACTTCTGCATGCTGTACATTCTAAAGCATGAGTCATGAGTATGAAAAACACATCCTGACACAAATAAGTAGTTACCTTGGAGCTATAAGTTTCTTTCTTCAAGGTCTGTTCATCTGTTTAGCTGCTGTGAGCTTTGTGTTAAAATGTCACATAAGCTGGCTCAACTCTGCTATAACTTAAAAAAAGGGCCTCAAACTCAGACATATTGAACAATATGGACATAAACTAGATAAAACTACAAGGACATGGGACTGTACAATGTCGCATCAAGGCCAGCATTTTATCTCATTGTTTTAGGACCCTTGGATTCACATCAGCAAGGTCTTTTAAGGCAATGCAATTCATCAGATTTTTATTTCCTAAATGGATTTTTGCTCCTAGCTGTTATCAAAAGCAGATAATTCAGATGAGATATCCTTGAGCTGCTCTTTGTTTTTTAATGCTCAAATTTGAGTTTATTTATTCCTAAAATCAGCATCAGCAGATGTGTTTTCATCTCTTCCATACACCTGAAAACCAACAAGCATATAATTTAGCTCCAGTCAATAATTTTGTAAAAAAAAAGTTTTAGCTTTTGTTTGTGTTTTATTAGTTATCTTTTTCTTTTTATTTCATCTTTCTCTTTTTTGTGGTCGTCCATCTGTTCTTGCCAACAAAATAAAACCATATAATTTTTCAGAAGGTAGAATTCCTCTGTTACCTGCATGAAGACTGATGTGTGATAGAACGGGATAGAAAAGCCAGACACTCCAGGTAAAAGATGAGTGTGAAGCATTAACAGCAAGTCCGACCCTGAAAATACCTTTTCAGATGCATATTTGAATATGTTTGCTTCTTAAATGGTTGAGATGACGTCATTCTGTCTATCAGAAAATTTTGATCAAGACAGAAAATTAAATAAATGCATTGAGGAAGAAACTAAGCAATTCAAGATGAGAAACAACTTCTTTTGCGTGTGGCTCTTAATAAGTTTACAAAAATACAAGGTCACACAGGTGACATAAGATCACTGTCCTTAAGGGCTTTAATGCAACATTACAGACAAATACAAAAGATAAAACTGAAATTATTAGAAGCAAATGACGATTTCTTTTTTGCTCGACATCATTTTTTAATTTTCAAGTTTTAAACATTCTTTTTGGATGTTCTACTCTATGCCATTTAGACATGAAACAAACTATTTACAGTTGGTCTATTTGGATAGTCCACTATCACAATACAGTTGTCCACACAGAAAATTTAACAAAAAATTTGACAAAAGATTGCTTCTTTTTTCTAGGAGGGCTTTTATTCTAATATAGGAAAGCTTTTTTCAATGAGAACTTTATTTTCAGTCTAATGACTTACTCCTAATGCACAAAAAAATGCACATTAATTGGAAACTCTAGACAAACCCAAACAGTGAGTGTGACGAACCCCAAACAAGATGCAGCAGGTGTAGGGAAAAAAAAGATGCATGGTCAGCAAACTATCAAATAGGAAGTTAATTATGATCTATGAATGGTCTGTTCAAACATTAGGCTTTCTATCAATTCAGCAAGAGTGGGAGGTCACAATAACCTTCCTCACTCACGCATTAACCGTTTAACTCGAAAGCAGTGTCAAAAGGGGAAGCGATTGAAATCCTCAAAAATGGTCAAACGTAATGATTGTTATTAGGAATTTAAAATTATGAAGGAGGAGCCTGCACATCATCTTAGTGGTATATCATCTAAAGCAGCTCAAGTATTTTTTATGCAAAATGTGAAAAAAGAAAAGTCTGTCTGTTCAGAGGAAATTCAGTTTCCTTTTTGCAATCTAAGATACCAGACTGACAGTCAACTCTCTGAAGCTGCTGCATGGATAGGTTTAGCTTTAGGTAAATATTTAATGTTTGTATCATCATGCCAGGCTGTCTATGTCGTGTCATCACATGGCTTAAGAAATACATGTATAAAAAATGTTTAATTTGTTCTTCAAATTGTAGGTTGCAAATTTGTGTGGTAGTTTTTATGAAGATAGGTGTTTTTTTTTTTACTTTGTATCCTGTGTTGATGTTGTCTAGTCTCTCTTTTGCTGCCTGGGGACTGCAGATGTAAATTAGCCCTAGGCTAACTCTTATACATTACAACAAATAAAAACATTTGTGTTCTAACTGCACATGGTACATACTCTAAAAACAAACAAATTAACTAAACTGAAACAATCTTGATTGATTAAGCCTTAAAATAAAGTCAAGTACCTCATTTCCTAGGAGTTGTGTCGAACTTAGACTCTGCAAGCAAAATATCTTATGTAATGTGAGTTTTATAAACCAGTGCACCCAAATGAAGTAATGGACCTGCAAGAGTCCTTTAAATGATCCAGTGGCCCCTAAAAATACTGTTGAACACTGGCGAGGTCTCTTCATTAGATGGTGATGGAGATGGTGATTGACTTCCGGAAGAAGAGGACTGCTTTGCAGTCACTCTGCATTCTGGGTAGGGATGTGGAGGTTGTGGAGGAGTACAAATACCTGGGAGTGACCATCAACAGCAGACTGAGCTGGAGTAGCAACAGTACTGCTGTGTTCAAGAAGACTTGCAGCCGACTTTACTTTCTAAGGAAGCTGAGGTCCTTCAATGTGTGCAGCAAGATCCTGGAAACCTTCTACCAGTCTGTGGTGGCCAGCTCCTTGTTCTTCTCTGTCATCTGCTGGGGGAGCACCATCGCAGCCAATGATGCCAACAGACTGAATAAACTAATCAGACTGGCTGGCTCTGTCATTGGCAGCAAACAGGACTCACTTGAGGCAGTGGTGGAGGAGAGGTCACTGAACAAACTTTTGTCCATCATGGACAATCATGACCATCCTCTCTACCCACTCCTGGACGAACAGCAGAGCTCCTTCTCCAAGAGGCTCAGACAGCTCCGCTCGAGAACATCTCGTTACCAGAGGTCTTTCTTCCCGTACGTGATCGGGCTCTACAACGACTTACTTAGCAGATAGGAAGTTGTTGCTGTGACACACAAATTTCCCATGTGTGGGATCATTAAAGTACTGTATGTTCTGATTCTGTTTCATTATACAGCTGTGGTGACGTAAGCCATGAGTGAAATTGAGTGGGAGGTGATACCTATGGCAACTCTGTGATTGACACGTTGATCTGTCAGTGAATTTAAAAAAAATAAATAGTCAGAGAAAAAAACAGACATTACATGCACACAGGAATCCATGTCAGCTGCTGGAGGGGTCAAAGAAACTCCCAGCCTGATGTCATAATGCAATTATTATCATTAATAACTTTTATTTTTATGTGATGGGTGCACAGTATCGCAAAAAAGGAAGGTGCGCAACAGTGTAATTTCTAATGTAGAGATTGATGGTGTTTTTATCATACAATTAACCATCTTTACCATGACAAAGTTCATTTTATTTACAACAGAAATGTACTGTATGTGTCTTCTAATTTGTCTTTGCTCTTACAATCGCTTCATTCTATTGTTTTCAGTTTTTTTCAGGCTCTGTCTACAACATTTCCTCGAATCTTGTGATTTGGACATGATAACTTCTGAGTTCCCTTAAAGTTATGCAATGTTCTACACACTCCACCACCTTCACAAATTGCTTACTTTGTGTAGAAGTAGGGACTCGCATGGATTTGGGCATTTGCACACTTAATAGATGAGCCCTTTGGTTGCATTTTATGCTTTTGTATGTTTTTTTTTTTTCAGTAACAAATAATATATATTTTTTAAAATGACCCATGATAGATTTTTGGTTCCATTAAAACTATTTGTTTAGCAGAAAGCTGTTTTATTTGTTTAAACTTAAGAATTTTGAGAATGTTATGTTTCATTTTTTGAACCTCTTATGTCCAAATAGAGCTCCAGGGGATGCCAGAGCCTATCACGGCTGATTTCAGGCGAGAGGCAGGATACACCCCGAACAGGTTGCCAGTCTGTTGCGGGGAGCTTGAGGGCATCTTATATTCAAATAAAATCTAGATTTTTTTTTTTTGTGTCACTTTTGTCAAATGCGATAAGAATACATCTTACTCAGCTAGGTAAAGAGCAAGTGAGATTTCATAATAAAATGGCTTTTTTACTCCACATGCCTCATGATAAAGGAAATGGGCCAGATTGTTCTTGCTCCCACTTGCTACAGAGGGCACTAATCCAGATACTACAGAATAAGTAAGACTTTGATAACATTGTCAGGTGGACAAAAAAGATTCCTCTAACAAAGAATGAACAATAAGTAGATGGTATTAAATGACTTGGTGTATCCTGTTTTGCCCCTCAGTGTTATTCTAAAACAAAACAATGGCAGAATGTAATTTGCTCTTGGAGGTGGGTTGTGCAACCCAGCATAAAATCTGCATCAGCAACAAAGAAACCACATATCTACAGAGAGCTTTGGCACAATATTGAAAAGGCATTCATAGAGAAAACAAGGGAGGTAATTATGATAATATTTTTCTTTTTTTTTTCATTTTACAGATTTTACTTTTACATGCAGCGCGTGTACAGTGCATCCAGAAAATATTCACAGTGCCTTACTTTTCCCACAGTTTATTATGTTACAACTTTATTTCAAAATAGATTCAATCAGTTTTCTTCCTAGGATATTCTTTGAAAATACCCTATGAGGACAATGCTGAAATTGAAATTGTTGTATATTTATTAAACATAAAAACCTGAGAAAAGTAATATGTACATAAGCGTTCACATGATTTGCTAAATGCTTAGCTGCTTGCAGCTTCGGCAGCCTCAAGTAGTTTTGAATATGACACTGCAAGATCGGCACACCTTTCTTCAGATGTTTCACCCATTCCTCTTTGCTGTACTGCTGAAGCTCAATCTGGTTGGATGATAAGCGACGGCGCACAGCCATTTTCAGATCTCTTCATATACAAAGTATGTTCAATTGGGTTCAGGTCTGGGCTCTTGCTGGGTCATTCAAGGATTTTGAGGTAATTGTGCTGAAGCCTCCCTTTCTATATTTTGGCGGTGTGCTTGGGCTCTTTTTTTTTTTTTTTGCTGAAAGATGATTATCTGCTCCAGTCTGAGATCAAGAGCACTCTGGGGCAGGTTTTCTTCATCCATGATTTCTGTACATGTTTGCATTCAGCTCTCCCTCTATTCTGATGAGTCCTCCAGTTTCTGATGCTGAAATATATCCCCACAGCATAATGCTGCCCAAACCATGCTTCCCTTTAGGGATGGTATTGGCCCGGTGATTAGGGGTGACTGGTTTACTAACTATTTAGCAAACCAGCCAAAGGCAGGCCTTATGCTCATCATTAGCATAACGCCTGCCATTCAGTCCAAAAAGTTCAATTTTGGTCTTGTTAGACCACAACATTTTGGTTCTTGTGGTCTGAGAGTCAGTCCGGGGCCTTTTAGCAAACTCGAGATGGGCTTCTATGTGCTTTTCAGTAAAAATGAGCTTCCATCTGACAATCCTGCCATACAAGATGGATTGATGTATTGCTGCAGAGATGTTTGTCTTTGTGGAGGGTTCTCCCTCTTTCAGCACTGATCAGAGAGCTGGCATCTGAAACCAATCAGTTCCATTCGTTTTTTTTTACATGATGATTTTTTAAAAGTTCATTAGATCTTCTTCTGTGCTTAATCTATATGTAAGAGGTCACTGGGGTAATTTGGGAAATGTTTGCTCATTAGACTCAGATGAAAGAGGAGAGACGTTGGGTTTCCAATCCAAAGATGTAAAAAAAAAATAAAAAAATCCAGTAGTAGCTATTAACATTCATGGGCTGAAGTTTAAAAACCCACAACACAGAGTTTTGGGTGTGAGGCTCGTCAGAGATTCTAGTGAGACTTGTCAAAGATTCTTCTCTAACTTTGATCTCTCCACAGGTTGGCTTGTTGGGCTCACCAATTTTGCTATGACAATTTTTCTGTCATAGATATTTTTTTCGGTAATTAAATTTTTACCTCCAGCATAGCTTTTCCACCAAATCTCTTGGACGCAGGGAAACTCTCTGCCAACCACATTGTCTACAGACTATTCATGTTCTTTCATGCTTGGTTTATGCTTTGACATGCACTGTCAACCCTTGGACCTCAGACTTGAAGCAGACAGTGGTCGTACCTTTCTAAATCATGTTCAATCTACTAGATTTCAATTAAGCAGCTGCAATAATGATCAGTGGAATACTTGTGCACATATAATTTCCTTTTTTTTTTAAATTTTGAATAATTTGCAGCAGTACAAAAAAAAAAACTTTTTCAACATTGTCATTATAGGATGCTTTTTTTTGAAAAAATAAGTAAATCAAAAAGTAAACTGATTTAATTCATTTTAAACTAAGGTTGTGACATAATAAAATGTGGAATTAGTGTGACGCTGTAAAGACTTTCTGGGTGCAATATACAAGCTCAAAAACAAGCTGACTCACTCATGGTTATTGGCATGGTTTTGAATCCATGATGTTCAAGACATACAAGCTCCTCTGACCTTTATATATTCAATTAACCCAGAATCATTCTGCTGCACTGATGGAACCACTTGATGTCTTACCAACCATATTGTTTTTAACATTTACAAAACACTATTCTCTAAAGTGTGTCTGTTTGATGTTGTATTGAATTGGTACATCCAAGCTTCAAAATAATTGGATTTGAAGTGATTTTGAATTTTCAAGTCTAACCCAAATAATAAACAACCAAGAAATTGCAGTTTCACCATGAACAATGTTGAATAATGATGGTTTTTTTTGTCAAAAATTGTGAGATATTTTTATATTAATACATTTCACATCACCTAAAATGTTTTTTTTTTTCAATTATTCTCTTCAACTATTGCTCTTTCTTCATTTGTATTAATTCTATCAAATATCGTCTTTCATTTATTTTAGTTTAGATTATTTAGATTTATGTATTGCATGTTGAAAGGCTCATTATGATTTATTGACTAGCACATCTATTTGTGAGAAGCATCGCTATTTTGTGAATCATTAGCCCCATTTCACAATTGCTATGGCAATATTGTAAGTTTTTTTTTTTTTTTTTTTTTTTTAATGCAATGATGGGTAATCAATTGGAAATAATGAGGGAGCTATTTTAAACAGTTGTCAATACTGGTCATGACTTGGGGAATTTAGCAATGAGACCAACAAATCTACAACTGTATTGGATATTCGTTCGAGATTCTTGTCAAAGCCACCACAAAAACAAACAAAAAAAACAAAACAATAATGAACACCCGATAATGATATTGATTAGTGCTGCTAGGTAAGTGACTTCAGTTAGGGCATTTTCTAGCATTTCCCATAACTGAAAAAAAAAACTGTTGATAAGCTTGTTTGCAATTTAACAGTAACAGTAACTTAAAACCTCATTGTCTTGCCCTTTATAATTGTGCGGAATATTTATTTTCAGAGTTAGATTACATTCTTTAAGTTTTCTGTCTTTTATTTTGAAGGCCGTTTCCTGTGTTTTATTTTGAAGGCTGAACTAGAAACAGGAAGTTGTGAGGAGAAGTCAGCAATTTTGCTTCCGCTAGTGAGTTAGCATAACAGTTAGCTAGCTACCAGTTATCCACCGCCTTTCGTCTTTTTTCTAATTCCCTTTTTGACATCACAGTCTGTAAGTTTGTTTTATATGTTCATAAAGTACAATATTAATGTTTCATTTGTGTGAAAGGACACTTGGAAGTGTGTATTTTGCTACTGCTAGTTTGTATGTTTATTACCGCATGTAGGCCTATTTTCATGGGATAAGCTACTTTAAACATACTTTTGCACTATGTTAAGTGTATATTTTCTTTCTGTTTTACAGTTTTACTCTGTTCTGAAGACATCTTTGTCATAGTCATTAAAATGGAGCTTGGACGCTACATCCTGACTCTGCGCATGTTTTTCAGAAGGAGTTAGGCTTACTGCTGAGTTTGTGTTAGATACGCATAAATGAGAGCAGGAAAGTAAAAAGACTTTTTGTAAAAGGACTTTAGAAGAAAAAAGGACTGTTACAGTAAAAAGACTGTAACAGTAAAAAGGACTTGAAAAAATAAAGAGACCTTACGCAATCGGATAACAAAATAGGACAGCACGGCACATAATCAAACATGGACGAAGTAAATCAGGAATTCACTCCGGAGCCTACTCAGTATTCTAGACCCAACAATAACTCCCAAGATGGCGGGTCAGTGAAGACTTTCAGAAGTTCCAGTTCCAATCGTTCATCTGTGAGCACCGCAGCAGCTAAAGCCAGAGCAGATGCTGAAGCCGCTCGCGCTCGTGTAGCATTCGCTAAAAAAGAAAAAGCCATAAAAGCTGAAAAAGCCAAATTGGAAGCTGAAAAAGCCAAATTGGTAGCCGATCTGGAGGCCGATCTGGAAGCTTTACAATATGAAAGAGAGGCTGCAGCCGCTAACGCCAAAGCAGAAGCACTGGAAGCAGCAGCAGATCTAGAGGACGGAGAAACCCGTAGCACGAGAAGCTCCCCTGTTCCAGCCCAAAATACACATGAACGTGTAAGCCATTACGTCGAACAACAAAATGGTCACCTTGACGACAGGCCTGCTCCAGTCTACCGTCAGGACACCCCAGGGCAATGTATTGAGCCCCAGTATAACCCCCCAACACCACACATCTTCAGAGCACAGGACTATGTTGTGATAGATTCCTGGTCAGCATCATCTCAAAGTCCACAAAGGACAGTACCCTCTCACCCCCACCAGATGGCGCTCAACTATCATCCGTCTCCACAACGGCACACTAAAAACCCCACTCAAAGCAGTGTAAAGACAGAGTTTAAACCCAAGTCAAGCTTTCCAAACTACGCGGACACATCTCACACACGTAGAGCAGAATCTTCAGTAATGATGGATATGGCAAAATATTTAGCTCGTAAAGAACTCGTATGCACTGGCCTATCGCGTTTTGATGACCGGCCCGAAACATATAGGGCGTGGAAGTCCTCGTTTTTCAACACGATCAGAGACGTGGATCTGTCTGCGAGTGAACAGTTGGATTTGCTCTCGAAGTGGCTGGGAAAAGAATCAAGTGAACATGTCAAACGTCTCAGAGCGGTCAATATAGCCAATCCAGCCGCCGCATTACAAACAGCGTGGGAAAGGCTCGATGATTGCTACGGTGCTCCAGAAGTCATCGAGAGTGCTCTCTTCTCGAAGCTTGATAATTTTCCAAAGATCTCTAATAAAGAAAACTACAAGTTGAGAGAGCTCGGAGATCTACTAAACGAGGTGCTCGCAGCTAAAGAAGATGGATACTTGTCAGGCTTGTCATATCTGGATACCGCACGTGGTATAAAGCCAATTGTGGAGAAGTTGCCATACAGCCTACAGGAAAAGTTGCTCAACCAGGGATCTAAGTACAAAGAAACGTCTCGAGTCAGTTATCCACCATTCTCATATTTCACCTCTTTCGTCTGCTACCAAGCTAAAATAAGGAACGATCCCAGCTTTTCATATTCTGGAAACAACGTTCGTTCAGAACAGGTTGTGCAGAGGCGAGTTAGTCCAAGAGGTGCGGTTTCGGTGCACAAGACCAAGGTGACAAACGACGAAAGTCCAACGGAAGTGCCTTCTAAAGACGATTTAGTCAAGCAGTGCCCTATCCACAAGAAGCCCCACCCCCTAAAGAAATGTCGAGGATTCAGACTTAAGACTCTCGAAGACAGAAAGGCTTATCTAAAAGAACAAGGCATCTGCTTCAAATGTTGTTCATCTTATTCTCATCTCGCCCGGGATTGCAAAGCCACGGTGAAATGTGATGAGTGTAACAGTGAAAGTCACATATCGGCCCTTCACCCTGGCCCGCCTAAATGGGCGAACAAAGAGTCAAACCCCCCACAAGATAACGGCGGGGAGCAAGAAAAAGAGGCAAATTCAGTAGTCAGTCCTCTCTGTACCGAGGTTTGCGGAGACGCTCTGAAGTCAAAATCTTGCGCGAAGATCTGTCTTGTCAAGGTTTACCCAAAGAACCACCCACATGAAGCAGTGAAAATGTATGCAATGCTCGACGATCAGAGCAACAAGTCTCTAGCCAGGTCGCAGTTTTTCGATGTTTTCAAAATCGAAGCCATCACTTATCCATACACTCTGAGAACGTGTACTGGACTGACCACAACATCTGGCAGAAGAGCAACTGGATTTCAGATTGAAGCAATTAAAGGCGGAATAAGCTTTTCACTCCCAGAACTGATTGAATGTGAGGACTTACCGGACAATCGTGAGGAAATACCAACACCTGAGGCTGCCTTCCACCACCGCCATCTCAAGGATCTCGCCATAGAAATCCCACCTCTGGACAATGATGCTCAGATCCTTCTACTTCTGGGTCGTGACATTCTTCGCGCACATAAAGTGAGACAACAGATAAATGGCCCTGGAGATACACCATTTGCTCAAAGACTTGACCTTGGATGGGTGTTGGTCGGTGATGTGTGTTTGGGAAAAGTCCATAAGCCCACAGTTCACAGCTACAAAACAAACATACTGGGAGATGGCAGACCAACACTTTTTCAGCCATGCACAAGTCACGTCCATCTTAACCAAGTAATCAGTCCAAGCCAAACAAACGGACACAGAAACGGTCGCTTGCACATGGACGCTGACTCCCTCGGGCTCACTGTTTTTGCTAGAACTGCAAATGACGAGAAACGTGCCTTCTCTGTAGAGGACGAACAGTTTATCAAAGTCATGGATGAACAAGTTTTTCAGGATGAATCCAACAGTTGGGTCGCCCCCCTTCCTTTCAAGTCTCCAAGTGACCATGCATCCAGATCCGTTCAAGCCTCTCTGCTCACCAAAACAAACTGGTTCACAGGTCCAGCATTCCTTCACAAGCCTCAAACAGTATGTGATCAGCAACAAACATTTGAGCTTATTGATCCAGAGTCGGACATTGATGTCAGACCGCAAGTGACAAGTTGCGTTACCAGCCACGATGATAAGTCGCTCAATCCGAAGAGATTCGAAAAATTCTCAACTTGGAAGTCATTGCAAAGAGCGGTTGCAAACCTCATCCATGTAGCTCGTTGTTTCAAGTCAACAAACAAAAATGTTATAGATTGTACTGGCTGGCATCAGTGTAGCAAACCTCGCACAGCGGACGAGCTATCTCAAGCAACTTCAGTGATTCTTCTTGCTGTACAAAAGGACTGCTTTAATGAAGAGTTCACTGCCCTCTCAAAAGGAGTTGACGTAAACCAGAAAAGTCCACTGTCAAAACTCAATCCAGTCCTTGGATCAGATGGATTGTTGAGAATCGGAGGCCGGTTGAAGCAAGCTGATCTCTGCGATCAGGAGAAACATCCAGTTGTTTTGCCAGGCAAACATCACGTCTCCACTCTGCTCATAAGCTACTACCATGACAAAGTGGAACATCAAGGCCGTACCTTTACAGAAGGCGCGGTACGAGCTGCCGGCTTCTGGTTGATCAGTAGCAAAAGACGCATAAGTAGCATTCTTCATGGATGTGTTACCTGTCGAAAGCTCCGTGGGAAAAGAGAGAACCAAAAAATGTCGGACCTCCCTCAAGAGCGGCTGAGCACTTCATCTCCCTTCACATACACTGGTGTGGACGTCTTCGGACACTGGCTTGTGACAGCCAGACGGACAAGAGGAGGTGTTGTACAAAACAAGCGCTGGGCCGTTCTCTTCACATGCTTGAGTACACGTGCTGTCCACATAGAGGTAATAGAGTCGATGGACACGTCGTCGTTCATTAACGCCTTGAGGAGATTCTTTGCTATCCGTGGCCCCTCTGAACAGCTTCACTCAGACTGTGGAACCAACTTTGTCGGCGCTTGCAGAGAGTTGGAGTTTCACAAAGTGCTGAAGGGATCAGACGTTCAGAAGTACACAAACAATCAAGGATGTTCATGGCACTTCAACCCACCACACTCCTCACATATGGGTGGTGCGTGGGAACGCATGATCGGAGTCGCAAGGAGGATCTTAGATTCAATGCTCATGCGAATTCACTCGTCAAGCTTGTCCAATGAAGTCCTGTGCACTCTCATGGCAGAAGTGACATCCATCATCAATTCCAGACCCTTGGTTTCTGTATCTTCTGATCCAGAGGTTCCTCAAATACTTACTCCTGCGATGCTTCTCACCCGGAAACAGAGTGTTCCACCTCCATCAGGAAAATTCACCGACAAAGACTTGTTCAAGCAACAGTGGCGTCAAGTACAAAGGCTTGCAGACCAATTCTGGAGTCGTTGGAAACGTGAATATCTGCATACACTACAAGTACGTCATAAATGGCAAACGTCAAGTCCCAACATCGAAGAAGGGGATGTTGTTTTACTAAAAGACACCCAGACATGCCGCAATGAGTGGCCCATGGCTCTTGTGACTAAAACCTTTCCAGGACGCGATGGAAAGGTCCGAAAAATCGAGATTAAAACGACCAAAGATGGATCTACAAAGACATTCCTACGGCCCGTCACCGAGGTCATTCTTCTTCTGAAATCAAAGGACTGAATGCATGTTTTAGGTTTATATGGCATCTTTACAGACACCAGGCGGGGAGTGTCTTGCCCTTTATAATTGTGCGGAATATTTATTTTCAGAGTTAGATTACATTCTTTAAGTTTTCTGTCTTTTATTTTGAAGGCCGTTTCCTGTGTTTTATTTTGAAGGCTGAACTAGAAACAGGAAGTTGTGAGGAGAAGTCAGCAATTTTGCTTCCGCTAGTGAGTTAGCATAACAGTTAGCTAGCTACCAGTTATCCACCGCCTTTCGTCTTTTTTCTAATTCCCTTTTTGACATCACAGTCTGTAAGTTTGTTTTATATGTTCATAAAGTACAATATTAATGTTTCATTTGTGTGAAAGGACACTTGGAAGTGTGTATTTTGCTACTGCTAGTTTGTATGTTTATTACCGCATGTAGGCCTATTTTCATGGGATAAGCTACTTTAAACATACTTTTGCACTATGTTAAGTGTATATTTTCTTTCTGTTTTACAGTTTTACTCTGTTCTGAAGACATCTTTGTCATAGTCATTAAAATGGAGCTTGGACGCTACATCCTGACTCTGCGCATGTTTTTCAGAAGGAGTTAGGCTTACTGCTGAGTTTGTGTTAGATACGCATAAATGAGAGCAGGAAACTCATTAAGGCCTGAATACGCAAACGCTAAATTCTACTATTTCTGCCGGTCTTAAGATTTTGAGCAAGTCTATATTTTTCTTCTAAAACCCTGCAGATTATTCACAAATTCTAGTTTAATCCAGAGCAAAACACAGTCCTCTTACAACAAGGTCTCTTTGGAATGGTTCAAGCTAAAATACTCGTGAAGGCATTCACAAGACATCCTGACCAGACACCTGAATCACCTTCAACATGGAGGAACAATGGCTCCACTTTATGCATTTCTTGGATGACTGAGCTGCTTGTCACATCCCCAAAAAAGAGACGAGAAATTCTGCAATAGAAACTCACTTTGGAAGCTTGCATTCACAATGTTCTTTTGATCACAAACTCACAAATGGTGGCAGTAGGTGAGGGTATGAACACAGATAACCTAAATAAGGCTTTTGAAATTGTCCATCTATCTATTATCTTTTTGTATTCTCTACTGCTCACTCCAAACAGATCACCAGTAAGCAACAGAGCCACATAAAAGGTGGACAGATTATGTACTCACACTAATTTATCAGAGGGCGGCACGGTGGCACAGTGGATAGCACAGTGACCTCACAGCAAAAAGGTCGTGGGTTCAAGTCCCGGGTGGGTACGAGGCTTGGAACAATGGCATTTCTGTGTGGAGTTTACATGTTCTCCTTGTGCCTGTGTGGGTGTACTCCGGTTTCCTCTCACCCTCCAAAAACATGCATGGTAGGTTTATTGGCCTGTACCAATTTGCCCCTAGGAGTGTGTGTATGGTTGTATGTGTGTGGCCCTGCAACAGACTGGTGTTTAGTGTGTACCCTGCCCCTCGCCCTTGAATCAGCTGGGATGGGCTCTGGCAACCTTGTAAGGGACTGACAGTTAAGAAGGTGACTGTGACTGACTAATTTATTGGAGCAAGTGACCTGTAACTTGGTATATACTGTATGTTTTTGGAGGATAGGAGGAATTATGGTTAGTATTTTTTATTTTATAACTAAAAAGTGTTAAATGAAGTTTTAAAAATATCACAATTTTCCATCATATGGAAAACACTGAGTTACTGTTCTTTTTAAAGGAGGAGATCTGCAGATTTAAATATTTATCAACCAATTTCTGTCATCGTTCTTGTTGCAGATTTATCTTAAACTGTCCTTATCAAGCCCATCACTGCATTTAATTAGATCAACTAACCTGGTTACGGCCTTTTAGGCGATGTGAATTACACTACATTCACTTGATTTTAAAATACATTTACTTCTTTTGTCTCTAGTATCTCAAGCCCGTTTTATTTCCAGTAGGTTGCTCAATTTTATTTAGAAGCACTCATTGTCTCACTTTTTCAGTTTCACAACATACTTAAAGAGTTGGAACATTTTAATATAAAGCCCCCTCCGATTGGAATAAGTTTCCTGCTTCATTATGTCCTGACTTAATTTAGATTATTTAAGTCATTACTGATTGCATCTCAGAACTTCTCATCTATACTATTAGTTTGATCATCACTCTATTTTTTTATTGTGACTTGTCTCACATATACAGCACAGGTATGTGTAGGTATTACTTATTCTTATACTGACTGTTGCTGAGTGTCACAAGATCAACTGTCGATTTCTGTGGTGTGTTTCTAATTTTGTTTTGTGGACCCCCTCGAAAATTAGATGATACATCTCAAGGGGCATTCCACTTCTTCTTCTTCTTTTGGCATTTCCCTTCAGGGGTGGCCACAGCAAGTCAGTTTCTTCCATCTAATCCTATCTGCTGCATCCTCTTCGGTCACACCAACTATCATTCCAACATTCCACTAATAAACAAATAAATCAAAATTTGGTAACTACTTTGTACTCTTGTTGGGTGAATTGTAAAAAATACTTTGCAAAAAATCTCTCTGGGAGTGACCAGGATGGACAGGATTAGAAATGAGTACATCAGGGGAACAGCACATGTTAGAAATTTTGGGGATAAAGTCAGAGAGGCCAGAGTGAGATGGTTTGGACATGTGCAGAGGAGAGAGAGAGAGAGTACATAGGAAGAAGGATGCTGGATTTGGAACCACCAGGAAAGAGGACTAGAGGAAGGCCAAAGAGGAGGCTCATGGAGGCAGTGAAGGAAGACATGAAGATGGTTGATATGACCAAAGATGATACAGCAGATAGGGTTAGATGGAAGAAACTGACTTGCTGTGGCGACCCCTGAAGGAAAATGCCGAAAGAAGAAGAAGAAGAAAAAAGCCAAACTAGTGTCAGTTTTAGTGTAAAAAAAAAAAAAGTGGCTTTTTAAGATCTTCCACCAAATTTCTTCTGCACACATTGCAGATTGAGAAAAAAAAAGTTGTGAAAAGAAATTATTCTAAGTGATGTTCATACAAATAACTGCAAGGTACAGACAAAGAAGAAAGGCTTTTTTTCCTCTTGGTTGATTTCCTTTGATGATCAATGCTTCACACATCTAAATTAGTATTTAACACTGTTTGTTCAGGCATACCTGGAGGCAGCAATTATAACTTTGTCTGCACAGACAAACAACAGGTGTTTGACAAATAAATACCAAGCAGGAGGTGTCAGTGAAGCAGATGCTGAGAAAATAAGCGACTGGCAGGGGATGGAGAATACTACAGTAGGCCATCTACACATGTAACTATAGAAACAAACAAAAAAAAAAACAATCATACCTTTTCCAGCACTACTAGAGTTCTTTCATTATGCCTTTTAATCGTTCAACAATTGTGAGAATAAGCAAATTTCGCTCAATTTTTGACAAGAAGAACGCAGGGCTTCCGCCATTTGATTTTGGGCACTGCACCTTCTACTTTACTCTCACACACATGCATATATGAAAAAAAACACGCACCTCTACCAAAGCAATTTCCTTCCTTTCTTCTATCTTGGTCTGGAATAAGAAATTCAGTGTAAAGCTGCTTTTCTTTTGAACCTGGAGGAGAAGTTTTTTCATATGGGACCATCACCAGAAAATACATGGTCTATAAGGTCCAATCGAAACGGTCAACTTTCTCTTTGTCCTGCATGGTATTATTCTGCACAGATGGATTGAGCCAATTCACGAACCAATCTTCCGTGGAAAACTGAAAACTTCACACAGAAAAAAGTAAAAAATAGATGGTGCTGATGCTCTCACAGTAGACGGACGCAGAAACCTGCCAAAGTGATATTTTGCTTTTGTTGCTCTAGAGATATATCATAAGGAACAATTTTAGTATTGTTAAACCAAATAAAATGTTTCATCCCACCTCGATAAATGTTAGTAAGCACCTGCAAACTGTAATGATTAAGTAAACACAGCCAAAAACCTGGTAAGCTTGATCAAAGCAGCAGGACAAGTATCAGGTGTGGATTTCTTGCTCTGCTGCATGAGCGAATTGATTCATTTTTTTATTTGTTTTTAGACAAGATAAAAAAATATCTAAAAAGAAAACCCTCTAACCTATTTTCTTAAAGCACCATGCCGTGGCATTACAAAATAACAAATCAGTCTACATTTCCCATTTGGATTTCAACAATTGCTTCATTTGACTATCTACATTTTTTCTTTGCTTTCATATATTTTATATATTACTTTTTAGTATCTATCAAATTGTAAAAGTAGCAATTCTTTTCTTGCTGTAAAGTGTTTCAGAGAGTGAAACAAAAGAAATTCCAATGTAGAAATCACAGATGATTGAAATATCTTATCACTGCCATCAAATATGTAATGAGGACCAAAATGAAATTAGGGTAATTTGATAAAGAAAGAAAAAAAATAGGGTAAAAAGTAGTTTAACTCAAATGTGTGACCTACAGAAAATAAATGCTCATTTTTTCCTACAGTCACTGCACGCCGGTGAAGGTACAGAGCCACTTTGGTTTGGTTATTTTGGACTGTTTTTCACAAAAGGGTGTTTATCTACTTTGCACAATATAGATGCAGATAAGTAAATTTGCTGCACCGTGTCTTTACAAATCAAATATTTCTGCTTGTTTTTCCCTTTCCCCCCAAAACATCATTATCACACCTCGAGCACATTATTAGTTGAGATCAGTTCTAAGCGGCATTCATTCTACCCTGAATTGAACTAAACTATAAAGAGAAAGAAGGGGACAACGACATTTAGGAACAGTTGTGAATAGATTCTTGGCACAAGAGAGAAATTTCTTTATACACTTGCCCTTATGTCTGAAATAGTGTCTGAAATAGTTTCTATTAGTTTAGTCAAATTATACACGAGATGAGCTCCAACAAAGACCAACTAGAAATTTGATTGCATTTTTTTTTTTTAACTGTCTGCTGTTTTTTAAATTTATTTCTCAAAGGCTGTGGGATATACTTCCTGAGTTTCTTAGATTTCTTAAATAGATGCATTAGTAGTACAATATTTCCCTTTTTTTTAAATTGTATAGCTTTTTTATTACCCTATCTTACTCAATGCAATTTCTTTTTTGTAACAAAGATAAAGCTATTTTTTTTATTTTTTTGGTTTCTTTTTTAGGGGTCAATTGACATAAATTATAAAATCAAAACTTTTCACTGTTACTCTCAAAGACCATTCGTCTACTGCATTTTTCTTCTAATTATCTACTAATTAGAAGGAAAAATGTACAAAAGATTTATGGAGTTTGTTCAGTTGAAAGTGAAGATTTAAAGAGAAAAAGATTTTTGTCAAGAAAAGAATTCTTACAATGATTGTTTAATTAAACGTCAGGCTGAAGAGACCATCATACAAGGAAATGTATGGCACCCTTTCCTTTGGTAATTTCTTTCTTTCCCTGTTTCTCCCATAAGCACGCATGCACGCACACACGCACACACATTTTAAAAGACAAGAATGTAGATTGGGATGAATAGCATAGGGTAGAAGATAAAAGATAACTAAAGATTTACTGGGAAATAAAAGGAGGAGAATCTGTCATGGGGAGCTAGAATTTAAAATCGGGACAGAAAAAAAGAAGAGTGTGAAAGAGAAGATGCAGGAAAAAGAGGAAGGAAATTAGGAAGAGATGACGAAAAAGATATTGAATGAGGAAGGCTGCTGCTTGGTAAGAGAGGGGAGATGATGAATATAAATTTGAGAAGCTGCAGAGAGAAACCACTTCAAACCCAATAGCTGCGGACAAGGCTTCAGTGTGGGTTGTAAAAATATTAATGCACTGCGTCTTTTTGTAAATGTTTAAAATCAGTGATCACCAAATTCACAGCCATGTTGCCTGCTTCGCTGTGTCTGTAATTATATTACACTCAAGATTAAAAAGGTTTCATGGAAGGAAAAACAACAGTTCAAGCCGTGCAGTTTCCCCATAATTGTATGTTTCTCCCCTCAACATGTGTTCGCTCTCCACGATGTTTCCCAAAATAAAAGAATAATTTGAGGTATACTTTCGTTTCTAACGCTCTTAATTGAGGTGCAAGTGGTGTCACAGTGCTTACTGCTGTGATGATTATGCAAATACGTTTTAAATAGTAGATTTTTTTTTCAGATTAAAGCTGATATATTAGCTTGCACTTGGTCAAAACCTCATGTACTAAAGTAATACTATTAAAAAATTAGCAGTGCTATTATAAAAGCTAAAAAGTTGTAAGGCACTTCAAACCATTCATGCATTTTCCAAATCAAGGAGGTGCTGGAACTGTAAAGCAAAAGGCAGTGCAGCACCTACCAGCATGCAAGGCCACAAAAATGACACAATCCTCACAAGCACACATTGATGCTCAGGAACAATTTAACGCAAGTACCACTCACGCCGGAGGAAGGAAGAAACTGGCAAACTCTGAGGAGAATATCTCAAAACTCTACACTGATCAGTGAACTTCTTGCAGTGATAGGCACTATAACATTGAACAGCCCACATTTAAATCAAACCCACCCAAGTAAAATGCATGAGATGTGTTACCAGAAGGAATAAAATGCTGTGCAAATATTATTTATATAAATAAAAGTTACAATACAAAATGTTTTAAGGTGAAGTTTAATAAAATTGACTATGCTCATAATAAATGGAATAATCAGTTGTATTGACATTCATAGTTATGCATAAACATTTCCCAGATATGATCTGTACATATGCTCAGTGCATTGTTTTTTTTTTTTTTTATTTTTTAAGAAAAATACGTAAAAAAATATACTTTTAAGCACACCTTGGTGTATTATCAGAAGTGAAGTAGAATCCTGATGTTTTTTGTGCTCATTTACAGTAATAAATATGATCTTTTTTCATTGTCAGCTTGATTTAAATAAGATCAAAGTCTTCAATGCAAATTTTATGGGTTTTCTTTAATTTCTTCAACTCAACAATATTTCTTCCAACTCAGCAATACACAATGGACTATAAGTGTTTTTCCTTATCCCAAAAATCTGAAGCAAGCTGAAAGCTTTTATGTCTTCTAAAACACTATGCTGTACAATGTAGCTGTTCCTGAAATTACAACCATGACTGAATTACATTGGCAGACAACACAGCAAAGAAGGACTGTACAGTTTTCCAAAGAGTTTTTTTTTTCTGTACATCTGAAGATCAAAGTATTTTTTTAAAAGAAAATCAAAGAAACAAAAACATGGTAACAAATCAGAATGTACTCGGAAAAAAAAAGAACACGAGACTTTTTTCCGTGATCATTCAAAGTCTCCTTATTGGACAAGAACAAAGAGAAATATCAAAGGATGTCATGAATTAGAAACCCTGTAGCGACACATGAAAGAAAAGTTTAGAATCAGGGAGAGCACAATATATTTTTCAGAGGTTTTAGAAAACTTTGTTAGCCTATTGATGTTTGTAAAGTAACAAAACTATGTGATACGACTGTTTTTTTTAAAAATGGATATTAACCTCATCAAAACAAATATTTTTAAGTACGTAGAATATTTAACTTACAAAATACAATCAAGAATGAAAAAGTTACCCAAACAGTGTAAGACTTCAAAAAAAAAAAAAATCTACAAAAAATGTTGGTTTCTTCTTTCATGTTCGTTTTTTTTTTTTTACTTCAAATGATTTATAGTCCACATAATTAGGTCTGAATTGGATGCAGATTACTAAAAATGCTTGGTCATATTTTCTCTACCCGGCTGTCTTACTGCAAGAAAGACAAAAAAAAAAAAAGAACACTTCCTCTCCTTTTGATTTCACATCACTGCTTTTATGCCTGTAGTGCAGTTTATTGAACAGATCAGCAATTTTCTTTTTTTTTTTTTGCTGACATGATGAACATTTGTTATTTTGTTAAAGCCTCTTTTGCTTTTCTTTTTGCGTTTGATTGCATGTATTTCACAGTTACTATTAACCTTCATCAGATGAACAGTTGATAAAGATATTATGGTTGTGTATTTCTTTAAAATGTAGCATTTTACAGCTCAAAATTTGCTTTATTTTGTTTTAACATAGCAATAAATTTGTAGCTTTGACAGTCTTGTTTTCCAAGCTGGTTATAAAATTTCATTTTTGAAAGGAAATTATCGTTGACACAGGATGAAAACTTACTAGGCATGATGTTGTAGCAGTGCCATATCAGCTACAAGAAGGACTGTAATCTAATATTTTGTATTGCCTGCAGACGTATTTGTGCACCTTCTTACATCCCTCTTTTTCTTTTTTGGTCCCACAGTTTTCTCTTAGCTCACAGTCCTTAAATTCTGCTCTTCAATGATGTTGTTCTCAAAAGCTGCAGTCTTCTACGTACATCAGTTTGTCTTTTCTAAAATTGTAAAAACCCAACTATCTCAAATGGGCATAAACTTAATTTAGTTGAGCTGCTCTTCAAACATGATTCTAGTACTTTATTGTTGCTCAAAGCAGCCTAAAAAGCATATTAGCGGAAGCAGTAGGCGCATGTTGTACCCACTGAACAAATTTAAGGTTAATTGCAATGTTTATTTTATTGTCAGACTTATGGCCCCTTTCAAGCCAACTAAAAATAAAAAGCCTCTAAAATGTTTATACTGTATTGAATTATAATGAGATAAAAGTACGTATCTTTTAATTACTAAAATAGTCAACAGTTTGAGTGGATTGTTCAAATAATTTCTGTGTTATGACAAGAATTTATTGTTTAAATGCATGACATGAACTGTTTTCATTGTGTTTCAAACAGCTTGTTTTTATTATTTGTATAATTTGGCACAATGACAACATATTTCTTGCTTAAATACCCAGTTATGTGGGTATTTATTGTCTATTTGACCTTTGCTTTGTTGCAATATGTTTTTTCTGAATGTGCACATCGTAATACACACTATATATAATGCACATATTTTACACTACATAACATTTTTACATTGTATCGTTTAACACATCATACATACAAATGTACGGGGTATAGTACAGTAATATTAAACAAATCATAATGTTTTTATTGTGTCTTTCGAATTTGCCAGAAGCAACTTTATGTGAGCCTGTGGCAATTTCATGAGTAAAACAGATTAACAATGACAACCAGAATCTTTTAAAGAAAAGCTGTCCTCTAATTATCCCATCCTAAAACAAAAAAAGAAAAAATCATTTTAAAACCTGACTGATCACCCCCATTGTTGAGAATGGTCATTCTTTTAGGAAAATAAAGTTAAGACTATGTTGTTCACATGAGATTGTGATTTAATATTATGTCATGGTTTGACTTTAGGACGAAAAAGTGATGTTGAAAAAAGTAATTACATCTGTCTGAGTGTGTGCTTTTGCAACTCAGGAATGGGACTTTTCATGCTGGACTCCCTTCATAACTTGAGGTCAGCAAGGCTCGTGACAACGCAAGAAAAATGTGTTTGTGTTTGTGTGCTTTTGTCTGTGAAAATCTACACAGGGCAGGTGTGAAGAGCCATAATGACAGAAGCTGGTCTGCACAAAGAGCTGAGTACAGCAGCTTCGAAAGCTCAGAAGCAGCACATTTTAACCTTATGCACATAAATACACACTACCCTCAAGAAATAAACAAAAATACACACTCAGAAAACACTAGCCTTGAAGACCGTTCCTGCTGAGAGTGAGGCGTGCTAGAATTTACAGTGCAGATAAAATCGTTTAACGATACTTATAATACACATGAGAGCATTGAAATTTTTTGTTTGAAGGGTGGTGAGGGGTTTGCAGATATTCCCCATTAACCTCTGATTAGTCACTGACCTCATATTAAATCCAAGTAATATGTGGAACAAGAATACATAATTCTCTGAATTGCTTCAGTTGTACAGTTAATTTAACTAAACGTAATTACTTGCTAAAGTAATTAATGTATTGGAAGACTGTAATACACAGACATTTCAGCACATTCACGTGCCTTTCTTTTTATTTTTCTTTGTTTCTTCATTACTTACAGTATGTTCTTAATATATCTGTATGTGGCTGCTTTTTAACAGCCACAATTAACAACCCGCTTGTCTCTGTCAACTCATCATTTCCTTCTTTTCCACTCTATGAGGCAGTGAAACAGACACCCATCTCACTCCCTTAGGACTCAATAGACAGAGGACAGGAATGAGAAGCAGAGCATGGATGATGGGGCATTGTTTACACCTCTACACAAATGCACAAACATAAATGTACATACACAAACCCACACTTGTTCAGCACTCTATCCTCTTTCCTGTGCTTATTTCCATGCATCATTCGCTATGCTCTCCACTCACCTTCCTCTCTGGAATATCAGTATTTTTCTTGCATTTCTTAAAATGGCCTGTTTTTCAAAAAGAGAAAAAGAAACACTATGCATAAAAGCGACTCTTCAAAAAAATTGTCATGTGGCCGTGACGGGAAGGAGAACCCCGTCTGTTAATTGAGATTGCATACCTTTTGCTTTACTTGCCTGAAGGAAATGATTTTTAATGCCTTTTGGAGCTAAACAGCAATGAGATGGTTTTGTTAAATGCAGCAGCGTCTTTTCACTTTCCTCCTCAACTCGTAACAGCTCAGGAATAACATGTTTGTGACAGTTTGTTACCTCTTAAAGTGGAGACATGTGTGTTTTCTGTCAGAAAATTGTATAGCTATATAAAATGCAATAAATTAAATATTTTTTGGAAAAAATGTTTAACTTTGATGTACCAAACTTTTTATGAAGATCATTGATTGTAAAAAACTTATTTAGTAAATGTGAATAACATTATCCAAAATGTTATACTTGATAAACACATACACACAGAATATACACTACCATGTTGAACAGATTGCAGAGGAATTGATGCTTATGCCTCCTACATCATCATCTAACACGAAACTCAGCAAGTCAAGAAAAGGCAAGGCAAGTGATTAGTCACAATTTCTGCAGAGAGCCAGTTACAGACAGAAAAAAAACTCAGAGATGTCAACTTTGCATTTAACAAGTACAATTTGAGAGCATCTTGAAGAAAATCGCTCCAGTGATTATTATATCTTGGTTCTTTTTTTATTTTTGTGGGATGATTGACAGAGAGGAAATTACGTCTGAAAGAATCTGCCAAAAAAAATTGTGAGCTGACTGATTCTGAATTTAGGTTTACAAATGAGAAATAAAAAAAAAGAGGAATAAAAATTGGGAATGTATTGGATTTTCTGTGATAAGAGAATGCCAAAATTGCCATTGCAAGAGAAGATGAAGCAGTGTGGTAGGACTGAGAAGAAAAAATAGTTGTAAGGAAATCTAAAAATGTAATAAAGTGTAACTCTTCTATATTTCGGGCTGTTCGAGGACAAAAAAAAAAAAACCCAACAAGTGCATCTTGTGTTTGTCAAAATGCCACAAAAGTCTCATTTTCTTATTTCTTTACTTATACTTATTTGAATACGATTCATTTATCATCCACTTAAGACCCTTTTATTTTTTCTCACTCTATTCATCCCTCATGGGGAAAATTTGTGTGCTGCACTCCTACACTGCAACAGGCTGCCACAACGGCGTCAATGGTGGGAGAAACAGGGGTTTAGGTGTCTTTTCCAAGGACTCTAGACATGCACTCGGTGGGATGCGAACCCAAGAACTTCCGATCCACAAGCAGACGCTCTAACCCCTGAGCCACCGCCTCAGCCACCATCTTCTATTTACAATAGAATATTGTGATAACAATCAATTAATCATGTCACACATCAAAACAGAGGTTCTCTTTCACAGAAAAATAGTTACAAAAATATGTTCATGCCTCCAGCAAATGCTTACCAGCAATGACTTTGTGTGTTTAGTGCAATCTTTTTAAATATGATTCATATTTCTAAAATAGTTGAGATTTGGAGTTGCTCATTTTAAAAGCAAGAAAACTGACCCACGGTTACTTATTCCTCAAAATATTACTTTTACTGTCATCTTTGGAGAAACATTGAAAAAAGTTTGAAGCATATGTGATGAAAACCCTCAGATGAGCTACAAGGTAACAGATAGAATTAATCAATAGCAAAGACTTCAAAGTTCTATTATGGCAGCATGCAGTCATTTTCACAACACAAATGTTGGTAAGACTAAATTTTGTTCATACAGCAGGTGTTGATATGAAATATTGTGTGATGGACAATACACACTCTTACATACTCATTCAACACCATGGTCTAAGAATTAGATAGACTGAGTGGTGAGTGACAACTAAAATTGAATGTCTCTGTTGTGAAGGCCCACAGGACTCAAATGCTGATGCACACAGGCACACTAATGGTTTGCAAGCATGCAAGTAGAATAGTAGACATACAGTTGAGCATACACACATTCCAGCATGAACACTTGAAGAATAATTGTTGGTATGCACAGAAAGACAAAAAAACAAAAACCCAAAAAAACATTATGTTCTCTTGTTTCTTTTTTGCAACAATTGCCACAATTTTGCTTTCATCCTCCAGTCCCTTCCCTCCAATTTACTGCCAAAGCTGTCTCTTCAAAAGCGTTGACAATGAGGAATTCATCTGCTAACTAAACAAAAGTTAGAGAAAGCCTTTCATTACACTCAGACAAAGCTAGGTGTGATTGGAATGATGATGGGGTTGAAAGTTGTGATGCAGCATTCAAATAATTAGACAGCAAACCTGAAAAGTTTTGCTTCTGATGAAGAACTAATCCATTGTTTTTTAACTCAAAGAATTTCTTTAATTGCTTTTGCTTTGTTTTTAATCTTTCTTTTTTTTAAACAACCCCCTCCTTTTTATTAACAAACAAACAAAAACGGACAAGAAATGACATGACAGGTTTTTCTTCCAGGAACCAGATATGATATCGATTGTATTGAGAAATCTTTCCAAAGAGTCGAGCTTGTGTTTATTATTTTATTTGTCAAGTTTTGTTTTGAAAGGAATGGTCTGCTTCAAATGTTTGCTTATCTAGACGACCTCAGTTGGTTAGCGTTAACGCGAAGCTAAAGTAGCTTAAGTAGCCTGATGATTGATACTGTGTTGCACGTTTTTTCTTTGAAAGTTCTGTTTTTTGCTATCGTTTTAAAAAAGTAATTTTATAAAGTATTTTAAAATTTGACACAGAACACATAGTTAAGCCGTAAAAAGGGAAAAGAAGGTACTGCAATTTATGATAATAATTTCATGTGAGATAAATTTGTTGTAGAAATTGTAATCTGCTAAACTTGATTTGGTTTGTTGAAGAAGCTTCATCAGAGCCAGTCACTTCAGAAACTGAATTGATAAAAAAAATCAGTGAGCAGGCGTATTGGTTTTGTGCAGAAAAAATTGGAGTTAGTGATATGCGATCAAATTTTTCTGAAAATCTCAGAGACAAATCAGTGAGGAAAGAAATTCTAGAAGAAGTTTTTCCACTTAACATAAAAGACAGAAAGGTGCAAAAGATCCTTCCTTCCATCATGATCATCCCAGTAAAAAGTACACTTTCAGCCTGGTAATTACTTTGGAGATTACTTTAGTGGTTAATTTTGACTTCACCTTTTTGCATGATGTGGAAATAATAAAAATAAAAAAGACACAAACAGGCAAACAGAAAGGCTGTTCTAATGAATGCATCAGTCGTGTTAGAATCAGTTGGAAACTTTTATGCTGTGTTTTTGTAATTACCGCCACTGGAGCATTTCACTGGATATTCCGAGTTTGAGGTATACAGCAGATGAATGAGTTGTTTTATTATAGAAAACATATGTTCAAAATCCACCTCAAAACCTCAAGGTAAATAAAAAAATAATTAAACAATTTAAGCTGGTCGCGGCGATAAGGGCCCGTGGCAGCTCTGCATCACCACGGCTCATGCCGCAACTTTTGACAAACTCCCTGCAATATTGCTCTCACTCCCACCCGAAGAAACTAACTGCTTACCTGAATAAATGAAACATGAACTACCAATCCTTCTCTCGCTTGTAACACAATGTTTTTACTACCAAATGGAATCTCTTTACTCCTGCCAAATGGAAGTTTTAACATTCCCTTGGGGGTACCCACAGTTTCATGAGCTTTTGAAATGGGAAAAAAAAGTCATTGAAAATGCACTTGAGTATGGAAGAAAAGGGACCTTACATTTACAATTAGGCTCTTGCAGCTATTGCTGTCACAAACCTATTTCCAAAGCCTCACTATCCTTTGAATAATCTTTAGCCGTTTACATTTTGTTACCTTGGTAACAACAGCATTATTGTAGAAGTGATGGTGGTCAAAAATTTACAATTCCATTTTTACTAAAAAACAAAAACCTCAAGCAGTGTTGCACGTCTCCCCCTGAGCCATGCTCGAACACACAAGCACAAACTCTCATGCGACGTGTTTTCTATCACAACTCATCGACCGGCATCCCAGCAACCGTGACACATGGACACCTTTGGCTTGCAGCTGTGATGCAGCATTGTGGAATTTTGATGCAGTGCAAGCCTAGATCAAAGATACCATAAAGCACAAAGTCTTTCATATTGCAATCCACAGCTAAACCCGCATCAGGTAAAACATTGTGTGATTTGTTTGCTTGCTGATCAGAGTGATTCTAGTCTCTTTGTGTTTATGTTTCTTTAATCAAAAATTTTGCAAAACACAACTCCTCGACAGTTAGGGAAGGTTGGTTCAGAAGACGAAACAAAAACAACCCCTTTTAGCCATTTTTTAAAAAATTATCATTACAGTTTTAGGGCAGCACAGTGGCACAGTGGGTAGCACAGTGGCCTCACAGCAAGAAGGTTGTGCTTTCAAGTCCCAGGTGGGGACAAGGCTTGGAACACTGGCCTTTCTGTGTGGAGTTTGCATGTTCTCCACGAGTCCACGTGGGTTTTCTCCGGGTACTCCGGTTTCCTCCCACCCTCCAAAAACATGCATGTTACGTTGATTGGCCGGTGCCAAATCTGCCCCTAGAACATGTGTGGGTGTGTATGGTTGTATGTGTGTGGCCCTACGATAGACTGGCGACCTGTTCGGGGTGCACTCTTGCCCTCGCCTTGAATCAGCCGGGATAGGCTCCGGCACCCCACGCAACCCAGTAAGCAATAGACGGTTAAGTAGGTGACTGACTGATTACAGTTTTGTTTAAAATCAATCTGAAAAAGTATTTGCCACAGGAACAAAGTCCCATTCACTTTTTTGTCTCAACACTTTTTCAACAACTTCAATTTCTTTTCACATATTAATCTCATACACAAAAAAATGTTGCTTACCGGAGTGAAGTTCATAACTTTCAGGATCCAGATGGTCAGCGCTAAGTTCACAATCATAGTAACAAGAAGTAGAAGGATGAAAAAGTATAAACATCTCTTCCTCCACCCGTAGATCCCAACTGCTGGATAAACCTGGGCACCACACACAGAAGCTGTGCGCTGGTGGAGGGGATTAGGCTGGGCCGCTAGAATGTACTGCTCCTGGGTCATCTGAAAGAAAGAAAAATGCAAAGCACATTAACGGTGTGTTTATAGCATGTTTGTCCATGAATTATTCGCTTGACTGTAGTCTTGGATAGCATTAGTCATTAAACATGTGTATTTTTTGTTTAGAAAAATGAAAACTTGTGCTTTGTTGCTCAAGGAACAACTCTCATGCCACAATTAATTTAATCTACTCTGGATTACACAAGAGTTACAAAACAACAAATCATGTTATGATCTTTTGCTGTACTTTTCAGTTTGGTTAATGTTCATTTTGACTTTCATTGTCATTTGTGGTCTTTTACCCTCTAATTTTGTAACCTCCATGTAAGGTAACTTTGTTTAGAGGCTGCAGTGAAGCATTTAGAGGAATCAGTGCAGTGCAGGGAATGTTCTTGAGCTTTAAAATAAGCAGATTGGTGTTATTAGGTCTTGTGAGAGTCTTTTTATCATGACTTAATTGATAAAGTATGATTTTAAGGTTTATCAGGCACTTATGCATACTTAATCACCATAAGCACAACCAGAAAATGTGACATTCAGTTTTTTTTATCCAATAAAAGCTTTTTTCACCACATTTTAAATTCACAGATTACAAATGCAAACGCTCACATGGATTTAATCTACAAAATATGACTTGGTTGACTGATGACACTGTTACCAAGGGAATAACACCAGGACCTCAAGAAATGGTCTTTAAAATATTCATATGTTAAATGATAGATATGTTCGTAGGTTTCCCAGGAAGCAGACGCAAATTCAAGAGAGTTGAACGTGCAAAACATTTTCTCTAAATTGGATAGTAAAATTCTTAAATTGAATCTCAGTATCAAACTTGAAGCACAGACTAAACAGATGAAAAGCAAAATATACATCTAGACAAATATGAAATTGTGAAAGGTGGCCACAATTCTGGCTGCATTTCAGGCGTTTTTTCTTTATGTCAATTTTTAAATGGGTTTAGTGTAACGTATGCTTTTAAAAATGTAGGTAGTATAAATACATATGTTCTTAAATATTTTTTAAAGCATCTTTTTAAATATTTTACTGCATACTTTACTAATGCATTTTGTTTTCAGTCCCAAGATTTGACACTAACTAATGACAAGTTTGCGATAAGTGAGACTTAAATGGCCAGATATCCATATTGACTATATAAATTATTTGAATCTTTATTTTAGTTTTCATTTTCTTAGAAATTTTGTTTAATCTTCTGAACCACTTATTTGAACCTAATTGTTAAAATTGGCATATTTTAAATTAGCAACAACCGAGCTCCAATCAAAGAATCATCAAGTTCCACTGCCTCTCGTGTCAAAATTTTGAGTTTTGTGAAATTTAACTCTAACTGTTGATTATGAGTTTGGTGGAGCTGTATTTTACATGTGATGTAGCAGCTGGTTTGCTCTCGAAAGTAGAACCGTGGGTTGCATAATAAGAAATTTAGATGTATGCGATACATCACATCAACACCATTATTTTCTGGCTTTGTGTTGTATCACGTCTAAATATTTCCACAAGGGAAACTAAGAGAAAATGAAAGTGTTTGAGAGTTTTCAGAGTGAGATAGGATGGTGAGAGAAAAAGACTAAAGCATGATAAAAATGAGATTGAGGTGGAGCTGTTAAGTGGAAAGATAGTGCAGCTTTGAGTAGTGGGAGATAGGAAGAATGGATGGAGAAAAGAAGAGAGGGTAGATAAGGCAGTTGAGGAGGACAGAGTCCATTAGTTGTAGTGCAGCTGGTGGAGTCATTGGTGGCAAGAGATATGGAGACTGGCTGTAAGGCACCACTATCTCTGAGGATCTGACTCTCTAACTCTTTTACTTTCTTTACCTTGCTTTCTATACTTCAAAGTCTCCCTCCTTCCTCCTTATACTCTACCTAATTCACTTTCTAACTCACTTTGGCACTTCACTCTTTATCAGTGTGTCTCTTGCGCTCTCTCTCTCACACACACACATACCCCCAACACGCGACAGCACACACAAACACATTATGTCTTATTTGCTGAGATTGCATGACCTTAGCACCTCACTGACTGTTGATTTTTCTCTCCTTTTGCAATACTTTTTCTCCATATCGTCTTATTCGATGATATTAAAAAGCCTTTATGGGAAACAAAAATGCTGACTCTCCCACTGCCTGCAGAAATAAAAAAAAGAAATGCATTCCTGACCTCTCTTTTGAAGGTTTTTGCTTTCTTTCGTTCTTTTTTCTACAAAAAAAACATGAAAACCTTTGCATTTTTGTCTCCATAGTGGCCTTGAGTGTTATGCACAAAGAAATATTTTAAAAACTTTAACAATTTTTTTTAGAATCCAAATGGATTGTATTTGAAATTTCATACAACCCAGAGATTAGGTTTGAACCAGGTCTGACTGTGATGAGTTTTTTTTTTTTTACCTCTGCTTGTGGAGTGCCATCAAACCTAATGACTCACCAAGCATCAAGAAAAAAAAATAACCAGGTAACTCAAAAGCCTATTGCTGCGATTGCAGAGATAAAAATCTTTCAAATTTTCATCCCTCACTCACTCACTCACTAATTCAAAACCCCAAAACCAGCATGAACTATGTAGATAATACTAAACACTTTTTTCATTTAACAGTGAGTTTGAGTGTTGACAGAACACTATGAAATTATCTTTGCATAAAAAAATAAATAAAAAAAAACATAGCAGTCGACTCAAACTATTCTTGAATGCGCTTGTGTGTCTCAATGTTAGAACTGATCAAAACGTCTTGGTAAGAAAAAAATTCAACCAAGCAGATAATAAATGTCACAATGATTTGACATCCAGAGATAGAAAAGTGGTTTAGAAATGTTTGTTGGTGGTGATGTTGTGACCATGAAGTCTTATTTTGCATGAACAAGATCCAGAAAATGATGAGAAGAGGAGAAAATGTGCTTAAATATTATTAGAGGGATCTTGTGTGAACTCTGCATTTATCTCTGGTGGTGCTTTTGGCTGTGTAGAAGGTGCCCTCAATTGAAAAAAAAAAAGGTATGGCCACTTTGATGATGTCTGCTTTGAAACTTTTTTAATGCTTCTGGCCAAATGTTGCAATGAAACAACTCATCTTTATCACGTCTTATTACACATCTTATTTTGAAATTAAATGTGCTTTCATTTGGAAGGCACATATCAAACTGAGGTCCACACATGAGGTTGATCAAGGATCAGACCGTGAGTGGCCACTTTGTGGTTTTACAAGGCTAGTTGTTGCTGGTAATCATCCTGTATTAAAGGATTTGAATTATTCATCAGAATGAGGCACAGATTACCTGAAAGAGTCACCCCGAGTTCATCCTGAGTCACAAAAAGTAGGTGGTCATGAATAATGCAAATATAATGTAAATAGATTTGAAAAACAACACACCAGAAGCCAGAGTAGGTTGTAGGGAAACAGAGATGTCTCAAAAAGGGGTATCTTTCAATCTTCAACAGATGAAGGATCACAAATAAAACAGATGTTTAGATAATGTGTAGCAAAATACGTAGTGAGAAAGTGACAATGTTAAAGTGGCCAGATTTGATGTATTTCATCTATAAATAAAATCTTTTCTATTAAAGTGAACCATTCTTTTGAGCATTTACAGGGAGTTGAGTTAGTCTGTGCTTGAAAGTGTCATATTTACAAAATTTTAAAAGTTAATTTTCAACAACACCAACCGAAAAAGTATTTGCAATCTGAGAAAATTAGTCCTTTTATTTAATTATTTAAGTATTAGTTTTTAGTGTTTTCTCTACCCAAACAGCCAATTTAAAACTTGAAAAACACACACCTGCTAATTTGCTAAATTGCACAAAGGCATTTAATGAACCAAAATGTTTCCTAGAAATTAGGAAACCTTGTGAACACTCAAAAGAATTCTAACAAAACAGATTCTTAAGCTAGTTTCAAAGGGAAAAAGTGGAAGCTGCTGTTACCTGCTGTTTTTATTTTTACAGACAAGTCAGTACCTTGTAAGATGTTTATATGTCACCTCAATCTGAAGACAAACAGTATTTGTATCCATCTAGAAATAATTTTTGACATGAGAACTGGTTCTATGTAAATTAACCTGAGTTTGCCCAACAACTAATGGCACGCTAACCCAAACAAACCTGTAATCAAACTTTTTTTTTAAATGTTTTGGAACTTGTTAACAACGATAGGTTGAATCTTGATTTAAACTCTATTGTTGTGTAATTGCCTTTTATTTTACTGACCAAAACTAACTACACAGTTTGACGCTCCTCTATTTTATATATGCAAATAGACCTGTATGTCTCAATCATCAAATACACCGTCCAGAATAAGTTGTCGTCTTTGGCTGTGGATTTCCATTCAAAGTTGAAAAAAGACACTTCTTTCAATGAACTTAGTGATATAAAAAGATGGTTTTTTTTAATTATATTTACAGATTGGATGGAAGCTAAGATGAGAATGTCCCACCTAGAGACTGTGAGGTCAAAATTTAAAGTATATGCATAATAGAGAATGCCCCATTTCTATATGGTAATTAGCAAATGTGAACAAACAAAGAACATTCCTTTCCTTTCTCAATGATCTTCTTCTGGTGGTCTCCTAAAGGTCACTGGTTGACCTTTGGCGCCAGGCAGTCTGGTAGCCTAACCACCATAAATTGGATCCAGGAGGCGATGGGTCGATGGTGAGTGCTACGGACAGATGTCTGTATAAAATTAGCTATATTTTTAGACACTATAAAGGCAACATTGAAGCCTTTTCTACGATGCATCACATCTGGACAAATGTGGGATTACGCAGATTAATTGCATGCATTGTTTCAAGACTTTAATACACGTTAATATGAACATTGGTCCTCACTCATTTAATTTCTGTGTTTTGTAAACCTCTGTTGATGCAAACGGGGCAACTTTACTATAATAGCTATTTATAGATGCTCTAAAAAAGTTGTTCTCATTTGTCTCTGTCTAGATTCATCTCCAAACACTGATGTCTTCCGTTCGTTGCAGACCCACGAGACTAATTAGTGGAAAATGAAAATAGAAAGGGAAAATGAGGGAAGCAAGACAGGGGTAAGATAAATGGAAAAGAGGGAAAAATGGTAGGTGAAGAAAATAGAAAATAATAGTCCTCTTGATGGTCATCAACTTGGACAAAAGAGAAGAAGCTTTACTATAGAGCAGGTGTAATCTGAAGCCATTTTCAAATAACATGCTGCCATGCGAGGCATTTACGTAAATGGATAGTTGAAAGGTGAGGAGGCTTAAAGTTGTTGTAAAATTGGTGTCTTTTACCAACCATCTCAAAGGTAACTACAAGCTGGATCCCTCTATTACAAACAGAGAAGTGGCAAAACACTTTTAGTTTAAAGATCATACTTTAACCTTCCGTTCACACACCTTTTTTTTTTAATGAATCTTCACAGCATTATTTCAAACAAAGTAACAGTTTAATATTTACATGTGTATTTACAATTTACTTTTAAATTGACGTGATCATAGGAATTTGCAATGTTTTAATTTAAAATTTAAAAGCATACAGTTTGCAGAAAAAAATACTGTGCTGCAAATGAATGTACACATGACAAATCTTATTTTGTTCCCTATACATATATGGCAGTTTCCCAGTCGTATGCTCATCACTTAAAGCGATCTTAGTACACGTCACTTTCATTTGAACAACACACACTCATACTCTCATTCAGTTATCATTACACTAGGTGTGTTGAGAATACAGTAGTTTAGAAAGTACTGATGAACACATTGCAAGACACATTAGAGGAATCTGTTATCCTGCTCAAGGTTGTTGCATTTTGGTATACATTCTGGGGAAGTTTTGGATCAATCCAGAAACTTTTTAGCAGACAGAACATGATTTCTTAACTGCTGCTGACCATGTTTGAATCAATGTCTACCATTGCAAATCTATAAATGTTACAAAAAAAAAAAAAAAAATCACATTTTTGAAAATAGATTATGGCAGACAAAGCAACTTTAGTGAGTAAAAAGCTCAAAAGGCAGGTTAACGGTATCTAGCAACCCCTTTGTATCAAGTATACTCGGACGTGCAAAAGCCTTTTTATCAGTTACCATTAAATTTTTCTAAATAATATTTACAATGTGGAGTTTCTTTTCACATTTTTTGTCAGTTGTTACTACATTGACAATGCATCTTTTATATTCAACTTAACAGAAACCACAAACGTATCTGCCATGAGATCTTTTGATTAAAAAGAACAACAACAAAAAAAAAAACAACTTTCCAGAACCATGGATAGCTCACTGAGTAGATTTGCAAAGCAGTAAATACGATGCAAGTGTGGAAATGCTGATTGATATTATTTTCATAGGCCAGTGTCATATACAAGTTTGTTGATAGCTATATGAAGATGCTTAACAATGTGGTTCTCTTTTTCATGTTTCCACTTTTTAAATAAAATGTAAATACGCAAGTCCTGCACTGCAAGTTTGTCTTCAATGGACATTTTTTAATATATTGCCTCCTCGCTCATC